>JAPPUR010000025.1:0-577876 GCA_027569015.1 Ascodesmis sphaerospora | reverse complement strand
AAAAGAAATCTTAAATAAGTTATAATTATAAGGAATAAAGCTTATATTAATAAATTAAAGCTTAAAAGTTATAAAGTTATATTAAGGCAAAGAAATAAAAAATAAAAATAAATATTTCTTTTATTACTTAAAGGTAACTATATTAATATAAACTATAATACCTAAATAAAACTTAAATAAGGAAAATAACCCTTATTTAAGCTAGATAAATATTACTAATTAAAGGAAAATCTCTTTTTATAATACCTTTTAATATTACCTTTATTATAATATAGCGCTTATTTTTCTCCTATAAAGTAAAGGTTAATAATAAGGTCTAAATAATTAAAATAAACTATAGACTATATTTATACTCTTATTAATCCGGGAAAGATCTTATTAGATATAGTCTAAGAAAAATAAAGCTATAAGAAAGGTAATAATAAAATTATAAGGTTTAAATTAATAAAATAAATTATAAAAGTCAAAAGGGAATATATTTATATTAAGCGGTATAAGTTACTAGGATTATATCGCTTATAGTAGTATATACCTAGCTAAGCCTAATACTTATTAATACTCTAGCTAGCTAAAGCGCTATTAAGATATATTAGGCATAGGGGGTTATATCTCTAACTTTAGCTATATAAAAGATTAATATAAGTTATAAAATATAAAAATAAAATATAATTTATATAGTAATAATAATAATAATAATAATAATAATATCCTAAGTATAATTAGCTTAGCGCTAAGTAATATAAGTAATAAGGCCTATAAAGCCTAATTCACTAAGATAAGGTATTAAAAAATAATTAATATAGCTAGAAATAAAATTAGTATTTTATTTTATATATTTAAAACTTAAAATATCTTATTGCTTTTTAGGCTTAGGGGTAAAAAGGGGAGGGATAAAAAGATTACTTAAACTAAACTTATTATTATTTATATTAATTAACTAAGCTTTAAAGGTAAAAGATTATAAGATATAAGGTAACTTATAGTATCGCGGCGGTAATAAAGAGAATAAGGAATTAAGAGAAATATAATTATATGCGATAATTAATAAAAGAAACTTAAAAGCCTTAAAGTAAGCTCGTAAAGTAAAATATAAAGTAATCTAAAAGGCTATATATTAAAAGATATAATAATATTAAAGAAGAAAAAAAAAAAGAGAGAAAGCTTATAGCGAGAGGTATTATTTATTTATAAGCCTTAAAAGTAAATTATAAAGGGTAATTAAGTAAATTACTTATTATTTATAATTTATAATTACTAAATAAAAAAATTAACTTTTTATTTATTTAAATAATATTTCTTATTTTATTTATAATTATAATAATTACTTATAGTATAATAGCTATAAATACTCTATAAATAAAATTATATAAAAAAAATAAATTTAAAAATATAAAATATATTATAAAGGATAAGAGATATTATTTAAAGTATTAAAGGCTTTTATTCTAAGGGGGTATATTAAACTAAAGTTATTATATATATAAGAGTATATATATAGTATTTCGTAATATATTTTATTAAAATATACCTTAGAACTAATAGAGGAAATATTATATAATATAAGTAACTCTTAAATAGAAATAATATAAAATATTAGCCTAAAAGAGAGGTAAGATTTAGTTAGATATAATTAATTAAGTAATTTACTTAATTATAGGTTTAATAGCCCTCGCTTTTCTAGCTAAGCAATATATAATCGCCTATAATTATATCTAATAAAATATCCCCTTCGCAGATAAAATTAGCCCTAATTATAAATATAATACTAATAATAAGCGCAAGGTTAAGGTAAATAAATATTAAACCCTTTATTATATACTTAGTATTAATAAAATAAATAATAAGAGAAATACCTTTAAATAAAATATATATACTTAGTATTAAACTTATTAGATAAGGATAAAAACTTTAATAACTTTTTTAAGCCCTTTACTTATATTACCCTTACTTAGGGAATACCCCCTAATAGTTTTAGTATTACTAGAAATAGACTTAGCGCTATAATTTTATAAATAATCTCTTAATAAGTCTAATAAGTAATCTAAATTACCCCTAAAGATAAGAGTAAGGCTTAAGTATTATTAAGTAATAAATAAGTAAATAATATATAATATTTATAATATAATCTTAGCCTAAGTAATTAAATTATTTTAACTTAGTGAAATTTAATAAAATAAAATAATACTTAATTATTATTATATTTTATATAAATTAAATATATTAAGTTATACTTAGAATAACTTAAATTTCTACCTTAAAAGAGCCTTTATAAGCTTATTTATTAATATTTAAGCTATTAGAAGATATATAACTATAAATAACTTTTTTTTAATTTCTTATCTTAGTTATAAATAATATATATTAATATATTATAGCTAAATAACTAATTATATACTCTTATTAATTATAAGATAAATTATCTATTAATTATTATATCTTATATCTTATAGAGTCTTAGGGTTAAATTAAAGCTTATAGAAAAGGCACTTAAGACTTATAGTTTCCTTTATTATTTATTTTAAAGCGAGTAGCTTAGCTTTAGTAATAAATATAATAATTATAACTTATTTATTTACTTTTTATATTATTAGCCCTCTAAAAAGACTAATAAGATAGCCTTATAATAACCTTTATATATCTAGGTTATTAATAAAAGAGGTATTACTTATAATTACTATAACCCTTATTTTACCGCTTTATCTATAGTAAATTAAATAATACTAAGTAAGATATAAGTAATAAATAGCTTAATCTATTACTTTTTAATATTTATTACTTAGGTTAATAAAGAACTTTAATAATATTAATATAATAAATATTATATTAGGCCTTATTATAATTACTATATAAAGTATAAAACCTACCTTCTCTTAATAAGTCTTAATTTCCTCGCTTATAACTTAGTTTATCCTCTTCTTAAACTTAGTAATAGGGATTAATATAATAAGAAAGGTATTTTAAATAATTACCTTAAATTTTACTATTATTTTCTTAATATATAAATTATAATAAAAGTTAATTATATACTTAGTATAATTATAAATAATTCTTATACCTAGAAATTACTTTACCTCTCCCTTTTTTAATAGCTTATATATTACTTTAATCCTTTATATAATTTAATAAATAAAAAAAAAGTTATTTTTATAATAAAAGATAAATATATTATTTATAAAAAATATAAGGTATATATCCCTAGTTAATATATAAAATAGGTATAGCTCTTTTTTACTTTACTTTATATTAAGGCTCCTTAAGGTAAAAAAAAAAGTATTAAATTATAACTTCGGTAAGTCCCTTAGGCTATATAGTACTTTATTAAGCTCTATATATATTTCCTCTTACTTAAACCCTTATAAAAGCTAATAAGTAATAGGGTCTTTACCTTTACCTCTAATAATATTAATAAAGGTATTCTTAATATCTAGCTATTTAACTTTAAGGTTAAACTAAGTAGCTAAGGCTATTATTAAATAAAAAGAGCATATAATAAAGGTTGCGGCGTATATATTATTAGCTATAGCGCCCTCTTAAAAATTATTATAGATATAAAGTTATATCTTATACTTTTAAAGGTAACTTACCTTATTAAACTTATATATAAATACCTATTTAATTAGTAATACCTTTAATTTTACTTCTAAGTATAATATCTCCCTTTATATATATTTATTATATAATATTTTAACTTTTAGCTTTATAGCCTCTATAAAAAAGCTATAAATTAGTTTTATAAGGTTTTTTATTTAGGTTTATATCTTAGGCTCTAATAAGAGGTTACTTCTATGCGGGGTATATATTTACTTACTTATTTATTTTAGTAAGGTATATAAGGGTTTAGGTATTACCTATATAAGGGATACTCTTTAGGTAATAGCTAAGAAAACTTTATATATTATTTATATATTTTAATAATTATATAAGCCCTTATCTTCTTTATAGTAATTAATTAAAAATAAGCTATTAAGCAGGTTTCTTAATAAAATATAAGTTTATAAGTTATACTTAGTTTTTAGGCTTTAAGCTTATTTATTACTTTGCCTTTTATTTATATATATAAGTTTAGCTATTTAATAAGCTTTCCCTTTTTAGCGCTTACCTCCTTATACTTAAGATAATATAAGTTAATATAATTATTATTACTATTAAGTATTATTTCTTTTAGTAGGCTTAGTTATTACTTTTACTAAAATTTAATTACTTAAAGTATCTTATTATACTTAGTAAGTACTTATAGGCTTATTCTTAGCTATTTTTAATATATTTATATTTATATTGCCTTAAATTAATATACCTAGTTATATAAATATAACCTTTTATTATTTTAGCCTTAGTATACTTAGTTAAATATTACCTTAACTTAATTAGAGCTTAGCTATAGGCTCTAATATTTATCTTAGCATTTAAAGTCTTATTAGTATTTAAATTAATATATATTTAGGTTTAAGCTATTTCTCTATACTTATAGGGGTAGCTTTATTACTTTATAGCGAGTCTAATATATTTACCTTTAAGTTTAAAGCTAATAATATAATTTCTTAAGGGGTTAAATAAATAACCTTATTATTTTTAGTATTTTTTTTATTAAAGATAGCGATTTATTTATTTAATTCTTAGTTTATTTACTTAATTATATTTTTTTCCTTAGCTTAATAAAAGATATTCTTATTAAAGTAAATATTCTATATAAATATAACCTTCTTAAGTTAAGGAACCTATATCTAATATAAGTTATATACTTTATAGCCTACTAAGTACCTTATATATCCTCTAGGGCTTATTTTAAAGTCTCTTTTATACTTATCTACCTTATAGTCTTTATCTAATAGGTATATGCAATACTTATAGGTATATATACCGCTTTAATTAAGGGAAAGATTTATTATATACTCTCTTATAAGTAAAAAAATATTAATCTAAAATTATTAATTTAATACCTCTTAGGGTAATAACTATTTATATTTCTAGGTTAAACTTATATTAAGTAAGTAAATAGCTACTTATATACTCTTAGGCTATAGCTTATATAATAGGCCTATATTATTAAGTATTATATTTAATTTATTAATTATAATTTTCCTTATTATTTTAATTTTATTATTAGACTTATAAGTATTAATTAAGAAATTCTTAAAGTTAATCCTCTTTTTATAGGCTATATATTAAAAATTAATATTCCTTAATTAATATATTATAATATACTTATTATTATACTTAAATATATATATATATAGGCTAAATTATTACTTTACCTAATATTTAAGGTAAAATAAGGTATTAATAATTACTAAACCCTCTTTTATTATAAATAATATTACTTTTAATTAGCTATTAAATTTATCTTTAATTATAAAAAGCTATTTTACTTTATTATATCTTTATTTATAGTCTTAAAGGTCTTATAATACTTACTAAAAGGGCCTTAATAAGTAATATTTTAAGGGTCTCTTATTTATTACTTATTATATATAGGTTTATATATAGCTCTCGCACTTAAGCCTAATAATGCCCTTAATTTTAATATTCTTAGCTCTATATATAAGTTACTTAGTAATAGCTTTCCCTAAGTGCTTTATATAAAAATATTAAAGGTTCTCTAAGTTAAGTCTAGGGCGAGAGAGGTCCCTTAAGGGTCTAAAGTATATAAAACGCTATATATTACTTATAATAATAAAAATAGCCTTATAGTTACTTAGTAAAATATAATTATATATTAACTTAGACTTAGGGGAATATAAAAAAAAAGACTTATATTAAAAGAAAGTAAGGTTATAGCGATATTTTAGCTAAGCTATTTTTATATTTTATATAAGTAATTTTTATTATAATAAGTAATTAAAGCCTAAATATTAAATCCTTATATCCTTATAAAAGAAGGCCTTAAAAATAATATTAATATAAAAGCCTTTTATTATTATTATATTTATAAGGGTTAAGGGTTTAATAAGTAGTCTTAATTTATTATTTAATACTTAATATAATACTTAAGTGCCTTTTTTAAAAATTTAAAATTTTATTATACTTATTTTAATAAAGCTATTTATAGCCCTAAAGGATTTTAATTTTAGATAATTTAAGTTATTTACTAAATAAGTTATATTATAATTATCTAGAAGGGTATTCTTAGTAAGTAAGTAAAGGGGTATATTATACGCGGTATATATTATAACTAAGTATTTTTCTTTATAGAAAATCTTAGGTATAATAATTATAAAAATACTTAGGTATTTTAAGAAGCTAATAGTCCTTTTATTACTTAGTGCTATTATATATTAGCCTTTTTATATTAGCTTATTTTTTAGCTAAGACTAATAAGGCTTATTTAGCTTAGTCTTAATAGATATAAGGATATTTTTTATTAAGTTAGCTATTATATAAGTAAAGTAATTTATAATAGTTTTCTCTAAGTAATTATATTACTTAGGCTTCTAAGAGTACTTAGTATATTTATAAAAATAATTCTTATATATTTTCTTACTATTAGAGTTATTCCCTTATTATATTAATCTTCTTATTATTAAGATAATAATATATATACCTCTAAGTACTAAGGGGTTATCTTAAGTAATTACTAAGCTAAGAAAGCCTATTAGTTTAAGTAGGGATTAATTTTTTTTTAGCTCCTTAATAAATTATTACCTTTTTTATTTAGCTTACCTAGGGGTAATCTTATACTTAATAGCTTATAAGAAGTATTATTTACCCTTAATATTATTTATCTTAGCTATATTATATATATAGGTAATTATATAAGCGTAATTTTAGTTTTTAAGCTAAGTATATAAGTCTTAATAAGCCTTATTAGCTTCCTTTAAGATTTATTTATATCTCTTAATTACTTCTAGGTAAGTAATTAAGGTACTTAAGGCAAGCTATAATTATAAAGCTTTAAGTAATTAATATATAAAATAATTATTTAAATTAATTATAATTAGCTCTTTAATAACTAAGCTTAAAATAATATAATTTACTAATTTAATAATAAATATTATTAATATATTATACTTATTACTTAGCTCCTTATATATCTTATAGAGCTCTAAGTAGCTTATAATTATATATATATAGCCCTTCTTAATAGTAATCTTAGAGGGAGGTTCTTAGGGACTAAGGACTTTTATAATTTAATTATTATCTTAATTATAATATACTTTATTAATCTCTTTTTATACTTAATATTTTATTAATTTTCTTTTATAATAATAATTAAAGGTTTTAAGTATTAAGACTTAATTAAGGTTATTAATAATATTAAGCTTTATAGGGTTAATTTACTCTTATAAATAATATACTTAGGCTTTAACCTCTACTAATATAATTTATATAAATTAATTATATTAAGTATCTAGCCTAATAGTTATTAAAGGGTTAGAAATAGCTATAAGTATTATCTCTATTTAACTAAGTAATAGAAAAGGGGTTATATATATATATGCGATTTATTTACTTAAGGCAATTAAATTAATTAGGGATAATAGAAATAATATTATTAAAATAAATAATAATTTTAATATGAAGGTAAATAATAAAAGTTACTAAGAATATTCTTACCTAGG
Source organism: Ascodesmis sphaerospora (assembly GCA_027569015.1). Classification (NCBI taxonomy): domain Eukaryota; kingdom Fungi; phylum Ascomycota; class Pezizomycetes; order Pezizales; family Ascodesmidaceae; genus Ascodesmis; species Ascodesmis sphaerospora. The sequence continues at coordinate 570,320 of JAPPUR010000025.1, read as the reverse complement.
CTTATAATTATAATAAATAGCTATTTTATATCGCCTTAAGTATTTAAAAGAGGTAAATAAAGAGCCTTAATTTCTATAAAGGGAAGCGGCCTAAAGTAGGCTATATATATATAACCGCGCGGGCTATATGCTGGCCTGTGCGCGATAGCGCGACTAATCAGGGGTTAGGAGCTTACGTAACACTTATATATCACTTAAGGCAAGGCTCATGAAGTCAATTTGGTGATGGTGAAGCATGGGTAAGCCGAGATATAATTCAACCCAGTCTATACGACAGCTAGGTTATAGACATTTGAGATCTAGGTAGCCCTTTCTCACTCCCATCAATTTCACAGGTCACTCTGCTCCTTCCCTTGAATCATCCTGCTCAGAGGTCCCTTCTTAACCATAATGCTCATAACCTCGTAGAGCACGTCCGCTGCTGCCATGGTAGTGTGCTCTGCGTTTGTGTCGTATGCAGGCTTTGTATATCAAGTTAGTCCGACTGACACTGATACGGATGGAAATAATACTCACAGCAACTTCAACGATATCTGCAGCAATGAGATTAAGGCTCTCCAGCCCCCGGAGGATCGTCCTCAGCTCCCTAGTTGACCATCCACCAGTCTCAGGCGTTCCAGTTGCAGGCGCAAAGGCGGGATCCAGCGTGTCAATGTCGATAGAGAGATAGACCGGTCGTTCTGTGCCCACACGCTTGAGAATACGCTCAATGATTCCATCAGTGCCGATGGTGTCGATTTCTCGTGCCTCCACAATCTCAAAGCCGCAGTAGCCATCGTTGTCATAGTCACTGGGCCCACTAAGGGTGGTTCGGATACCAGCATGGATGTTAGTGTCGTTGGCGAGCAAGCCCTCCATCGCCGCGTGGTAGAAGTAGGTTCCGTGGTTAATGCTGGCGACATCGGACGGAGAACCACCGAACACCTTGGGCTTCCCTGTTGCTTGATGTTAGTGTTGCTCGTGCAATTCAGATGGCAGTGGTCCTACAAGTGTCCAGGTGACTGTCGAAATGGATCACGGAAACGGGGCCATAAGCACGGTTGATAGATCGAAGCAGGGGAAGAGTAATGGTGTGGTCTCCTCCAAGGGTGATGACCCGGGGCAAGGTCCTTCCTTTCTTGGCCGGCCCAGACTTGTCTGCATCAGTCACTGGGGGACGAGAGAGGATGCTGTAATGTCCTTCTTCAATTTGCTGAAGAGCAAACGTGTTGTCATACCTATGTGTCTGTTAATACCGCTGCCTGTAGGTAGCTGCAGAAGTCTTACGAAGTAACGGGGATGTCGCCACAATCAAGGACTGTCGCCCAGCTGTTGAAAGGATTGGTGGCTAGTGGGACGTTGTAGCCGCCACTAAACCAGAGTTAGGGAGAGCTGTGCATATTGGGAAGGGAATCATACTAGAGGTTCAGGCGTCGAGATCCCTGTCGAATGCCCGAAGGTCCGAATCGGGCGCCAGGGCGGTAAGATGTTCCGGTGTCAAAGGGGGCACCTGCAAGATAATCAGATTTTGTACTCTGTGGCATCCACTACTGTCACTCACCAATGAATGCAATGTCATATTTGATACTGCTGTGGCTCAGGCATGGCTGATACGGCAAGCGTCCAAAGGTTGTGATACCAGAAAATACAGAATCCGCCTGTAACTAGTTAGCAACTTTTCTGTTGAATCTCTGGTCAACCGGATACCAACCTGGGTGCCGCCATCGCCAGGCAAAGTACTGTACCACAAAGACTGATGAGGCCCAGAGATGGGCTCCTGTTCATGCCCTGCGTGGGCCATGACCACGGAGGCGTAGCCCAGGGAGATCAGAGTGCTGATAAACATATTTTTGAGGATGTAAGTCAATATTCAATAGACTTAATGGCTGAGGATGTTCTGTCCATGAATGGTGAGGCCCCTGACGCAAGTATTTATGTTCTTCATCCACATGGCAAGACCATCTCCGACTGTTCACAGAGCTCATACGTAACCCAAATCAGCCATGAGCCATTTCCCACTTCCCCTCATTATCATCGTAGCATCTCCCACAAAACTGTTCACGATTCTGTCAAACGATGCATCCCCAGATCGAGAAGGCGCGTAAGTTGCCAGAATGGGTTAGTGCGGGCAATCGATGCAAAACGGTTAGAAGCGTGCGGGGGCTTGCAGGTGGGTCCTCGAGCGATATCAGTCTCGTTATCTTATCGTGGCTAAGTTGCCCAAATAGGCAATGTAGGAGCACTGAGACTTGAGTTGACTGATAAGACGTTGGCAAAGGGCGCAACTTTGTTTCTATACCTTTCGCTTCGATAAGCGAATCAACGACTTCCGGTTCTGTAGTTGTATGAGCCACCGTTGATCGAAGTATTGCCTCCAAGTTGGTTGCTATCTGGGGATGGTGTCACAGACTCGGAACAGCCTGCAGCAAGTCGGCTGGACCCTTCGTCCGATCACGATATCGGTACTTCGGCTGTTGGCGAAAACTCTTCTGATAAAGATCAAATTTAGATATCGCATTAGTCACAGAGAAAATTTTGAAGAATCGGCCATTGAATGTGCATCCTGGTTTGATTGTATCACCAGGCTCACTAATAGCTCAAACTACGTACATTTCTCTTCATCAGCCCTTCCCAGCTCGAAACATATCGTACACACAATCAAGCATCTTTGAGCATTACGAACTAATTCAACTCTTTTCTCAGACATACCGTTTCACAATGGAGTCGTTTCCAGATGAGACGACTTTCCTAATTCCTCGTCCTACGAGTCCTCTACGAAAACCTCCTACCCTACATGACGATCGATCCAAATGGCTCGTAGAGACCTGGTTTCTCGTCAAAGCCTCTATTCCAATTATCCTTGCCTATATGCTGCAAAACAGCCTACAAACTGTCTCGATCCTCGTCGTCGGTCGCCTTTCACCTGAAGCATTGGCCACTGCTGCCTTCTCTTACATGTTTGCTATGGCAACGGCCTGGCTCATCGCCCTCGGCGGAACCACCGCGCTCGATACGCTCGCTTCGAGTAGTTATACAAGATCAAAGGACAAGGGAAGCCTAGGCATCCTGCTCCAGAGGGGACTCTTTGTCTTAACAGCCTTCTACGCGGTAGTAGCTGTTATTTGGTGCTTCTCTGGAAGCCTGTTCCGGGCACTCGGCCAAAAAGAGTTCATCTGTGTCCAAAGCCCCAAGTTTCTTCAACTCTTGATCCCGGGAGGACTTGGATATGTCTGGTTCGAGGCGATGAAAAAGTTCTTACAGGCGCAAGGGATATACCGTCCAGGCACCTATGCTCTCCTCGTCACTTCTCCCCTCAACGCACTGCTCAACTATCTCTTCATCTACCCTCTTGGCTTTGGTCTATATGGTGCGCCTCTGGCAACAGGCATATCCTACTGGCTCTCCTTCTTCATTTTGGTTGCTTACACAGCCTTTATCAAAGGAAGCGAGTGCTGGAGTGGTTTCGACCCTGGCCGAGCCCTCACAAACCTCAGACCCTTTGCCAAACTTGCCTTCCTAGGTGTTATCCATGTTGGTACAGAGTGGTGGGCTTTTGAGATTGTGGCTCTGGCTGCAGGCCGCCTTGGCACCATTCCTCTTGCTGCGCAGTCGGTTGTCATGACTGCAGACCAGATCATCAACACCATTCCATTCGGACTGGGAGTAGCAGAGTCAACTCGCCTCGGCAACTTGCTGGGGCTTGGGGACGCTGTGCACGCCCGACGATCAGCACACGCCGCAGCTATACTGTCCATGATTTTTGGTGCCGTGGTTCTCACCGTCCTCATGGCATGCCGAAACAGCATCGGCCGTCTATTCAACGATGATGAGCGCGTCATTGACCTCGTCGCTCATATTATGCCCTATGTAGCATTATTTCAGATCGCAGACGGCTTGAACGGAAGTTGTGGCGGAGCTCTCAGAGGCATGGGGAGACAATGGGTTGGAGCCCTCGTCAACTGCATCAGCTACTACGGTGGTGCGTTGCCAGCAGGAATCTATCTTGCTTTCCATGGATGGGGACTCTCTGGGTTGTGGGTTGGGCAATGCGTAGCACTATTTCTCGTCGGTATTCTAGAGTGGATGATCATTGGTATAAGCAACTGGGATGCTGAAGTTCAGAAGGCATCAGATAGGTTAGAAGGTGATGGTATTGTGGATGACTCTGCCGATGAAGGCGTGTAAGTGACAGTGTAGAATACCAACTAAACTTTACGTTAAATTCTACACATTTTTTGGCATCTCGCCTCCCACGGCTGTTATCTAAGTGATGAGAGGAGATGCCTCTTTTCGCATCTTGAATTTGCGCTATTTTCCTAAAGGTTGCGTCTAAAACTGAGTTTTCTCCTTTCTTCGCAAGAACAAGCTATGGATGGATGGTTGTGGCCAGACATCATCGTCAATGCAACCATTCCCACATTGAGATAAGCTGGGGGCGCAAAGTAGTTCGTGATAGATAATGCGGACAGGGGCGTCCGCTGAGCCCTCGTGGGATGAGCTACCCGGCCAATCCGGTGGTAGAGATAAGAACAGTGGCAAGGACAGTACGTCGCGTGTTGGCTACCCCCAGACCATGGCTCTAGCCGCAATCGGTCAGGACACCCTTCGGCTGATGAGAGGCCATGTAGACTCCCTGAACAAGCGTTATCTTTCAGCTTTTTTAAACATGGAACAATACCACTCCCTTACTCTGAAATATGTATATATAACCTTACCTCTAATCCTGCTATGATGGCCGGAACTGGTCAAGCAGTTCCCAGTCTCAGATTTGAAGCAATTCCTCTTGTGTGATTAGCCTTCGTGGCGCTTGCTTTTCTCAGCCAGTCTCCTATACTGGAATAGCACCGATTCATTCCATCTCTTACAAGCCAACGGCATCATGGGGTTTGACGTTGGAAACGAGAAGGTTGGAGATGGTGTGCTCGAGAAAGGAGTGATCAAAGACGACGATGCCGCCACCATTGCTGAGCACCGTATTGCCGTCAATGCGTCCGGTCACACTGATCAGCTCACTCGTCAATATGGGCTTGTTGGCCTCACGGGCATTGCTGTTACGGTCAACAATGCATGGGTGGTCCTTGGGTCATCGATCTCTGTGTCACTACGTATGTTTTCTTCCCTTGGATTTCAAAACGTCATTAAGCAAACATAACTGACAAATCTGGGCGCACTAGTAAACGGTGGACCTTCAGGTGTACTCTATGGTCTTATTGTAGCAGTGTTTTACTACACATTCATCGGTCTAAGTCTAGCAGAGGTACGTTTAACCTTGATGTTGCGGGAACATGCTAACGTTGACGGTTTGGTAGCTCGCATCTTCTTTTCCAACCTCAGCTGGTGTGTATCATTGGGCGACACTCGCAGCCGGACCAAAATGGGGACGAATCACTGGCTTCTTCGCTGGATGGATCAACTTCTACGGCTGGATGTTTGGCCTGGCATCACTCGTCCAGGTTGCAGCCAACACCGGCGTGGCACTTTATGCTACACTTGCATCCAACTATACCTCTGCTGCATGGCACGTGTATGTTGCTTACATGCTTGTGCTATGGGTCAGTACCTTGACCGTCATCTTCGCAAACCGTCTGGTTCCCTATACCCAAAAGATCGGTCTCTTCTTGGTCATTGTCGGCGGCCTGGTTACCATCATTGTTGTTGCAGCGATGCCAGCACGACACGCTTCAAATCGCTTTGTTTGGAACTCTTTTCACGAGAACAACCTGACAGGTTGGGATGATGGCATTGCTTTCATGATCGGCGTCCTTAACGGGGCCTTCACCATTGGTACACCAGATGCCATCACACACATGGCCGAGGAAGTCACCAATCCAAAGAGGGATCTTCCCAGAGCAATCTTTCTTCAGATTGCCATTGGTGGACTGTACGCCTTTGCCTTTGCGATCGTACTCGGTTACGCAATCTCCGACCTTTCCGTCTTGCAGAGCGGGTTCAACACATTCCCCCTGGCCGGGATCTACCATCAGGCCACTGGAAGTCCCGCTGCCACGTTTGCCCTCTTGTTCATCATCCTCATGTCTTCTCTATGCTGTGTAATCGGGACTGTCTTGACCAATTCTCGGACCTATTGGGCCCTGGCTCGAGACAATGCCGTGCCCTTCTCAAAGTACTTTGGCAGAGTCAATGAGAGCTTAAGCGCTCCGGTCCAGGCAACGCTGTTTGTCGCCGTGATTGCTTCTGGAATCGGTGCCATTCCACTGGGTAGTCCAGTAGGCTTCAACAACCTCACAGGATCCTTCATCATCATCAGCACAGTTTCTTATGCCATCCCCATTGCCTCAAATCTTTTCAGCGGCCGTAAGCGATTCAATCCAGGGCCTTTCCATCTCAAAGGACTGGGCTATGTGGTTAATGGACTTGCTGTTCTCTTTATCACACTCTTCGATGTGTTCTTTTGCTTCCGTAAGTATCCCTTTCCTTGAGACCTGTCAATTGCTAACAATTTCCTAGCTGCTGCTCTGCCATTTGATGCTACAACGATGAATTATAATTCTGTGATCCTTTGTGGTGTAATGTTTATCACATCGCTTTGGTGGTTTACTTATGCTACAACGCATTACGAGGGCCCCTCGTTTCATCATGCGGCTGGTTTTGATGAAGAGAAGAACTCAAATCTGTGAATAGTTTGTAAATGTATAACAACAACAAATATTGATCGTATTGATATCCCCGTCCTTTGCCCATGGAGGCAGCACACGAAACTGTGAATGTGCTTTGATGTGTTGCCCTTATCAGAGCCCCTCACTCTGAGTTCAGATTCCAGTCCAGCAGTATGTACACTCACTAGGTACTCTTAGAACTCATCCTGAACTCATGCCTGACTTGGACTCGGTTCCCTTTCAGCACCTTGTTGGTTCTAAGACGAGTCACTCCACCCCTAATGCTGGACTTCACTCAATTGTTACCTTTTCCGAGGCTGACTTGCGCTGAGACACGGCATATCGCTTCACATGCCACGAGTTTCTTGGCATATGACTTGGGCATGGCTTTTAATGGGGATGTGCGAGTCACATGTCTAACATGACCATGTCTGAGCACTTCCTTGCAATGATGCTTCCACCTTAGAGTATCCAGCATGGTCAAGTCGGCTTGATCCCACCGCCCACCAGACTTGTACAAGAAATTGCCATCAACAAACTTTCGTTCTTGCATGAGGACACAAAATTAAGCTCTAACGAGTAAAATAAGTCTAGGCCCAAACTACAACGTCGCCGGTAGGGTTAGTGCATCTGAAAAACGGCACCAGAGTGTGAGCCAGCTCAACATGTGAATAAGAGTGCGTATGAAATACCACTCGAGATTCTATGGTCATCTATGACTATGACAAAAACGATGAAACGCTTGAGGTAATGATTGTAACCCTGTCCCAAACCCAGACCCAAACCCAACACAAAGGCGAGGGGAACCCTCAGCTTGAAGCTAACTCCTTGAATCAACTCCCCTATTCCATGCTCACGTTACTCCTATACCATATAACGAATAGTTCGTCGATGAGGCTTCTTCTTCTTCTCCTTCTCTAGCTCATCGTCAGAACAGTCGGGGTATTCCCCTCCTGCATTGACGTTTGCCGGCGGCGTGTCCTGGATCCCAGGCAGGACAGGAAGGTCAAACACCGGTCGGCTGAAGCGGTTGTAGGCAATGAAGGTGTCCGAATCACCGGTGATAGCGTTGGCAGGCGTAGCCACCAACAGCGACTTTCGTCGGATCTCGACAGCATCTTCCTGAATCGGCTTGACACCGAGGCGTTTGTAGATGAGATTGAGTGCCGGAATAGACAGGCCGTGGACAACGATTGAAAAGAACACCAGCCAGTAAATGACGGGTCCCAGGGCGTTGATAAGGTTTGTCTCTTCCTCGTCGCCATCTCCCGCATGTGGGAACAGGTGACGGACGTGCTCCAGGTAGAAGACCGCGCCGACTCCAATGGGGCCAAAGTAGCCCATGAACAGAGCGTCTTTGTAGTTTTTGACGACAGCGGGCATAAGCTTATACAGCGCAAGGATTGCCGGAATGCGTCGGAAGAGGAGGACCATGACACCGAGCGCAATCAGTCGTGGGTAGGTTACGCCGGTACCGTCGGGGTCGTTAAAGTCCGCCCAAGGAATGATGATGCCGATGTACATGAACCCTCCAAAGTTAAGAAGCACATCCACACACGAGTTGACTTCATCGTGTCGGCGGTTGGTTTCCTCAAGGAAGTCTCCGTCCCAGTTCAGGGTGTTTCCAGCAACTGTGCAAGCGATGAGGTCGTTGGTTCCGATGGCGCCACAGGTGCCAATGAGGAAGAGGCCGAGGGCAGTGGGGAAGAGCAAGTAAGACTCTTCATCAATCCATCCCCTATAGGCGTTTAGTTAGCTTGAGCCTTTCCCAGCGTGTCAGGGTTCCGCTGTATTCTTACCTCCTAAGGGCAAACTTAACCGCTCGGCAAGAAGAGTATCCCACCACAGCGCCATAGGCAATGCCCATGATGACGTAGTAAAGCCAAGTCTCCAGAAACCAGTTCTTGAAGGCTTCGCCAACACCGCCACCCAGACGGCCGACATCACCGGCTCGAGCGAAAAGCATGTGCGTGACATCGGCAGTGCTCTCGCCGTGGTCAGCCTTCCCGAATGCATGGCGCATAAGGTAGGTAGCCAGCATGAGGAAGGGAAACCCAAAGCCGTCATTTGCTCCAGCCTCGGAAGAAATGATTTCTCGGAGGTATCGGGGGACAAACTTGTCCGCAAAGGGTCCCTTGGCAACAGCCTGTGAGAGGACTGGGTCGGTGCAGGTCACGCATGAAGCGAGCACCATGGCGGCGAGCAGACTGACTTTAGGAACAGTGGCCAGAATGCAGCCAGTGGTGCAAAGCCACATAAGAGTCATGACAGGGATCAGACACATAAACAACTCCTTCCAGCGGGTTACGTTGTACTTTGCTGGAAGCTGATAACCAGCAATTACGAGCTGAATTCCGATCACGACACGCATGAGACCCTGTAACATGCCCTGGTTAGTCATACACTTCGTACAGGTTGACAAGAGAAGCCTACCAGAGCGATGGCCTCCGACTGTCCCTCCTGCGCCGTACCCCATCTTTCACTGTCCAAGAACTTTGCTGATATTGGTCCCAGTATGATGCCAATGACCATAGCAGGCACTGGTAGCAAACAAGGTTAGCCACAGTCATCCAGGAGGAGGGCAAGGCTAAGTATGCTGCAACTTACATGCTTCACCTAGGTACCATGCTTGCTTGATCTTTACAGATATCACACCATAAAGGACCATGAAAGCACCTGTGTCGTGTCAGCATGCCAAGGTTACACGCCAAGACTGGGCAAGACTGGGCACGAGGCTTCCAAGAAATGCACGGAAGGGCATGACGAACCTAAAACTCCCAGCACAATGTTCAATTCGCTCAGGTTGAGGGTCGGCATTGTGGCTATCCTTGAAAAATATCGGCCAAGGAAAAGAATAGCGAGTTACTTGAATGTGGCTAAGGGTATGGAGACGGGGTGCTCTTAAGTCTGTGTGACTTGACAGAGCAAAGAAGCAGGCGCGGTAGGGCAAGAGCAAGAAGGTCTTGAGACGTAGTGTCGACGCAAGGATCTTCTCACAGGCAGGCCTTCCCTTCTCACGCCTGGGACATGAGTGGAGTCAATGGCAATAGTCTTGGGGCTCAACGACGATACTATGATAATACGAGAGGGGAGAAGAAAGTAGAGTAGCAGAAGACGGTGAGTGTGGAATGAAGGCTTAAAGAGGCGTCGTGAGTCAGGGCTACTAAATATCTCTTTTTCCAAAGCCCATGAATGGCTTGGGCGCTTGAGGGTTTTTGTACAGCGTGAGGGGTAAAAACAGGATGCCGAAGTGATAGGCGGGTGAAAGGGAGAGGAGAAGAATGAAATGTTCAGTCTCAAAAGGCCGTGGGATGCGGCAGAAAGGGTCTCAAAGGCGGTGGTCCAGGGATGGAGCCTTTGGCTGCCTTGAATGGTGAGCCAAGCCCAGGTAGCGTGTTCACGGTGAGCGACCAGGGCAGGGGAGATGACGAGAGACACACCCAAGACAGAAGATCTACATGGATGATTCAAGCAGTTGTGCAAGCCGTGGCTTTGGCGGAAACAGGAATAGCAGCAGGTGGTGAGCCGAGCCCGCCCGCGCATGCACGTCGGCCAAGACAACAAACATATGTCCATGTGGAGAGACTGCACATCTGTAAGCCCCGTAGAGGAATATGCACACCACGCTGGCATCAAACTGGAGGTCCTCGGCGACAAAGACAGCCCAAGGAGGAAGCTGCGGTCTTTCTCGACACTTCGTAGAAGGTACTGGTAATCCGGACACTTGCTCCCGGTTCCTACTCACCCGAATACTTTCTCCATTCACACGAGACTCTTCCCGGTTTCAAAGAAGGCTTTGTTGCCTCCCACGGGAGGAAGAAGCCCGAGTGTTTTCATAGCCCCTTGCAGTAGCACCGCGGTTCGTGAAGCTCACAACGTAGGAGATTGAAGAGAAACCGGCCAAGTAAGGGACACAGAGTGATCGACAGGAGACAGAGTGAAGTGTACAGACGACGGGTTACCCGGGAAAAAAAGACCACAGCCGCCAGCCTTTCGCAATCTCTGCCCGCCCGTATAGCCCACTGATTTTCCAACACTCAAGAGAAGCCAAGTGACCAAGACTTCTTGGCTTGTTACAGCAACTCTGGGCCGTGGAACCGCCATATCCAATAACCGCAGTGGCATGACGGCCAAGTCGCCGCCAGGAAATGGCAACAGGGGCGGAATTTCTTGGCTGGAGGTTGAGGAAGCGTAGTCCTTGGCGCTTGGCGCTTGGCGCTACTTGGCGTCTACGCGGTTGTCTTATTATGCTTAAATTTACAGGTGCTTCAGGCGTGGGGTGGCGCTATTCGTCAGCCAGCCAAGATGCTCGGCCTCTGGGCATGTGGATCCGTCGTGCGGCCAAGAGGTGCTCCCAAGACGCCCAAGACTCGTCGAGTGACCTGTTGTAGCACCGTATTCCGCCAGCTTACGGGCTTTCAGGGAGTACCGGACTTGGCGCCAGGAAAGACCGAGAAATGCCCAGACACACAAGAATGTACGTACTGGATGCCAGCCCCTTCTTCGCCCTTTCAGCCAAGATTGAAAGAGTGTCAAGTTCCCGCCACCACTTGTCGCGTATTCGAGGCTGTCGCAGCAGTGTGTTGTCGGATATGATATCGCCGGCAAGCGCTGAGGATCTGTTGTGGCTCAGGGCCAACACGGCACGCACGCGCAAGTGCATCATTCCCCAGGATAGACCCCGTTCATGTCATTTGCCGCCGCCCCGGACTTCGGTAGGTCTCGACAGCGACGTCACAGCTGGCAGGTCAAAGCCAGTCGGGTGATGCGTTATTTTCCACCTTGTCAACAGATCTTATCAGAAGACTCGGTCGGAAAAGCCTCACACAAGACCCAATATTGAGCCCACGCTCCGTTTTGACCCTGCCTCACCGACAGAAGAACTGTGCGCTGTAGCCGCGGATCCCCCGGGACGGTGCCCCGGCCGTGTATGACCGAGTCCATCAAGTACCGATTCCTCTTTTGGTCAGCAGAAGCCAGGCACGGACGGCTTCGCCGTGGGGTTCTCTGCCACAAATGGCACAAAATCGTGTGACCGATGCTCGTTTCAAAACAGGTGGTTAACCCATGTCATAGTCACACCACGAGTTTTGTCCAACGTCGTTAGGCTATTCAGGCTTATTGCGGGGAGTGCATCCGTGTTGTAGGAGCCTCCGCTTTTGAATCTTGTCTTGAAAATACTCTAGGAAAGCAGCATGTCTAGTCAGCGAATGTTTTGTATTGAACACCAGAGCCTCCTTTCTCTCCCTCCCCCTCCATCTAAACGCCAGGTATGAGAACTGCCCTTCCCGATATAGGATAATGGAGAAATGTAAAACGCAGAAAAAGCCATCAACTCGGCATGCCAAGTGCTCTAGATAATGATCAACTGCGGCATTGGTTAGCAGAGATGCCTAGGTCATCAATCAGACTCGCATACCTCTATAAGCTTTTCGGTCAAGTCAAGATAATCACGATTGATCTCTTCCATCGACCCAAACGAACAAGATCGCCACAAGCCGCCAAAGCCCATTCTATCCAATGTCTCGGTCAGAACTGACATTGTGCGAGAGGCCCGTGAGAACTTTGGGTTGGACGAGAGGGTCCGTAGCAAAGTGTGCGCATTTCCAAGGGTTGTTGCGTTCTGGCTATGCAGCAAAGTGTCGTCTAGCAAGGACCTTATAGCTCCGCACCTATTCATTACTTTAGCATCATGTTTCAGAAAACATGCATCTAGGGGTAACTTACAGGTTCACAATCACACCAGGCCGGGCAGTAGCCAGCTCATTGAGCCAACTGAGACTTCTTGACTGAACAGTGTCCTCCAGGTACTGAAAGTCGACAAGCTCGATGGCTGTGATGAGCAACAGCTTGTCGTCAGGCATGGTGCCAATGTCATGCAGGCCGCGCGAGCCCACTGTTCGACCAATCTCGTCAGCGTTGATACCGGCAGCCCACATGCTATCCTTCAGTTCGTCGTGGCCCACGGCACGCGCCAACAAGAGGTTGAGGTATGGAGATTCCTGCGCAAGTTCTGCAGTATCTTCCTCATCATCATCATCTCCTGCAGACGTCATCTCCAAGAAGGATGAAAGAACGCGCATCGTTGTTTGACGCGTCATCGTATCAGTGAGGCCCCTCGCGAGGCAAGCACAAACAGCAAAGTGGAAGTTCTCCAAGTCGAAGTGGATGCCATACACCTCTTCAAGTGGCAACGCCGCCTCATCAAGCGGATTTCGTCCTTGCAGTAGCAGGGGTGCCATGTTGCTGCCACGAAAATCTTCTCCAGTGCTAATGTTCGCGAGGACCGCCTCAAGGAACTGGGCAGTACAGTTGAACAGGGTTGCAGGCACAAGCCGCACGAGTGACATGGCCAACCAAAAGAGTTGCAGGCCGTAGCGTGAAGCAGATGGAAGCTTCGCCATCATTTTCGACAAGGAGGTCACAATGGAGACCAACATTTCGCTGTTGTGGTCCTCGCCAAACCGGCTGATGCTGTTGCGCAGAGCCACAAGAACTTGGTAAAGTAGATCATCGTCCACCTCTTCTCGAGCCAAGCAACCCATCACAGCAAAGGCCCTAGGCTGGATGGCAGGATTGTTCTGGAATGCCGTGCTTGCCACAAGACTCATCCACCTTGACCGCCAAGTATTTGCCAAGTCCACAGTGGGTGCAGCGACAGAGCAGATTTCAAACAGGGCTGACGCAAGATTCTCGGTTGCTGAAAGTGCCGGGCCGGCTTCCTGGGATGTGGAAACTGACGCACCATCGCGGGGCCAAGCCGGAGGGGCTGTGAAGATGTCACTGCGAGGATCGCAGAGGAAATCCAGGCATGCCCGAAGCTTACTGGCCTTGGGGTCTTCCAAGTTGAACGACGTGCACACCGCATGAACCGAGTTAACCAACAATCGATAAACAAGGAGTCGAATGTCTTGGGTACCGGTGTTGGCGAGCATCGTCACAATGTGGAAAATTTCCGGCAGGAAAAGCTGGGACTGCACACCATTGTCGAATGACAAGGCCAAGCAAAACCGCAGGAGGATGCAGATCTCGGCCCAGACTGCGTTGTCCGGGAGATACTTCGTCGGCCGCAGCGACGATCGATTCAGCGCTTTGCGAAGCCTCGAAAGAATCTTGCCACGCAATGTCACCGTGCCGATACCAACCACGATAGAAGAGATAACTTCCAAGGGGTCATCATGCGAGCCATAGCTCATAGCGGTCTTCAAGAGTTCATCGAGGAATATCTCGAGTAAGATCTCATCCTGAGTAATCCTTGGCCAGACAGACTGCTCAAGCGCGTAGATAAGAGCATGATCTTGAACAGTGACGTCGATCAGTTTGCGGAACAGCATGGCGACCTTCTCCCTTCCCTTGTCCCCATCTAACTCGTTGGCCAGTATGTTTGTCCGTAGGCCGGGCAGCCAAGGGGCCATGTAGGCGAGGCTCAAGGGTTTTTGCTCATCAGGAAAACTCTCCCAGCCCACGAAAAATTCAGTCAAGAAATCTGACGTCAGTTGGGGTTCAGTCAGTGCCAGTTCCTTGCTGATATCTACAACAAAGCGAGTCGGGTCAAGGGGAACAGAAACATCTAAACAGCCATGGTGAGAATTTGTGACCAAGAGATCGATGAGGGCAGGGGCTAACCTTTGGTGCAGACTATCCTGGAAGAAGAGCTGAACTTGAAGGCCCTGCAAAGCGCTCCAAGCAAGTTGTATGATGACAACCTCAAGATGTGATCGTGACTTGACAGATTGGCAAGCGAGAGATTCAGGAGCGTTCCCGGTACATCCTGTGGTCGGATGAGGCGTTCAACCGACTTGTGTGTCCTGTTGTCTTTTCCATACTTGGCCTTGGCGCCCCGGATAGTCTGCAGAACATCTGCCTTTTTAGGGCTTGTGAAGTACATCACGATCTTTCCGTTGTCTGCCCGCAGTCCGAACGCAGAGTCGTCTTCAGTCTGGATTGATGTCGGGGCCTCGTCAACCTCACCAAGGCGGAAAATATCATTCACAGTGGTGCCTAAGCGGAACCCAGCAAAGATCTCTTGCTTCTTGGTCGTTGTGACTTGCACAAATTGACTTCCGACCTTGATGATAACTTCGATCTTGCCCTTTGACTTGGACAGGCGAGTGATGGGTTGGAAGACGTATCGCGTATCCGTAACAACGCTTATCGTCTCTTTCGGTAGGTGGAGCTGGCTGAGGTGGAAGTGTGCTTGCAGGTCTTGAAGACTGCCAATCAAGTGATATTCGACGTTCTTCGGGTTGAAAACACCATTCTCGTTTTTGGTGCACACTCGCAATAGCCGCCGGAAGCACCGTTTGAATGCACTATTCATGTTGTACACGTAAATTCGGGTCAAGTTCTGCGAAAGCTCTGTAGGCGTGAGAAGCTCCAGTTTCTTGAACAAGTCATCTTGGGGCTCGTTTCGGCCATTATAGCACGTTGCATCAATGAGAAGGCCGAATGGGCGATGCCATAGCCTACTAGCGATCTTGAGGTAGCAGTAAAGCAGGGTGTCATAGTCGATACTCTCGGATTCGATGTGACGAAGGATGATGCAGATGATGGACAACCCGTCTTTGCTCTCACCTCCGTCATACACAGCCCGAGCCGTAAGGAAGGATTCAGTACTTCGAAAAGCGTTTCGAAGCATGAAGTTTTGAAACCGTGAGTACAGCGGCGGGCTGTTTGAGGAAACTTGGGGTCTGTTCCACGAAACAGCCAGAGGTGGTGGTCCGAGATTTGCAATGAGATTTCTCAGTGGCTCCAGGACTGGTGAGCGGCCTCGAGCAACATCTCCTGACGCCCTCACAAACTCCTTCCGTTCCCGCGCAAGAAGTGTTTGCCGGACATGATCCCAGTGGTCGTAGAGGAATCGATGCAGTGCCACGCAGGATCCGAAATCAAAGGATTCCGTGCTGCCTTGAACCTCCAGTTGGGGAGGAGGCACCGAGATTTCCCGGAGAAAGGTCGTGACGTGGTAGATGTTTTGAGTCAAGAAGTCGTTAAGCGGAAACATATATGGCTCTTTGGCTCCAAAGAGAACATTGTTGGCTAGGTTTTGAATGACTTTGGCAATAAGGAGCAGTCCACGTCGCATCTCCTTTGAAGGTGCAGTGGATACAAGGCCCTCAGCCTCCGGGGCAACAATGGCAGGGCAAAAGAAACGGAGGAAGATGAAAGCACCAACGGCGGTATACTTGGCGTCAGGAAACCTTGGAACAACAGCGTTGGATATCTAAAATGGTCAGGAATGACTTTCCAGGGGGGCCTAGGAAGAACCTACAATATAGCAAATCTTCCGGAATGCTGGTGGGATGTTTGACGACGAAGCACAGATGTCATCGATGAAGACCTTGGCAACAATTCGCAGCTGCAAGGCGTTCTTCTGCAGTTCGTCTGTCGTACTCACTCTTGCCGGGTCTAGCTCCAGATCAAGGTCCTTTGAGGTGAGCATGAGACGTTCCAAAACCTTTTGGAGGGTGGCTCGAATGTAGGAAGCTCCCTTCCATTTGGCGTAGACGGAAAGCATTTTGGTTGCTACACAACCTCGTCGCAGGATCTCGGCCTCATTTTCTAGAACAGTTATCAGCCGCCCGAGGTTCAGATTTGATTTGGAAATTGGAGAGTGTATCATACCAGTGTCCTCAATTTCTTGTTTGATGAGGGCCTCGAGCAGCTCAAAGATAAGCCCCCGTTGCTCGAACACGGTCAGCAGGCAGATTGAGAGCTCGTCAACATCAGTGCTCGGACAAGCGACGGCCATAGAGATAGCAAGTGACATGTCACTTGTCAACAACTATTTTAATTAGCAACAGTGAGAGGAGTCGAGAATAAGACCGCCATACCTCGAGAAGCTCTTCATACTTTTCGCTCACTGCAGAGTCTGTCAGGTTGCTAAACTCGGTGCCCTGGATAAGGATGTTGTAGAGAACTTTCACGAATGCTGTGCGAATCTCAACATTATCGTGATAGCCAATGTTCAGGGAATGCTTCAGCCCGACATCGATGTTGGCACTGAGCAGATTCGAGAGAATTGTGATAGCCAACTCGGAGTTGGATGCGACCTCTTCGCGGACCGCGACGCTCATACCAGTGTCAGATCTAGTGAGTTCGGAGGGCTCGTGATTTAACAATGAAAGGAAGCGATTGAAGTATGTATGGAACATCTGTGACTTCATCTCACTCATCCCGGCATCGGTATGGCTGTCTGACGGCTGCAATGGCAGTCGGAACGTCAAGTCGGCCAGCGACTTGAGGCATGCCTTGTCCAGGTCCTTTTGAACCCGGGCCATGTCATCTTGCCTGGAGCCAGGCCCATGCTGTGGTGAACGAGGGCGCGCTATCCAACCAAAGATGTATTCGAGTTGCTGGTTTCGTATCCGAACGTCATCTCGCAGATTCAGGTGTTCCTTTCGTTTAGTGACGACCTCGCACAAGTGACAGACGCGGATCTTGACCCTCAGGGTGTTTGGCGTATCAGAAACGCCATCCAGGAACTTTGCAAAGTTCAGCGTGAGGGCGCCCAGATGAACCGAGGAAGCGGCTCCCAAGTCTGATGGACTCTCAAGTCGCTCCACCAAAGCTCGTAACAGAGACGCAGCTTGCTCAGCAAACACGACCTCACTGTCTTGAGCTTTGTCGACGGGAGCGAGAGCGCCAGTGAAGAGGACCTCCAGCTCAGACTCCAAGGCTCTGAACAGAGGGTGGTAGAGGGCGGGAGATACCTCGCTTGCGAGCACGTCACGCATTGCCTCGCGCACTCTCACATTGGCACAAGCCAAGAGTTGGATACTCAACCTCAGATATCGTGTGAGAAGAGGCTCTTCGTAGTGCTCCGAAGACACACGATCAATCCACCTTAGACCGCCAAGAGCAGGTTCTTCCAGGATGATGGCTTGGTCGGCTGTGCAGATACCACCAAGAGATGCCAGGAAACCTGAGTAGTTGCGCCATTCGGCCAGAGCCTTTTCGTCCACGGCCTCTATAGCCGATGTCGACACATCCTTGGCAAGGTGAATCCAACGGTCAAAGGCGGTCTCCCAGGCATTCAGGATTCCAGTGGTCGGAAACACCATGCGACGTAGCAAGCCCCGAACTCTCTTTTGAAATGCAACAAGTCCAGTGAACCGAAATGCGCGTGACGAGATCTCGCTAAAGACCTCGCCATTTCGGAGGACGGAGGCAGACGATTTGGCCGATGCCGCATGCTTATCGACGATTGTGCACTCTTGAAGGAACAACCCGATGCAAGAGGTGACGAGCTGGCAAGTCGTAATACTGGCAGAGCAGAGGGAAATGAGGAGGGTGGTCTCGAGCTTTGAAGAGGCGTTGACAACATCCGACGCGTCTGCGGGAACCTCAGCCAGTTCCTACTTCATGTCAGCGCTCATTCGGGACAGGAAAGCAGTCGCTAGCACGGCGATGCGACGTACCGGAATGTGTTTGAGCAGGAGAAGGCGTGCTTCCAGATATTCTTGAAGCTCGGTCAGGCCCTGCTCATCCTTCTGGAACGTGATTGACTCGCACAAATTGAGCAAAACCTTGGAGCTGCATGTTTTATCAGTGATGAGGTAGGGAAAACGAATCGCGCAACTAACCTCCGACTCCAAAGTTCGCCTCGGAGCTCTTTTGTCCCAAAGTGGCGGCCAGTGTCGAACTTGCGATACGCCTCGAGGTGGCCCTTGAAGAGTCGGTCCGCGACACCGGTCGCAAGCCTCCGCACAGATGGCTCCTCGGACAAGACACAAAGCAGGAATGATTTGAAGAAACCTCTGTCAGATCCATCCGCCGATAGGTCATCCAGTAGGCGAGCGGGAGATGCATCCAGGAACTGGAGGATGCTGCACACCATCTCAATCCCTTCGCCGCTCCTCTGGCTCGATGTGCCGGTCGTCTTGGCGTTTTCGGCCTATTCTATCAGCTCTTATCCCCACCACACGGGTCGACGACTGCATCTCACCTCAAGCTGTGTTCTCATAAAGGGAACTGCCGTGTCAAATAATTCGTGGTACCTCAGAGCGTACGGTTGTTGCGCAAAATACGAGCAGCCTTGGACCGCTGCGAGCTTGAAGCTGTTGGGAGCATTGGGTGCTATACAGGATTCGACAAAACCACTAACACTAGTATCAAGATTAAGGTGAGTCAGGCTCACAAAGGCCGCAGTCATCATGTCTTGTTCAAAGAGCGCAGAGTCAACGGGAGACGTGAGGCGGCGAAATACAGCGTCTCGAACTTCATCCTGAACATCCAGAGCATAGCTCACGAGGGCCGAGTCGGTCTCAACGTCAAAGTGCCGAGCAGCGCGGAGCAAGGACACGAGACAGTAACCCGCCTGCTCATTGCGATTCCTCAAAGCTTTCCGTAGTCCGTCAAGGAACGACACCTTCTTCACCATGCTGCTGCTCTTTGCTTCCCGCAGATTGCTCGCAACCTCAAAGACGTCTGGCAAGAGGAAGAGCAGCGATGTCTGCAATGGGTAAAAGAAGCCCTTGCGTCTACCATTTTCAGTCGCGGCCTGCGCCATGTCGAAAAGAGTGTCGGCGCCGCCATCGAGACGCTTGTGAAGCTGGTGCAGCTGTACAAACTCGCGCGGGAATCGGTCCAGCCATCTCATAACCAGGAGAGGAGTGACTACCGCGATAGTATTTTGGTACGGCTTTCGGAAATGGAGGAAACTGGAACAGAGCTCCTGTATGATTAGACCAAGCTTGCTGCCATCAACCCAGAAGAAAGAGAGCAGTCGCAGAACTACAAGAGCTGCCCTCTCGGCATCCTGAAAGGATCCTGCGGTAGTGGTTCCCGGCTGAGAAACGGCAGTGGTTCGAATGGTGTAAATGACACTTCTGAAGTACTCAAAGGCAGCAGTCCAGCTGGAGGCCGTGACGTATTCGGTTACCGTCTTGACGTGCGTATCCATCTCGGCCAGATGGGCCCCGAACTTCTCATCACTTGGTGGAGCAATACTCTCGACATCGGACAGGATAGAAGAGCTTTCGGGGCGAGGAATCGCGACATTTTGTATCGAAACTCGGTCCAAAAGGGTCTGGGCGGGGAGGACGTAGTGCTCGGGGATGGGTTCGAGTAGATGCTTGAACGCGTCCAGCAGGCGGCTCACGATGACCTTGTCCAGAGGGGGCGGAGTCGGGCTCGCGTTTGAATCGTCATCTTGGACCAGTGAAGCCCAATGCGCGGAGCAGCAATCGGCGATCACGGCGACAATGTAGAGCTCGGAGGCCAGGACATGGCTAGGGTGCTCAGCGACACCACTGTATGGGCGCGCAAGGTCTTCGAGGAGGGCTAGGAGAGATTCGACGACGATGGATATGGACGTGTTTCCGAGCTCGACCAAGGTGGCTCTCGTAACGTGAACGATGTCGTCTTGTTGCAGGCTCTGGCCGCTGGTGCCAGCTCGATGGGGGAGCTGTTGGGTGCCCAATGTCAGTCTACCTATGCTCAAGGGATCCAGTAGCTAGTCAGCGGATGGCAGCGCTCAGCTTACTCTAGTAGCGAGCCTGTCGACCAGACAGCCGACCAGGCTTGCGTCGCCGTTCATGGTCGAAACAGCATGGAGCGCACGTTGAAGGAGGGATCAAGTCGGGAGTGGGAGTCGGACGTCCATTCATTGCGAGCCAGCCAGGGTCGCTGGTGTTGTCCCAAACCCCGCGAACGGTCCCCACAGGGTCGCACGCGTGGGGGAGCTCACCTCCTTGATAATTGCCCAGAGACCAATGCCAGAATTGGAGAAACGGGAGTAAATCTTCATTTGTTGCCTCTTCACAGCTTAACTAGTACACTTCATCATTGACTAGGGGGTAGCCTACACGAGCAAATGAAGCAGAAGACATCTCACAGAAACACACAGACATTTGTACACATTCCAGATACCACGCCACTTTTCCCAGCTCGACAAAGGCTTGCAAAATCCATCCATTACGTAGTAGGTAGCTGTCGCTTCGGTGGTCCTTACAAGGAGCCGACATGTGAATCAGCGAGCTCCTCAGCTCAACGAAGGAGTGTTACTGTCGCAACTATTGCCTAGAGATCCATACGAACTTGATCAAGATACCTTGTGATTCCCCTTTTGCTTGTTTCCGCCTGTGCTTTTGGATTCCCCAACTACCTATAAGACCGTCCATCCCTATAACCTCCGGAACCCCTACCTCTGCCATAAGACTGGCCACCATGTCCACCATATCCACCCTGGCCACCCTGGCCACCCTGACCACCATATCCTTGATACCCGGGAGGTGTTTGGATGGGTGGAGGACCTCTAGGCTGATTGTAGCCTGAATAACCACCACCACGGTAGTTGTCGTGGGGCCGGTTGTTGTAGTAATTTGGCGGAGGAGGTGGCGGCGGGACTCCAATGCCGAATCCGGGCGCCCCCGGTGGTGGAGGCATCGGCGGAGGCCCGCGTGATTGATAGTGCCCATCCGATCTGCCGTATCCGTTTTGTGATCGTCCATACTGGTTTCCTCGCGACATTCCAGGCCCATTGTAACCACCTCGATCATAGCCTCCTCGTCCATAGCCGCCCCTGCCGCCCCTGTTGGCCTTGCTTCGAATGATCTCAACGTCGCTGGGCGTGAGTGCAGGCTTAGGCATCTTGACCCCACGCAAAAGCATCGACTTGTGAGTGTGGGATGTCTGTGGGAAGTCGTAATAGACCCTGGATTACTGTTAGCCAAATAAATTCAACATGACCAAGGGAGGGGGCAACTCACGTCACAGAACGGTCGTAGTCAAGGTCCGGCATGCCTTTCCGCTCGAGGGGATACTTAAGCTCGCCGTGAGGAACATAGCCATCTTTCTTCTCGACCTTGCCAGATAGCCCGTCACTCTTCTTCGGGTCCAGCTTGAACTTGGAGTCTCCCTGACGTTTCGAGTAGAACTTGGTCAACACCTCATCATACAAGCTCTCATGGCCTTCAGAGAAAATGAGCACATCTCGGCCCATTTCGTTCCTGGCCGAATCCTCAGGGCTCAGCTCCGGATACTTGCCCTGCACCGCTGCCAGAAGTCGGGGCATCTCGATGAAAGGAAGTAGGGCAATTCCTTGCCAAGCCATCTTCTTTCCGTTGAGATCAACCTTGAAATCTTCAGGGTAAAAGTCAATGATGGGACTCTCTGGGTTGAGCATGAGGTCATGGAACACCTCAGGCAATGCATGACGAGACGCGGCAGGCAAGACGCTCATCAGCTGTTCGAAGGGCCTCGATGTCCTGCCCTTTTCGAAGGTGATATTCATCTTGGCCAAGTCCTTGAAGTCGGCTGCGAACGGGGCATAGTGATAGGGGTAGTACCATTCCCATGAAGGGCATCCCTGGAAATAGTACAGCAAAACCCATGCGAGTCCCTCCACATAAGCCCGCGCGACCGAATGACGGAACTCAATGTCTTTCGGGTCCTTGTGGAACTTCTTCTCGTAGTAACGGTCGGCATACCCATCTTCCCAAAGTCGAACTTCATCAACTGGACCTTCTTCGGTAGCTTGTGCTGGTGTCGCGGTCCCCGGGGTTCCGGTAGTCGAACTGCCGTCCTCTTCAATTTCA
Source organism: Ascodesmis sphaerospora (assembly GCA_027569015.1). Taxonomy (NCBI): domain Eukaryota; kingdom Fungi; phylum Ascomycota; class Pezizomycetes; order Pezizales; family Ascodesmidaceae; genus Ascodesmis; species Ascodesmis sphaerospora. The sequence continues at coordinate 548,185 of JAPPUR010000025.1, read as the reverse complement.
GAAGCTTTACGCTTTCCAAGCGCCGACGGAGACTCCTGAGTAGCGTCTTCCGGCTTTGCAGTAGACAGTGACTTCTGCGACTGCAGCTGGGCTTTGAGAACACTGGCAGCGCTCTTGTTCGCCACATTCGCGTCCGGGGCGGTGCTTCGGTTGACAATCATGTCATGGGTCAATGGCTTCTCGGGTTTCGGGTAGGACGCGATGGGGTGCAGCGCCATACCCTGAGATGGGTTCATGTGGCCGTTGATTCGAGGGGTCGACTGTCCCTGGCGCCCACCTCGACCATTGTTCTCGTTCTGGAGTCTCCGTCTCTTGTTGTTGGCTTCTCGCCGGTCCTCCTGCTCCTTTCTTCGCTTGAAGATGCCATCTTCCAGCTTCGCAAGGCCGTCCAAAATAACCTGCGCTCTTTCCAAGTCGATATGTCCATCCTTCGTGACATAGCCACCCATGACGGGCAAGTTATCCTTCCAGAGCTTTGTCAGCGTGTCGATGCCATGCTCTCGGATCTCCAAGGCCGGAAGATGAGGCAAAAAGTCGTTGCCGACGAAACAACACATGAAGATCCAGTCATCAATGGCACGCTCCAGGTCAAACCGGAAGGGCAAATTCGATACACCCAGCTCGACCTCCAAATACTCTCGCAGCACGGCAACGTGAAGCCAGATGAAGGGCTTCAGGGTGACACCCTTGTCCTTCTCGTCGTGTTCACCGTCCTTCTTCTTCTCCTCGCCGCGACAGTTCTGAGCATCATGTCCCTTTTGTCCACACAACTTGCAGAGGCGGGCCTTTTGCTCCTGAAAGAAAACATCTTCACGTAGAACTCGGAAATAGGGTTCATGAGTGGCGAGGCCCAGCATGATAAGATCCGCGTCAAGGCCGTAGATGACATGGCGAGTGTTTGGGTCGTGGTCAGGAGAGGCGCGTTGAGATCGAACGAAGGACATAATCTTGTGCTCTCCTTCTCCAGGAACAGTGGCATCAGAAATGATGACTTTAAGCTTGGCCCAACCAGGATCCGTATTAAGCTTGTATTGGCACCAGTATCTCAAGCTGAGCGCGAGGATGTCCATGAACGGAGTTCCAGGCGTGATGGAGTTCGAGTCGAATGCTTTTTTGGTCACACTCTCCAAGCTCTCGGTTGATAGGCTACCCCCATTCTGCTGCTTCAAGAGCTTGATGAGCTCTTGTTTGTCCTCCTCCTTTTCCTTGGCGTCCTGGGCAGAGCGGAAACGTCTGGATCGCTGTTGGTTCATCTTGGCTCGGGGCGCAACACCGTCTGCGGAAGATTACAAGTTAGCATTCGGGCCTGAAATGACACGTAACAGACTCGAAAGTGTATAGGAAGAAGAACGTACCAACTGCAATCATGAGAATCTTTCGCGGTCGCACCATGTTGACAACACGATCGGTGTACCGGAATACCTCGAGCATCATCTCCTCCTCATCCTTGGGGGCGGGTCTGTCCTCGGGATGAGAGCAAGGATGAACGATACCGTTCATGTCGAGGTACAGGTTATCAAGCTCTTCGCCATTTGGGTTTGGCCGAGTTGTATCGACGGGAATCGTAGATCCATCTTCGAGCGTGATGGGCTGATCCTCAATGACTGGCGAGATGATCTTGGGGTACTTGTTGGAAAGCCATCGGAAAGCCGCCGGAATACCCATCTTGCCGGTTGCGCGTTTGCTGTCTGGCCGAAAGCCAGTCGCAGGCTACTCGCGCGAATCGAGGAACGGACAAGGCAGGCGCAAAAGCCTGCAGGTAAAGGAAGTGATTCCGTTTATCGGATCGGTCGCATGGGCGTTCTCGGAACGAAGGCGGCGCGATCAAGGGAGATGAAAGCGATTACAATGAATCGCGTTTCTAGCGACAAAGGTTATGCAGGAGAGAGAATGTGATGCTGCCTGTCGCGAAGATCCTTTGAGAATCAGCCCCTGCAGACCCTGCCCAAGCTTATCGCAGGGCTTATCGCCTTGGTGTGGCGCAGGAGTGGGTCCTGCGGCTCCAACTGTTATGCAGCTATCGGGTCGTCATGTCGAAAGCTGTCCAGAATGACATGAGAGCTGGTTATGAATTAACGAGGATAGCATCCCCTGCCTGTGGTCTTCACCGACGAGGCGAATAGTCTATAAGATCGCCGGCAACGGCTCCATGAGAACCTTCGAACCTTCCCGAGCCCAATGGCATTGAGGCGCCGCGACCATGTTTTCCCTTTCCAGCGCGCCCGCGAAACAATCAGTTAGCGAGACCATCACCGTACTCAGCGGCCGCCTGAGTTCGGCAACTCTCCTCGAGGATCGACGAGCTGCCATCCTAGGTCTTCGAAGCTTTTCAAAAGATTACCCGGCCTCTGTAGCCTCTGGAGCCCTTCGAAGTCTAATAGGCAGCCTTAGCAAAGATGGCGAAGATGTGGACACAGTTAAGGTGGTTCTCGAAACCTTGTTGATGCTCTTCAGTCCAAATGAAGATAGTCCCGAAGCTTCAGAAGAGATTGCGCTATGGCTGGCCGACGAGTTCACGCAGCGTCAGGAAAATATTACCTTGCTCCTCGACTTCCTCGATACGAACGACTTTTACTCCCGTCTCTACTCTCTTCAGTTGCTCGCTGCCATCTTGTCTGCACGCACCGAAAGGACTGAGGAATGTATTTTTACCGCTCCTCTAGGCATCTCTCGTCTTGTTTCTGTCCTCGACGACCAACGGGATGCTATACGAAACGAAGGCATTATCCTCCTGACCTACCTTACTCCAACCTCGATCGAGATACAAAAATTGGTGGCTTTCGAGAACGCTTTCGAGAGGTTGTTCAACATCATCGAAGCAGATGGTGCCTTGTCTGAGGGCGGAAGGACTGTTGAGGACTGTTTAATTCTTCTTGCGAATCTGCTTCGGTCGAACACATCAAATCAGTCCCTCTTCCGCGAGTCGGGCTGTATCAATCGTCTTGCAGATTTGCTCGGTCGAGTCTTGAAACCCCAGAGCGAGGGTCCCGAAATTGCGACATGGGCACAAGCGCAGAAGAACCGGAATATCTACGCCTTCTTGGCTGTGATTCGGCTGTTTATTGTTAGAGGGTCAGCAGGGACATCGTTGAATCAGACAGCGATCTGGAGGCATGGCCTTGCATATCATGTTCTTCAGCTCGCCTTCAGCCACGAGGCGCAGACTCAAATCAAGGCCGAGGTGCGACCAATTAATTGTGACTGTGCAAGTTCGTCGTTGACAGGTTGTCTAGGCTTTGACCACATGCGGCGATGTGATACGGCAGAATGCCCCTTTGCAGGAGAGTTTTGCCCAACTAATGGTCCCATCACCCTTGGCCGGGGCCGATCCGACTGCAGAACATGCAAATGGGCGTGTCAAGGTCTATGTTATCGACGGGCTGTTGGACCTGACGTTATGTCTACAAGATCCGCAAGAATTCGATCTTCGGTTTGCGGCGTGCGAATGTTTACAGGCTTACTTTGCGAACCATGCTGAAGTTAGGCTTCACTTCTTGGGGCGAGCTATCGAGGGACACCAAGCTGGTGTCGACGAGTCTTCCAATGTCCTGACCGTTTTGCTCCAACCCCCAACCGACGTATCCGATCCGTACCGTCAGTGGTTCGCTGCCGTTATTACGTTCCATCTCTTGTTTGAGAACCCTGCGGCCAAGGCAAAGGCCATGAGCCTCACAGAAGGCGATTCCTCCGACGGCGAAGAAGTCGTCACGGGCATCCAAACTATCACAGCCCATGTCACGTCGGGCCTGCGACGTGGTGATGATGGGCGCGTCCTGGTTGGGTACCTCATGCTACTTCTTGGCTGGCTTTTTGAGGATCTTGATGCGGTCAACGACTTCCTCGCCGAAGGAAGCAACGTACAGAGCTTGATTCAGGCTGTATCACAACCGCCCGCCGTGAGCGGCGGTGAACTTGTTCAGGGTTTGTGCGCCATGCTGCTAGGCGTCGCTTACGAATTCTCTACGAAGGATTCACCGGTTCCGCGCGCGACATTACACTCTATCTTGACGTCGCGAATCGACCGTGATCAGTATCTAGACCGATTAGTGAAGCTTCGCAGTCACCCATTTGTGCGCGACTTTGAGGTCACTCCCCAAAAGCTCGATGCTTCGTCCCTCGGCCGCCTCCCTGACGTCTTCTTTGACCGCATCTTCATCGAGTTCTTCAAGGATAACTACAGTCGCATAGCACGCGCTATCGATAGGGAACCCGGAATGGAGATATCTGTGGTCTCCAACGGCGTTCAAAAGGGCATCTCCAGGGAGCTGGTGGATTCACTCAGGGGCCAGGTCGAAGAGAAGGAGCGTGCGTTGAAGGAAGCTCAGGCAGCATTGACAACTCTAGAGGGACAACTTGGCCAAGAACAAGCGGATCATCGACGCACCAAGGAAACGGCTGCTCTCGAGATGTCGCGGGTGAAAACGGTCAATGAAGGTCTACAAAAGCACCATGGCGAAGAGCTTCGCAAACTTCAAGGCCAGATGGCGGCCAAGGAGAACGATCACCGAAAACAACTTGCCCAAGTGCAAACTCAACAAGCAGCTCGAGATGGCGATCACCAGAAGCAACTCGCCCAATTGAAGGCGCAGCAAGCAGCCCTGGAGAACGAACATCAGAAGCAGCTTGCGCAAGCACGCAAATCTGCCGAAGCAGATGCGGAAAGGATTCAGCGTCGTACGGATGCTGAGATTGCAGACCTAAAAGCGACCATCAGTCGCCTCGAGGTTGACATCATGAAGGTATGGACTCTCGGCATCCTGGCTGTATCATCTACAGGACGAGAATGGCTAATGTTACAATTAATGCAGGCGCAAAAGGCAAAGACACAGGAGTTCAAGGAACTCCAAGCACGAAATGCGGCCAGTCTGGCAGAGCAGAAGGACAAATACGAAAGCGAATTGCGGTCTCAACGCGAAAGCAACGAGGCGGCATTGAAGAAGCTTGGAGAGGAGCGTGACACTGCTCTGAAGGAAGCTCGTGAAGCAACGGCCAAATATCAGACTTTGGAGAAGCAGCTCAGCGAGGGTGGCAGCAAAACCAAGGACTTGCAAGCCAAGATCAAAAAGGTGAACCCTTGTCCCCTTATTAGTCGACTCATTCATGTTGCTAATCCGCCCAACAGGCTGAGTCGGAATTATCGGAGTCGAAGAAGGCCAGGGAAACAACCCAATCGGAGCTCGATGATCTTCTTATGGTCTTTGGCGATCTTGAAGAGAAGGTTGCCAAATACAAGGTGCGTAAAGGCCATCAAGGTTCCCTCCAGGGATACACTCCATATCAACTACTAACGAAACCGCCAGGCTCGTCTTGTTGAACTCAATGAACCCGTCTCGGAGGGTGAGGATGATGACGACGACGACGATGATGATGAAGACGATGAAGACGACGACGATGACGACGATGAAGATGAGGACGACGACGAAGAGGATGAAAAAGACGTTAAAAAGGCCAAGTGACGCAGTCTCAATCACGACGATGTGCGATATATACCCCTTACAAAAATATTATAGCAGGTGCCTCGCCAGATTGCATTTGGCTGAAAAGCTTGACCCAGAAAAAAAAGGCCCAAGAGGGCATAGCCTCCTCCAGATACTGTGATCCCACAAAACACATTCAACAACCTTTCTTTGCCAAGTCGGGTTCGTTCTATTTGTTCTCTGGGTATTATTTTTTTTATTATTCCCTTCCCATACTTGATTTACTTTTCTCTCTGTCGGCTGCGCCCCGTATTTTTTCGACTTTGGTGAAAATGTCAATCAACGACTCCGCTTCCGATGAGGGCGAGTGGCTCGACCTCGAGTCCGACGAGGAGGCCATCTCTATCACATCTTTCTTTGGCCCCAAGACTTTCCCCAATGTCGCCGCCATGCTTGAGGATAGCAAGCAGAACCACGCATTCGATTTTGTCGCTCATGTGCAGAAGCTGAAGCTCGACTTCCACGGCGCCGTCAAGCTCGTCAACTTTGTCCGTGACCATGTCAAGAATGGATCGCCAGTCCCCAAGGAGATTTCTGAAAAGGACCTCGAAGATGAGAAGTACCTCCGGCCAGTGCTGGAGAACGACGCTCTCATCTTCTCGCTCGACGATGTGCTGGAGAACATCACCAGTGAGAGTTCAGAGGGAGCCAAGGACAGTGACCTGGTGGCTCGCAACAAGGAACTTGAGGAGGAGCTTGAGAGAGTCAAGAGCCAGTTTGCCAGCTACCGTCTGACTGTTGAGGAGACGCTGGACCGTCGATGGGGTGACGACACTGAGCCAGCCAAGACTGAGGAGAAGAAGGACGATTCTGCCTACTACTTCGAGTCATATGCCGCTCATGGTGCATTTTCCACCCCTGGGGAGTATCCGGCACCCTGCTAACGACGGATTAGAAATTCACGAGACTATGCTGAAGGATGCGGTGCGAACTGATGCTTACCGTGACTTCATCTACGAAAACAAGAACATCTTCAAGGACAAGGTCGTCCTAGACATTGGATGTGGCACTGGTGAGTGATAGTTTAGTCCCAACGGCTCAGGAGTTCAGTATTAATCACACTCAACCAGGTATTCTCAGCATGTTCTGTGCAAAGGCGGGTGCTAAGCAAGTCATTGCCGTTGACAAGTCAGACATCATCGTCAAGGCTAGGGAGAACATCTTCCACAACGGCTTGGCCAACGTTATTACATGCCTGAAGGGCGCTATCGAGGATGTCAAGCTTCCCGTGGATCAGGTCGACATCATTGTCAGCGAGTGGATGGGTTACTTCCTTCTGTACGAGGCCATGCTCCCCAGCGTCCTGTATGCCCGAGACAAGTACCTCAAGCCGGATGGTATCCTTGCCCCCAGCTCAGCGACTATCTGGATTGCTCCTATCGCCGACCCAGAGTATATCTCTGACAACATTTCCTTCTGGAGAGACGTCTATGGATTCGATATGAAGACAATGCAAGAGGGTATCTATGAAGAGGCCAGGGTTGAGGCCATGCCGCAGAGCGCTGTTTGCGGTGAGCCCTATCCATTCAAGGTGCTCGATCTCCACACCGTCAAGGCGGAGGATCTCCAATTCACGGCCAAATGGTCGTCGAAGCTCACCCGCGAGGTTGAGCGTGTGGATGGCTTCCTAATCTGGTTCGACAACTTCTTCACCACTGCACGAAACGACCCAGTCCCTCCACCAGAGACTACACCCGAGACCTGGGACAAGAAGAAGCAGGGTGGTGTCGCTTTTACTACCGGTCCCTCTGGCACCGTCACCCACTGGAAGCAAGGACTTCTGCTCGCTCCTCCAGAGGAGAAGCCCTCTGCAAAGTCCCCCACCAGTCTGTCTGGTGAAATTACCTTCCTGGCGGCCGAAGACAATGCCAGAGCGTTGACCCTGAAGACCTCATGGAAGGATGCTGAAGGCGAGTCAAGGCAGCATTCGTGGCAGCTGAAGTAGACATTTTCTAGTCAGCTTGTGAACGTCCATCGCATAGTTATCCAAGAGGGTAGCTTACAGCGAGCTATGATTGACAGCGGAATCAGAGATGGGGTACCCCGAGACCCTGCAGGAAGAGATTCACGATGCTCAGGAAGCCCTCGCCGAGAATGAAACCCTGGGTCAAGGTTAGAATAGCCTTGTAGAGGGACTGGGACGGATACATACAGATGCGAGGATGATAAGGGGTGTCTGCGCTCGTTGGGCGAGATGAACCCAATACCATGCAAACAAGCCTCCCACGGCTCGAGCGAGGGTGAATGATGGGACGTTATACATGCCTTGTTTTCTGTCAGCTGCACTTCTCTTTGTCCCTCGTCGCGCACTGTTGACTCACCGACGGCAACAGCGATGCCGCCTGGGATGAAAGGCCGCCATCTCTTCCCGACAGCCAGAGTTCTGGTGATGGTTGTGCCCACGAATAAAACAGCAGCTCCGATAGCCCATTCCTTTGCCCTGTAGGGCAAACCAGAGCCTGTGACCAATCTCGCTGTGAAGATCCAAACATAAGCAGTGGGTACCTGGAAGAGATCACCAGGGATTTCGTAGACCCTACACATCAAGCCATGTTAACAAAGCCGCTCACAACTCATGATCAACCCCAAAAGCACGTACGTAGTATAGATGCGATAGATAAAGGCGCTGAGGATAGCGCCGGCAGTAGCTCCAATGACCTGGCCCCAAAACTGGGCCTTGGGAGCAGCTCCGAGTAGGTGGCCAGTTTTAAGGTCCTGCATGAGATCGCCGGCTTGCAGAGCACCCTGGTTGTAACTGTCAGCATCGGTTCGGGATTACGGCCAGTAGTACGGTCTGGAACTTACAGCTTCAGACTACAGAAAAAATCTCGTTAGTGGTTGTCATAAACAAGGGGGTATAGTTGAGAGTACATACAACAGCACCTGCAATCAGGTTGATAAGAACACTAGACTTGTGAGACTGAGGAATTATCAGGGCAAAGAACAACTGAGCAAGCTTGCTAATGCCAGATACAGGGTTCAGGTCAGTCTCGCCCAGAGCCCTCACACCCATGATACTAAGGACCAAGGCCATCAGGACCGCGATGATGGTAGCATAGAGCGGTACAAGGTCACCAAAGACCAAGTGAATCGTCAAAACACAGAGTGCAATCGAGGCGAGAAGTCCAACCGAGACAAGCCGGCCACCGATTCGCTGATGGGGAGGGGCGTCCTCTTCCTCTTCGTCATCCTCAGCCTCATCTCCAGCAGCTTCGTCGTGATGAGAGTGAGGCTCGGCATCCTCATTGTTGAGCAACGAGTAGTCATGGGACTGTGGCTTCCACAAGCCAGAAACACCATGCTCCTGGACTCGATGTCGCAGGGAGGTTATGAGGCTCGCGGTTTGATCATTTGTCCAGACGGCACGAAGGGTAACGTATGCGAGACTGACAATGGCATCCACCAGCATGATGGCGAGGGAGATCCAGATGATCCAGCCCTTGCTACCATGCTCCCAGTCGTCAACATCACCAGGGGCCCATCCTCGCGACTTGGCTATAGGACTGAGGATTCCCCAGCCCACCACAGCGCCGAGCAGCATGTGTAGAGTAGTCTCCGTACCCATGATGATACCCTGGCCGACATACGCAAGACTCGGGTTGAACGTCCATAGCCAAGTGTTAGCCGCGACGGACCCGAAGATGGGCAGGTTTCGTAGGACGGGGAAGAAGTAAGTAGCCAATGTAAACAGGCCAGAGGCGCCAAAGCACAGGAGCAACAGTCGAATGTTTGCCGCCCAGTCCCCTTTGTCATCCTCATCCTCATCCTCAATCTCATGCTGATGCTCCTGGTCTGTAGCAGCCGGACCAATCTCAGCTGGTTGGAATGGTTCATCACGAGGTACGAGGCTAGCAAAGGTGCCTTTGGCAGCAGCATCGAGCTCATCCTTGCTAGATTGGCGGCCCTGACCGTGGAGAACAGAGATCAACACGGCGGTACTGAAACCACTAGGGAACTTGAGCTTTTCTCTAATGATGACTTGGACGCGTCTAACATTTGGTCAGCAATTAAGAAGCAGGATGGCAATAGTATGGCTTACAGAGGAACAGCGAAAACCACACCAAAGTAGCAAAGTCCCAGAGACCAAATGATAAGTTGCCAAGTACTCAGATTAATAGGACCCTGCTCATCCTTTTCCAAAAGATAGTTGAACGCCGGAACCTATCATCCATTAGAAACGCGTTCTCGTGACAAGCTCAACTGCGTGACGTACAACTCCAACAAGACCACATCCAAGAGGCATAATAGCCATACCACACGCGACACTCTGCAGCAAGACATTCTCGACCGGAGAAAAGGGAAACCGCAGGTGCGGAGCGAGCAGCTTAAAGATGCCGAACCCCATGAGACTCGCGGGCATGGACATGATGGACACCCATCCGGTCTGCAGGCCGAAATACATGTTGGAGAAGCAGATGACGGTGCCGACGAGGAGCCCGACGACGACGCCTCGCACCGTGAAGCTGCGCCCTGGAACCGTCCGCGTCGCCATTTTCACGGTATCTCTAGGCGAATGTAGGAGGAGGAGGCAGATGCCGATGTCGTCGGTGACGCTTAGGAGATAAGTTCGCGATTATAAGACATGGGCGGTTGATTACGAAGCAAATTGTCCAACCGGCTTGTATTCCGAACTAGGCAACACCCCACATTCCGTCATTTCTGGGGGGAGATCGGCCTCCACCTCCGGGCCGAAAGTTCAGAGCTGCCGGGTAATCAGACAGAGTCATGAAGAGCGAGATGAACACAAATGATCATGTAGGATAACCAAACTGAAGTGGGAGACCAATATGTGGTCCCATATGTTCGTAGAGGAACAGCCTTTGAGAGCAACCCTACAGTGATAGCCTTGATATTACAGCTCAACTGGTTTACAACACTGAAGATATATGCAGACTATGAATACACCACGAGAATTCGCGAAACAATGGTCTCACCATCCCAAACTCCATTCAACCAAGCCCTCCTATCCACATGTAAAGCTAGTAATATCCTCTCTCCACTAAGCAAAGTCGTGCGACCAACCCACCATTACTTCTCATTACACGGCCCTTCAGCCCCGGGCATCAGAACCCAAAACTATCCAACAGAGAGTTTGCATCCGGCTCCTCGAACGTTGTCGGTGGCGGCTTGACAGCCTTCTTCCCCTCAAAGTGAAGAGTAGGCGATGGCAGGTCGGCGACAACAAGTGAACTCCTCCGGCGTAGCAACTTGAGCGGGTTGACCTCTCCGCCGAGGCCAGCAGCAGGAGGCGATTGTTGGAACTCCCAGTTTCGTACTATATCACCGTCAGCATTATTCGTCCAGGTAGTCCTCCAAGGCTAAACCTACCTAGATCCAATCCAAGGAGATCGCATCCCATTCGATCATACAGCTTGGCGCTATGCAGCACAAACTCCCACTCGACCTTGGGTGTAACCTTGGAGGCTCCTCTCAATGTCTGCAATGTCTGGTGTCGCAAGTGCGAGTAGAGCACCACCAGCGCAGGGTCGTCGGTAAGGAATAGCCTCGATTTGATGTCGGGCGAACAAGGTGTTTCCAGAAGGGTGTAGACAGGTGTCTATCAGTAATGTCAGTTTTCGGAACTTCTGCCATGTGAGTATTCAGGGAAAACATACGATGAGTGCTCGCACGGCCATGTCCTTGCGGCCAAGCATCCAGAATGCCCAAGATGCAAGCCAGCGATTGCCCTCCTGGGCTGCCAATGGAAGCACAACATCTTGAAGCAGTCGCCGCAAGACTGGACCGTCATCGCCCTCATACACACGCGCTATCGCAATAGCCAGTTGCATATCTTTGAGCTGATTCAAGCACACTTCCACAGCATCATGAAGGTGGTCAGCCAGCAGGAAGAATGCCGCAGCATATTCTGCTAATAGTTAGCATCTGTATCGGTACACATCTTTCCAACTTACCGAAGCGCCGTCTACTGAGCAACGCATACGCGTTCTTCAGAGCTGTCGTCCTCCACTTGGGGTCCTCAAAGTTGTTCGACAACAATTTCTGAGTCGCCGCCTGTTCCTTGTTCCAGCTTGCCATTCGCCATAGGCCCTGAAGCACTGTCTTCTTGCGAAGGGCAAGGTAGTACAGACTGCAGTCAATCGGGTTCTTCACTTCGTTCTTGGTGTATTCATTCCGAGCAATCAGCTCGAACTGAGCTTTCTACTATGAGTTAGCAATCAATGTTGATCCAAATGGGGGCGGAATCAAGTACCAAAGCGATAGGATCACACAGCCACATGAAGAGACCGCTCTCACGAGCATGCTCCCAAAGCATGCTGCCATGACTCTGTCTCGAAACAAAGTCGGCCAGAATATCCTGACTGTTTGAATGGAAAGCCCAGTTGATCTCTCGCCAGGAGAGGTGCATCTCGTTGGTCCGTCCTTTTCGCAGTGCGTGTTGACGGAAGAAGAGCATGAAACGGGCGCCATTCTCATCCATAGAACGACGATGCCTCTCGACAAGAGCGACACATTCGATGATGTCGGCAAGCTGAATTTGTTCGTGGCCAGAGAGTTGTGGGACACCAATCTTGACCAGCTTCTCGTTGATTGCCACTGCCGTCTGTTCAGTGAAGATATCGCCGTCTTCGTCTTCGTCACCATTATTTCCATTCAAATACGCGCCTGCAGACTTGTCCACAGCCTGGGTATGAGTTTGCTAGGTACCAATGTCAGTGTCCTTCAGATCATCCCTTTTCACCATCATGTTACGAACCTCGGGTGTGTAGAACTCGCTCAAATCCATGCCCAAGTAGTCATCCAGTGTCTCTCCGTCAAGGTAATACTTCAGAATCTTGTGCATGGCCACCAAGATCCGCCGCACAAGTGTGGTCTTGCCAGATAGGATGCATTGACTGAGGAACTGGGGGTGGAATACTGGTAGGGGACCATTGAATCGTTGAACCACTTGGAACAGATCCAATGTGCCATCCTTGCGTGGTGGCAAACGGAGGTCAGACCTTAGAGACTCAGAGACACCAACACGCCTGTCCTGTACAAACATCTGATTTCCAGCACCAATGACCAAGAAGCCGTCGCCCAGCCAAGTTGAGTCACCGATCGGGTGTGGAGTGAGTTCGCGGATGCTAATCTCCCGGATCTGCGCCCAAGCTGGACCTTTGTTAAGGTAGTCGAATCGCATTTGGGACATGAGAACGACTCGATAGGGGAACCCAACTGCCAAGATGGACTGGGCGTCGGGTGTTGATGTCCAGTCCAGATCTTGGATTACCTGATGCTCTTCGAAATTGTTCTCGTATTCCAGGCGAGAACTACCAATGTCCCAAATTGTAAGTTGCGACCTCGTCTTATTCACAAGAGATGCCTTCTTCAAGGTACTTCCACTGACTAGGGCAGGTTCAGACACCCCGGTCTCAGTGGTGCAAGTGGACAGCCATCCAACACTGCGCTTTTCAGGGTCGACCCGTGCTGTCCAGAAGTCAACTCGGCCGGTGCGAGTATACGAGATAGCCACATCGCGAGCAAATATATCAAGGAAGCCCGAGACAATGGGCGATGAGCCTGCGGGATCGACTGGGAGGACATATGACAAATCCTCCACATCACCCAGCTCGAAGCGGCAGAACTCTTCGATGCTGGCGCCAGCCTTGGTTTTGGGGTCTTCGAAATATGACGGGAGATGTACTTCCCACACAATACCCTGCCCTTCGGATGTCACTGTCGCAATGTGCGCAACAGTATACTCCTTCACATCTGACCGAGGAAGGATAATGAGACAGAGCGGCTTTCCGGATACCTCATAGGGGCATTGCGCAAGTGAAACGGCCCGGCTAGCCCTGCAATCCCAGAGCGCAACCGTTCGATGGCCGAGGAATACGACAAAGCGCCCCTTTCTCAGAACACATATCCGGTGAATGTGCCCCTTTTCCGGGATGACGCTACCTCGGGTCAAGCTCAAGCCTGGGTTCTCGTCTCGGTTGAGAAGATGCTTCCACACTATACTCTCGCTCTCTCGTGTCCGTGAGACGACAGCCCTTCCGCTGAAATTTCGGACAATCTTGGTGATAGAGGTTGAGTGGCCGGCCCAGATCGAGTGTAGCGAGAGGCGCCGGTCATTGGTAGTTGGATCCAGCAGGTCTGCGACATTTCCTGTAAAGACGCCGATCCTCCCATCAAATGCATGTAGCAGGAAGTGAACCTTGCCGGTCTTCTTGTCGCAGTATGTCTGGATCTCGGTATGGGGTGCGTCGTGGGACGGCAGAAACTTGCCAAAGAGCTCAAAATCTGAGTCCTTGACCTGAGCAACCTTGAATAGAGTTGGGGCGTTTGCAGTGTTGCTGCCAACATTTTCAAGCGCCCACGCTGACATGGTCCCTCTTCCATCAAGAGCTATACAAATCTCGGGGTTCTTGTTAGCGATCGCGACCAGGTGATCGAGCGCAACCGGGTCATCAGTGGTCGAGTCGTCGGACATGCGGGCTTGTACCGTTTGCTCAACCGACGCCGTGAAGTCCCGCCCATCAAGAATCATGGCAAAGCGCATGTCCAAGGGGTACGGGTCCTCTCGCGACGGCGCACAAACGTCAACCTGACCCCAAAGCTGCCAATGTTTTCCATCCGGTGTCTCGGTCGGCGTCCATATCCGAACGCATTTGTCGAGGCAGATAGTATAGAGGACATTGTCCACAGCCTGCTCCAGGTGGAACGGCTTGCGCCACCTCACGGAGGTTACAATGTTTGGGTGTCGCAGGTACGAAAGGTCGAAGCGTACTTCGTCGGCGCCGTAGTTCAGTCTGCGGCAGATCTTGACCAAGTGATCGTGGTAGCCGGTCGAGGCAATGTATGCAGAGTCGTATGACAGCAACGCGTACTTGACGGGGCTCGGTAGCTTCTTCTGCCATAGACACTTCGGCTCGCTTTTCGTGGCGTATAGAGAGAGGGAGCTCGTGGCTACCAGCAGCTCCTCAGAGCTGCCCCAGGACAGAGTGCATGGGGCGTCATCGGCGTTCGGATTCGGAATGTCAAAGGTCGACTCCAGGGCCCACTACCAAGCTGTGAGCTCATCCATCCATGCGATCCATCTAGCTGTCGGGGATTGGAACCTTCAGGGCATCCTCGCGCGACCCAAATGGCTTGTAGACTCGGACTTCGGTCGACGTGCATGTAGCGATCTTGCCTGTGGCTTCGTCAAAGGCGATGGCCTCGAGAGGCTGTTCGCCATCATCGTAAACTGTTTGTAGAATCCCGCTGGATCCCTCGAGGATAGTAAAAGCGCCGCCGGTGATGTATACCTACAGTTAATCCCTCTCGTCAGCAATCACCCGAGCTCAGGAGCATCGGCACTCACGTTGATGTGTCGGGAATCCCAATATCCCGAGGCCAACCCTTGGAGCCTCGAGCGCGGGTTACCCGGCAGGACGGCCTTCATGCTATTAAAAAGCACGAGGCGCACGCATCTCCGGGAGAACAGGGGAGCACTCTGGCTGTGCGGTCTTGAGCGCGAAGGAGAGTTGTTAATGCCTGGGTAGCTTTGGCGCAGCTTGAGATCATCAGAGTCAATGCAGTAAACGGGAATACGGACGGGGACCTACCCCGGGCAGCTGATGGAGGTGACGTGACCCCCAGCTGTTCAGCCCCCACCATCAGCTCCATCAGAGACATGACAGATTCGGGACAAGATTCTTAAACCCCTAAGACATATTCAATAATATCATTTAAAGGCGTGAGGAAGCGCAGAAGAATACCACTAGTATATCTATATGATCTAGTAAGAATAGAAACAAACCCAACTACATTCAGACGTAAAAAGGTGTAGGTGCTGCGCCTAGACTCCTCCTGACTTAGTGAACGCTACCGTCCATTTCTCAACCCAGGAGCTGATACACATGAATTCTTTCACCAGATTCTTCACAACGACTCGAGCTTGAAATAGAACATCTCTTCATTTACCAAAGGGTTTCGCTATGAAGCAACTCGTTCATTGACTTTCAGCCGCCGTAACGCCACCGGCTCGTCGCCGTCATGCATCCACATCCAATATAATACTAACGTTAAACAAAAAGGGGTATCCTTTAATGAACTGAGCCATCCAACATCCATGAAGCACATACAAGCCAACCATCCATTTCCTACTCTTCCGATGCATTGACATCCTCCACACATTTCTATCTCCATATTCAGGAGAGCCCACCCACATTGATAAAAGTTATTGGTTCATGGCAGTGCCGCTTCGCAGCCTGACTCTCCTTGACGCTCCTCCAGGTCGAGGTGTTGTGACCGAGAATGTTCTCGGTGACTGGATACGAACAGATCTTGCAGATGGCGTAATCCCCGCATTCTGTGTCGCGCCAAAGCGTAATCCGGTTGGTCTTGCACCGACAGATTTGCTTGCAATTGCCTGCGTGGTGGCCTCTGGTGAGGCAGGTCGGGGTCCGATGGTCCGTCTGTTCGGTTGTCTGAACGCGAATGACCTAGTCGAAGCCAGCGATCGTTGTGGGGGTCCAACTCGGTCGGCGTTGGCAGATTCGGACATGCCAGCAGGCCGTGAGTCCTCAGGCCGAGGCCGAGGAGATTCGAACTTGGGTATTCGAGAACTAGCCTTTGTACTCCTGTTGATACCGTTTTGTTCCGGCTCTTCGAATTCATCCCGAAGACCACGTTCCACCAGATGTGATGGTACTGGTGCCATCGGGGTTGTCGATGGCATAGTTGAGAATTGCCCCCGTGAGGCGGGTCGCAAAGACGGTGACGCGGGATCAAGGTCGTCGTCATCGCCAGCAAACGATGATACAGCGTCGTTCTCGTCCGCTTCCCTCAGAGGCGCCATTGACCCTGGGGGTAACATAGTCGACATGGAAAGGGGATGTCCCGTCCACCGTGTTGGTGTCTCAAGCGGCGTATTGGAGTAATCGTACGCTCGATCATTCCGGTTGAGTGTTGACCTCCTTCCCGAGAAGCCCCTCCAGCTTCCACGCGACCAGTTCAATGAGCGAACGACCGAGTTAGGCTGCGAGTTGAATCCTGGCGGTATATTCTCCAACCTATCATCACGTTGCCTCCAGTGTTGCAGGATGCGATTGCGTCTCTCCCGTTCGTGCTTCTTCTGCACTTCAATTGCCGTATGAGCCTGTCCGCTCTGTTGTAGTGACGCGATCGACCACGACTTTAGAGATTGCCTTTGCCTGTCTGCCGCCCAAAGCTGCCAGGCTTCCACGTCTTGTTGCTCGAGATCCTCAGCATGTTCCTTCCATGCGTCTAGCCATCCCTGGGCATGCTCCAGTCGGGCGTCTTGCAGACGCTTTTGATCGATAGCCGCTTGTTTAGCCCATTCCTCAGCGACCAGCATTCGCCGGTGGTCCTGTTTTCGGTTGTGAAGCTCCAGAGCCATGTCTCCTTGCTCTCGATCCTCGGCAGTCAATGCTCTCCATCGGTCAAGGGCGGCAAAGAAGTTGCGTTTCTTCTTTGCCGATGATACCTGGGTATATCTTGCCATCAGGTACCGTTTCACATATTGCTTGTCCCGATCCTGACGGCGCTTCACCGTCCTGTCAAACACTCTCAACAAAGAGGTTGCTCGAAGGTAAAGGCGCGCGCGGTCCTCCAAGAGCGTCATGTGTGATGATTCCTGGTCGAAGCGGTGGAAACATCCAAGAACCCTTGATTTAGCCTGGGTCTCATAGTAGCTCTCCGCTCTCCGTGACATGTCGCCATCCTGCTCAGCCTTTTGATACCATCGGTCAAATACTCGAGCAACTTGGAGATATTCGCGCCTCCAGATGAAGGCCTGGGCCCTTGCCTGTAGGTTCCACTGATCAAAAGCAAAGTCCACTCTCTTCATCAACAGATGTTGACGATATGTGGCCGCTCGTCGACCAATCTCGGCTTGATCCCACCACTCTTTCAGATGCGTAAAGGACTGGTGGACATTGCCCATGCGCCTGGCGCTGTCGGCAAGTATGGTTTCCCTTTCAGCATAGCCTTGCCACTTGTGGATAGCGTTCATTTGCTGTTGCAGTCCTACTTGGGACTTGATAGCTTCATCCAGGGCCACACCATTAGAAGCCTGCAACATCCACCTTGAGAGTGCTTTTGTTCTGCTGTGCGAGGCCGTGATTTGACGGCCAACATGCTCCAAGCGAAGACAAGACCAACGATCCAGAACTTGGTGAATCTTCTTCAATTGATAGGCCCGGGCCGCTGCCTTCGCCATAGCCTCAAGGGTCTTCTCTTGTGCCACAATTCGCTGCCACTTCCTTACCACAACAGCTGCCCTCATGTCATCAACTGTGGGCTCCCGGACGACAGGAGCCTGGCACCAGGATCGGAAGTAACGAAATCTGATCATATGCCGTCTGGCAACAGCATCTCGTTCGAGCCGACGGGCAGTGCGATCAGCCCAATGGTTGAAGACCTTGCTCGCAAGATATATCTCACGAGCCCGACCGGCACGTTTTAGAAGTCGTTGATACTCCTTTTCTGGATCGGGTTGCTGAACAGGTGGTGTCGAAGGCCCTCTTTCAGATTCCTGCACGGAGGGCTGCTTTAATGTCGTATTGTCTGTTGGCTCCGGGGGTGTTGAAGGTCGGCTCCTCGTCTTCTCATCGCGCTGTGTGACATCCAGCTGGGTCACTGTTGGCGCAATGCGTACTTCGGGTACTGGTGGAACGTCAACCTCTGGTACAGAGGGAGCGGTAGAATGCTTGGAAGGCTCTTCTTCAACTTCCTGTGGTTGCGTAATGAGTTGTTCTTTAGGGGAAGAGGGGGCTTCGTCCTCATGATGCGCAACCGCATCATTCTGACTCTGTTGTGTGGAAGCTGTCGATGGCCGGATAGCATCGATGATAGCAGGACGGGGTTTGACTGGGGACAGTGGTGAAACCGGGTGCACATTCACATCCGTTGTTCCCTTCTCTGATACCTGGCCATCTGATTTAACACCATTGATACGTGGAATGGTCGAAGCCTCCGAAACTGTGATGGCTGGTCGATCTTGGAAGGGCCGGTCTTCAAAGTTCCTCACATCGGCAGAAGCTTCCTCGGGAATGCTCGGAAAAGAAGGAATTCGTTGCGCCTGTTGTGTCCGACGGTTCGCGACCAGAGAACGCCAGCGATCCATGGCAGAAGAGAGAACAGCCCTCCGCATTTCTTCGTATTCGCCATCCTCCTCGTCTGTGTCGGAAAAGTCCACATGATTTTGCTGAGGAGGCTGCGATTCTGGCGAAGCGGGTGATTGTGATTGCACCAGGGGCACGATCGACGGCCGGGACACGGCCACTCCTTCAGATGTAAGGTTGCCATTCTTCTCCCGCACAAGACCGTGGCTTTGGCGACTTGTCGATGAGTATGCGGGAGACGCAGACGGTGATGTTCGAGATGACGCGGTGGTGTTGTCGCCAAACTCGAGAACAATTCCCATACGACCCAGAATAGACTGAAACTTGTCGAGCAAAGTGCCACCGCCTCTCTCGCCGCCTACTCGGAACACGAAGGTCGATAGGTGATGATCTGTATCGGGGTCAATGCCATAGGTAGGGAGAACTTGGTCGTAGGCCTTGAAGAGCGCAGCAGCGGGGAGTGGTTTCGGTTCGGGGGCCGTGTCGAGCAACTCCTGCGCGGCAACGACAACAGAGTGCAGTGCAGCAATGTCTGGATTGGTCAATACAAGGTCAAGGCTTCGCTTTCAAAAGGATACAGACCTTCGTTGGAGTAGTAGGGATCCTGACTCGACGGCGCCCGACTAGCATTGCTTGAGCGACCATCGTCGGATGGCGACGCCGCTCGTTGCGCGGACGGCGACATAGGTGCCACTGGTGAAGTCGCATTTGGGGCTTGGGGTGAGCGGTCGATAGACATGGACAGTGAATTGTCGGCGAGCTGCCCCCCTCCGTCATTGGTCCATAGTCAAGAAGTCGGTGTACAGTCCAGTGTGGGTATGTTTATCCAAGCCGATCGCGACAATGGAAGTCGAGGAAGCTTGACAAAGAAATGGCGAAAGTCGGCGTACAGTGTCGTCGGGCGCAGCGCGCGGTGAATGAAAGTCGCGAAAAGAGGATATACAGAGAATCGGAGGAGCAGCTTGATGATGGCGCCGTCAAAGGTATCGTACAGTCGTATCCAAAGGGGGGCTCGAAGCAAAACAAAGCGCAATGTGAGATTCTAGAAAACGCGAACTTGCGCGGTCGCGATGGTTGTCGGAGAGCTTGGGCGCGTTAAGTGGGTGGCTGGTGCTCAATGCAAGCCTCAATCGTGGTGGAGATCCAAGATCGATCTTAGTACAGTGTTATTTCCCTTACATTCAACACTGTATGGTCATCACTTTTGCAGGAGTCTTGAACGGGTCCTCTTCAAAGCTCATCCCTCTCACGCTACGTCAAGCCCTCAGCCTCGCCGATATGAACCAAAAAACCACTCGCCCTATTCAGAAGCTTGCCAAGGCAGTTTCTCAATGCTCGGTTGAGGTGCGCAACCGCGTGGTCTGCTCGCACACGTCCACCACCAACTGACTGACTTTTGGTTGTTATAGGCCGCGGCTTACGGCAAGTGTATTGTTGCCGACTATAACTCTGTGCACAAAGACAAGTGTGCTAAGGAATTCATGAGACTCAAGGATTGCTATCTGGTTTGTTCCCATCCTCCCAAAATCTCACTCTTCTGCCACACCCAAGTCCTGACACTCTTTATCCAGGCGGCATCAAAAAAGTAATTAGAGGAAATATAAACAAGTTCAACATTGTCATCATCTGTCATTTTAATCTTCTCTACATGGTCTAAAACTAGACAGTCTACAATTTAAGTAGTCGAAGCAGGAATGTTGCCTGTTGTACTTCTTGTTCCTCCTCTGCAATGAGACCTTCAGCCCCCGCCTCGGCTGCCACCTCGTCAAGAGGCCGACGCAATGCCTTCTCAAAAGCAGCTGTCTGCGACTGGAAAGCATCTGAAAGACCCACAGCTTCGGGGTCGGAAAGCACTCGGTACTCCATTCTAATGTCGTCGGTTGGGACGAGACCGGCCTTCTTTCGGAGTCGTTGCACACGGTTGATGATTTCACGGCCAAGACCCTCCTGGGCCAACTCGGGGTGAATCTCCGTATCTAGGATAGTGAGCACCTCGCTGTCGGTATTGGTCTCGAAGTTCTTGGAGGCCTCATCCTCCTTGACGCCTCTGCGCACAACCAGATCACCTGCCTCTAGACGAATACCATCGACAAAGACGTGTCCATCTCTCACATAGCCTTGCACTTGCTCGCTAGTGAGGGAGGGGAGACCCTTCTTGACACGAGCCATGTCCTTCTTGAGCTTCTTTCCGAGGACAGGCCAGTCGGCAGTGACGCTGTACTGGACGTTGTACTTGGCCTCGTCGTTGGAGAGAACCAGGTCGCGGACGTTCAGCTCCTCAGTGATGTATCCCTCCAGGGACTTGACGTCCTCAAGATACTGGGGATCAGGGTGGATCACCACCAAGGTCTTAAGAGGCTGCTTAAGTCCGATGGTACGGCGCTCACGAGACACACGGGCAAGTTCAATGACACGCTGCATGCGTCCAACCCGTCGCTCAACCTCTTCGTCAAACAGCTCTTGTCGGACATCAGGGAATGGCAGGAAGTGCACACTTCGGGAGTCCTCGCCACGGAGGTTCTCGGGAATGTGAGGGAGAAGCTTGAGATAGATGGTTTCGGTAAGGAAGGGTGTGAAGGGTGCCAGTCCACGGCACAGGGTGAACAAGACTTCGAAGAGGGCGTTCAGGGCATGGAGAGTGTCGTTCAAACCGTTCTCGCCCTTGAGTCGCTTTCGGTTGAATCGAATGTACCAGTTTGTGGTGTTGTCGATGAGACCCAGGAGTCGCGGGACGACAGTGTAGAGTCGGTAACCTATAGTGGGTTCGTTAGTAGGTGCTGTCAAATAGCTATAGGGGGTCCTTACCCTTCATCTCCTGGTTAACAAACTGCAGCAGACTCTGGCAACTGGCCAAGATCCACCGATCCATGACATTGGTGTTGCTCGACTCCATGCTGGGATCCCAAGCGTAATCGACATTCTCCACCTTCTTCAGGAGAGCCACCTGACCCTCGAAGAACTTGTAGCTGTTCCACAGCGGTAGGAGAACCTTTTGGACGACCTCCTTGACACCGGACTCCTTGAATCTAAGGGGCTCAGCTCGGACGACGGGAGAGTTGATGAGGTAAAGACGGAGGGCGTCTGAGCCGTACTTGGACATGACGATAGAGGGATCAGGGTAGTTCTTGAGTCGCTTCGACATCTTCTTGCCGTCCTCAGCAAGCACAATACCGTTGACGACACAGTTCTGGAAGGGCGAGCAACCAAACAGGTGGGTTCCGAGAACGAGGAGAGTATAGAACCATCCACGGGTCTGGTCGAGACCCTCGGCAATGAAGTCTCCAGGGAAGGACTCCTTGAACTTGTCAACATTCTCGAAGGGGTAGTGCTGGCTGGCATAGGGCATGCTTCCAGATTCGAACCAGCAGTCGAAAACTTCCTCAACACGCTTCAGCTGGCCCTTGCCCATCTTGCTGGGAATGGTGATGTGGTCGACCTTGTCACGGTGCAGATCGGTAAGGTCACCCTCATATCCACTCAGCTCACGCAGCTCCTCGACACTGCCAATGCACACTCTCTCCTCCAAATCGTCACTGACCCAGAGCGGGATAGGGGTACCCCAGTAGCGGTTTCTGCTGACGTTCCAATCACGAGCATTGGCGATCCAGCTAGCAAAACGCTTCTCCTTGACGAATGAGGGAGTCCAGTGGGAGCCTTCAATGTTCTTGAGCATGTCGGGGATGATGCTAGGGATGCGGATGAACCATGAGGGAACAGCCTTGTAGATCAGAGGCGTATCGGAACGAGGGCACATAGGGTACGAGTGCCTAATCTGGGACTCGTTGGCAATGCGGCCAGCGTTCTTGAGGTGCTTGATGATGTGCTTGTCGGCTTCCTTGACATGCATGCCCTTGA
This sequence comes from Ascodesmis sphaerospora, assembly GCA_027569015.1. Lineage (NCBI taxonomy): Eukaryota > Fungi > Ascomycota > Pezizomycetes > Pezizales > Ascodesmidaceae > Ascodesmis > Ascodesmis sphaerospora. Next base: position 525,780 of record JAPPUR010000025.1, on the reverse strand, counting down.
AGTGGGTGATGCGGTCGGTGAAGTGACCAGTGTCGTTAACGGGATCAGGGGGAGGGCGCTTCTCAGTGATGATACCTGCAGCCAGGGCAACGTTGTAATCGTCCTCACCAAAGGCGGGAGCCTGGTGGACAATACCCACACCGCTGTCGTCAGTGACATAGGCAGCGTTCAGGACCTTGAAGGCAATATCCTTGAAGTCCTCGTAGTAGTAGTCGAAGGGAGGCAGGTACTTCCACCCCTCCATATCCTTTCCGCGAATTCTTTCGAGGATCTTGAACTTGGCCTTCTTGGGATCCTTGTAGAGGGTTCCAAGGAGCTTCTCGAGCAGAATGTAAGTCTTGCCGCTCTTCTCGTCGAGGATCTTGATATACTCGAAATCGGGGTTGGCTGCCAGACCCAGATGCGAGGGAAGGGTCCAAGGGGTGGTTGTCCATGCGAGCAGGCTGACCTCGGGGTCGTCAACGAGGGGGAATGAGACAACAACGGCAGGGTCGGTAACATCTTGGTAGTTCTGGTTGGCTTCGAAGTTGCTCAGGGCGGTGGTGAGAACCGTGGAGTAGGGCATGACTCGGTAGCCCTGGTAGACCTGGCCCTTGTCGAACAGCTGCTTGAACACCCACCACTCAGACTCCATGAAGCGAGGGTCCATGGTCTTTGAAATCCACAGTTAGCATCCAGTATTAGTAGTCTAGCCGGTCATATTTACCTTGTAGTCGTTGTCGAAGTCGATCCATCGACCCAGGCGCTCAATGGTGTGTCGCCATTCGGTAGCATATCGCATGACGATGGAACGGCACTCCTCGTTGTACTTGGCAATACCGAGCTCCATGACGGCAGCCTTGCCAGAGATTCCCAGCTTCTTGTCAATCTCGTGCTCAATTGGGAGACCATGGGTATCCCATCCGAAACGGCGCTCAACATGGAAACCCTTCATCGACCAGTAACGAGGGATGACATCCTTGATGGTAGAGGCGAGAAGATGGCCGTAATGAGGAAGACCGGTAGCGAAAGGAGGACCATCGTAGAAAGTATAGCGCGGGCGACCTTCGGACAGTTCAACCTGGAGAAAGAGAGAAATGTTAGAAATGCTGATCGAGAGGAAACGCCCTCGCGCAATGGTGGGGTGAGGGTAGCGAGCGAGAGGACGCAAAAGGCGAACAAACCTGTCGAAGGAACGCGTCGATATCGCGCCATCTTTGGATGATGGCCTCTTCTTCCTTGGGGAAGTCGATAGACATGATGACTGACGGTTTGGCTGCTGAAGCAACGAGGGAGGGGTCAGTCAAGACTCGCTACAAAGGTATGGAGGAAGGATAATGAGGCAAGATAAGTCGAAGAAGGCAGATTATTATGACATTCGTTCTTGTAGAGTGACTCACCGTGCAATACGTCTCGCCTGACAGTCGGGTCAGCACAAAGATGACCTCAAAAACAGATTCGCCAGCGACAAGTCGTTGGATGGAGGGGCAGATTTCAGAAAAAGGCACCTCGCGATGGTGGGTGACTCAAGCCAGACGACCGGAGGTGGGGGAAAATGTGTGCCCCGCGCTGCCAGGGACTGGCGGGTAGGTTCCAGTAGCGAAGACCACTGGGGCGGTTAGTTTTGTGTGTGTTTCGCACTGGTCTGCTATTTTCTAAAAGTATTCGGTACATGATGCCCTCATCAGCCTCCATTGTCCGCCCCTCCATGGCTCCGATCCTCAGCCCGATAACACGCCTTGCCATTCTACTCAGGTTCAACACCTCGAATGATTTACAATAGAGACAATGACGATGGCGCAAGATTATTGAATCATTTGTCCTTGGAGTTTACAGAAGATTCGCCGTGCTTCGTACAAATTACAAATCATTAGTCCTACGTTATCAAGAACAGCCTACTCGAATTCCGCAATCATCGAGTACAACGTCCTTGTCTTCGAGACCGTACCACTCCATCTTCCCCTGAAACATTCCAACTCACCGCTCAAGCACGATTCAGCTGAATCGTCTGCTGGACTCGATACCTTTGTCTTGGCAGGTTTATATCCCATCTACAATACCATCTCAGCGTCCAATGCGAGTAATGGTGTCAGATCTTACTGCATTGGGCATGGTGGCGGTGTTTTTCCATGAGAAAATGGCATCCTCGTCTCGTTGCAACGAATGAATCCCCGTTCGTCAGGCTCCAAATGGCACCTGCTGAAGCTCCAGATGCTCTTGCGCTAAATCAACCGGGGCAGCAGGCTAACGTTAGGTCGGTCTCCTGTGCTGTGGCGCGTGCGCGTGGTTGCTGCCCGCCGTAACCGTAGCCGTACCTTGCCAAACAACAAAGCAAAGCGGGCTCCAATGCTGGCTTGCTCGACGGATGCTTGTTATTTCTTGCTTGCTGTCAACCCACTCATGACCTGACCTGGCCTGGCCTTTTCGTTCTCTGATTCCGTCTTCTTCGTCTAGACTTTTTCCGCCTCTCAGCTCCTACCTCCAGAGTTTCAGGAGCAGCCCCCGTAAACCCAGAAGCCCGCCGCCAAACGCTATCGATAACAAGCCTAGCTTCCATCACAAGCTCCTGCTCCTCGTCAGAAATACCATCCAGCAACTTTATTCAAGTCTCGTTCAGACTGTCGCCAGTCTACCGTCTTTTCAGAAGGGCCTAGCTTCTTACCAGTAGCTATCCAGAGCTGCTGCACAACTTCCCGCCATGTCGTTCCTGTTTGGAAGAGCCCGGACACGGACTGTCGCCGACCTCCCAAAGCAAGCCCGTGAGCACATCTCAAAGCTCGAGGGGCCCAATGGAGCCTCCAAGGTGGTAGCCCTTTGACTTTGAACCCCAGAAGGGTCACTGACCTTTCCAGGCTGAAGAACTTGCTCGTGTTTTGAGCCAGATGAAGGTGATCCTTCAGGGCACCCATGGTACGTCCATACCTATTGATCGGCCCCTTTGATATGATCAAGTGTCTAACATGATATTCAGAAGCCGACAGTTCTCCGGAGCAAATCTACCAGCTCGTGACCGGCCTCATCGACGAAGACCTCCTCCATCTGCTCGCCGTCAACCTGTTCCGCCTACCGTTCGAGTCCCGCAAAGACACACAAGTCATCTTCTCCTACGTATTCCGTTTCCGCCCCGCGACCGCCGCCCCCAAGAGCGACCCCATCGCATTGTCTTACGTCGTCTGCAACCGCCCTCAAGTCTTGGTCGAGCTGTGCCGCGGATATGATCACAAAGAGAGTGCCACCCCTGCAGGCTCCGTCCTCCGGGAGCTCCTCAAGAACGAGGCCGCCGCGGCTATCATCCTATACGACGACGGAGACGAGCCAGGTTCTAGTTCCAAGGGCCTCAACGCCATCGACCGTGAACGACCCCAGAGCGGCAGAGGCGTATTTTGGCGATTCTTCGATTGGGTCGACAAGAGCTCCTTCGAGGTGGCGGCTGATGCCTTCACCACTTTCCGAGTAAGACATGATCCTCCCTACCTTGGCCAGCCAACCCCTGGAACTTGACGCTAACATGGGCTTTCCAGGAACTCTTGACACGGCATAAGGACCTTGTGCCAAGATATCTATCGGCAAACTTCGACCTTTTCTTTGACAAGTACAATAACATCCTTGTACAGTCCAACAGCTATGTGACCAAGCGCCAGTCCATCAAGCTGCTCGGTGAGATTCTGCTGGATCGCTCCAACTACAGTGTCATGACAGCCTATGTCGATCGCGGCGAGCACCTCAAGATCTGCATGAATTTGCTCCGAGACGATAGGAAAATGGTTCAGTACGAGGGCTTTCACGTCTTCAAGGTGTTTGTCGCCAATCCACACAAGTCAATTGCCGTTCAGAAGATTCTCCTAATGAACCGCGAGAAGCTGCTGACTTTCCTATCGCACTTCCTCGAGGATCGAACCGATGACGAGCAGTTCATTGACGAGAGGGAATTCCTAATCAAGCAGATCCGCAACATGCCACCCATGCCAGTGGCTCCCCAGCGGTAATGGTCGATCGAGCTACCCCTGTCCAGCCTCGATTGCCTGTTTGCATTTTCTCTTCATCTCTGTACAATCTCACACTCACAAGGCGTTCTCATCTTTATTCTTTCAGAAGCGTCAATGCGGGCCAGAAAGCGCGACCCTGGTCTGGTCATGGATGGCATTGCGACCTTTGTTTTTTAAAAACCGTACAATAACGCAAACGCCCATGGCAGAAGCCTCGTTTGCATCGGGGACAATGCCTCATATCCCACCAATCTTGGTTCATGATATTATTATACAAAATGACGCTCCCAACGCCGATTGAGCCTGCGCGAGGTTAAAATTGATACAACTCCAAGTCCCAGATGTCCTGCCCTGTACCTCTCTCTAAACCAGTCGGCTTTTCGCTCAGCGCTGCTTGGAGAGCAGGACGTTGACACTTTCCCGGGCGTTCTGGGTAGCCCAGACACTGTCTTTGCCACCCTTTCGCCACTCATCGCCCGAGGCATGTTCGCCGCCGCCTCTTGGTGCCTCTCCCATGATGACCTCGAGGTCCCTCTTCTGTGAGCTGAGCCAGTTCTTGACAAAGTTGGCGGGGTCTTCGCTGAGGGACTTGAAGAAGGTGTGCTTGGCCTTGGAAACGGCGACGGCCTGGACTACTCGAGCAAGCTGGTCGTCGAGTCCGGTCACTTCCTTCAGCATCGTCACATACTGAGGGTTGTTGAGCAGGGGCAGCAGGGAATCCCGTAGAGGATCTTCTACAGGGACCTGAATATCGTAGATAGTGGGCTGGGGATCTTTGTGGAAATCTTGGTCGACCCGGATGGTGTAGGGCAGCCGGATAGGTTCGAGAGGACGAAGGTGCTGTGTAACATAGTCATTGAGCATCGGAATGTGCCCGATATCACCCTGTCTCACAATCTAGATGGAAGTGTTAGTGACTGTAATATTTCAGTTTCGACGTTAACAGAGCAACTAACCTTCTTCAGAGGTTCATCACACCGGAAGTTCCTCTTCTCCTCGTCCTCCTGCAGTCCAAGAAGCTTAATGTACTCCCACAGGCCCATCACAGCTTCTTGCTGGGTAGCTTCCTTCATGTCGACAACTTCCGCAAGCTCAGGGCTGAGCTGGTATCTCTCAGGTGTCTCCTGGCGGAACAGATTGATGGTGATGTTCATGTTCTCGTCTCCGTTCCTCTTGAAAGTGAGCTCGTCAAAGTCGGCAGCTGCGGGAAGGCTGGCAGCAGGCTGGTTCCGAGGTGGAGGAGCATCGGGCTTCTTCCACTCGACTGTTTGCTCGGCGCCGTTTCGGAACTGGGAGCGGTCGAAATCGACAGTCAGGGACTTGAAGAAGTGCGAGAATCGAGGCTTCTGCTGAGCCTTGGCCTTCTGAGCCGCCGAATCAGCACCCTCCTGTTCCGTTTTGTCCTCTGCAGATGTTTCGCCCTCGGCCTCAGCCTGTCCATCCTCGGTGGTTTCGTCGTCGAGAAGGCGGCCTTCGATCTTGACCCTGTAGGACGCCTCCATGTTAGGAGTAAAGTCGAAAGAGTCAACATTTAGCCCGTTGCTCTGCCAGATTTGATCCTCGACCGTGTTGCTGATCCAAACTCGAAGGGTCTTGCATCGCTAAATGCCAGTTCAGCCTGGAGTTCCTAACGTACTTGCAGGATAAACCAACCTTGGAGCCGCGGCTAGTGTAGTCAACAATATCCAGGCGCTTGCGCGTAATCGTAGCATCCAGTCGTCGCTCAACATCTCTCAGTTCCTTGTACCGCTGGACTCCGGTCGGGTCGATAATGCTGTCTTCCACACCCTCGGGCATGTTCTTGTCAGTAGGCTTGCGGCTTCGTCGCTTGGCAAGTTCGCTGGCGTGCGCCTGGGCCTGCTGCTGCTGGGCGATCTGAGCCTGGGTCAGGGGAACCGAAGGGTGAGGCCCTGACGACATCATGGGGCCTAGAGGAAGAGAGATGGATGTTAGTAGGCAAAAGCGCAAGAAGCTTATCACAACGCACCAATTCCGCCTCGCCGCTGGTTCGTCGCATGAGGCGATCTCTGCGGAACCTGCTGCGCATAAGCGCGATATTGAGGCTGCATGTTGTCGGAGTTGCCTGGTTTTGGGTTCGGAATTGGTTGTGGTCGGCACGTGGAGTTGAGGTTGCTTGGGGACGATCGTGTCGCGTCGCATCGCATTGCGTCGCGAGAAAACGCAGGCTAGAAATCCGGGTGGTCACATGACCTGGCCTTGAATGATTCAGGCAACACCATCAACCAAGCCAACCAGATGGAAAATCCTGCAAGTGTGTGCAAATAAGTGTGTTATTATAGTGTTTTGGAATATTACATCAGCCTGGTTTCCTTTGCCCTCTTCGTGCCAATGTCGTCTGGTTCAATGTTAGTCACTTCATCCCCAGCAAGTCCAGCTGCAGAACCTAGGTAGTTGGGACCTCAAATTCCATCAGATTGAGTGCATGACTCCAATCGAATTTTCAACTATAGCTGCATATCTATAGCTATTACGTTGGTTATTATCCCTCCTTAGCTCAAATACCCAGGCATCAAGAGCGGTGGCATTGTCGGGGGTGGACGCCTTGTTTCCCCAGCTCTCCCGCTTTGCCCAGGTTTAAAGACCATCCTGCTACTATTCTCTATCAATCGGTTCCAAGAATGCTAAACCACCTTCTTGCCATGTACAACCTGTATGTAAGCTTGCAAAAGCCGTTCCTGTCCCTAAATGCTCCACGTTTGTGCTAGGACAGACACAAGGTCAATTTTGTCGTTGCTTCCGCCCCATCGTCTCTCCCTTGGTGGTGGAACAGAGTTGAACCCCCCAGAGATCCAGAAGCTTGAGCTTTTGCGATTCATTGCACGGTGACCATCTCGTAGTTGTGCCTATACCGTCCATCCCTCAACGCTAGAAAACAAACATGCACCAGAAATGCATCCGCCAGCCCCCTAGAAGAAGAAAACTCCGCAGTAAAGCGCCTCGCTGTCAATGCCATGAACTGTACTGAATGTGATAGGTGGTGACAGAATGTCCAGCGAGATTCATGACAAAAGTCAATCAGTCGGAAGCTTGCCAAGTCTGTCCGTACTCTATCGTTGCTCGAGTGCCTCATCAGAATGCAGGGCCCAGTCCATTTCTTGATTGCCTCTTGCTGAACCGGTTACGTTTCGGCGCTGGATCTTCGCCGCTCGCCTGGTTTTTGCTCAAATGATTGCGTCCTTGGCCACCCATGCCAAAGCCTTCGGAGTAGTTCCCTCGGCCTCCAAGTGTGCTCGAGGGGCTCGAGACCTGTGACGACATGTCGGCAAATCCGTTGTCGCCTCCATAATTCGTTGCCATGCTTTGAGATAGGGCCATGTCCCTGGCTCGCTCAAGACACTCGACCCAGTCGGCGGCGGCAGATCCACCTTCGGGGGGAGGTGAGGAGGATTTGGCCTCTTCAAATGTATAGTGGTGACCACCCTGTTGATCGATATTAGGCGGGGATAAAATAAGAGAAATGGAGGTACATACCGTATCAACACACCAGACAGTCTGGCCCTTGGCATCAATCTGGGTTCTCCATGTGCAATCCGAGCTGAGTAGAGATAGCTCTTGCTTCGCTCGCTTCTCCTCACCTCCAGCCGGTGCAAGCACAATTCGACCACTCGATGTGATCATGACCAGGCGTTGACGCTTCTTTGTCGTGGTTCCGATGAAAAATCGTGACAACTTCTTGTGTCCCTCCCCAGATTCTTTTCCATGGGGGCTTGAGGACAGGGGTGTAGAAATGACCATGAGGTCCCCTAATTTGAGAATCCGCTCGTTGTTCTTGGTGAGGACTGGAGACCATTCGATATCGAGCTGTGTGGGGGGTGGCAGCTCAGTAATTATCCGTGACGGCCGGCTGCTCCCGTTGGAGGGGGTGGTCTGGGGTGCCGGAGGTGCCCTCGAGTTGGCGATGGGTTTGGGTGTCGTAGAGAAGCCATTAAGCTGGATTACGGTGGGTTCTTGCGCGGGTGGTATATACGGGCGCAGCCGTGGAGCCTTGGACCTCCACAGTCCCTTTCCAAACGGCTGGCCGTCAAAGAATTCGTGGTTCTTGATGTGTTCTATAGTCAGTCTTCGAGCCGGGTCGAGCACCAGACAGCGCTCAACGAGGTCTCGTGCGGCCGGGGGGAAGCCGGCTGGGAATTCGTATTCCAGGTTGACAATCTTTTGGAAGGTGAGGTATTCACTACCTCCTTTGAATGGCGGCCTACCAGCCAGCAGCTGGTAGATGATGCAGCCAAAAGCCCACAAATCACTAGCCTTGCAGGCGTTCTTGTGTGTGAGGAGCTCCGGGCTCACATACTCAGCCGTCCCGACGAAGGATGCTGCACGGTCGTCTTCGTCTCCTTTTCCTCGACCTGGGTCAGGTACGCCACTGGCGGTCGCAGCCGACGCATCCTCGCGCGGGTCTTTGAGCAGCTTGGCCGTACCAAAGTCTGTGATCTTGACGTGCATCTGGTCGTCGAGAAGGACATTTTCGGGCTTCAGATCTCGATGTATGACGCCTCGAGAGTGCATGTAGTCGATAGCGTCGAGAATCTGGGCACCATAGAATCTAGTACATTCAACATCGAACGTGCCAGTCTTTTTTAGCACACCTAGTAGCTCTCCCCCATTGCAGAGGTCGAGAACGTAGTAGAGCGAAGTTTCATCCTGGAAGGTGTAGTATAGCCGCACAATTCCAGGATGCTCAGTAAGCCGATTGAGGGTGTTTTTCTCAATGTTGACATACTTGATCTTCTTCTCCTTGATGATGTGTCTTTTTTCGAGGACCTTGACGGCGTACTCTTTGAGTGTTTGGCGGTCGGTGGCCATGTAAACCGTGCTGTATGAGCCTTCACCGAGAATTCGACCAAATTGGAAGTCCCTAACGCCCTTCTTAACTTGGCGAACAATGGTACGGCCATTAGCATCAACCTCCCTGCGAACACCCACAGCAGCGCCGCGTTCTTGCCAGTCCTCTCTGCTAGTGGGAACCGGTGCGTCCCCAGCATAGCCCTGGTTTGATTGAGACCCTCCGGGTGCAGATGCATATCCTACTCCCATTCCCCTCGAGCTCCTACGCGGTGGGAGTGGACTGCCACCGGGGGCCAGAGATGACGGTTGTCGATTCGAGTAGGAACGTTGAGGGTCTCGCTGGCTGGACTCCCGAACGGGGTAGGAAGGGCCAGGTCTTGAATCAGGCATGTTGGGCATGCCGTAGATGGATGACCTCGATATCTCGGGTCGAGAAGAAGGTTGCGAAGGGCCAGCAGCAGGACTGGGTTCTGGGGTGAGGTCGGAGGATTGAGAGGATGGGGCGAATCGAGGATCGGTAAGTAGAGATTCGACGCCAGGATCTATGGGATCGAGATGGATGGCATCGTAGGACGAGGGTGTTGTGGATGTATCAGTCGGTTGAGGTGTAGAGGCGAGGGCGGACGTCGATGTCGAAGCGGAGACGGAGGTGATGGGAGCAGTAGATGTAGGCTCGGGAGCAGATGCGGACGCAGAGGCAGAAGCAGAGGCAAGCTCAGCGGCATCGTCGGGGTTGGCGATACGCAGTCCGCCCAGGGCCTGAGAGAGGCTCAGGTCCCCGTTCATGGTGGCGATCGAGGAGCCCGGGGGGAGATGCTCAGGGGAAGTGGACAAGCTCAGACTCGACTCGCTCAGGGAGGAGAGACGCGAGTCGTGGACGAGGGACGATCGGCCACTGGCGGCGGCGTGGACCGTGGAGCATCACCGGTGGTGCTTGGTCTGGCTGAGAGCGGGATGGCTGGTTGGCGATAGAAACCATAAACGAAACTTCAAAAGAGTGACAGTACTTGCTCAGGTACGAGGTCCAGCCCAGATTACGAGAATGCAGAGGGAGGAGGACGCCTTAGGCCGCTGCCAACCTGGACCTGAACCTAGGGCCTGGGATGATGCAAAGGAGAGCCCCCCAGGCTGGGCAAGGTACCTGATATTTGGCGTGCAAAGTACCCGACGAGGCACTGCCCAGCAGCTGGAGCGCCCGGCAGCAGTAAACCGTGACCGCAGCAGCCCACGCAGCGCAGCACAGGGTACCTTCCTTACTGCACCTTTCTTACCTGGTGCAGAGGCACGGCCAATCCAATGGATCCATGGATATCTGTCCTGATCCTGATGAAGCTCGGCTTCCTACGTCTACGTGCAGCATCGACAGCTCAGCTCATCCAGATAGGTAGATTCACGGCCCAAATTTGTCCTCTTGCCAGGACCAGGGACAGATCCGTAACGGCAACCGCAATCACCGTTGAGGTTAATGAGGTGGTGCCCGTGAGTGACAAGCAGTGTGTGGAGGCAGAACATGTCCTAATAATTAATCCATCCATGGATCGCTCAGGTACCCGACTCGACCCAGGCACCCAGCCCCATGCCGCCATAATCCATAATCACCCACTGAGGCTTCCATTCCCGTCTCACCCGGTCTCATCAGGGGCATCGCTGGACAAACTCAACACGGGCATGCATCCATGGGCGGCCGAAAATAGATGGATGACAAGACAATTGAGCGCCAGCTTGGTTTCACCAGACACGATCTGGACAACGGGAATTCCTTCACGAGGCTAATCGATTCATGTCCCAGAAACCTTGTCCTGTGTCCATGCATCGTCGGGAGTTAAAAGCGCCATCTGGTTGACTGTTCAATAGCCACCTCGGCCTCCCTCTTTGGGAACCGGTTTCAGTCATCATCAGAGAGGAAGGTGTCATACGACGACGTCAACAAAACGACGAACAATTCTTATTTTGGCCTTCGAGTTCGCATTCAGCCTTCCGCCTGCGTTCTCTCCAGTCTGACTACCAATGCAAACACCCAGATTCGCATTCGTGGCCAGGCTATGCCATCGCGGCGCAGCCTCTCGTGTCGGCCCCCGGCAGGCGTCATCCACCTATAAATGGGTGTATTTTGAGGCACTCGTGACTGCAGGCCACGCAATGGAGTAGGATGAAGTCATACGCAGTGCAGATACCCGCAGGACCCGAACTTCGGTGGATAAGGCTTCTATCTGAGTATCTAACTTGAGCGATGGTACTTCTTGCCTCTATGTGCGATGTTCTTTCTGTGCCCATCTTGAGCCTTCGTGACTACCCTACAGCCCCGGCGAGGCTCAACAGGAGCAGGCCATACTCGGTTGTTTGCGTGCGAATCGACCTTCCAAGGACACTTGAAACCCAGAAGCGTGGCCTAGGAAGTCGCGAATGTGGTCATGATAGTCATGGACTTTGGCCCAGGGCACAATTGATCCACCATGTTGACGCCCATGACTGCATGTCGTTCGGTTCAAGATGCTAAGACTTCACCCCACAACAATCACAATCACCACCCGTGAGTTAAATGACAGCGAGCGCCGTAGTCGATACAGGAAACACCTCAGGCACTCCTATCGCTCTGGGAAGAGGTTGGACGGGGCCAGCTCGCCCATACAAGATACTGTCCCAAGTGGCGAGCCTCACACGCGTCAGGCAAACCCGGCTCGAAAGGCGAACCAACCGACAGCCTTGATTACACGCGACATCACCCGTAACGGCGATGAGCCAAGGTCACCAGCGCCATCTCTCGACGAAGATAGTGAATTGGAAATCACATACACTACACCCGAGGAGCATCTGACAGTATTTGACTCTGATACGATTGCACTGTTACACGCGGAGCTGCGCGCCTTGACACTTCGCCCAAGGTCCACTATCGGTAAGCTGAGCATGCGGCCACACTCAAACCAGAAGGATACAAGACTGACAGTTAACAGAAACCGAAAGCACGCTGGAAGTAGAACACATATCCTCGCACAGGCGTCTTCACGACACGGATGACAGCAGGGCTGAGCAGGACATTCGTAGCCAGGACAATGTGCAACTACATCTAAGACCTCCAACGGCCCATGTGAGAGATATCCCACCAATATTACTCTATGGGGGCGAGTGTCTTGTGAGCCAACGCCTGCAGCCGCAATGCGTGGGATAGGCACACCGCCAGGCAGAGGCAGAAGGCATAATGAACTCACTGACATCAAAATCTAGCCCAGCCCCGGTCGATACCACGCAGACGAGGAACGGAACAGTGAGCAGGATCAAGGCCCAATGAGGCCAGAGGTCGTCGCAAGAGACCCCATAGCGACGTCACTTGTCGCAGGGGAGTTGGACGCAACAACTCCAAGGAGACATCTCCCAGTGTACAACGACCGTTTGCCCACTCGAGAGCAGCCACAAACGCCGAGAGAGTTACCAGAAGCCCGCCATCAGAGCAGATTTGACGGCGTCTACACGGCGCCGGCTGGAGGGCGACGTCAAAGAGTTGAGGCACAGCAAACTCCATCTGCAGCTGGCAGAAGAGCGCGGGCCAGGCGCAATCGCAGTCCAACAGGACTGAGCATCCCCGGGTTCCAAGGGCTCTATGGAGGAAACGAGAATGTCGACGATGACTGACTTGGTTGGGCCGAGAGCAGCTTAGAAGAAGGATCGTGATGGTGATCTGTGATGAGGGCGTGAGAGGTTTGGAATTCACATTAAACAGCAATATGGATGTCAATCATGCTAGGCGGGGAGAGAGCAGGACGAGACCGGGAAGGAAGAATTTCTCATCTGCGGCCAGACCTGTTCCTGTAGCATCAGTCGCATCACTACCAAAAACGTGCCGTTCAATTGCCGGTTTCCCAGGGATCGTTGTGTGCTAGTCAGGTAGTGAGCACATTGCTCTGGCAATCTGGACTGGCAAGCGGCGAGCGCCATTCCCCATCTCGGATAATCTGCTGTTGGGCGCTCCGGAGAAGAAGCGGGGACCTGCGTCCCGCGGCAAGAAAAATTCCAGTCCAAGGGAGCCAAGTTGGAGGGTTGGCTGGCTGACTGATGTGATGAGGTGATGCGATGCGACTGAGGGGAACGAGACGGGATGTGCTTGGCAGCGTAGCGGAGCAGTACGTACCCATCTGAGTCGGCTGCGGAAATACAAACTTCCAATGAGATTCGGCAAGAGAAGCAATCAGAGCAAACTGACTCGGGCTGGGGGGACGCTTCCTGGATTGGTGGATGGCCGACGACGGACCTCCTCCTCCCACTCCCTCTTCCATTTCAACTGGGCTCTCGGCTCGGTTTGGCGGGCGTGGGCTGCTAGGCGTGATGGGTGTGGCACGGGGCAACTCAAAAAGCCAAGCCCAGCGTGCCCAGGGCGTTGACCATCCAACCAGACGGGCGTTCGGAGCATCCACGAGCCTTCTCACGCCTTGCTTCTGGCGCTATGCCCCTTACAGACATGGTAGGTCTGAGACCCTTAACAATTACGCAACCCGTAAGGGGACAAGCGCGGATTGGAGCTTTCCATTGAGAGGTACGTACCTCGCTCTGCAAACTGCCTTAGCTCCGTGCTAGACCTCTTTTAGGGCCGGCAGGTTTGGAACCAGCGCGCCGATAAGCTGATGGCGTGCATACTGTGCGCTGACGGTCCGCACGGAGTCAGCTGCGGCAACCCGAGTCTTCCCCTTTTTCCTGTTAGTAAGACGCCTGAGAAGATACGGCGCGGATATCTGCCGAAGGTACCGCTACGCGGACTTCGCCGTTCGCGAAACCGCTCTACAGTGTCAACTCTTTTTTACCCCAGGTTGCTCTTTAACACCCATGCAGCCTCACTCCGATCTCCTGCAGCTGGAACCCAAGAGCCACTCACGCCCCTTCCTCTTGCTCTCACTCTCAGAGGTTCTTTTACCGTCCTCCCCTCGCATCCTTCTCGCACTTCTTATTCCTCCCTCTCCCATCCAACTTTTCTTCCTCCTCCATCTTCATCCAGTCTGACCTCCACCCACCTCAGGTCATCCTCCAAGTTCTCTTCGTCCTTGCCTCTTGGTCAAACCTCCACCACGACCCTTCGCTACCATCCTTGTCGCCTCACTCGTCGCGTACTCTCCCTCTTGTGCCTCTTGTTGGCCAACCCTTCCACATCTTCACTCCCTTCATCCCGTCACGTCTCCTATCGGGTTCTCCATCTCAAACGACCTTCTCAAACTCAATTGCAACCCTCGTCCTAGAGCTCCAGCTCCAGCGCCGCGGGAGTCCATCACCAACAGCGTGTCTTGAATACGCAATAGATGGTTTGTGACAGCAGTGACTACTAACCTTTCAACCTCTCTCAGTTCTCCTACTACCAGAACGCTTTCAAAAATGGCGTACTTCAGTCCCCAATTCTCTTCCTCTCCCGTCCTTACCATGTCTCCTCAACCTGCCCACCAGTCCCTGGGCATGGCAAGCTTCGGACACCATCACCATACTCCACCTCGATTTGCCCCAATTCCCAGCCAATTTGCGGCATATCAGCCAGTCCGATCTGCTGGATCCGGCAAAAAGCGTTCCCGGGAAGAGGCTTCCGACAACCTTGAGCCTGATGTCAAGTCTCTGCCAGTCGAAGAGCCTGAGGAAGAATGGGTCTACGGCCCCGGCATGACCCTCATCAAGCCTAGCTCCCGCTACGTCACAGACGCGGGTACTCAGTCTGGCACCTGGGTTGAGGAGAAGAAGGCTGCCGAAGATGCTGCCGTCAAGGAGGCTCGTTCTCTGATCAGAAACCCCAAGTTGCAGCGCGTCTCTCGTGCCCAGCCAGCCGGTCCTACAGCCAGCGCCAAGTCCCCCAGCAAGACCGACCTCAAGACTCCTTCCAACGAGGGACCCACCATCGACAACTTCACACTTCACCTTGGCATCGGCTGGCGCAGGATCAGCGACGACGAGCACATTCAAGCAGCTGCTCGTGGCTGGGCGCGTTTCATTGAGAACCACTTCCCCGTCTCCAACGCCCGCATTCTCCTTGAGAGCAACGGCCTCCAATCATATCTCGTGGAGGCCAATGAAGGCTTCTTCCTCTTTGCCGAAAACCTCCGCCAGGGCCAACTCGTCAGTCAAACTGCTGAGGGCGCACTCCAAAATCTTCAGTGCTCGCCACCCCGATTTGATGGGATGGAGACTCTTTCAGCAGCTGAATCTCCTCGACCAGTCAGCGCCAGCCCTGAGCCTGACATGGACATGAAAATGGACTAGGGCAACCTCGCCCGGGAACCTTTCGATTTTTGCGATAATTTTTATTTCTTTTTTTCTCTGCAATCTACTCGGAGTTACGTGGGTTTGCCATGCTTGGGACTGGGTTAGGAATGGGAAAGGTGCCTTGGTATCGACGGGGTCGAAAAGGCTACCGGGAGCGACAGCCATAGACAAGGATCGTCATGGCTCTGTATCATTGAATGCGACTTATATCATTACAATTTGAAACAATGAATTATTCCGAAAGTGCCTACAACGCTGTCTACCAACCAATGTGATTGATAATGTTGGCGAAAAGCCTGTCTCTCGTATTCATTAAGCCGCGCTGAGCAACCCCCCACTCGACGCGTTGATCATTGGCGTGGGATTCGCGGCCTCAACGCGACACTGACAGCCATTTAGCGGCGTCATCGGAAGCAACATGGCCCGATAATGGAAGGTGACGAGCCAGGCACAGGCACAGGCACAGGAAGATATCCGAGACGAATTAGCCTAGAGTCCGTAGTCTGGACTGGAGCCAATTTGGCTGATGGGACCATAGCAAGTGGCAGGATTTCTGAGAGAATATTCTGTGATGGATAATTGGCTAGGCCTCACAGCGTGGGTCAGACTGGACTGTTGCCAGGGCGGGCATGCGCCGGAAGGAAATTCATCAAGCCCAGTTCGGACTCGGAGGACTGATCTGTCACCCGTGTCTCTTTTGATTGTCTCTTTCTCTTATTATCCGGGGCCGGGTTTAATGTTCCTGGTCGCAAATAGTTGGCTCTTGTATTGAATGCAAGGGACCTTGGCCGGCCGCTAGCTTGTGTGGAGATGGATGCTACGGTCCTGGTCTGCTGTGGCACTATGAGTTGTGAGCGACAAGACGTTCAAGATGGAAATATTGTATAAATGCAATTGAGCATATACTTTGAATAAAATTTATACATGCAATAATGCAACGCTCCTTTAAACTGCTGCCTCTTGTCGATTGGAAGCCTATCCGGAAAAGGTTCAGGGGGAAAAAGCATGCCCCCCAACCTCCTCACTGGGAATGTCCCTCCCCAGAGTAGCAGATAGGTGGCGACGCCGATGGTACCTCGGCTAGCCCCCTTTCTACGCGCTGGTTTTCAGTACCTTGGTCGAGTAGGCCTATCGTCTAGGTAGCAGAAATACCTGGCCCGATATCTACACCGACGACGAACGAACCTTTGGCCGGCGTCATTCAGTTACGTATGGTTACAGAGTCTACTTTACTCTACTGGGACACTCCTCGCAACATCCCATCAAGATTTCAATACATTCCATTGCCAAGTCCACTCGCTTTCCTCATTCATCACACAAGACGAACCTCATCTTGCCGGCTGTAGTAGAAGGGGGACCCATCCATCTCTCTCTCCAACCATGTCGAGCGCAAATCAGCTCTTTCTCCTCTCGGACCACGTCAAGCTCTCGCTGCTCGAGAGGCAGCGCGCAAAGAGTCTTAATATCGAAGGCGATTCGCAGGATGGACATATTTCCCGCTCTCTTGATCAGTTCCGCGATGGCTTGGCTGCCCTCCGCGAGGAGGAGCAGCGGCTGAGCGAAGCCGGTGATGCGACGTACGCTTGTTTCTCAAGCCTCTTGCGTGTATGAGACCAACTGACACCTTATACAGCGGCGCCTCAGATCTCTCTGAGTCCATCTCAACGCTCCAGAAACAGCTCGACGACCTCACGACCCAGTTCCAAGGCCAACCCTCTTCCTCAGCCGCCGCGACCGTCTCGCACCCCAACTCGGAGGAGCTCGCCGACGACTTTGCCCACGCAGCCTCGACGTCGCCCAACTCGCGCAAGTCCAAGACGGTCCGCTTCACCGACACGCCCTCCTCGCCCTCCGCCGAGCTCTTCGGCCCTTACCGCGATGACCCGTCCGACTCGGCCGGATACCAGGACCAGGCGGCGGAGATGAGCAATCAGCAGATCCACGAGTATCACAACCAGATTCTCGAGCAGCAGGATGAGCAGCTTGACCGTCTTGGCGAGTCTATCGGCCGCCAGCGAGAGCTCAGCATGCAGATTGGAGATGAGCTTGACAGCCACGTTGCCATGCTCGATGAGGTCGAAGGCGTCACAGACCGACACCAGAGCCGTCTTGATCGCGCGAGCCGGACCCTCGGCAAGGTGGCTCGCGGGGCGAGTGAGAATAAGCAGATGACAACCATTGTGGTTCTCATCATCATCCTCGTGCTCCTTATTGCCATCTTGAAATAGTTTCTTTTTCTTCATCCTTCTCTAAAGAGACAGCGGGCGTCGCGCATCGGTTGGCGTTTTGGGAGTTATTCAGGCTTGGGGCGTCGTTCAAGGTACATGGTATCGTCGTTTTTGTCTATCAAGAATTCGGCAAGGCAACGAGTAGACAGACAAAGGCTCCGTTAAAGATCATTTGTATATATGTCTGCGGAACCTACTCTCACCACACACAACTTAGTGGAATTCGGCATTAGGCTGGGATTGTCATCATGGTGTGGTATCATTCTCTCAATTTCAAAGCTGTTTAATCCTCGACATAGCTAGCAGTCTAGACGGTTCCTCCTTCAAGGCCCAGAGACAGACAGCAACGGTTCATCGAATCACATCCCCTTCCTTGTCGATCCCTTCCAGCCCCTCGAGTATGTCACTTCCTCCAAGCATGCCACTACCGCCCACTGTTGCCCCTTTTTCGCTCGACCACACTTCGTGAAACTTGATGCTCTTGTCGCTTGATGCAACGATAATGCTTCCCTCTTGAAACCCCCCATCTCGTTGCACGTCACTGTCAGATGCAGGCCCCCGAGGATACGGAACGGCGTAGAGAGCTCTCAATTCGCCCTCCCAAGGTATCGCCGCCACCTGTTTACACTCTGGCCAGCTGAAGACGCTGATCCGGTAAGGATGATCCGGCTGGGCATAACCGAACGTGGCTACAATCTCTCGTCGAGTTGTGCTCCAGATAAGCGAGGTCACTTGAGCTGACACGGCAATGGTTGCCAGAGCCGCCCCTGATGTCGTATGGTAGAAGTGGATGCATTTGTTATTGGAGCCACCACTTGTGGCGACCAAACCGCGCCTCCAGGGGCAGAAAGCAATGGCTTTGACGGCAGCATCGTGGTCCCAGTGGTGTCTCTCGGCCCCAGGCCCAAGATATCGGACTGTGTCGCTCGAGTTTGGAAGCGGTCGCATCTCAGCCGCAATTTGTGGCTCAGATGCATCTTCCGTGTCTTGCGGAGAATAAAATGGCCGTGTAACTCTTGTCTCAATGCCGCCGTAGGGGCTGAGGGCCTCAAATCTCCCTTGATATCCATTTTCTGACCGAGCAGATTCCATTCGACGCTGCCCAAGAACATGGTCCACCTCAAAAAGGCAGCAGAGGTTGTCATTCCCTCCAGTGGCAAAGAGTCGCCCGTCGGATGACCAGGCGAGGCCGCATATCTGCTGGCAATGGATGTTGCTGATCTTGGCCATGAGGGTGACTGCTCCTGGCCAGGTGTCTCTGGAAACTTCCCAGTTCATTGGCCATTCCACTATGTAATAGTAGATGTTGCCTACCTCGTCACCGACCACCAAATCCTCAGTTTGAACGGGGACGCCTGGATTCAGAGGATTCTTGGATGGCCGCAGTGTGCAAATTGGACGCCAGCTCACACAGGAAATGGGAAATGGCTGCCGGACCTCGAAACGAGGCAATCCGTCAAATAGGGACTTCAAAACCACAGAGCCATCCGAGTGGCCGATTCCGAGAACGGCCTTGGTTCCTTGGACAGATGAGAATGACACTGAGCTTAGCCAAGTACCAGCTTGAGCTCCATGAATCATGTGTACACCTCCCGCCTCGGACCATGCGTAAAGCAAGTTGCTCAGGCAGACCACGAGAGTGTGTGACGTAGGCGAATATGCCAACGGGGAGCAGTAGAAGTCGTCTTTGAGGTTTGGCGCGTCGAGGACCCTGTAGTTCTGTCAGTTGGTTATTCAGGTTAGAGGATTGGATCATTTACTGACCTGAATGGAGCAGCAGGGAGAAGGCGTTTCTTTGCTGGTCTCGGAGGAACTGCTCTGGTCAGTTACGTCTGGTCATCGGGGCTAGATACACGACATACTATTGAACTGCTCCTTATTTGACCATTTGCACCCATCCCAAATAGTTCGGCCTTCTTCCAGATCCAATACTCGACCCACGGTTGGACTTCGTGGTATTGGCCGGCTCTGGCAGAAGTCGAGTACTTTGCGAATACGGTCAAGATCCAAGGCAGAAGCGACACGGCCCTCATGCTTCTCTTTTTCCACTGATGTGTTGACCAAGCTTTCTTGGAAAGGGGTCTGGAATATGCGAGCGTTTGTTCCGCGTTGAAGGAGGTGTCCTTGCCCGTCATCAACGGCGATTGCGCTGGGTACGAGGCCACCAACTGACTAGATGGCGCCCACGCTGACTTGTCTTTCTCCCCCCCGGTTTTGCGGGAGTTGACTTAGAGCTGTACCTAGAAATTGGGTATTAGCTCAGGGCGCTCTGTCAAGTCTGCAGCTAACAAACCTCGATTGACAACACTCTCGTCAACTCGAAAGGGAAACCGTTGATCAGGGGTCAAGGCTCTACGCCGAAGAGCAAAGGGGTCCGCGGATGCTTGCTTGTTTCTTGTCAATCTCTCTTCGGTTGAGAGGTCTTGGCTTTCCTTTTTGATTCGATATCTTTCGGCGACAGGGGACGCATGGTCGCGCTTCGGGACATATCTGTCTAATTTCCGTCGATTCGGATCGAATCGTTTGTCTTGCAGGGGCAGAGAGCTAGCATCTTTCGCGTAGAGGAAGGGGGAGACACCGTCAAGATTCTCGCCTGGATGGGCTCGCTGAGGTGTCTTTGGGGAGGGAAAGTAACTCTGCTGCTGCTTCGATACGGGTGTTCTGGGTTCCCCGTCTTCGAGCCCCGAGTCTGCTGCAGCTTCCCAAGAGCCCGACCCATCGAAATTCAGGAAGCATGTCGATTTACGAGGCGTCGAAGTCCCGGGGGAGTTCTCTCTCGAGGCGTAGCCTGAGTCTGCAGGGCTGTGTGGCTTGGGCGGTGAGTCGTAAGTTTGTCCATATGCCCTTGAACGGCGAGGTAGCCGTAGCATCATGATGTTCGAAATCATGTGCCAGAAGCTGCTGATAGTCGAAGCCGTGTAGAGATATGCTCCCTCCAAGGCGTCACAGAGCTTGCAGTCGGAGGATTAACGTCTTTGATGTCGAGAGAATAAAAGAACGAATGTACTGATATGCAATTACCTTGGCGAATGATGATACAACAGCGAGCACCTTTACAGGCAGCGAGCTTCCTACCTTGGTCTATGATGGGGGTATGGATGCTTGTCGGCGAGTCTTGTAGGGAGAATGTGTTATAGGAGGACGGCGATGGTGTAAGGGGAAGGAGTTACACTGAGTAACTTGGATGACACGTGAATCTATGCATCACAACTTATTAATAGCTTTAAAGGGAGATAGAAGGTGCGATGCTGTTTCCTGCGCCTGCCTTCGATGATCTCCATGCATCTGTCAATAGACTCTCTTCATAGTCAGGAATAGAAAATATTCCATACAACTACAACAAATCACATGCAATTAAACAACTAAAACCAGTGGTATGAACATCTATAAACGTGGATGATATATGTACATGAGCCATAACTCGTTGAACATCAACATGAGCTCACACTCTGAGTTTTCCTGAAACCCGACTCGAAAGTCCATAAATCTCATCAACAGATGGCCCAGAGCACGCATGCAACAAAGAAAGAACTATGTACATTTGAAGAAAGCTTAAAGCAGAGTTTCCTAGCTCTGGCATCCAGAAGCAATGTTGGCGTATTGGGAGTCTGGGTACTGGAGCCAGTTCTCCGTCTTGTCCAGAGATCCCAGAGACTTGAAGCTGGCGCCGATGAGCGAGTCGTCGCCCGTCTTATCACCGGAAGCCTCCCAGAACATGCTGCCGCCGAGGCCGAGCTTCTGCAGGTAAGACACCTTGTTCTGGACAACCTGAGGCGTGTCAAAGGTGATGAGCTCCTGGGTGTTGGCGTCGTAGCTGTAAGCGGCTTGGGCAGTCTCGTCAAACTTGACCTCGGCTCCGGACTTGGGGAGCACCTTGTAGTCCCAGACACCCTGCTCCCAGCTGCCCTGGCCAATGCCGGTGTAAGACTCGCCGATTCCAGTGGTGCTCTCGAACGAACGGCCATAGATGGGCATGCCGAGGACGAGCTTCTCTGCGGGGACACCACCGTTGATATAAGCCTTGACAGCATCATCGGTGTTGAAGGGAGTGGCCTTGGCGATTGCAGAGTTGGCGTAAAGGTTGGCGCTGTGACCGCTGGCGGTGTCCCAAGAGCCAGCGTAGTCATAGGCCATCAGGTTAACATGGTCGACAACTTGGCCAATCTTGCCGAGATGAAGCTTCTCGTAGTTGGTAGCGCCAGCAGGAGCAGCGATGGAAAGCTGGAAGTGATGACCAGGAGCGTGCTGCTGAGCATAAGAGTCGAGTTCGTCACGGACGGCCTGGAGAAGGAGATCAAAGTTGGCAGATTCCGTCTCGTCCTTGGGGTACTCCCAGTCGACATCGATACCGTCAAAACCCCAGTCCTTCATCAGAGTCACGGCGGACTTGGCGAACGTAGTACGGCCCTCAGGGGTGCTGGCGGCAGCAGGGAAGTTGGTAGACCAGGTCCATCCACCAATAGAGAGCATAACCTTGAGCTGGCGGTTGGCCTTCTTCAAGAGATAGAGTTGCTTGATACATCCATAGGCATTGGTACCCTGATCGTTCCAGGCTGCATCCGAAAGTCAGTTGCAGGAACTCAAATCGATAGAAAAGAACTCACAGTCGCCTTCATAGTGCTTCTCAAGGTCGGCATAGCTGTCTCCGGTGTAACTGGGAATCAAGTCAGTATCATGGCTTGCAACCTGAACCCGGAGTGACTTACACAGTCCCGTCGGCCTTGACGTTCATAAAGGAGTAGAGCACATGGGAGATCTGAGAAGCCTGGAGGTCCTTAGGCTGGAAGTTTCGCTGATAGATGCCCCTGAAAAGAGTTAGAAAAGGTGAATTAGTTTCTGGATAACCCTACGAACCAGTTCACAAAGTAGACAGAGTTGGCATAGCCATTGGAAACAGCAGTGGCACGGGAGGTGGCAATAGGTCTCGCGAAACCCAGAGTAGCTTGAAGCACAGCAATGATCGCTAGCGATCTGAACAAAAGAGTGAACATGGTCGACATGGTTCAAAGAAGGAAGGTATAGAAAAGAACGAAAGAAGAATGAATGAAGTGGTGAAGGAATGTGGTGTGCAAGCGCCAGGCTGCAACAGAAAAGAATAGCTAGAGAAAGAAGTGAGTGTGCTTGGTGAGCATATTTATCAAGGCGGGAATATGAGCATGCTTTATATAATTCAGATAGTTATAGGAGGCATGAATAAACATCTCCATGTTAGATCAGCTTACGTGTGGCGCTTAGAGCTATAGGAGTCAACCTTGTCGTGCCACCTCCGAACAGTGTGTGTATCATGTTGGCTCGATGCTTGAGCCCCATCGTGAGCATCCTTGTGATCAACCCGCAAGGCAAGGCTAGAGCCAGCTGATTTCGGTGCTTTGAGCAAGGCTTAGCTCGACCTTGGGACGATCAGGGTCTGCAACGTTGCGCGCGGTTCTCCCTATCCTGGCTCATCTCGTCGACGGCGAGCGTATGGAAACAACCCAAAGTCCCTTTCGGGGAGGTCGATTCTTCCTCAATGCTATCTGTTTCATGGCCTCGTGGACTGACAAGGCAGTGGCCACGATCAGGATACCCAGACTACACCTCTCATTCGTCTGGTCCTCCGAGCCAAGTCTAATTGAAACACAGATGGGGAGACAAATGGACCAGGCTGAGGCTGAGGCTGTTTATCGACCTTCCCTCCCAGTTATTTGGGAGGCAAAAGGACCAACAGGCGAAGCCGCCGGGCTTGGAGAGGTCGAGAGGCGTGATAGTGGCACGAGGTTCTTGGCCCGGGCGCTACTATCCCGGACCTGGTCTGTTCTTCGCGAGCAAGTAAGCGTCGAGGATCATCACAGATCCTTCGGAACCTCCATAAAGTGGTTCTAGCCCCTGTTCATCTGAACTTTATAGGCATAGTTTGAGAGGGGTATAGGAGGCATCCCACCGTCTGGTAGGATCGCAGAGGTTTTGTAAGTCGGCCAACCATAGGCAAGGACGCCGAGAGAAACGCGAGGGCATGATGCCGCAACATGGAGAAGCCATGATCGAGTAGTGCGATCAGAAGAATTGAACATCATGTAGGTCGATTTCTCAGGGGTTTAATGATGCCAGGAGGGACACTATGCCCTGCACATGTTGCATCGAGGCAAGAGAAGAGCCAGTGTCCAACTACTTGGCGAACAACTCTGAAATATGATCTACTTGTATGTTTGGTCTTCAGGCTGGTCATGGTTCATAGGGCTGCCGAAATGGCGGTCTCTGTGTCAAAGTCTGATCTTGAGAGTTGATGATCTGGCTGACATGGACTCCACATGCGCCAACAGCTCACTCAGTTGAAACATGACTGTGCCGTACCTGCATGTTTCCGAGCCTCGAGGGTCAAAAGCTTCGCGGATTTACACAGGGATAACCTCCGCTGTCAAGTCGTCGCAACATGGTGAAAGGGGGTTTGCCACGCAGGTACGAGTTTCGCGCGAAGGAGCCATGTCATGACATGTGAGTCCGAGCTTGCGGATCCATCCCACGGGCCGAAGAGGGGAGGGGGGAGGTTTTGAAACAAAGGAGTATAATCGGGAGTGAGCCGATATCGATTATCCCCTGGTGTCGTGTGCCGTAACATGGAAACGTGGTATGGGCTTTGAGCGTCGTGGGGAGGGGAGGATGACATTGTCGTCAATCTCGTAGATTATGCGCTGGGTGCCGGAGAGGTGCTCAAGGTGAATGTTCTGGGCACCTACAGCCCTTGTAATTTTGAAGTTGCTATGGAGTATGAGCGATATTCCTAAATGTGCGCACTGCTCTATCATCGCTGTCTGACTGTGTTGGAGCCACAGAGGGGATAGTGTAAGTCGTTGTCAACTTGAACGTATTGGAATATGCTACCAAAAAGAAGACAACGGTGGCATTACGAATGGCTTAAATGATATTGTTGAGTAGATATGGGAGTTGAGATGGAAAACTCAGCAGTTTGAAGGGATGAAAGGATGGCTATGAGGGATAGAAGTGGTGAATTTACCTTCTGCACAGCATCAAGAAGCTTCTTCAGAGCCCTACAATAAATCCATACTAAAATTAAATATTGCCATAAACTCTATTTAGATAAAATAAACAATAAATTATATACAATATCTCTATTATCCCCAACTATCACGAAATGGAACCCTTTTCACCCGAGATAGATCAAGTATCATCAGAAAAAGCGATGGTGTTGCTCCAATAAAAAGACATCACGCTACCCTACACAACCACGAGGACTCAACTTTGGTTACGTCAACGTCTCACAGCTCCAACAGCAGTAGCACTCCCAAGCACAAGCCTCGCAACACACAAACCACTGCGAAAAACCAGATCATTTCTGGCAGCCTCGCAGAATGTCCAGCGTTAGTCACATGCCTCTCAACCAAAAGAGTCCTTGACTGATGCTGATACCAAAGGCTTCCAGCACGGCGTAGCCCGCACCGCGCGGACCCGAACCGAAGAGCAGCGCCAGCAGGATCAAGAAAAGATCCAAAAGTACCGGGCCCTCGAGGACCAGATCCGCCAGCAGGTCAGCTACACTCGCGCGCATCATATCTCCAACCCAATTCTCACACTTGAAGCAGATCGCCGACGGAAACTACGGCTCCGAGACGTTCCAGCTCACCTCGAAGCTCCTCCGCCTCAACCCGGAGTACTACACGATATGGAACGCCCGCAGGCGCTGCCTAATCTCTGGATTATTGTCCAGACCATCGGCTGGATCGTCACCCTCGAAGGCGTCGCAGAGTTCTTTAGCGACCGGCACTCGTTCAGCCTCTTCCGTCGATTCGTCGCCCTCGTCCTCGACAGAGACCCCGCAACCCCCCAGCCCCCGGACAGCTGGGAGGAGTGGTACAACACATGACGACGATGTCGCCGGCAAGGATGCCGAGACTGTGCGCGCCGAGCTGGGCTTCACCGTGCCCTTGCTCATGGAATTTCCAAAGTGCTACTGGATATGGAACTACAGGTTGTGGATTCTGGACCAGGCAACAGAGAGGTTCGACAAGCCTGTGGCTCGACGCATCTGGGAGGAAGAGCTCGGCCTCGTCAGTAAGATGCTGACCAAGGACCGACGCAACTTTCACGCCTGGGGCTATCGTCGCCATGTTGTTGCGCAACTCGAGAGCTCCGTCTTGAGCGGAAAGAGTCTGGCCGAACCCGAGTTCGAGTACACCACCAAAAAGATACACGAGGATCTCTCCAACTTTTCGGCATGGCATAACCGCAGTCAGATTATCGCGCGACTCCTCGATGAGCGCAAAGCAGACGATGAAACTCGCAAAGAGTTCCTAGACAAAGGTATGTTGCCCTGAACCATATTCTCTTTCACATGCTCATGTAACTCCAGAACTCGACCTTGTTCGCGATGCACTCAATGTAGGACCCGAAGACCAATCCCTCTGGTACTACCACCAATTCCTAGTATTGAACCTGGCCGATCCCGCCGGAAGCCGTCAGATAGCTCCAAGCCTGACGGTAGACCAACGCAAATCGTATATCGACCGTGAGGTGACCGACATCAAGGATCTACTAGAAGACTACGACGACATCAAGTGGATCTATGAGGCGCTCATCGAATACGCAGTCGCCCTAAATCAACTAACTGGCCAGTCGCCGGAATCAGAATATAAAAACGACGTAGCGTCTTGGTTAGCAAAGCTTAGGGAACTAGACCCTATGCGAAACGGGAGATGGGCGGATCTGGAGAAGCAGCTTGGTCTCTCGTAGGACAACATCTGGAATCTCAAATAGCCTAATAACACCGTGAAACATTAGAAACGTTACGCCGGGCAGAAGCCGGCAATGTAATTGAGTTGTATGACACTCATCTGCGAAAAGCCTACAATCACAGGATATCATCTATAGTGTCCGAAGCAAGATATAGTCCCCAAGGTATCAATGTCGCTCGTCAAGCCAAAAAGCAACCAACATGGCAATGCATCGTCCTAGCACAGCAAACAAGGCTCACATGGGCCATTTAAAACCCTCGCCCCCTGCCTCGTCCTCTTCCCCTACCTCGACCTCGACCACGACCACGTCCGCGCCCACGACCTCCACGACCTCGACTAGAACCCTGGCCTCTAGCTGGGATATCACCATCGCTCCCTGAACCGAAGCCCGAGCTGCTCATCAGACTCTGCTCTTCCTCCGAGTCCGATTCACCAATTCTGACAACAGTGGGTTGGCTAGGTCGCTTTAGTGCGAGGGGCGGCGAGGGACTGCGTGGGCTGTCATGGACTGAAGACGCCACAGAAGGCGACCCTCCTCCCCTATACTCATCCTCAGAGCCTGCATCCATGTGGGCAGATTCCGCTGTCGACTGCTGTGCCTGCTCTGGCTCGTCCACCACCTCGTCTACCACGTCTTCCATTACCTCATCTACAACGTCCGGCGTGGCCTTGGAGCGTGTACCAGGAGTTACGGAAACAGACGGGGAGGCAGCTGTACCACCAGAACTTGGGCGAGCTTTGCGCTTCCCAATCTTGAACTTCTTCCCCTTGAGCGCCATGCGCTCGGCCATGGACAAGAATTGCGTACCGCTCGAACTAGGAGCCGTGGGTGTCGGCTCTGGTTCTGGTTCTGGCTCAGCAATCTCGGAACGTCGTGATCGGCGGGTACTTCTCGAAGCACGATCTTCACCCTTGCTTGGTGTATACTCGTCATGACCATCGTCAGATAGCTCAACAGCCGCTGATGCAGCAGCAATAGTTGTCACACCCGATTTCCTAGGTCTTCCTCGTCGTCGCGGCTGGGTAGGCTCTGCCACAACCTCTGGAGTGTCGGTAGCGAGCTCAGCAGCGAGCTGAGCTTCAAGCTCGCCAATCATCTTCTCATGCTCCTCATCGCTGTTGGCCTCAACATTGACAGTTTCCTGCACAGTTTCCTGGGCGGCGTCTTCAGCAATCTCGCTCGGTTCGTCCGCAGTAGTGACCTGAGATAGACGCGACTTCCTAGGCCGACCTTTGGGCCAACCCCTTGGTCTACCCCTTGGCTTCTTCGCCGAAGAGGTTGGTGTCGCCTGTGGTGGCGAGTCCTGGTGAGGAGACGCATTTTTTGGAGGACGACCACGTCTCTTGGGGACCTTGACCTTGGATGGAGACATGGTGGAAGTCTCCGTTTCGTCCATTTCGATCGAAGGAGCAGGCTTATCATTATCAGTGGAGGGCGTCCCGAACAGAGCACGAACTACAGCGGCAGCTAGGTCCACGGCAGTCTTTCCATTTGTCGATGCTCCCTTAGGTGATCGAGCCTTAGGTTGGTGGTTGTGGTCTTCTTCAAACTCGTCAGAATCAACCTCCTCCTCCACGTAGGACGCTATGGGCTTGGCATGGCGGAGTAGAGGCTCGTTGGCGTCGAACCGAGGCATCGTCATCTTCCTAGGTGGCGGCTCGGACTGATCTTCTTGGCCTGGTTCTGCCGTTCCTTCACTCTGAGGCTCGGTTTGGCTCTGGTCAGTCTGAACTGGCTCATGCATGACCGCCTCAGGGGCAGTTGGTCCACCGAACAATGCAGGATCCATGTTGTCCAGAGGATCCACCTCAGCCGTAGGTCGAGGCTTCTTGTGATGGCTTTTGCCAACCACAAAATCTGGATCCTCATTCTCTCGTTTAGCCTTCCTCTTGGCTGCACGAATCGACTTCTTGACAAATTCAGGGATATCTGGTTCAGAAGGTCGCATGGCCTCTTCCGAAGGCGCCTGGAAAGGGTCAAAGAGAATCTTGTCTGGCGTATCATCCTGTTCGTAGTAACCCATGCCGATACGTTGCCGAGCCACCACAGAAGGATCGGGGTAAAGTGATTCATCGGGATATTCTCCCTGTGGCATATCCATCGCGGCCATGGGCTCGTTAGCTGGACCAGCAGCTCCATCAGGGAAAGGAGGGAACTCCTCCTCGCCGGGTGCATCCACCATGACATGGTCACCCTGACCCAGAACGTGGCTTTGATCTCCGTATCCGTTCATGCCAGATGTATCAAGGCCTGCAGTATCATCCTGCATGGCCTGGTCGGTGATGTCTTGTGCCTTGGCATTGTCTGCCTGCTCTCTCAACTTCTTCATCCGATTGCTGTCCTTGCTGCGACTCTCCTCTCCAGCGGCCTTGAGCCATGATAGGTTGTGTACTCGGAAGTCCACAAGCGCCTCCACACTCCGGTCATCAGCGATGGGGCGAGTGTCATGTCCCAGCAGGGTGTTCTTCGGCGTGTAAGGATCTGTGTTTCCTCCTCGTCGACAAGCGCCGCAGTTGCAGATACCTAGGCACTTGGGACATTGCCATTGTTCATCTTCCAGCACCTTCTGAGGCATCATATCAAAAGCTCGGTAGAGTACTCCGTAGCAATATGCTTCAGTGCACCCTGGGTTCGTACACTGATGCACTCGGTAGGCGTAATCCTTGTGACAGCATACATGGCACCTGCGAAGCTCACCCTTCTTCTTCTTTCGCTTGTACTTCTTCTTAGGCTTGTCTTCGCCCTCTGGTTCTGACTCGCTTGGGGTGTTTTCGCGTTCTGGCTTGGTGATATCCTTCCAGGGCCGTCGTCGAAGAGCCTCCTGGCATATTTGTGCCACGGCCTTTTTACCAGCTCGTTGTCGTGCGATCTCAAGGGGCTGTGGAGAAAACTCAAAGTCGACATAGCCATCGTTCTTGATGACCATGGATCGCCAGGTTTCGTAGTTGTCGACAAGGTCTTCCCAGCGCCATTGCTCGCACCATTGCAGGCCAGAGAGGCATGCACATGATCGTCCCATAGCGTAGCATTCCATGCAGACATCATATGCATCTTCGTCGCCATTGATCAGCATGCGAGTGCAGTGCTTGCATGTCAAGAATCGGTTGAAGATGTTGGATCGACAATAAGAGCAGGTGATACAGGAGTCGAACTCAATGAGCTCTACTTCCTTTTCCTTGAATGCAAACATCTCGTCCAGGAGAATTTCGGTGAAGAGACCAAAGAGTTTCTTGAAGTCGCCGGCAAGCTGCTTCGCTCGAGGCGAGCTTCGGACAATATCCTGGCCAAGCCCCATAAAGCTCATCTGAGTCATCTCTGCGTTCTCGTCCAGATGTTGAAGTTGTCGGTAGTATTTCTCTAGAGTAAAGTAGATTATGGCCTTGTTCTTGTACTGCTCGTCACGGCAGACCAGTCGTGCCTTGGGTAGCGCTTCGTGCAGCGCAAGCTCCAGGGTTTCCGCCGTTGTTCGGTTCCAAGCGACTTTCATCGTTCTTGTACCTCGGTTCCAAACTTGGTGTGCTGCTAAGGGTGGGATGAGGATGAAGTCGCCTACTCTTTGCTCAACAACGTAGACATCAAAGGGGGCTTTCTTCCACGCATTGATCTGGGCGAAATGCTTCTCGATCTCGATGTCATGTCCCAGCATGGAGAGAAAGTACTCGCGAACGACCTCGCGATCCTTGCTTTCGGTCATGAACCAAATTGAGCTGCCGGGTTTCTCGCCCCTCTCATCGCCTGACGCTTCCACCATGATGTTTTGGCCCAGGGAGGCACACATTTCACGATGCGCCGGGGTATATGTGCCTTCGTGGCCGACATAGCACATGAGGTTCTGGGCGCGCATCTCCTCCGGCAAGCTGGACATCAGGTCGCCAGCAGAAGCTGCGGCTGCGTCATCGCGAAAGATGTCGTCGTCTGTTTGTTGTCGTACTCCTCCGGCCTCACTTGAATTCTCATTCAGGTAGAAAAGATTTGGGTGGATGACTTTCTGTAGCGCATCGTGCCATTCAACAGGGCAGTCTATATCTTTGAGGTACAGACGTTGGCGGCGATCGTCGCGGAAGTTGCTCGATGTCCATTGGTTTGTAAGTTGTCTCATTGATCGTAGATAATGTCCAGTTGTCATCGGAATGTCGCTACCAGCCGTGATATCTCGAACATTTTCCTCTGAGGAGACGGAGTGTCAGCGCAAGACTGGTCAGGAGCCAAAGCAGGAGCACCTACGCTTCTTGTCATATGTCTTCTCGAACCAGCCGGAGTCAAAAAGCCACTTTGGGAGAACTTGATCCCATCCATCGATGACCAAAGGCTTTCCACCAATGATGACGTGGATCAGAACGAGCTTCTCAAACTCTTGTTGCCCAAGATTGCGAATCTGGGACCTCGAGACACGCTGAACCCATTTAAAGTTGGGGGTTCTGTCGACCAAGCCGTACAGATCCAGATCCGGTGGAATAGGATCGAACTTGGCTTGTGGATGAAGAGAGGTCGGCATCTTGTCAGATTTCCCGTTTGCGCTTCATGTGTATACTATCGGCGTGGTGGGGTTCGGTTGACCAAGTCAACAGCTTCGTCGATCGGTTCGCGATTCCCGGTTGTCGTCAAGATTGAAGCAACTGTTGCACAGCCGCCCAACTCAGGCCACGCAGCCGTGTTTTCGGTAAGATGAGCCCATTCGACGTGGCGAATGTGATTGTTGTGACGGGTTGAATTGTTAGAGACGGGGGCGAGGTTACCAATCTTATCGACGTCGGGATGCGGAACGCGCTGAGCAGTCGCGCCGAAGCTCACCTGGAGAGTTCCAGGTTGTATTGAATGCGCAGCCAATCAAAAGAGATCAGGGATAGCAACGGCGTAAGTCCTTACACGTGACGTACTATTTTTCGCGCCTCAGGTGGCTCATGCGCTTGCTCGGTTCGCTACGATGCTTGGCGCCATGATCCTGGTGCTTAAGTTTTGGATTTTTGGATCTTTGACTCTTGGATCTTGAGCTTCCATATTGTTGGGATTGAGGCCCTTGCGCTGTCACATTTGGTTCTGGATTAAGTTTGGTGGTGAGTGCATGTAACTGCACATCAATTGCTACTCATGAGTTCTCACTGTCCCTCTAGGTCTCGGTGAACCATGAGATTGAGTACATTGCCCCGGGCTTCCGCCTGGGCTCAATGTCAAGGCATTTCAAGGCGGACTACCACGATTCCGAGGCAATTGGGTTCTCGGCCATCTCTAGTCCAAGTATCCAAGGTTTTGAGTCAACCATGGCACAACAGCCAGCGAGCTGTTGGGTTTCACGAGGCGAAGCAGAGATCCTTACCTTTGGTAGCGGATGGTGCGGCATCACCACCTCCAACACCAGCCCCATACAGGCCACCTGAGAATGGAATTCTTTCCAAACTCCCAGCCTCATGGGTTCCTTATGCTGAACTCATTCGCCTTCACAGCCCTGCCGGAACCTACTATCTCTTCTTCCCATGCCTGTTCTCTACACTCATGGCCGCTCCAATGGTGGCACCCATGGCAACACCAGGATCCGTCATCGGCACCTCACTCCTTTTCTTCTCAGGAGCTCTCATCATGCGAGGAGCAGGATGTACCATCAATGACCTCTGGGACCGAAACCTCGATCCTCATGTTGCACGGACTCGACTTAGACCAATCGCCCGCGGCGCAATCACTCCGTTCAAAGCACTTGTCTATACCGGAGTCCAGCTTCTTGCAGGTCTGGGGATTTTGCTTCAATTCCCTCTCCCCTGTCTATTCTACGGCGTCCCCAGCTTGCTCTTGGTTGCTAGTTACCCTCTCGCCAAGAGAGTGACATACTACCCTCAAGCTGTTCTCGGACTGACCTTCTCATGGGGCGCCATCATGGGTTTCCCAGCCCTTGGAATCGACCTGTTGTCAAACACCCCCGCATTGACTGCCGCCGCCCTCCTCTACGCCTCAAACATTGCATGGACGGTTCTGTACGACATGATTTATGCTCACATGGACATCAAGGACGATGTCAAGGCAGGAATCAAGAGCATTGCCTTGAAGCACGACGCTGAGACAAAGCAGGTGTTGACGGGCTTGGCGGCTGCGCAGATTTCTCTGCTCGCCGCGGCTGGTTTTGCGGCTGGTGCTGGACCAGCATTCTTCATTGGAAGCTGTGGAGGAGCAATGGTCACACTTGGCGTCATGATCAAGCGAGTCAACCTCAAGAGTGTCAAGGATTGCTGGTGGTGGTTCATCAATGGCTGCTGGATCACAGGAGGCGTGATAAGTCTCGGCTTGGCTGCAGACTATGCAGTCAGGTACGTCCAAGAGCCTGAAGACGATATCAAGACGGAGCAGTGAGGCCATGTATAATATCCAATTGTACCATAATGTCATCATACATGAATCGGTGGGAATGCATCCCGGGTTCTCCCTCACGCGACGTGCACACGTAGTTTCGTTCGTCGAAGACTTTTTGATCTATTTTCCTTTTCAGACCTCGTCTCCCAGGACCAGAACCCTAACCAGTAATGCCGATGCAAGCAAGCCGAATGGACTCCTCTGCCGAAATGTGACTTTGTTTCCTTCCCCGGGCATCGCGCTTAAGAACGGGGCTTCTCCTTCTTCTCCTTCCACAGAGCGAGCAGACCAACACCAGAGACCTTGACGACCTTGAATCGCACACCGGGAATATCACCCTTGGCCTTGCCCTTGCGACCGAAACCGGCCAGGAGGACCTCGTCGTTCTCGTCCACGAAGTTCAAGCAACCGTCATTGGGGACTAGAGTATTGTTAGTTCAACCATTGTTCATCCTCGCGGTGTCTTGGGGTTGTCGTACCGAAGGCAGTGACCTTCTTTCCGTTCTTGATGAGCTGGACACGGACACACTTTCGGATGGCAGAGTTGGGCTGCTTGGCCTCGACACCGACCTTCTCGAGGACGATGCCCTTGGCGTGGGAAGAGCCACCGAAGGGCGAGGACTTAAAGGCAGTGCCGAGGGCACGCTTCTTGTAGGCGAGATCGGCCCATTTCTGGTCCTTTCGGTTCGTTCGCAGCTTGCGCGCAGCGTTAAGACCACGGGGTTTGCCTCCAGCCATTTTTGCTTCACGTCGTTAGTCGATGTCGATGCGAGGACTCGGATGCGATGAGGGCAGCTGATGGAATGAGAAGGGTTTCGCTGGGGCACCTACCGAACTTGTCTGTGTATCGCGACGACGGTTGGTGATGGGAATTAGCGGAGGCGACGAAAAGTTGGAGGAGCCAGCCAACAAATTCCGAGTAGGGTTTGAAGACCCTAGAGAATTAAGGCCATGCACTTTGTGGAGAGAAGCACCTGACGCGTCACGTGATGCTTCTCAACTCGAACCACCCCACTTACCTGCAGCCGAGTGGACTGATTCAAGCTACCGGAGCGTACCGTGTCGGTGTGGCACCCTGCTCAGTTGGCACTGTATCAACTCAGCATCTCTCATCTCGACTAACAAGGGGTCTAGACTCGGTGTAGTATCCGCCTCTTAGCGACAACGTGAAGCGCATCACTCCCTCATTGCCTACACAACTTGAAGCTTTAAGGAGCTCTCAATATCATCATGTCTCACACGCCGAGACCTCAGAGCAGACAACGGGATCCACCTCCCGCTCTTTTCCTTCATCCTTCTCCTTCAGCCTCCAATGCCTCTCTACCACCAAATGGTCCACCGCCTACTGTTCCCTTTCTGGGCCAGCCCAACCTGACGCCTGGCTATCGCACAAATGCTGAGCGTGCACCTTCTGTTCGTTCCGGCACCGTTCTCACGCCGAGCCCCCAACGGCCTGGCCTCTTTCCCGCGGAAAGCACTCGAGCAACTGGTGACCGGACGGATCTCTTGTGGTCTGAGATGCAAGCAACTCTCGAGGACGTTGAACTTTCAGCATCTGGAGGAACTCACGTGTTTGGACCCGATCATGACCGCAAGCTAGCCGATCTAAGAGCTGCCCAGATTGCACTCGCTCAAGCATGGGCGAGGAGTGAAGCAGACGATGTGATAGAGACAGCACAGCACGACCATGCCTCTATGGCCAGCGAAGAGGTTCGAAACTTGAAGGCAACGCTGGGCGACAACTCAAAGTCAGGCATCGATGGTACAGATGGAGGAAAAGACACTGTTGGAAGCAGCAGTATCCCACGTCCTAATAGCAGCGGGGCAGGAGTTGAGGGACTCGGCGACAAGCTGGAAGAAGAGACAGAAGTGGATATTCTGCTTGCACGAAAGAGGAGAGAAGCCAATGATCGGTATTTCCAGCGAGTCAACCAGGGAGTTATCGACGTTGTCACCCGATTGGAGGATGTTGCTCTTGCCATGAGGGCTGTTGAGCAAGAAAGCAAGGAGGTGTGGAATGAAACTGAAGGTGTTCCCGGAGTCATGGGAACATAAGCATCGCCAGATTGACAGATAGTTCTGGATTTTCAGCTCGGCGTTTGGGGGATTCACGTGCATGCATAGGCAAGTAGTATTGGATGAGGATCTTGGCATGAACTAAGATACAGCTCAGACAATGCATAATACAAGACTGTGATTGATTGGGGCACATTCTCTCAACTTGACAACAGCGACATCCCCTTTTGATATGTTGGCTATGCCAGGAGGCATGGATCTACTCCGCTAACCGTCTGGAGGCCGCTCGGAGATTTTTGACTTACACGACCTGCCCAGCGATAGATGGTACCATTGGCATGTGGGTACACTGAAGGCGAGGTGTAACCAATATCATGGTGCAGACTCAAGATGAGGGCCATTAATATGATGGAAACCTTGACACAAGACTGGAACGGATTTTTTGCCTGCATCCTGCGAGATCAACTGCCGTGTCTTGTTGTTGTTGTTGATGTTGCTTGTCGGTTGTATTTAAGGTGAGCCAGGCCGATGCCCCACAGCGGCTCGTTGCCGGTGTGAAATAATTGGGACGAAGCCATACACGTAGGTATATGTGATGAGAAATTAAACAATCAACCGAAATTCTTGGGTCCTTGTGTTGCCGCAGACCTTGTTTTTTGGCAGTACAATGATATTGTCCTTCGGCTAAGGTTGCGAGAGTTTGCTCGGTGCCTAGGCCATCAAGCGATTGGCAGGCCACCTGCCTCATCCGGCCACGCCTTGGCGACGGGCTCGTGCGCCAGGTCGGACTCGGTGGAGTGACCTCTCTGTGACTGGTATGCAACCCGTCGGTCCCGCCGTCTGCAAGGCACCTCACTTTCGCCTTCACATCCATAAAGCCTCCATCCATCGCACTTCGCAACGACCCTCGACCTCACAGATATTCTGCATCGCCAACGCACCCGCAAATTCGTCGCAACGATATTCGCTTGCATCAACAACATTCACGTTACAATACCGATCCCAACGACCCCTTAATCACCATGAGATTCCTCCCCTTCATCGCCGCTGCCCTCGCGGTGGTTCCTGGCGCGCTCGCCGTCGACCAGAAGAAGTCGGCCATCGTCTGGTTCAACGACGAGTCCACTCCCGATTCCGTCGTCAACGAGGTTAAGGACTCCCTCATCAAGGCTGGCGGCAAGATCACCCACATCTACACCATCATCAAGTACGCCCCCCGCAGCGACTCGGCCAAATGGCGCAGTAATGCTAACAGCGTTCCAGGGGATTTTCCGTCATCGCACCCGAGAAGGCCCTCGAACTTGTCCGAACGGCACACGCCGATCACCAGATCCAGGTCGAGGAGGACGAAGTTGTCTCTGTATCCTAGAGAAGGGGATGGGCTACCGGTTGATGCGCCGAGTTGATGAGTACTTGGAGACACGATGACAGCAAGCCTTTGATTTCTCGTCTGCCGACTTGGCAGCAGTCAGGATTATTGATATCCTTGTTTTGGCGTTACAGGATTGGGATGCGTTGGCATGGGACTTGGGGAAACAAACATTCGCTTTCGGATCCAACATGAGCCGGTCGTTGTAATGCCCTCACGGGCAAATCAGGCCTTGGTCTATGTATGCAAGGTACACCATGCTCTATAGAACAGGAAGTACAGAATACACAGGCATAACAGCAAGCCTACAGGTTGTTGGGCATTGCACTTCTAGGCACTCTTCCGGGGCCGTCCTGGGACCAGCCAGCCAGGTCAAACGTGACGACAGTACCATGCGCCTCAATGAGCGAAGCAGTTGGTACCTACCTATTCAACTGGAATGCCGAGAGTCTAGTGCTCTATTCAAATCTCGATTAGAAGAATAGAGCTCGGACTTGAGCTTGTAGACCGCCATCTGTTCAGGGTCCAGGCCGAAGAATGACGTTTGCGATGGGGGTGAACACGACGGGACCTTTGTGGCACAATACTAACAAAGGCGTCTGCCAGTCCTCACCCTTCCAGCACAGCCAAATACTACCTGTTATCTCTGCATGTCGAAACCAGAGTGTCTTCTCGAACTAGATCGCATTTCCGTAACATTGAATGCCTCAAATGGCGCTGCTGATCCGTGGTCATTTCATGCGCGCCACAGCGCCACAAATGACGGGCTTCCAGGGGCACCCGATTCAGGGCCCCTGCCACTGCGCTGTAGCAAATCCATAAGCCGACCTAAGCTCACCCATGCCATGTGGGCTTTAGGTACATAGAGTCGCTGAACATTGAAGGAACAGATTCACTTGGACCTTGTCCCTACAGTGAACACACCTCGAGCAATCACTTCTTGACAATGGAACCTCGCTTTCGCACAACCTTATAACGATCTCTTATATACCTCTTGCCGCTATGCCGTCGAGGGCCTCTGCTGTCATCCCTGCATTTAGACACGCGACGCGACTCCCTATAATTGCGCCTTCACTATCGCTCTCCAATCTACCGACAGTCTGATCAACGACTTCAAGTAACTCGCATATGGCTCCGGCCGCATCATCCCGCACGATGCCCGCCTACAGTCCAAAGGCACAGGCGGCGCTCCTCAAAGCCGTAAGTATCATCTTTAACCCCTTCTCTAGCCTCCCCTCCCCCCTTCTCCGAAGTCCCCGCTGACCGCGCATTCTCCCAGGTCAACCGAGTATTCGAGCCGAAGCGGACCGCCAACTCTCTGGATGAGCTCAACGACGGTGTTGTTCTCGGTTACATTCTGCATGAGCTCGATTCAGACTTTGACCCCTCTGAACTCGAGGCGAATACCGGCACATCACGATACCTAACCAACAAGCGGAATATCCAGAATGTCTACAAGGGTCTCTTCCGCTTCATTCGTCGTCAAGCACCTGAACTTGGATGCCAGGCAAAGAAGTTTGACTACCATGCCATCGCCGAGAACCCCGAGCCCCAGGGCATCTGCCAGCTTCTGGCTGTCATGCTCTCAGCGGCCGCCATGGGCCCAGACAACCAAAAGTTCGTTCCCAGGCTTCAATCTGGCCTTGATACGCAGACACAGGCGGAGATTATGCAAATAATCCGAACAGTACAGCAAGATATCCAAAATTCGAGGGGCGATGATGATCTGGACGAGGCTATTGACGCCGTCATGGAAGCTCGAGACATCGATCTGCTTGTCGAGGAGCAGAATGCAGACCTACGACAAGAACTCGACATTTGCAAAAAGACCCTATCAGATTACATCACCCGCCTCGACCATCTTCAGCAAAGCCACGAGGAGCTCAAGTATGAGAAGGAAAAGAACGACCGAGAACTCGAGGTGCTGCGAAAAGCAACTCAGGATGGTGCTAACAGCGCCGAGGCGATCAAGTCACTCGAGGCCCAAATTCACGACCAGATGGAAATTATCGCAAGGCACGAAGAGGCGATACGGAGAGACTCACGCATGAAGGCGCAGCTCGAGAGCGAGGTCCAAAAACTGACCGAGAGATGCAGAGAAGCTGACGAGCTTCGTGACAGTGCGGCAGAGTGGAGGCACAAGGCTGAGGAACTTGAGAAGAAAGCCAATACTGCAGAGCGGTATAAGCAGAAGATCGAGTCCCTACAGCACGTTGTTAAGGAGGTTCAGAACCTGCGGTTCGAGAAGGGGGAGTTGCAGGACCAGGTCCGGTTACTCTTGGACCAACAGGACAAGAGTTCCCGCGCCAGGACAGCAGAGGATGAACTGACCAAGATGATCACTCAGTCCGAGCAGCATCTCTGGGATGAGCGAAATCAAAAGACCCAGCTCATGAGGGATTATGCTGCTCTTGAAGATGAAGTGATTCGCCTACGGGCTCGACAGAGCCACGACGAGAACTTCATCAGGGATCTCCAGGACCAGATCCAAAGCGGTGCCTCTGTTGAGAGCCCACCACTTGGCATGAGCATGGCTGGGGGGGCTCCTACTAGTCTTGAGGATGAACTGAACGATGCAGCTACCGAGGACGGTGCCCAGATTAACGTACCTCTAGAATTGTCCCGCCTCAAGGCCGAGAACGACCTATTACGCAGCACTGTGGGATCCGAAAACACAGCACCCCTTCGGCGGGAACTTGACGAGGAGAAAAAGCAGAGAGCTCACTTGCAGAAATCCTACAACGATATCTTCGAGAAGCATGCTGTTGCGCAGGACCATATCGAAGCTTTGATCAACAACATGACCGACGAAGGGTTAGTCAAGGCGATCAATGAGGCAAACATTCCTTACGGGACGCATGTACTTACTGGCGACTTTTACAGAACCAAGGCGTTTATCAATCTCCGTCAGGATCTCATGCAGACCCAATTCGAGCTTGAGCAGGCGAAGAAGCGAGAGAAGGACCTGACTGCCCAGGTGGCTGATCAAGGCCGTGATCTCCTCGCCGCTCGAGCAGAGCTCTCAGCTCTTGGCCACGAGGGTGCTGACGCTCTTAAGGAGCTCAAGACCGCCGACGTTGTCATCATCTCCTCGCTCAAGTCGGAACTCGACCATGCGCGGGAGGAGCTCAGCTACTGCGTTGCAGAGCGTGATGCACAACAGACACAACTCGTCCAGGCTCTCCTTGATAAGGACAAGCTTCGGAAGGCCGTCGAAGAGGGTGGACTCTTGCAAGATTCCAACTCGGGAGAGGGTGACGTACCTGACGGTGACAAGAAGAGCGAGCTGATCGCAAAACTGCGCACTCGACTCCTTGAAAAACGCGGGGTGAGTGGTGGTCTCTATCATGTACTTGCTCACGGCGACCCCGAGGACTCAGTGGTCTCGGAGGCGAGCTCGTCTGGCACGACGGCATCTCCTCTATTGGAGCGTTGTCTCTCATGGCCTCTCCGGCCAGGGGCCCCCAAGGTCGAAGTCGACTTGCCGGAGACGCCTCATATTCAAAGGGGACGTCCTCAAACAGGACCTCCTCAAAGAGAACGTTCTCCCTCCTGGCCCAAGCCGATAGTCCCTCGCAAGACAGTCTGCGACCCAGAAGAAGAACGCCCATGGCGGGATCGTTTTGAGCCAGTCCAAGCCAACCCTCCTCCTCTCAAGCGAGGGGATACTCTGTTTTACCACTAGCTTTGTCAGAGTGTCATTAGCTGACCAAGTTTTCGCAGCAACTCGAGCGCTCAGAGACGGACAAGATTGAGCTCCAACGCAAGCTTAAGGCCGCTCACGACGGAGAAGCAGTTGCAGCACAAAAGGTACGTATTGCTTGCCTCTACATAGATACTAAACATGGCTGGTTCCATAAACTTGCAACCGAGTGCATAGTTTCAATATCTTCTCGAACTGTGACTGACAAACTGTGACAAGGCGGCGAGCGACCAAATCATCCGGAACCTCGAGAGGGAGAACGCCCTCATCGCGACAGCATGGTATGATCTCACGAGCCGGCTCCAGAGCAACCACGTCGTTCTACAACGGCGGAACGACGCCCCCAGGAGCTGGCTTAACAAGCAGAGGCAGATGGTAAATGGTTCGTCGCCCCTCCGCGACTCGCTCTACCTCTACTGACCCTCACGTCAGCGACCCCGCGGCGATAGGAATTCGCGGGGTGAGAAGAACCCCTGCTGGACCATGAGGCCGCTCGAGGGGCGCCTCATTGTTCGGCTGCACAGTTTAGCACTTAGTCTAGGTCAAGGCCAGGCTTGCTTTACTTTCTCGCCATTCGTTTCGGTAGCTCATTCTGATATGCCGACGTGGAACACCCGAGACCGTTCTTTTTTTTCTGGCCCATTACCCCCTTTTATAATCGTAACCTCAATATGGAGAACAGGGGCACTCACTAGTGTCGCCGTGTTCCTTTTCCTTTTTTTCGAATTGTGTGTCCTTGAAAGCATTGCGAGGGAGCTCGGGGAGTTTCTTTGACAGGGTCATTGCATAGTAGACTGACGGTTAAGAGGGAGAGGATGGATAGCTGCACTAAGGGGGGAGATGCGTTGTCGATTATCGTTGGCATAGATATGAGGCGTCAAAGTGCCCACCTCAAAGTCATCTTGTGACAATCAAGTACAGGCGTGCACATTGATTAAGAGTACATGTCATGGTGGTGGTGATGGTGAGGAGTAGAAGACGAGAAGGTAAAGTATATCAAAAAGCTCAGAGCTTCAAATGCCCAACCTTTTTGTTTGTTTGAAACTAGCAGTAAAAAAAGACAAGTGTGATACATGGCAAAGCGTCGTCTCGGTAGCTTTTAATCTACACAGGAACCCCAAGGCCACCGGGCAAAACCCTCTACCGTTAACGCCTCTTTGGCCTGGAGGACTGGACTCCCCTTCTCCCCTTTTCGCGCCCTTCCCTCGTTTCGTGCCAGTTTGCATTTCATCCATACCATTCATATACCTATCCAAGACGCACCCCGCCTACTCTTTTTTGAATAACTTCGGCGGGGGCGTCTCGCTAGCGACGTGGAGCCAACCGGGCTACACCACTCCCTCATGACACACAGACACACACTCTCCGCTCTAAGCCCTCTTCTCGTTGAGGATGTTGAGCAGGGACTTCCACACCTGGCCAGGCTCTTGGCTGGCATCGACACCGTGCCAGATACCGGTCTTCTGGTAGTAACCCACAACAGGCTCAGTCTGCTTGTGGTAGGTGACGAGACGCTTCTTGAGGGCTTCAGCGTTGTCGTCGCTTCGCTGGATCAGAGGCTCGCCGGTGATGTCATCCTTCATGTAGTTCTTGGGGGGGTTGAAGGTGGTGTGGTATGAGCGGCCGGAGGCGGGGTGGACTAGACGGCCAGTGATGCGGGCGACGAGGAGAGAGTCGTCAATCTTGAGCTCGACGGCGTGCTGGAGCTTCTGGTTGCGCTCCTGAAGCATAGCATCGAGACCCTCGGCCTGGGGAACTGTTCGGGGGAAGCCGTCGAGGATGAAGCTGTCGTGGGGCGTATTGTCAGCAGCTGAAGAGAGAAACCGAGGTATACCAGGATCCCGAGCACGGAACCCGAAGAAATTTTGACTCACCCGCCCTGGCACTCCTGGTTGTGGTTGAGCTCCTCCCGGATCATGCCAATCATGATCTCGTCGCTGACCAGACCGCCCTGGTCCATAATCTTCTTTGCCTCGACACCGAGGGGAGTCTTCTTGGCGACCTGGGATCGCAGCATGTCACCGGTGGCCTGCGCATCGAAGAGGGGCACGTTAGAACGGCGAATTCTTCTTGAGGATGTGTCGCGACGGGAATTGACATACCAGATGGCAGCAGGAGAACTTCTCCTTGATCTTGGGGGCCTGGGTTCCCTTTCCTGTGAGGAGTTGGTCAGCACGGCACTGGAGGGGATATCGCAACGGCAAGAGAAAAAAAATCACTTACCAGCACCGGGAGGACCGATGAGAATCATTCTAATCTCCTCGGTAGAGACGGGAGAGCCAGTGGCTCGCGCCTCGAGGGTCTTGATGCGCGTGTCAAGAGAGCTGATGACGCTCTTGAGCTGCTTCAACTCATCTTCGACGAAACCCATTGTTGCGACTGCGGGAGGATGAGGGGGACTCTGAGAGGTGTTCTGGCGGCAATTGAGGGAGCAGCTTCAGAGAAGACGGCGGATTAAAGACGGCAACAGCGAGGGATGTTTTGGAGACGAGAGGGCGGGAGGTTGAGGCGAGAGAAGACGAAAAGAGGGAAAAAAGCGAGGTTAAAGTCAACGACGGGCGAGACAAGGGAAATCTTGGTGCGTAGCCGGAGGATGGGAGGTTTTTGGGGGGGAGCTTGGGTCGGCTCTGATTGGCCCGATGCACGCGGTTTCTGCTGGAAGGCGATGGATGGGGGTACACCCCTGTTCCCGGCATGGATATGCTGGGGAGACGCCTCTCGCGGGCCTGAGCGTGGTGAGTGAGAGCGGCTTTTTATCCGTAGGTAGTGGACGGGAAATGTCTGTGCTTGCTTGATCGATGTAGACGAGATATTTGTTCTTCTACGACATGTTGAATTGTGCTGTCAATGTCACGATACTATAGCGTGACGGATATTGATGTCCATGTCGGTGTCGACGACAACACAAACATCAAAAATTCCCGTCTCCAAGCCGACAACTCAAAGCAACACATGTCCATATAATATTCGGCACGTTCAACAGGTACCGCCCCAGCTACACAGACACTACCTAGGTAGGTATCTACCCCCCATCCATCTCTGCCGCCGGTACTCGGTACGGCTCCGGCGCAATACACACCACCACCTGTTCGTGACCTGACCGAGCTCCAACTATCACACTCTTGGCTTCTACAATTGCCCATTCTGGACTATGCGACGCATCCGACATACGGTGAACTAGGTTTCACGCGATATACAAGCAATCATATATGGGGTCGAGCGTCTTTTTTTTCCATCTGCGAAATAAATCCGTATCACTCTCGCCATTCGGAATTGCTTCACTACACAAAGACACAATACCTAGGGTAGGCTGAAAGGAAAGCTCCTCGTCCCGGAACATGTCCGTCGTCGAGATAGGCTCCATCAGCTCCCCAGGTGCGAAAGCCATGGATCACATTGAAATCGTAGCCAATCGAACTTGGCCAAGACGGCATCAATCGCGAATCTGGCTCTCGAATCGCTCGAGGCTGAGTACCTACGTAGTGACGACCGGAGTTTGCTCGGTCATCAGGACCGAGGCTCAAAGGGCTGGGATGCCACGGTCCCTTGATCCGAGCAAAGCACCGCCGTCCCGTCTACAATGTCGCACTCGCCGCTCATCGGTCAAACACCTCTGGCACGGCCACACTCCGACCGGCATGTAATTCAGAATTGCTTGCTCACCATGGGCTGGAGCGCAAGGACCACTGACCCGGTAGTCGACATATGCCGGCCTTCGCCCTGCTTCTGTTGCCGCCGCCGCGTTCCCGTGTGTGGTGTAAATAACTACCTATTCCAGTAGTTACTGCTACCGTTGGCCGTTGCTTTGCGTACACGCGTAGGCGTGGCCATAGCCGGCTTCAACAAGACCCCAATTCGTTCCCCTTGGGACGTTAGCCTCCATCTTTCCGCTCCCCCAAGGAAATAACCCGAACCAAGGCTACCAAGACTGTGAATTGCCTGCGAGTTGCCGCACCTACATCTTGATAGCGTATTACGTAGAGGTCAACGCTGGACCCTGCTTGAGGCTTGCCGCCTGAGCTTCTGGTCTTGCTGCTGCCAGCAATTGTGTCTGTTGACAGAGAGCAGCACTCTCCGGTTGGCGCCGAGGTCAAGGTGAACGTCCCGGCTGGTGGATACACCTCTCTCAACATTCATCCACTTACCCAAAGTAGAATATCCGGGATGAGCGAAGTCGGTTCAAGAAAGGCAACTCCCCCAACCACTTGCTTGCCATGGCCATGCTTGGATATCCGGTGACCTGGAGAGTGTCTGTAGCAGTGTGAAGTAGCAGTGTGAAGCCCTCAAATGCAAATGCATATCTTATACAAGACACGGCAATGGCGAGTCTTCGGCCGAACATCACTCACCGAGACCGAGGCAATGATGTCAGACCAATGCAGGGTCAGCAAAAGAAGCCACGCCGCGTTCCCAGCCATCGCCGCTCGAAATAAACGAGACGCCAAAAGATCAAGAGGGTGACTTAACTCCTCATAAGGATAATAGATTAATTTAGAAAAATATCATAAAAATATTATAGAGTCTAGAATACTTTTTATCTATTTTTATCATATTTTTATGATAATATATAGAGAATAATAAGCTAATATGTCCATCCTTGTGTCTCATTTTTTGCTTGACCCAGGTGCAGCTGTGGTGTCAGCTCCGTGCCCCAGTTCATGTTGCTGCTCTGTGGCTTGACTGTGGCTCGAACATGAAGCCGCACGTGATGTGGCGTCGCGAGGCTCGAGCTTTGATCCATCAATCAGCCTGGCCCAATCGGGAGCTAAGCTACCCTCTCCAGGAAGGCAGCCTCAAGACTACGTACGTGCGACCACAATAATCACTGCATCAACATCTCGACTCTGCCTTCAACCTCGCCGCGCCGCACGACAGAGATCGCGCACCGAATCTTCTTCCTCTCCCAGATACGCATCCGTTGTAATACCTCCCCGACGACATAGCAACGATGCCTGCCACAACAGCAGAAACACTCTCCCTCGTCACTCGAAACGTCACCGTTGCGCCCCTCGTTCTCCTCTCTGCGGTCGACCACTACAACCGAACCACTTCCACCAAGACAAAGCGACGTGTGGTGGGTGTCCTGCTGGGTCAGAACGATGGCAAGGACGTGAGAGTATCCAACAGCTTTGCTGGTACGTTGCCCTGGTGTCATGGACGGCAAGGTGATGGGCGCTTACAATGAGACTGCAGTTCCCTTTGAGGAAGACGACAAGGATCCCTCAGTGTGGTTCCTTGACCACAACTATGTCGAGTCGATGAACGACATGTTCAAGAAGGTCAACGCCCGAGAGAAGCTGATAGGCTGGTACCACACCGGCCCCAAGC
The DNA here is from genome assembly GCA_027569015.1 of Ascodesmis sphaerospora. Taxonomy (NCBI): domain Eukaryota; kingdom Fungi; phylum Ascomycota; class Pezizomycetes; order Pezizales; family Ascodesmidaceae; genus Ascodesmis; species Ascodesmis sphaerospora. The sequence goes on along the minus strand of JAPPUR010000025.1, from coordinate 481,077 downwards.
TGCGCGCATCCGACTTGGAGATCAACGAGCTCTTCAAGCGCTACACACCTAACCCCCTCCTCGTCATCATTGACGTGCAGCCCAAGGAGTCGGGCGTTCCCACAGATGCTTACTTTGCTGTTGAGGAGATCAAGGATGTGCGTCATGAACCGTGCCTAGCGACCGACTTGCCCAGACTGACATGACTTAGGATGGCACAACCACCTCGCGAACGTTTGTTCATACCCCTTCGATCATCGAGGCCGAGGAGGCAGAAGAGATTGGCGTCGAGCATCTGCTAAGAGATATCCGCGACGTTGCTGCGGGAACCCTATCCACACGAATCACCAACCAGCTGCAATCGCTCCAGGGCCTACATCTCCGCCTGCGAGACATCGGAGCCTATCTTCAGAAGGTCCTCGACAAGCAATTGCCAGTCAACCACGCCATTCTGGGCAACCTGCAGGACGTCTTCAACCTGCTCCCCAACCTCACCTCGGCCGAGGGAGACAGCAAGTCAGGCGCTGGCGAGCTTTCATATGCGATGAGCATCAAGACCAACGACCAGCTCATGGCTATTTACCTGAGCAGTTTGATACGCGCGATTACGGCATTCCACGACCTGATCGAGAACAAGATCCAGAACCGGCAACAGCAGGAGGACAAGGAGGCCAAGAAGGAGGAGGTCAACGGCAAGGACGAGAAGAAGGAGGGCACTAATGGCGCGAGCGGCGAGTCCAAGGAGGGCGAGTCCAAGGACAAGGAGACCAAGGAGAAGGAGGCAAAGAAATAAAGAAGGAAGCCAAGTGACTGTAGAAGGGCATAGATTTGGGTGCAGAAGCTCTTTGGCGTCTGGAGGAGGGAACCACGGCGGTATCGGCCAAGGGTTAAGGCAAAGCGCCTTTTGTACATTGATCACATCAAACCAGGGTTTAGAGGACGGAACAAGGATAATCTGCCGGACATCGCCCTGGTATTGACGAATTTCTGGCATCTATTGCTAGAATTGCCCGTATCACAAGTCTGCAACTATGCCTGCCATCTCTTCCCTCGAGATCTCCCGGTCCTCAACATATTGGCACAGTATCACCGGCCACTTGTCTATAAGTAAGCAAGCGAGTAAATGCTTGCAGCAAGGTGGTACATCGCCGGATTGGTTTAGACCTAGTCCACCAAATGACCACTCATCTCGCGAAGGACACTCCATCTGTTCTGTTGCTGGTGTTGGATGACTAGGGAAAGCATCAAAGGTGAAGCTTGCGCAGGAACAGTTCCACGCATTGAGGTGAACAACGTATCGTTTTGAAGAGAGGTTGAAGTCGCGAGTGCGGCGGGAGAGCGTTGAAGCGAGCGAGCGCACGATAAAAATGTCGTCCTTTGGTTTACTTGAAGCGTTCAAATCTCCGGATACTGGTTCTCCATCCCCACCTGGTTGCTCATCTTGCGCGCCAGAGTACTTCCGTACCAGTCGAGTGACAAGCCCCCTATCAAGGAGATCTAGAGCCGGGAGGAGGAGATTTGGAAAAAGAACATGTAGCGTGAGCAGGAGAGGGCGTTGCGAGGGTGGGATTGCATGGAGGGGCGATGTAGATGGCGGTTGAGCAGGCGGGGGCGGCTGCGATGATGTCGTTTCGCCCGTGTTTGTTGATGGTGCGATATCGGAGATGGAGGTTATGAGAGTTGTTACCAGTTGGCGATGAGAAGGGAGAGGCTCCATTGCCTTGATGTTTGTCACATGGCGAAGTGAGGGTGAAGAGTAAGGCTTTGACTCCACAGAGAGAAGGTATGATGACTGAGTTTATGATCACCAATCGCGACTTGGACAACCACCCATTGACAAGATCGAACAGAGCAGTGTTGACAATATTGATTTAATGATTATTCTTATTTTGTTCTTGCCTTTTTGGATCATCCATCCATATTTCTGTTTTATACAGCCCTGGGCTCTTCCATCTATGATCCTCACATCCCAAGGTATGATACACTAAACCAATCGCTCCGCCTTTCACATACGTACTCGTAACCATTTCCTTTCCCATATCTCATTCAATAATTCCAACACTGGCTCAGACCCACTCCTTGGGATCCCGGAGAACCTCCACCAGGCGCTGCTCCCTGCTCTTGGGCTCTGGCTCGTGCATGTACTTCCAGCTCGCCGTCAACGGCAGGCTCATGAGGATGCTCTCGACACGGGAGCCCGGCGTGTTGAGGCCAAACGCCGTCCCGCGGTCGTGCACCAGGTTGAACTCGACATACTTGCCTCGGCGCAGCTGCTGCCAGTCCTTCTCCTTCTCGTTGAATGGCATGTCCTTGCGCTTCTCGATGATGGGCACGTACGAGGGGAGGAAGGACTTGAGGCAGTCCTGGATAAAGGCGAACGTGTTCTCCTGGTCCCGTTCGCTCTCGTCGAGGTCGTCAAAGAAGATGCCGCCGATGCCGCGGCCCTCGCCTCGGTGCTTGTTGAAGAAGTACTCGTCGCACCACTTCTTGAAGCGTGGGTAGTAGTCCTTGTCGTGGGCGTCGCAGGCCGTCTTGAGCGTCTTGTGGAAGTGGATGGCGTCTTCGTCAAAGAGGTACGAGGGGGTCAGATCGCTGCCGCCGCCGAACCACCAAGCCTGTGATGTGCCGTCGGGGTTGGCCGTCTCAAAGTATCGGTAGTTGAGGTGGACGGTAGGGGCCATGGGGTTGTAAGGGTGAAGGACCATGCTCAGACCGGCGGCGAAGAAGTCGAGGGACTCGACATTGGGGTCGAGAGTCTTGTGGTTGGCGCGCATCTTCTCAATGGCGGGCTTGGGCAGGGAGCCATAAACGACGCTGACACCGAGGCCGGCCTTTTCAAAGACGTTGCCCTCCTGGAGGACACATGTAGTACCACCTCCACCGTTGGGGCGCTCCCACTCATCCTTGCGGAACTTCTTGCCGTCGACTCTCTCGAGTTCAGCGACGATCTGGGCCTGCTGTTCCCTGATGAACTTTTCCATACGGAGGCGCATGGGCGAGTCCTCGGTAACGCCCGACTCGCGCTTCTTCTGAGCATCGCGGTCGGCGAGGGTGGATGGATCGAGGCGGAGGGATTCAGTTTCAGCCTGGGCGAGGCCCTACGTCAGCAATTGGCCCTCCCGGGAGCTCCTCGTGAGGACATACCATCTTGTAGGCGAGGGGGGCGATGGCACCAAGGGCGACAGCGGCCAGCCACAACGAGGAGTAATTGGAGGACGAAGCGGATCGGGAAGCTCGAGAACCGGCAGAGCTAGACAGCCAGCGTCTCGTAGAAGCGAATTGACTCTGGGAGAAGCGTGTAGAGGGAGATGCGAGATGCGCAGCAAGGCGCTGAACCGGCCGCCTGGAAGCCATGACCTATATATTTCGAGCGGCAGAGCAAGGCCGAGTACGAATGAAAGAAAAAATGTGCCGAAAATCAGGTGGTTTCCTTGCCTGAATGTGAGGCCACCTTGCCGCCAGAAGCCGGGGTGTTTTAGAGGGAGCGGCAGAGTTTGGTAGGATTCAATTCGCGGTTTGGGCCGATTGGGACTCGGGTGATGGTCAGAATCGAATGTTTGGCAATTGGCTTCTCTCGACCGTAGTTCGTAGTTCTCGACCCCCTAGGGAGCGACGCTGGGGCCGGCCGGCGGAATCGGCTGACGGGCTGCCGAGAGCGGTAAAGCCAACGCACCACTCGGAGGTACTTGGCCTTTGTACCTCCGGAATCCTTTGATTCTGTCAAATGCTTCTCCGGACTCCCGGTCTTTTTGGGGATATCTTCGTCTTTTCTGATATTGAACCTTTGTCCTGGGGCATGTGATCTATCCCGTGACCTTGCTGCAGCTGGGCCTGGGCTTCATGTAAGCTGTTCAACCCCCTGGTACGCTTTGGAGGCACCGAGGTGGCGGGGACACTGCGCCAAGCTTGTTTGCCTTTTACTTTTTTCCCACCATGATGGCCAACCTTTTTCTCGGTGACTGGGTTTGGGCACAGCTGGTTCAGCACATCCAATGCAAGGAGTGAATGCAGTGCATGGGCAGGGGAGCCGCCAAGTGCGAGTGAGCAAGGGGGCGAACAGACAAGCCAAACCACGAAGAAGAAAAGCACAAGAATCACAAGTATCTACAAACATTTACAAAGGAGGGGCTTTCAGGGATTAGATCCGAGTGACCTGCAGAAACAAACCTTTGTTATTGCAGATACTTTTTGTTGTTGAGTAGATGTTTAAGCATCGTCAAACTCGCTGACGAATGGGTGGAATCTTCTTTTTTTTGTGTTTGAGAGCCGCAAGCGTTCTCCCGATCTGTCCTTTCCTTGATAGGCAATGAAGATAATCAAGTCTACCCCTTGGCGTCAAACTTGTGATGGACTTGAAAATGAGAACCCGAGTGAAAGAAAAAAAAAAAGGCCTCCTTGACTCCCCCTGTCAGCAGTCGTGATTTGTTCAGCATCGATTCACGTCACGTCACGACCCTGTGACGAGACAGTGCGACGCCTGACTTGCTGCTCCCCCGCCATCATTGCCTCGCGGGGCCTCTTGTGATTCACCGACCTTGATGGGGCTAAACTAAATCAAGGCTAGACCGGCGGCCCCGCGCGCCTGGCCTCTCCCTGTCACTGCCCGCCTGCCCTCTTGCGCAGTGTGCCAGTGCCAGTGCCAGTGAGTGAGCCTGCCTGTCCGCCTACCGCTACCGCTGCCTCCGCCTCCGCCTCCTGCCTGTTGCTGCCTTCTTTCTAGTCTGGCCGACCGCTTATCTGTGCCGTGCCACCTTTAAGGCTCAGTGACCTCGCTTTCTCATTCTTCTTCTACCTGACGCAAGCCGATCGTAACCTAAGCTCTTTCCTCTCCATCCCATCTCCATCTCGATCTCTTCCCCATTTCTGCAACCTTTTTTGCGTTTTCCCGCAAAAGCCAAGCTCGACTCTGAACAACAACAACAGCAGCAACACACTTACCGCCTTCGATCTTATCAATCATCCACCATGCGCAGCAAGTTCAAGGACGAGCACCCCTTCGAGAAGCGCAAGGCCGAGGCCGAGCGCATCCGACAGAAGTACGCCGACCGTATTCCGGTATGTCATCTTTCCTTGTGTTTATTTGTTCGACGTCGGCTGCGACTCGACGAGAGACTGTCGAGGCCATGCGCGGGGTCACCGCCCTGCGTCGTCCCGTCGGCTACATCGTCGCTGTCCACGACGCCTTGGAGGGATCGAGTGCTGACAAACGCGCTCAATAGGTCATTTGCGAAAAGGTCGAGAAGAGCGACATCGCGACCATCGACAAGAAGAAGTACCTGGTCCCCGCCGATTTGACTGTTGGCCAGTTCGTCTACGTCATCCGCAAGCGAATCAAGCTGTCGCCCGAGAAGGCCATCTTCATCTTCGTCGACGAGGTCCTTCCCCCTACGGCCGCTCTTATGAGCAGCATCTACGAGGAGCACAAGGACGAGGACGGGTATGTTTCTCACTACTCTGCTTGGAAATAAACCTGCTGCTGACATGTCTGCGTCTAGTTTCCTCTACATCACTTACTCTGGCGAGAACACCTTTGGTGACGCGTAAGAGCAAGTCGTGTTGGATCGGTACTCAATTCTACGTCGAGAATGATGAAGGCGTTTCGGTTGTATTGGGTGATGCTATTTTGTTGAACGGTACTGGTTATTGTACTCTGATTTTCGAGCCGGGATATCGGGATGCAGTAGAGAGGCCCGAACTGCTCTGCATCTCGTCGCAAATCGTCCAGCTTTGTTGGTATTATTCTGACAGCGCGAGTGGAACGAGGACTGCAAGTTGGTAGACAATATCAAGCCTGCTGCCCGAAGATTTGACTTTTGCAATGTGTTCTACTTTGTCACCAGGACAACGTCATTTCCCTTGATGAGTCTGTCCGGATTCAGTCACGCTGAGCTGAGCTTGATGGGAGCGATGACTACTTCCAGGCAGCTGTGCTCATCACCTGATGACCTTAGCTTCCGGAACTGACGCTAGCACGCCATGTGCCTGGACGGCTATTCTAGATTAGCGTCTTGGTTTGCTTGGTAAGAAACGAAGGTTTCCAGATTCATCTCTGTCGGGCAACCAAGGATTGCTGAACTCTTTGCACCCATGCCTCAAGAGTTAGGAATCACTAACCGTGAAATTTTCTTATTGTTTCATGGTCCGTTTATCTGGATGTGTACATAGGTTTGAAAACTCTGCATACTTTTTTGGGGGCGGATATTTGGTACACCACCTTCAGTAGAGTTAGCTATCCTCAACAAACCCTCGTGAATGCTTCTTGACAACCTTGTTTAATACGTATTTTCGAACATGGGATAATGGATATGGAAACGAAAAAATGAGAACTCTTATGGGAGGTCGTTTCTTCTAGTTCTTGATTTAACCCCTATTGTAGGATACACGCTAGACATGTTGTCCAATATGGTCTCCTCTCAATATCTTGCAAGTAAACAAAGACTTGATCGTGATGTTTGTTGAGTGAAAGTGAACCTTAATTCCCCTCTCCTATTTAATCTTGATTGTTGCCTGGTCTTTTTCTTTCTTCACTCAACTTCTCTTCTTCCCACCTTCATTCCAAACTCTGAACCAAGCTTGTCCATGACTTGATCGACTTCCTAAGCATCTGAAGCACCTTTTGATATCTTGAAAGTCTTACCACTCAGAAGTCGTCTATAAGTCGCTCGAGCCAGGTCTCACCATCACTGTTTCGGATTCACTGTCGCTTTGCCACAAAGGAAGATGGGAGCGGTACCAGCATTCCAGGAGCCTGACGTTCTCTTGCCTGTCCATGAGGCTGAGATACGAAGAGAATTCGCCATCAAGATTGAGTCAAAAGTCCGCACCAACTCGAGAACTGTAAAGTTCAGACTCAACGCCGCCCAAGTCGCCACTATCTTGTTCGTTCCCTTGTCCGCCCTTGGATGTGGCGGCTATCTATCGAGTCAAGTCCCATCGGGAGAGCTGCACCGACGTCTAACGGGTCTGCCAGCGCTCCTTAAGCATTGTGAGTATCGGTGGTTCATCTTCAGCTTGGTATATAAGCTTGTGAGCTAACGATTCCTTTTCCCCCTTCAGTCTTTCGGCAACCACTACTCTGGAAAAGACCAGAACATCCTGAGGAGCGCAAGTGCTACGAACGAGACGGGAATGCCTGCGTTCTCATAGACAAACCCGGCCCTTGGGTCGGCCATATCGTTCCTTACGCATGGAACAATACCCAGGCCAACATCCAAAGGACAGAACAAGTCTTTCAGCATCTCCAAGCCTTCTTCAGTAAAGAATGGCTCCTCAAATATCGGCCATATCTTGTCAACCCACAGCAACCATACAGCTCCGACAAAGTGTGGAATATGATTTCCCTCAACGTCACGGATTACGGCTGGTGGAGGTGCGCCAAGTTCGGGCTCAAGTGTTTGGACATCAGAGCGACCACCCAAGGCGAGTCTGTTGTCATTCTGCAACTCAACTGGATCCCACAACAAGAGATGGATCCGAAGAAAGTCATGTCGCTAAAAGGGAGAGACAACGACTTTGACAAGATGATCGAGTGTGCCAGGTCATTTCACAGTGACGGAAGCCCTGACTCGGTTCATGAAATGCCCGAGTTCTCGATTCTGTCTAGAGAGTCGATCCCATCTGGACACTTGATCCACGTCCCGATGTCTAACTCTGAAGCTGTCCGTTTCAAGGCCATGGTAGACCTCCAATGGGCCATGATGGTTGTGGCTGCATTTTGTGGTGGTGCTGTTGCACCTCGCGTCCTACCTGGCCATGAATAGTTCAGTGTTAGCCATGGATTTGTCGACGGTCAGGAGTTGAGAACCAGGGAATAGGTCAAGGCACATATATGCTGTCATGGCTGAAGTAGTAGGGTAGCAAATATTTGACATGAAATCTGTCAACCTGGCTAGGAGGTCCAGTCCGGACACTCAAAGAAAATCGCTGAGCTGGAACGTACTGTCGCCTTGATGATCACGAGCAACCCGAACATACTCGGGCCCAACAGACACGCGGCAAACACCGAGGCCGGAGGAACGAACGAAGCTGAAAACGCAGCTGAGAACGGAGCTGAGACCGACGAGATTCAGATGGAGGACTTCATGTGATGGACAAAAAGAAAAAGAAAACGGCGTACAGGTTTTGTGAGCTCATGGTCGTCCTCTTGCTGTATCCATGGTCCGATCTCGAAGATCGCTGTCCGTTTTCCCTCGTCATACAGTTCTTTGAGCTTTTGGAATGACTAGCCGATGGAGTCGTGCTTGTCGATGAGAGCTTTGTCGATGACGTCCGCGTTTTCCCTCCACTCGGCCAGATAACCAAGTATCCTCCCCGCACAGCAATACAGCCCATCGCCTTCTTCTCTCGCACACTCTCAGACGCAGAGAAACGATACTGGAGCACAGAATTGGAGACCGCGGGTTTTCTCTGGACACTGCGCAAGACCGCAAAATACATAAATGCCACAGACAAACCTCCAGTGATCATGTTCACGGACCACAGCTCCATCATTGATATGATGCGGCAGAAGTTGGTGTACTAAATATTGGCCCCTTTGACAAATGCCATGACAGCGTACCGAAAGGCTCCATTCGCATACCCACGTCTCATTGCGCGAAATGACTGCAAGAAAGCGATGCCATCACGGCCCTGTGTAAAGGCGAATGCCCAAAGTGATGGGTTTTGGACAAGTGACCAAGTAATATCCCTACGGAGGATAGTCAGTTTGGTATCATGGACAGCTGTATGAAGTACATACCATGTCTTTCGGACCTCTTGGCTGATATCGTTTGGACCAGAGAAGATGTCGAGCCCTGCTTGGTTTGCAAGATCGATGTAGCCTTGCTGGGTGCATAGTGGGGGAAGAAGCATGCCATCTGCCCTCGCGTTAGTATTCGAGTAAGATTTTGGTGTTTCGTTACTTGTTACCTTCAATGGGCTTGATGTCGTTGACAAAGGCCGCCTCGTCTACGTCCTCGGCCTTGAACCAGTCCGCCAATACCAGCTTACCTCCCGGTTTGAGGACTTTTTTCGCGTTTTCAAAGAACAGGGCTTTGTTTGGGAAATGGCTTAGCGCTTCACTTATCCAGACAGCGTCAAATGATCCTTGCTGCCCGTCAAAAAAATCACCCATCTTCTCGGCATCTAGCTCAAGAAATCGGACCTTTCCGGCACCCAGCTGGGTGAAGCCACCACCATCTGGGTCTTGACTCAAATCTGTCTGTGGATGTTCTTCACTTGCAGCTTTGGTCAGGCGGTTTGCGATTTCAACTTGCTTGGGCGAGATGGTGATGCCGGTGACGGAGCAGCCATGCTCAGAAGCTAGATAGCGAGACGTACCACCAATGCCGCATCCCACATCGAGAACGGCCGTGTTGAATGGAAGCTTGGATGTGTCGAGTAATAGCCGGATGAGATTTATCTGCGCCTGTTCTTTTGTCTGCGTTTCCTGGGATTCTGGAGTTGGCCAGTATCCGTGGTGGATGTGCTCGCCCCTGGCATGAGGAGTTAGTAGGCTAGGGGAGCAAGGCACACAGAAGTTAAGGTGCGGAGGATGATGGTGCTTTTAATTGTGATCAAGGCAAAGGCTTGAAAACGCACCACAAACTCAGATAGTAGTCACTGGCCAGGTCATAGTGGAGTTTGATCCTGTCTTTGAGAGCTTGCATGGTGGAGTGGGCGAGACCGAGAGGAGTGTCATATTGCTTGCTCAGGTCGGTGACCTGGTTGTCAGTAGCCGCGGTGGCCATAGTTGGTGAGTAGCTGTCAAGCTTGTATAGCAATCAGGATATGCAATCTGGTGAGTCTGATTTACTGGCAATAATGTGATGGTGATGATGCTGAGGGCATTCGGTTGGGGATTTTGATGTACCCCGCTATCAAGGGCAGTGTAACAGCGACTGCTGAGTGGGCGAAACCACCGACGCATCCGAGACATAGAGCCTTCCTCGAGCGAGAGAGGCCATGGCCTGAGCACTCGTACTTCAGCCGTGTGTATCGAACTGGAACGTGAGAACGAATGCGAGCATGTGCTCGATCCGCGATCGTGGAGGCGCTGGAACCTTTCACCGTTGTGGAGTCCTCAAATTATCACAGCGGTCGCTTGGTGGACACATCCGCAAAAGCAGTGCACGGTGCTCAAAGAAATAAAGGTCTGCCCAGCTTTCAAATATCACAGTTCCAGGCCGTCTGACTATTTTAAGCCTGTGCCGTGATGGTTGGGCTGCACTTCTCGAATGTCAGGTTCAGGTTTCACTACGCGCCAGCTGAACCGTGAAGCCGCCGTCATTACAGCCAATCATTTCACACCAAGAGGCCCAAACGGCGACCTCTTTCGATACACAAGGCGCTTCGTAAAATTACAACCCGAAAACACTTTTAGAGAGCCGCCGAAAGACTGATTCTATTGTCCTCACCTATTCTCGCCATCAATAGCTCGGTTCGTCTTGAGGTGGGATGGTGTTCCCTATCCCAGTTCCCCTCTACATGACGTCACAGCTCCCAAGACCAGAATTTAAGCTTGATTCACCATCGGCTAAAGAACAGCTCTTCCTCGCCGCAGACGGTCTCGTTTCAGAATCTGCACGGCGATGATCAGAAACACGAGCTACCTCGTTCCAGAAAATCCGGTTTCGACCGTATCCAGACTTGCCAAGTGGCAGGCTCTTTGGACGAGATCGGCGGTTGTCGGCCACGTGAACCCTTGTCACCAAAGAGACCCTGACAGTGGAGGAGGGGACCCTTTGACCTTTTTTAGCAGCCCTTCCGGGGTGGCAGGGACCAGGGACCAGGGACAAATGGGCTGAACAAGGGCTTGATTGGACCTGAGGCGCTGCCTTCTCCCACACTTCTTCACGACGACATCCCGGTCCGCCACCGTGAAAACGTTCACCACCACAGGTTGCGTTGGAGATGATCCTATCCGTTTGGAATATGGCGCCCTTCTGTTTCTTGTGAGACCCTGCTCTCGCCAGTGACTCTGTGATGGGTCTCGGTGCTATTCGCCCATCTCGCATGCCGTAGTCGGTCACGGCGATGGGGACCTGCTCGCAATGGCGTCACTCTCTGCCCGAAATCAAGATGCGTCGTCTCCCTATCAGTTAAAATGACCTGCTCTCCGCCGCCGTGCCTGATGGTGAGACTTTTCCCTGGTGGGCACTATTCACGACGTCGTTCCGTGGTGTTTATACCCCCTTGCTCATCTGCGTGAGTCACTTGTTATATATCTACGCTTCGGTTCGCACCCCATTCACTTGGAGGCTGCCTATTGATGCCCGTGATATTGTGACTTTTTTCTCATTTGTGCAAGTTTGTCAATTTTTTTTTCTTTTTCGGAACGACCTATTAAACAACCCGTGCTTGAGGCGGCTGGGCCACTTTCAAGCGACAAGTCAAACAAACGATAGCCCAGCCAAGAAAAAGACTCATCAACCTCCAGCCTCTATTAGAAACGTCAGCCCGGGGAGACGTCAGCTCCGGACCTGTTTGAGCGGCCCCCGTATTCTTTGTGCTCTCTCGGCTCAGTTTGAAGCCTTTGCTTCCCAGACCTCTGACTGCATCGTGAGTGGCCACCGGGGTTGGGCGGGCGCTTAGCTCGACCTCACTTTTGCAAGGTCTAAGCGCCAGCCGCTCAACGGCGGGAAAGGAAATCTGAGGGCGGTTCTGAGTCCAGGTTCCTATTTGGGGAATTTTCATTCATTCGAGCTTCCAATAGTGGAGTTTTCAGCCCGGGGTAAGTTGCAGCGCCTTGCAGCCAAAACTTCCCTTATTGTCTCTGCTCCCCTTCCTATTGTCCTATTATTCTACATTTTGCTTCCTCCTTCACACACACACAATCTCTCACCCTCATTCACAACAATAAACAAGGTCATCATGGAATCATAGAGTCTAGATCGGGAAATCTTTTGCTCACGGCCGTTAATTTTCCTTTGTCCCATTTTTTTCATCTCTCTCTTTGTCTAGTTAATCGTCACCACTTCCTCCGTCTTAATCCAGGGATCACTCGAATATTGGCATCATCCTCTCTGCCTTTCCCTTCACCTTCTATTCTACCTTCTCTATTTTCATATTTGATCCTTCAGAGATACCAACACGCATAGATTCAACATGTTCTCACGGAAACAACCCGACGACCCGCCGGTCTACCCGGCCGTCCCTGACTCCCTCCGGACAGAGTCGATCGAAATGTCCGAGATGCGAAAGGTTCAGGAAGCTCGCGCTGATACTGCTCCTACCGTTACTCCGTACCTTAGTCTCCGTTCAAGACTCTCTCAGATTTGGATGAATCGCTGGACGATCCTCCTCCTTCTGGTCCTGATTCGAGTCATCATCCTCATCGCCGACCTCAACGACAATGTCGGGGATGCTAAGACCAAAGCCCTGTCGGCCTGCACCAAAGTCGAAGATGTTGGAAGCGCCATGGCTTCCATGCCTCATTACCTATCACGAGGCGTCAACGACCTTGCCGCTTCTGGAATCGAAAAGTCCGTCGAGGCCATGGTGTACATGCTTGACCTCATCATCGTCGGCGTCCAGAACCTCATCATCTTCTACATCAACTTCCTCACTGCCACTTACGTCTGTCTCATCACAGCCATGGTCCACGGTAGTCTTGACGTCGTTGCTAATGTCACCGAGGATGCCACCAAGGCGTTCAACAAGATTATCGACAAGGTTGCCAAGGAGATTGAAGACATTGCCGGAACCCTTGAGGATGGCATTAACAAGGTTACTGAGGGCATCGAGGACTCCGTCTTTGGTGATCTAATCCCCGACATCCCCAAGGTCAACTTCACGGAGCCCATCCAAGACCTCAAGAACTTTGACCTCAACTCCACAACGTTTGTCTCAGACGTTCGCCAGCTCGAAGAGGATCTTCCCGACTTCCGAGAGGTCCAGAACCTGACCGAGGAGGCCATCTCCAAGCCTTTCAACTTTGTCCGCCAAGCTCTCAACGAAACATACAGCAACTACAAGTTCGATCGGAATGCATTCCCTCTGGCCCAGAAGAAGCAGCTGACCTTTTGCTCCGAGAATGACGCTCTCAACGAATTCTTCACCAACCTGTTTGAGCTCATCGCCAAGGCAAAGACCATCTTCATCGTCGTTCTCGTCCTCCTGGCCGTGGCCGCCATCGTCCCCATGGCCTGGCTCGAGATCAGGCGCTGGCGACGACAGCAACAACATGCACGTCTCATTGCTAAGGGCCAATACGACTCCATGGACGTTGTCTACATCGCATCTCGCCCCATGACCGCGACCTGGGGAATAAAGGTCGCCTCTCGCTTCAAGGGCAAGAAGCAGATCCTGGTGCGTTGGTGCATCGCCTACGCCACCTCTGTGCCGGCACTGTTCGTCCTGTCTCTCGCGATCGCCGGCTTCTTCTCTTGCTTCTGCCAGTTCCTCCTCCTCAGGGCCGTTAGAGACGAGGTCCCTGCTCTCGCTGATCAGGTTGGCGCCTTTGCCGACGACGTGGTGCAGAGCCTGGAGAGCGTTTCTGATGAATGGGCTAATGGTGCCAACGGTGTCATCAAGGGCCTCAACGACGACATCAACAATGACGTTCTCGGCTATGTTACTAATGCTACGGACGCCGTCAACGACACCCTCAACACCTTCCTTGAAACCATGGACGATGGTCTCAACACTGCCTTCAAGGGTACCATCCTCCTCGACCCCATCAAGACTGTCCTGCACTGCGTCATCGGCATCAAGATCGAGAGTGTGCAAAAGGGTCTCACATGGGTGCACGACCACTCCCAAGTCAACTTCCCCCTGTTTGACAACAGCACATTCAGCATGGGTGCCAAGGACTCGATTGATGGTGACTCGGACCTTAACACGTTCCTTGCATCCCCGTCGAGCGTCACTACTGATGAGGTCACGGGGGCTGTCCAGGCTGTTACCGACTGGCTCCACAACAATCTGATCCAGGATGCTCTTATCTCCACCGGCCTGCTACTTCTCTACTGCCTCGTGGTACTCATCGGAGTTGTATGGACACTGGCTGGCATGGCCTCACCCGACAAAGGCCGTGCCGAAGGTGGCATGCGTTACACCGGAGACGACCGACCCAACGCAAGTCCCCATATCGGACATCGCGACGAGACCAACCCCGGCGGCGTGATGCACTTCCCTCGATTTGGATCCTCCTCAGGCGAGGAAGACAGCTACAGACAAGCACCGAGCGGAGGTGACGAAAAGCTCATGTCCGGCGCAACAGGGGGTCGTCCCATGCAGGTCGAGGGCAACCAAAGAAGCAGCTCCTACGGCTACCTCGACTCGACAAGCGGCAAGTACTAGGAAGTCTGGAGCCCATTGACCGGTTGAAGGGGGGATGAATGGGGGGAGGCGTCAAGATTCTCTCCATCTTTTCTTTGTTGCAGTTTTTCTCGCTACTCCCGGTCTGGGCTGGACCTTGTGCCGGAAGATTCTCTCCCTACCGTATGACTGCATGAAAGCGACGGGTGGATCATGATGACAATTGCATGGACGGCGTTGATAATACTTTGGAACTGGAGGCAACTCGAAATCTTTTCTTGTCATTTCATTTGTTTTCTGTACTGCTTCGAAGGGAGAACATCAAATAGTTGGCTTCCGTATCACAAGGGGCGACCCCGAGTCTGGGTTCGCGCGGGTCTGCACGTCACATACTGTAGTCACGATGGCAAACCAGATTGTTCCTAGCCCTAGATTGAGACAAGAATAACAACTGATGGCTACACGTATGCAGTCTGTATGTCGTGGTGATGTCGCGTGTAAGTCATGTTGGCGCCTCGGCGGAGTTGCTTGGCGCATGCATAATCCTCCGGGGTGCATGATTCAAGGGTATGGCGTCCATCTGCCAACAATGAATCATACGGACCGTAAGTTAGATCCGCTAATCCATGCCATTCCAACGGCCATGTAACGTGTTTTGGTGAATGCCATGTCCTACAAGCTGTCTGGAGCCGTCATCATGACTACCGTTTTAGGCAAGTCCGGGGCCGGAGTGGGGTACATGGATGCCCGCTGCAGGGCGGAGTGTGGACGGAACATGCAGGTGCAGGCGACGTGCAGGAAGGAGCAGCGGCGGCAGGAGCTAATCGAGCCAGAGGTGTGGCGGAGAGCATTCTTCCGGAATCGGGTGGCGTAAACTTCCAGTCACCAACGGGAAACTCCAACTCTTTGATTCGCTTTCCCCGACTTTTTTCTTTTCTCTTAAAAAGAGTCCCAAGGCCAGCACCTTTTTTTCGAGTCTACAAGTCAAGAAAGCCAACTTCTCCGACGAACAAGATACTCGATCAGAATCATGGAGGCCATCAGACAAACTTTCCAGCGCTGCAAGTCGCAGAACAGGGTCAGTTCACACTCCAGATGCCCCTCCGCGGGGTAAAGAGACAAGAGTCACAACTTTTTTTTCTACCGGGAGCCATAATGAACTGACAATGGGGTTGAATATAGTCTGCGCTGGTATCATATGTCACTGCTGGTTATCCCAAGCCTGAGGACACTCCCGATATCCTCCTGGCTTTGGAAAAGGGTGGTGCCGGTGAGTGCCTCTGGTCCGAATGACGTTGTGATTTTTTTGCGCTGATCACACACAAAAGATGTTCTCGAGCTCGGTGCACCCTTTACCGACCCAATTGCCGACGGCCCGACCATTCAGACTGCCAACACGGTTCGTACGAGATTTGGAAACATCAATGGGCGGGAATTGACTTGGTGTAGATTGCTCTTGACAATGGCGTCACGATCGAGTCCACCCTCGGCATGGTTAAGGCGGCCCGAGACCGCGGTCTGAAGGCTCCTGTCCTGCTCATGGGCTACTACAACCCTCTTCTTAGCTACGGCGAGGAGCGACTCCTCGAGGATTGCAAGACCTCTGGTGTCAATGGCTTCATCGTCGTCGATTTGCCTCCCGAGGAGGCCATCTCCTTCCGAAAGCTCTGCAACAAGGGCCAGTGAGTTGAACCACGCAGCGAAACCCAGACTTTGATACTGACTCAAATGTTCAAGCCTTTCCTACGTCCCTCTTATCGCTCCCGCCACTTCTGATACCCGAATGAAGATTCTCTGCCAGCTGGCCGACTCCTTCATCTATGTCGTCTCAAGAATGGGTGTTACTGGCGCTACCGGAACTCTCAACGCAAACCTCCCCGCCCTTCTGGAGCGAGTTAAGAAGTACAGCGGCAACAAGCCCGCCGCTGTTGGATTCGGTGTCAGCACCCGTGAACACTTCCTGAGCGTCGCTACCCTTGCCGATGGTGTCGTCGTTGGCAGTCAGATTATCACAACTATCAAGAACGCCGAGCCTGGTCAGGCTCTCGCCGACATTGAGAAGTACTGCGCCTATCTGTCAGGTCGTGACTCGGAGGAGAATACCCGGGAGGTTGGTCTTGTTGAGGCTGTCGCCGGAGCCAAGGAGCCCAGCGGAGAAAATGTTACTGTTGAGGCGACTGTGACGGATAACGATATCAGTGCTGAGGAGGATAGCGCCCTGGTTGCTCAGCTCGCCGCTCTGCACGGCAAGATTCCCGAGCGATTCGGCGAGTTTGGTGGTCAGTACGTTCCCGAGAGTTTGATGGACTGCCTGTCACAACTGGAGGACGGATTCAATGCCATCAAGGACGACCCTGCTTTCTGGGAGGAGTACCGGTCTTACTACGAGTACATGGGACGACCCGGCCATCTGCACCTGGCTGATCGTCTGACTGAGCATGCTGGCGGCGCCAACATCTGGCTCAAGCGTGAGGATCTGAACCACACTGGTAGCCACAAGATCAACAACGCCCTGGGACAGCTCCTCCTGGCTCGAAGACTCGGAAAGACCCGCATTATCGCCGAGACTGGTGCTGGTCAGCACGGTGTTGCTACCGCCACTGTCTGTGCCAAGTTTGGCATGGAGTGCACAGTTTACATGGGCGCTGTAGGTCTCCCCGCTTTCACGACTCTGTGGTACAGTGACTAACAATGGTATAGGAGGATGTCCGACGACAGGCTCTCAACGTTTTCCGTATGCGACTGCTCGGCGCCAAGGTCGTCGCTGTTGAGGCTGGAAGCAAGACCCTTCGAGATGCCGTCAACGAAGCCCTCCGCGCCTGGGTTGTTGACCTCGACACCACTCACTACATCATCGGTTCCGCCATCGGTCCTCACCCCTTCCCTACCATCGTGCGAACGTTCCAGTCTATCATCGGCCGTGAGACTAAGCAACAAATGCTCGAGAAGCGAGGCAAGCTTCCCGATGCCGTCGTGGCCTGTGTCGGTGGAGGCAGCAACGCTGTCGGCATGTTCTACCCCTTCGAGGACGAGCCCAGTGTTAAGCTCCTGGGTGTTGAGGCTGGTGGTGACGGTGTTGAGACAACAAGGCACAGTGCTACCCTCACCGGTGGTTCCAAGGGTGTCCTGCACGGTGTGAGGACGTACGTCCTCCAGGACAAGCATGGTCAGATCGCCGAGACACACTCCGTGTCTGCTGGTCTTGACTACCCCGGTGTTGGTCCTGAGCTAAGCTCCTGGAAGGATAATGAGCGAGCCAAGTTCATTGCCGCCACTGACGCCCAGGCCTTCCTTGGCTTCAGGCTCATGAGCCAGCTTGAGGGTATCATCCCCGCTCTCGAGTCGGCACACGGCATCTACGGTGCCATCGAGCTGGCCAAGACGATGAAGAAGGACCAAGATCTGGTCATCTGCCTGAGTGGCCGTGGTGACAAGGATGTGCAGAGCGTGGCTGATGAGCTTCCCAAGCTGGGACCCAAGATTGGATGGGATCTCCGTTTCTAAAAAATGATACCATGTTGAATAAGAGGTTGTATGTATGTTGTGTAGTTAGCTCCTGAAATGAGAACATGACCAAAAACATGAAAAAAAAAAAAAAAACATTATTCTTGTACTTTATTTCACCCAAATTAGGGATCAAATCATCTCAGTCAATATCTCGATAATTTCAAGAATGAAGGCTCTCATGAAGAAAACACATCTTTTTCTATCTTGGGGCATCTGGGCGGTTGGTGATACAAGGGTTGTTTTGGCGTTTGATATGAGAAACAAGGGGCTTTTGGTACATATAATACATGAAAACATTTATACCGTAACGTTGTCCTTTGTCGTCGTCGTCTTGAGGTCGGCCTCTGCCTTGTCAAGCTCCTTGAGCAGCTTCGCCTCCTCCTCGTCCGTCAGCTCCTCCACACCCTCGAGATCCGCCAGATCCTCATCCCCCAGCACAAACTCATATGCAGAAGCAGCTTTGAGCTCGGACAGCGTAGAGCGGCTGCGCAGACTCAGAGGGCCAGGGGTAGCAAAGTCCAGGGCGTACTGGATAACGTCGTCCCTGTTCTCAATCTCCTTGGGCTGCATGCCCAGCGCCACCCTCTCCTCATTGAACCTCTTTTGGATATCCCTCGACTGCATCAGCAGCCAGCGCAGGTTCCATCCTCCGGGACCAAGCTCCTTTAGCCTCGCGGGCTTGCTCTTGAGGAGGTACTCCTGCAGCCCTCCCTCTCGGCGGATGGTCTTGAGGACGCGGAGGGTCAGGCGGGTCTTGACGTTTGCGTCGACGGCGGGGAGGTGGAAGCTCTTGACGTGGACGTTGGGCCTCCAGAAGCGGCGGGCCTTGTTGTTGTACTTTTCCGCTACCGTGTTGCCGAAGCGGATGCGGGCGCTGCCGTACAGGCCCCGGTTCGACTGCTTGTAGACCCGGCGCTCGCCGTAGGGGTAGGGGGGGATCAGCCGCGAGGGGAGGAGGTGAGGTTTGATGGTCTTTGTCTGCTGGGGGAGTGTCGTGCTGAATTGGCGGGCGAGGATGCAGGTCGTCGTTGATGGTTGGAGGGCTGCCCTGAGGGCCGGCCGCACGGGGGCAAAGGATGCCATGTTTCGGGGGGACCTTGATCGTGGTAATTCGTTCAAGGACGAGGCATTGGCCTCAATTGGCGTCTGGGCGGGCGGGTAATCCGTCAGAGATTCGTTCCGGTCCGTATTCTCTATCGTGCTCGACTTTCTTGGTGTTGAGATTTTTGGGTCCCCGCGGGCTCACTCGGAAGTGATTGATGTTCCGGCCCCGGAGACATGGGGGAGTTAAATCCAATCAGGCGAACCCCACTTCGAGCTTAGTTGGTGAGAGCTTCACTAACACACTCTTAAATTCAATGCAAGCTTGATTGTTTTATGTTGGTGATGATTTCGCAATGACGGCTTTTCCACCCGTGGATGATGCAGTTTTGCAAAACAATCCTGATTTTTCAAATCTCTACAATAAACTCACAAATGTCATTCTGAATCCTGATGGCTCTACAAAGGAAGACCCCGCGGCCAAGGAGCGGGCAGTTGTCCGAGAGGTAAGAATATGTACATCTTCCAATGTATGACTGATTCTAACTTGTGTTTTTAGGAACTGGATCGTCGACGTCTGATATCTGCCAAACATCACATCCTCACACGTGCCGTAGCAACAGCAACACCAAGTACACCGCCCGCGACAAGAGCTTCCTCCCGTCTTCGAGCACCACAGAACCAGCAACAGCCAGACACGAGATCTCAGCAGGCACCTACTCTACCTGAACCGCTCCTCGATCTTCTTCTCGTTCTGCCGCCCCTACTCGACGCCAGCATCCCACCTCTCCCGCAAGATACCCTCGAGCTCCTCTTCGCCCATCCTCCACTTTCCGACCTTGAGACACTCCTCCCAAGTCTCGCGCCTCTCATCGCATCGAATCTACGCTCTTCAGCCTTGGGCCTTGCGCGAATCGCCCACCCGACCACGAACCCATCCTACCTCCACCGCCATATCGCCTCCCTACCCAGCACCCTCTCCAGCCTCCGCTCAGACCTGACCGCTGCCGAAACCGACCTCTCGACCCACCGCCTTCGCTCCCTTGCCACCCTAACCTCCCTTCTTCAAGCCGCCAGCCAAGCTCTCAGCATTCTAATCCGTGCCCTCGAAGCCAAGCACGGCGTCGTTGCGCGCAGTCTTGAGATTCGCGCCGCAGAGGTCTCGCTACATGCCCGTCGTTACGACGCCGAGGTCGCCATTGCTGCATCCTCGGTCCGCCGCGCCGTATACTCGCCCGAGGCGATCGCCGCACTTAAGAACTACGGCGCCCACCTACGCGATGCCAAGAACCGCGGCGAGGAGCGTGTCCGTGGGCTGACGGCTGAGCTAGGCGAGTATGGCGTCGGGGTTGAGGGCGGTGAGGGAAAGGAGAGGATGATGCGAGAGATGTCGCGGGTGTATAGGGAGATGGGACGACAGATGGAAGATGTCAGAGGGGATCTTGATCGACTAAATGTTTGAGAGCAATTCCTGCCATGTCTTGCATCATGCCTGGGCATCAAGATCATAGATGCTAGGGACGTTTGGAAGCGACGCCTTTTGTTTACATCTTTCACATTTCACAGCGTATACCCCTTAGAATAGCAGGTAAATAGGCACGAGGCCCGTGTCTTTTATTCAGGTTACTCGTACATATATTTTCAGTTTTCGTCTCGTCGTTATCCATCAGACCAGACAGCCCGACCTAAACCCAAGACTAGGGGGTATTTTTCAGTCCATCCAATCCCTACAGCTTTCATGAGAGTAGCTGTTTTTACCCAAGGGAAGAGTCTATCAGTAGCCCTGCCAATGTCCCGTTGGATTATCCTCCACTTCCCTCCTCATTACTGTCAGTACAATATTCAACCCTTGACCTTGTAGATGGCCTCGGCGAGACGGCCGACGTTCTCAGAGGTGATACCGGCAACGGAGATACGGCCGTCCTTGGTGGCGTAGACGGAGAACTCCTCAGCGAGGCGGGTCATCTCCTTGTCAGTCAGACCAGTGTAGGCGAACATGCCGATCTGGTTGGTGATGTGGGACCAGTCGTGCTTGGAGCCGAGCTTCTCGAGGTTGTCCTTGAGGAGAGCACGCATGGTGATGATGCGGTCAGCCATCTCCTTGACCTCACCGAGCCACTGCTTGTAGAGAGTGGGGCTGTTGAGGATCTCGGAGGCGATGCGAGCACCGTGGATGGGGGGGTTGGAGTACAGAGGTCGGATGAGGATCTTGAGCTGAGAGTCGACACGCTTCTTCTCGTCGGCGTCGGCGCAGACGATGGAGAAGGCACCAATACGCTCACCGTAGAGACCCTATCGATTTGTTAGCACTCTGTATGATACCGAACAAAATCCGAGCATGTCCGAGACTCACCATGTTCTTGGCGAAAGACTGGCAGAGGGCAATGTTGTGGCCCTGCTCAACGAAGTAACGGACAGCGAAGGCATCCTTGTCGGTGTCACCGCTGGCAAAGCCCTGGTAGGCCATGTCGAAGAAGGCGAAGTGGCCCTTCTCCTTGACGACATCAGAGATCTGCTTCCACTGCTCCTGGCTGGGGTCAACACCAGTGGGGTTGTGGGCGCAAGCGTGGAAGAGGAAGACGCTGCCGTTGGGGGCAGCCTTGACATCAGCAATCAGACCCTCAAAGTCGAGGCCGATGGTGCTCTTGTCGTAGTAGCGGTACTGCTCAACCTCGAGACCGGCGTGGTTGAAGACGGCCTTGTGGTTAGCCCACGAGGGGGTGGGGATGTAGATCTTCTTCTCGCCGGGGAAGAACTTGGCGAGGAAAGCAGCACCAACTCGGAGGGCACCAGTACCGGAGATGGTCTGGGTGATGGTGATGCGATCAAGGGCGGGGTTGTTGGCGCCGTAAGCCAGCTTGGCGGCGGCGGGAGCGAACTCGGGGACACCAGTGATGCCGGCGTACTCCTTGTTCAGCTTGGCCTCAACCACCTTCTTCTCAGCCTCGCGGACGGAGGGCAGGACGTAGGGCTTGCCAGCATCGTCACGGTAGGCACCGACACCTGTAAACGGATCGAGTCAGATTAAGCTCGGACACAACGGGGAGCCTCCGCGGTCGGTGCGAGGGTAATGGCGTGGGGGTGACGTCGGACGTACCCAGGTTGATCTTCTTGTCGAACTTGTCGGCCTTGAAGGCTTCGGTGATACCTGGAGATAGGGTTAGCACCAATGCGATTGGTGATGAGGTGTTTTTTCAACACCATTCCCCCTCTGTTCGGGGGAACGGAGTATGGAGTATGAATCATACGTACCCAGAATGGCCTGTTTTGTGCGAAAGAAGCGATTGATTAACAACGGAGCTTACAAAAAGCTCAAGAGCGCAAGAAATAACTTACATCCTGTGACAAGTTAGCATGAGAAGGAACGGAAGATGCGCATTGGCAGTGTGGGAGCTTCATACGGGAGGACCCTGAGGGACGTTGGCCCAGTTAGAGGCGGCACGGATGGCAGCGAGGTTGAACTGGGCGGGACGGGCAGCCTTGCGGCTGGCAACTCGGAGAGTGGACAGCATTGTGAAGGTGGTGATGGGAGGAGGAATTGATGAAGGAGGGGAGATTGACAGAGAAGAGGGAGAAGTAGGAAAGAAAAAGGACAGGAGGAGTCAGGCGGATTAAGGTGAGCGGAGTGAGGCGATGTGATGGTGGAGGTGGGCAAAAGCGTGGTGTCTAGTCGATCGGAGCTGCACGGAGGAAGGGTAGGAAGCTCTCGACCAATCAGGACGGGGCATATGGTTCGAGGCCCCTGCAACTGATGGGGTCCTGCTTCGGTGCATGTGCCATTCTGCAGTCCGTTCCTGCCCAGCTCGAGCTCACCTCACGGAGTCACGGCCAGTGGGCGGGCCATGCCCTGCCGTGCCCTGGAGACGGAGAAAATACAGTGGGGCTACCCCGGACATCGGCGTGTTAAGGGCGCTGCTCGCTGGCTGCCGGGCGTTCCTTCCATCTGTGTCTCAAGTGCCCAGGTGCGTCGAGCTGAGTGGTGCGCCTGAGGCGGGATGGATGTTCCTTCCCTTGTCGGCCATTGTTCCTTTTGTCCACTGTAGTTTCATTTCCATTCACCCATTTCTCACGAGTCACTTTAGTCATTTCCTCGTCTCATCACCATGCGCATTACTGAAACGAAAGCAACCGTCAATGATGGATCAATGGAACGGACGACGGAGCTCAGAACCCCCGTCGTGAACCGCCCACCTTGATCGGGGCATCAGGATCCGAGCTTCTAAAAGCCGGACCCAAAACAACAAGGGGATTTAAGATCCGGGAATCTGGAGATCTATGGAGGGTTTGCTCAACTCCCGGTCCATCCACACAGAATTCCTAGAAACCGGCTTTTTTGTGTTCTATTCACGCACACCATTTAACACAGCCGCCATCGCCAAAAACACATATTCCCGCCGGATGAGATCCGCTTTGTACCACCTGCAGACTTTCACCAGAAAAGAAACGAAGCTCTCATCAACCGTCGGGAACCGCATCCGACCCTCTCTTCTCTCTCTTCAGGCGCTTCAATACTCCGACCGCTCCGGTCTGCTCCGGCCTGTTCACCGCGCGTCCCCTTCTGGGTCTTCCGCTGGGCCTCTCGTAGCGGGTCCGCTCTCAGGATCCGCTTCCAACACCGGCCATCTCCAGACTTCTGCTCCGTTTCTCCAGCAAGTCACCTCGTACTCCGGTCCATGCTAACGCTCCCGCTACCGCCGCGAAGCGCTCGCTAGCTCACTCCTGTTGCATCACGGAACCCTTGTCGCAGCCTCTGTCTTTCTTGCCCACCTCTGCCACCCACAGACCACAGACCGCCCTGTCCCTGACTGCCGGTCCCGTCCTCGTGACCGGCCCGGTTCCGTGTTGCCTTTGCAGCGTGGGATATTCATCTGACAGCAAGCCTCAGCGCAAGCCTCAAGCAGTTGCCTACGGCTGTCATCAAAGGATACGGTCCAAGACGAAGCAATTTGCTCAAAAAGATATCTGATCGAATTGGTCCTTCGACACCAAGCCAGCCTGCATCGCCAAGAACGTGGGGGCACGGAAATTCCTTGGCATCGAGCGTGAGCTCCAAAGAGACACCAACCTGACTGAGCATCATTACAATTATTCATAACGGTTTCAACTAGAAATACATTGCAACCTTTCGTCGTTTCCCCAGCCTCAATATTCAAGGTCCATGCATCATTCTCCATCAGACGCCAAAGCCGATGCCAAAGGCAGCGCCAACGCCAATCGCCGACCAAGATCCGAGATATCGCCTTGATGAGATCTTTTAACCATGCATGGCATGGTGTAACCCGCAGGTGGCACAGCGCAGGGGCTTGTCATCTGGGGTAGCTTCGCACAGAGCCGTGCATGGTCGACACCACCATCTCTTATGCGCCCTCGCAACCATGGACGCATGATCATCATTTCGTTCATCTGATCCGAGTTAGGCCTTCTCATCAGCCCTGTCTGATGGTGAATCGGCCAGCTCCTCGTAGCGATTCATGACGTTTTCTTCTACCGTCTCATGGAACACGTCTACTTCGGTCGTGGCAAACTTCCTGGCACTGATGCCTCGCTCAAAAAGCACATCGAGTTCTGCAAAGGTTCGGCCGTTCGGCTCTGGCAGGCGGAAGTAAGTGTAGATGATGCACAAGAAGCAGATGCCGCCCTGTTACCCTAGTCAGCAAACGGCGCTTGTCAAAGCAGATTTGACGGATATTAAGACTCACCCAGAAGAATCCGGCATAGTTGCCCCAGTCCCAAGCGGTAGGGTTCAACATATACGGCGTCAAGACGCTGTTGATGATGCCAATGATATTACTATTCCCATCGGGTTAGCGAACCGAACTAACAACACGTTCATGGTTGCAACATCACTCGGGATGCTATTCCGACGACCGTTGTGGGGTTAATATTGAGAGACTCACTAAGCGTTACGGCCCAACACGACAGTCTTGATTTGGAGACGTCGGGACGATAGCTCTCCAACGAGGGAGTAGCACACGGTGCCCACACTGAGCTGGTAAAAGAGTGCCCACACGATCATCATGCTGCCAGTGGCCAAAGATGCTTGGTCTCGGTGAGCATCAGGGACAAGGCCAAGAAATCCCATGACGAAAAGCATGGAGCAAAGACCGCAGAGCCCGTAAAGATATAGGGTTCGTCGGCCAACACCGAGTGTCATCAAAGCCCAAGCACCCAGCACGCCAACCATGTTAATGGCGTACTGACCGAGGGCAAACGAATACGCCTTGTCAGCTGAGAGACCGGCCTGCTCGAGGAAGTAAGTGGAATAGTTAGAAAAGGAGTTGCCGCTCAAGTTCTGTATCGCCCAGATCATGCAAACGATCTCAGTTCGACGAAGATCGACCCCTCTGAAACAGTCCCAGTATGAGGCACCGGCAGTCATCTTCTCCTCGAGGGCAGTGGTGTGCACCATCATGGCAATGGTCTCGTCGGCGTCAAAGTCGGTTTCGCGGTCGAGACTGGTTAGGCGCAGCAAGGCCTGCTTGGCCTCCTGGTTGCGACCCTTTCGGACGAGCCACCAGGGCGATTCAGGCGCAAAGAAGATACCCACGCAGAGAGGCAACGGCCACATCCACTGCAGGGCATAGGGGATACGATAAGCCCATTCATCGTTACGATGAAGCATGGAGCGGATAACTCCTATACCAATCTCCTGGCCGAGACCCCAGCAGAAGTTGACATAGGTGGTCAAGTAGCCACGGAGAGCCACAGGGCAGACCTCGGACGCATAGGTAATAGTGAGAGTCTGAAAGATACCCCACGGAATACCGCACAGAATCTCAGCAACGAGCAGGGTCTGGACATTTTGGGCGGTAAAGAAGATGGTCGTGAAGCCGGCGACACAGATAAGGCAGACGCATACGGTGTATCTGTACCCAAGACGCTCTGAAACCCAGCCGTTGATGAAGAGGCCGATAATTTCACCGCAATTGGCTCCCTACTCGGCAGACTGTCAGTAACTACTCTTCTCTCTGAGAGCGAAGGCTCGAGGATACAGGGCAAGTTTCCAACTTACATTGCTCAGACCGGCCTGCCAAGCGGCGGGAACCTGGTAGGTGCCGTCGTCGCCAAGGACACCATACTTTTTGTTGAACTGGGGGAAAGCGTCTAATGGCAAGTGTCAGAAGATGGTTCAACTACATGATGGAATACTGATGGTAGTGATGGTGGGTGGGTATCCCAGATTATGTTCGAGAATGAATAGATCGCCAAGTGGACAAGGGGACTGAGAGGCATACAAAAATTGTTGACAAGACTAATGTCATAACCCTCCATTGCGATACAGGTGGAGATAAGGATACTCCAGAAGATGGCCTTGGGATAGAGCTTGATGCCCTGACGAAGGGTCATCTTGCGCTCCTTGTGAGCGGCGGCACGGGCATGCTCGATAATGTTACGGTGCGTCTTGCTGGGGTCGGAGCTGTCGAGCGCGGCCGACTCATCGACGGCCGAGTCAATAGCGGCCGAAGTATCAGCAGGCGTCTTTGACGGCGGGGCGTCGGCCGGGGCTGGCGACACCTTGTCTTGGTTGTCGGCCATGGCTTTGCCTAGTCAAGTCGACAATGGGTAGGGGGACTTGACAAGCTCTGCCAAGATGGTGCTGTGGCTCAACTGAAGGGAACCAAGAGGATACCAGTATTGGATGGCTCAGAGACGCTGACGAGATCGAGTGTCAGTCAGGCCTCGGGCAGACTGTCTGAATTGCTTCAGACAAGTGAGAGATTGCGAGACCAAGGTCGGGACTGCACTCGAACTGATAAGGTCTGGATGGACCAACCAGGATGAAGCGACGAGAGCCAATGCGACTACACGAGGACGGTAGCAGCACTCACCATTGACAGCGGCAACAAACAAGCAAAGCAAGAAGAAGGACACAAGGAGGTGAGAAAGTCTGGGCCAAAGTCTGATGGGGTCGGGAGGAGCCTTTCTCTGGGAAATTATGGGGCCCCGAAGCCGACGAGTTTTGCTCTAGGGGCGGACTTTCGGCCCCAAGCGGGACGAACCATGGCCGGCCGAGTCGGGATAAAGACGTTTTGCTCATTTCGGACGACCCAGTATGTGACTTGTCTCTTACTAAGAGACCGGGACTCATGAGGCCATGAACCGTGGGCAGAGGAGAGGTTGGGTTCAAGGTGCCATGCATGTGCAGCCCATGTCCAAGTGGGCCGTTCATATCTTTACTCGCAGATGGCCAGGGTCTCGGTGTTTAACGGCTGAAGTCTATGGGCGATTAGAAGGTGAGTAAATTGGAGCTTTTTGAGGGCCTTTTCTTTGTCTGGGTTTCCCAAACACTCTTAAGCATGGTTCACCCAAGGTTAAACCCTTGACCACATGCTTATTAGCAACCTTCTCGAACATTTATCACGCGAGAAACACACCGTCAATTGAAGACATGCGGCTCCGCTTCCCTGGTTTGCATGGCGGTCTCGGCGTTAACGCCCAGAAACTAAGAAAGATCAGCAGCCACTCAGCGTTGTCGAACCCCTGAAGTCATTGAACAGTTGGAGAGATTCCCATGGCCGTGGTAAGGCCGGGCGAACCTCACACCAAACGCAATTTTTATGCTCTGTGGCAAAACACGCATTGAAGGACAGCATCTGCACTTCCAGGTCGCGAAGCCTCGCTTTACAAGCATGCAAGGGCTGTTCCATCAACAAACCACATAGAGACCAGGCTAGACTTTTCTATGACCAACACAGATGGAATCGCGTGGTGTTGGCGAGAGTTGGGGTATTGGGGTATCCCTGCTCATGGGCATTACTCCAACGCTCGGAGACCAGCCAAATTGGAGCGGCAAGACTCTATCGTGTGTCTATTTGGATGGTGTTCCTCAGCCACCAACAAGACCCAAATCAGCTGGCTAGGTTGATCGATATCGGACGGGGCATCTGGACCTTGCTCACGACGGCGTCATGTGGGGGTTCATAGCCATCTGGGGAAGCGGTGGGGAGACTGCGTTGGTGACCAACTCGCCGGGTCTTGATCTGCCCCTCGATCACATTGTATCTAAACGATGCCGATACTGATAGATTGGTATAAAAAGCTGAGGCTTAACGTGCTCTCTCTTCTGGCTCAAGTAGAGAGGTCACCAACCCCAATCAACACGAACTGTTGGAAATCTTGGTGGCTCCCTGTTACACTCATCATTTTCGCCTTGCTGTTGTGTAATATACATTCTTACATCCATCATAAAATAATATCTACTAACAACCCCTTCAGTCCTTCTTCCACACATCCCTCCACCACTGCTTCAGCCCATACGCCTTCTCCTCCGCCTCGACATGAACCCTCACATTATCCCCCCTCCCAGCCAGCGACTCCAGCAGCCCTGTCTGCTTGGCTCTGTGACCAGTGCCACAAGGCGATCTTGCTGTCCCACCCGCCGCGCGGTCTCGAATCTCGCGTGCCACCGTAGGCGCCACATCAGCAAAGCAAGAGTTGAGCTCCCGCTCGAGAGCATAATAAGGCTTCTTTGCCAAGTCAGGCGCCATGAGGTTGTAGCTCCGCGCCATGGTGTTGAGATGCTCGATTGTGAGCTTGTGATATGCGTGCTCGGCCTGTTCCCATGCTGTATCACGGAACGGTCTTCCCACAACTTGTGGAGCTTCCTTGACTCCCTCTTCTTCAACTCTCTTCCGCGCAATTGGGTTGTGAACCTCTTCAGCGGCAGCGTACTCCTCCGCCCTCTGCATCTGCTCCGGCAACGAACCGCCTCTCGAAGAGATCATCCTCGCCACATGTCTTCGCCAATCATTCCTCAGCCTCGACCGAAACGCACCCGCCGCCTTGACGAGCTCCTGCTGCTTCTCGATCCACGGGGGTACCATATCCTGCCGCTGAATCATCTTGTTCATGATGTACTCTGTCGTGTCGATGAACGGATTATCAGCCCTCGCGTCTCTTTCGACGCCTTTGCCTCGAGGAATATTCTTGAATTGACCCCGAGCGATGGCGTTCTCGATACGCTCGTTAGCAAGCGCCGCGAGCCCGCTGATGGTGTTTGGCAGTGCCCTCGCCCCTGGTTCGAACCTCTCCCGCAGCTCTTTTCGCCAAGCCTCTTTCTCCTCTTCGCTCATACCGTTCTTGGTCTTATCCTTGGCTCCCATGCCGACATATGTCGATACCCTATCCCTTGCCGTAGCCACCTTTTGTCCCGGTGACCGAGTAGGCTCCCTTTGAAGCCGCATATCCACCGGCGGCGGCTGATACTTGCCCCTGAGACCAGGAGCAAGCGGCTTTTTTGCGTCATCCAACATCCTGAGCACCGTATCCGCCGTGTTCTCCTCCCCCGTCCAAGCCTGCGCCGAAGCAATGTGTCTCGTGCCCTCGCCTGCCGACGAGGACAGACCAGCCTCGGTGAAAGCGCCCGCATGCTCCGACTGGAACTTGGCATCAGCAATCTTGCTCAAGAGTCTCTCCTTCAACTCCTCCGAGAAGCCCGCATCTTCGACTGCTCGACGTCCCGCTCTTCCGCCGGTAAAAAGAGCTTCCTCGGTAGCTTCCTCTAATCGTCGAGCCATTGGGCCCAACTCCTTCTCAGACGCAGGCTCTTCTTTCTTGACCTCTTCATGTCTGGTTGATTTGTCTTGTTTCTGACTTTCATCTTGAGGCTTGTCGGCTTGGGATGAGAACCGGGCGAGTGGCAATGGCCCTCGTTGGCGAGAGAGCTGAAGACATCGCCGGCAAACAAAAGGCGCCCGGCGGAGAGATAGAGCCGCGCTCATGGCCTTTTTCAAATAATGAAACAAACAATTGATAAATGGAGAGAAATTAGATTAAAGTGAAGCCGGCAATGCTGAGTTCCAGCCTGCATCAAGGGCACGATCACGGCAAGAAGTTGATGACGGCAATTCAGCTTAGTCAGCTGTCGTCTACCCTACAGCTGCCATGGATCTTCTTGGCATGTTAACATCGTCTTGATGAATTATCTGTTGAAAAAGTCGGCCTAGCTATAAGACGATAACTCCATCTGCCTACACGATTGAATCAGTTCCCTTGCTTGTCTTCCCCAAACCACACACAACTCAGCTTTGTTGAATATTTGCACCAAAAATTGATCCTTTCACCCACCACACCTCCAAACTTCTCTCAAAGGAAATGATAACATGCGACAATCATCGCCATGGCAAACACCAAGCCCATTGAGGGACTCGTATGGAATGATGCATCCTCCTCTTCCTCCGTCTTTCCCTCCTTCTTTTCTTCCGGGCTGTTGATAATGTCTTCATCTGAAGGGTCAGGCCTGATCTTCTAGATACTGCTGCTGTTCCCATGGATCTCGCCACTCGCAATGTCGACTGTAGCTGTAAGACCTAGTACCTCGCCATCTTTGTCCAGGGCGGCGGCTCTTGCAAACTTGGGGTGAGCAAACCCTTCAAGTAGGATCTCTGTTTCAAAACCTGTGCGAGTCGAGTTGCCAATGACCTTGCGAGAAGTTGTCACGTTCTTCTCGTCCTCGCCAGCGTACTGCCATTGTCAATGCTGAGATAACAAGTTAATATCGTGGGACGACTTACCACCTCCCATCTGACCACCTTGGTATCACCATTCCACGAAAGATAGATGGTAGCGTCTGTCGTCACATTTCCCGGGGACACGGATGCAATTGACGGGCCCCATGGTGGTCGGCCATCCCAATCCATCTTCCACGCGCGGTAGACCGACATATCCATGTCCAGTTGATCTTCATGATCATGGGGCATAACCCCTCGTTGGATGTCCATGGCCATTGTTCCATTGGGAAGATGCTCCGTGATGCCAGGGTTTGCACCCCAACCAACCAGGAAATTGCCGTTGTCCAAGCCTTGGACGCTCCCCCCTGAGCCAGAAGAGATGCCTTGAGGATGGTAAAATTCGTGCAAGAGCTTTACTGTCATCTCTTCGTAGTCGAGTTCCACAACAACCCCACGAGAGCAGTTGCCCTGGCTGCAAGTGCCCGTCTCCTGAACCTGGTTGTCGAAGAAGCTGAGCCGACTCTCGTTTCCTTGGACAAATCTCGCATTGTACTGGTGGGCAAAATTTGTTGCGTTTCCGTCGCTGAGGTCTTTGAATTGATTTCGTTTACCTCCAAGAATCCACCGCGGGTTGAGATCTTCCTCTGCTCGAAGGAGAGCGATCGATGATAGTGCCCTCGATGACACCAGATAATTGCCTTCCTCAGTCTATTTGAACGGTAAGAATGCTTTAATCAATTCAAGAAACAAGCCCGTACCTTGAACACACTGTCCAGATGGAACCAGTCAAAGCCCTCGCCCCCTCTGAAAGTCGTCTCGGGGTTGTATTCGAGCAAGGTGTCGTTCAGGTTAAAGTGATTCGACGCTCTCCATACATTGGTGACACGGTTTGTCTCAAGCTCAACTTCCTGAAAGACGGAATCGCTGAGCCATCCATCCATTGCTCCCCCAAGAACAGTCAGGTTGAATCTGACGTCTTGGTACACCGACATGATGGCAGTTCCCGTGGTCGTGAATTGAAACTCGTGGATGTCAGCCTCAGTTCCACCCAGACCGTCCACTGTGACCGTCCACTTCTTCTGGTACGTATTGTCAAAGGTGTGACAGAACCCTCCCTCGATGAAGGTGAGGTACTGGAAACCCTGCCTCTCCTGCGCGCGGGCATCGAAAGCTCGCTGGTACTTGAGATCAGCATATACCAGGCTGAGATCCTTGCTTGAGAAGATGGCGGGCCCTCCTTTGCCTCTGTACTCTAGGGTCAGGAAGATGTATCCTGAGTTGTCGATAAGATTCGGGTCAAACGTGTTGACCTGGAACAACGGGGCGACGATATCCGAGGACTGGAAGGTCTGAGAGGGGAATTCGCCAAGATAGCCGCGATTGTAGGCTTCGAGATCGCCAATGAGAGGTTTGTCGGCAGACACAAAGGCGGAAAGGAGAGCAAGAGTGGTGGCCGAGGGAAGTAAGGAGCGCATCTTGAGAGATATGTCAGAGTGACTCGTCGTGAATGGAAGGTCCAAGAGGTGCAGCCAGCGAAAGAAAGGGTAGAGGTCCAAGAAGACTCCAAAACGACACCAACTTCAATCTCAAGACAGGTCCAAGATTCGAGTCGTCAATTTCGGTGATGTAAGGGGGGAGTTGAGATGGCCCCCAGAGAAGGTGAGGTCACCTCTTGACGCTGAGGTTGCCAGAGAAGGCAGTCGCGCTTTCTCAAACAGACTCAAGATTCTCTCTCCAATGCCCCCTGTACCTGCCGGCAGGATGTGAAGATGCACAAACAGCAAGAACGCTCTACCGACCATACCCATTTGAAGGCAGGATCTCTTGGCTAGAAGGGACCTTGATGAGTTTTGGTGTAAGGATGACCACTCCCTAATGTTTGAAGAGACCTTGAAGCATTTGGCACCGGCATAGCATGAAGAACGGGGAACGGTTCACCATCTGATATCCCATAGGCATCATCGAGAAACAATATCTTGCGCTCTTGATCAGGCCGTAATCAGAACCAATCCGACCAATATTCTCTTCAGGCGTCATCATATCCATAATGCTGCTCTATACAGCCAGTGAGACTGGACACTATATAACGAGTTCCAGCTCCAGACCGACAAATTCCAAACCCGCTCTCAAAACACCATCAATCACTTTTCTTTTGTGAGCCAACTCTTTCAGGAGTCGAGCCATCCGAGAAAGAGGCCCATGCTCAGGCTCGGTGTTGCGGCTCGCACCGGTGTCTCCTGTATATATATACCCAATCCATATCCATAACTCCTCATCCCACAGTGTATTAACATATATGTGTTTATGCCGTCATTTTCAACCATGAACATTTTCGCAGAGTCGGCAGTCTTCCTATATTCGTCCCCCTTCGACAACTTCTCGCTCGAGAACTTCGACCTGCCCAAATTCACCTGTACGCCGTCGCTCCATGACCCAGCGGGTTGCGCCGCTGTCTTGCTCTTTGGTATATGATATACTATCGGCTGAGCCCTTGTGCCGATGACCCATACTGGGTCGTTGAGGGGTGTCGCCAGGTTCGGGGATGTTGACACTATTAGTGGGCTCCAGAGGGCTCACCATGGCGGATGGTGGCATGCTCTCTTCGGGATCCGAGATTGGCGATAGTGAAATGCCACTCTCGTAGACCTTTGATGTAGGTCGGCTGACGTTTAAAGGGGCAACCTTGGCATCCTCCCGCATGTCGGACTCGAGCGGTGACAACGGCGGGACAGGAGGCGGAGAGCCCAAGCCCAAGCCCGGGATGCCACCCGTCAACGTCGGGCTTCCGGAAATACTAATGCTGTCTGAATCGTGGCTAATGGTGGATAACACCGAATTCTTTCGAGCGTGGAAAGCAGGCGGGCTCGAAAAGTTGGGACCCCAAGGCGAACTGGATAGGTCGCCTCTCTCTGACCGAGGAGAACCATTCTGGCTGGAAACGAGACTGGCCTGGGATCCTCCCCAGGCTCTGGACCGAAGTCGAAGAAGGGCAGAGAGACTCATTTCATCACCACGGTCCCCTAGCAGAGCCAGCTGAGCGAGGCCGGGACTCTGCAAGGGTGTTCCCCCGCCGAACCCAGGCATACTGAGGCTCATGATCGAGTTTCTGTTAGAATACTCGGAGCGCTCCGTAATAGGCGTGAGGTTGGGCTCTCTCGACACCATGCGACCACTGGTGCTGCGATCCAGACCTCCCTTAGGACCAAAGAAGCCGCCATTGGCGTATTCGTAGTCAACTGTTTCAGACCCATGATGCGAGTTGGCAGGTGCCGAATAGAAGCCAAACTCCTGACCATACCACCCATCGCAATCGTTGGCCAGGGCACTAGCATTTGCCTCAGCGATGATGGCATCGTCGTCGAGCTCAAAGTCGGCCAAGTCTTCGTATGACTGGCCATAATCATCGTAGCCATCGATGCCATCAAGGCCTTCCTTAAACGACTCTCCGCGATCTGGGGTATCCGGAGAATGGCTTGGCTCGGATAGAGGCGTGTCCTGTAGTTGTGGTGATGAGCTACGTTGAAATTTACCCGACGCCGCCGCCTTATGAGCAGCAGCGGCGAGCGCGGCCTGGTAGGCGGCCATGGTGCCATCTGAAGGAGCCTCTTGTTCCGCAGCAGGCTCAGCTGGCGAGTTGGACTTAGAACTGTCCTTCGGAGCCTCTGTCTCGGCACCATTCTTGGCTTCAACACTCAACGAGGTATGCGCTGTTGATTGTGAGGCCGCCGATTGCACCGAGAATCGGGTCGTCATGTCCGACTCCCGCTTTGTGTCATCCTCTTTTGCTGCTCGTCTTTCAGATTGAGCTTGCGCGAAAGCGCCGGCTATCGGCCGCCCAAACTGATCGGTATCATTGTTGTCGAATATCGACTCGTCAAAGGGGGTGTCGTCCCATTCTGGAGGGGCAGCAAGGTCCTCGGCGAACTCGTTCTCGAATCCCAACATTCCATCATCGAAGTACAAGTCATCGTCGTTAAGCGAGCGTCCCATGTTCATGGGGGGCAGGTCTTGATTCTTTTGGAATGCGGCCTCATTCTCCAAACTGGGCACTCGCGGCACATCTAGACCCTGAATTCCCAGCCCACCGGGTTGCATTTGTTGCATCGCCTGGGGATTGATGGGGAGGTTGGGAGACAAGGCTCCAGACATGTTGGGAGTATATTGACTCGTCGCGAAGCCGATGCGGTTGCCATCTGCGTCCCTTGGGGTCGGTACGAAACCTGCACTGAGTGGGCTTGTCAGTGATGACGTTGGGTTGGATCGTTGGAAAACGAAGCCAGAAAAGTTTTCTTGGTCGTTGTCGGGGTCGTCAAGATTATCGTCCAAATCCTCGCCAACCATAGGGATTTCTTCCTCGTAGATGTCGTCT
The DNA here is from genome assembly GCA_027569015.1 of Ascodesmis sphaerospora. Taxonomy (NCBI): domain Eukaryota; kingdom Fungi; phylum Ascomycota; class Pezizomycetes; order Pezizales; family Ascodesmidaceae; genus Ascodesmis; species Ascodesmis sphaerospora. The sequence continues at coordinate 446,493 of JAPPUR010000025.1, read as the reverse complement.
TCATAATCCGCGTTGACGCCAGGGATCCTTTCTTCCAGGCCATCGTCATCCATCATGGCGTCGTAATCAAATGCGTCATCGTCAAAGTCGTCAAACCGAGAATCTCGTGGACCAGAAGGCTCGCTTGTCTTCCTCTCTAGCTCTCGTTGTCTGTGTCTGTCCTCCAAGAGCTTTTCCTGCTTGGCGGCTCCAATCATGTCGAAACTGAATCTTGAGGATGTGCTCTTCATGTGTCTGGGCACTGCTGATGGGATGTCCTTGCCTGATAAGCCAGAGAGCGAAGGCCCTCTGGAACGGCCAACTCGGACCGAGGCAGTCGACCTTGCATAGATGGAAGCATTGCTTTCGATTAATCGGGATGCTTGTGGTGACCTTGGTTGAACTGAAATTGGGCCCTCGTCTTTGGGGGGAACTGGGGGTGCATCTGGTCCAGGGGATGTGCTCGTTTCTGGTATAGGATCATGCGTTCCTCTCGATATTGTGCTTGGCGTATTATTGACTAGTTTTGAATCTTGTGAGTAAACAGACTCTGAGGCGTTGCTGGGAATGCGCTGGGTTGAGGTCGACACAGGAGCCTGCTCAGGCTGTACGGCCGGTGAGTTGGGAAACCTTTCTTGCTCAGGAGGCACAGCAGAGCCAGGGACTGGTGAGGTAATAGATGCCTGCGAGGGATCCTTGGTAGGCGCATTCTTCTTTGGTCGTGGCGCACTGAAATCGTGAACTCGAGTGCCCTTAATGCGTGGATCGTACATGGGCTCTTCCTTCTGTTTCGCCATAGGCAGTGGAAGCAGGTCTGGCGCATGTTGACTGTTTTTCCGCCTCATCAATAGAGTAGACATGGGGTTCTTGAGGAACGGAAGACCTTTCCTCGGTTTCGGGTTCTCCGTGTTGCTGGTAGAGTGCACAAGCGAGGGAAGGTCTGTGACAAGCCGGGTACCTGCAGGACGCCGGCCTGTAGGCGCAGGTGCAGAGTTCTGAAACTCCGTGGGCGTGCTAAAAGAAGATGCTGCTTTGGTGTTCTTCAAAACTTGGGGAGGTGGCCTGGTAGACGGGGGAACATTCGCAGCAAGAGTTGGTTGTGAAGCTGAATACTGGCCCACCAGACCAAGACCTCTTACACCGTCCATAGCTTCGGCAGCTTGGGCTTCCATATCGCGCTGATAGTTTCTGAGGGCGACGCCACCGATGAACCCGGTTCCGCCGTTGAAGGGCGACTTCGGTGTCTGGTGAGGACGAGGTTCTACCTGACTTGCCATGCTAGCATGTTGTTGATGGTGCCGCGACTGATCGAGCTCTTCTGACGTAACACGAGCTATGGGAGGAAGAGTAGGAGGAAGGCCGGAAGGACTCGACAAGGTTGGGCGCAGGTCTGGTGAGAGCACATCGGAAGGGAACGGTGCAGAGTAGCCGGCTGGGGGTGAAGTAGTATGTTGATCGGGAGATGGCGAAGCAGGATTCGATGGCCCTCGCCGGTGGAACCTCAGATGGGACAGCATACCGGCGGCCAGGCTTAGATCAAGCCTGATGAATCAAAATATCGGCGGCGGCTGGGGTGGGGGGAGGGCGGGAGGACTCGAGCTCAGGCAGCGGGATAGCGCAAATGCGCAGCGTGCCGTGGGGCGGCAGCTGATGGTGTAGGGCGAGGCAGTGGACAAAGTGGCCTCGATGCGATCATGACTCGAATGGTCGTAGCCGCGGGAGACTCGCGCACATGGTGTTCAGCGGGCAGGCTGCTGCGGAGGAGGGTGCTATTCGGGCGCGGAGCGGCGAAGCGGCGTATCGATAGTGGAGAGGTTCGCAGCGTAAGCCAGACGCTGGATTGGCGATACGAGGGTCGGTTCGCGTAGTGTGAGGCTATGGATGGAGGATCCAGCCATGTACGCAGTAGTGAGATGTTTTGTCGACGAGAGTGAGATGGGATGTTGTCGGGAAGAGGCTGAGGCAGTCCCGAGTGGCATCCGTGGTTGGTGACGGGTTTACGGTTTCAAGGCGTCCAAAGCCTGACAGGGGTGAGATGCACGTGCAGGAGCCACTCGGATGCGACTCTGACGTGTTGCCGAGATATATGAGAGTTGACAAGAGGGATTAAGGCGATTTCTGTTTCGAACAGAGTATTGGCTAATAGGTACGGTTTAATTGTTACTGGCCCAATATCAAGGGACGATTCGAATCACGCTGCGGGTAAAGTTGTTTAGCACTCTGGTTGACCGCGTTGGATGTAGCCCCGGTTGGTGATGCATGTGTGGGGCTGTTTTGGTGGTTGCTGCAAGGTGTGAATGCGCCTCCTCTATAAAAAGAACAAGAATCCCTTGAAGAAGGTCATTCACCTCCATTTGGGCCTCGTGCAACCGTCTTTCTCCCTCGTGACGGCTGTTTACCGCCCTTGAGATAGATGCTCATCTTGGCCGCCCTTGAGAAGGGCCCTTTTTAAATTGCTCTTCATCTCCCTCTTGTTACTCAGCTCCGGTCGTGTCCAAATGGACTCTTGATAGCCTCAGCTATTTGACCCGACAAGGCAATAGCTGACCACTTGTCCTTAAAGTCTGAGACATAGTATTTCCAGGATAGTTCTTTTCTCCAAGACCCCGTTATGAGGGAACGTTTGTCTTGGTCAAGTTTCCCCGATTGGACCTGTACCTTTCTACTCATTTCACATTCCTGAGACTTGACTCAATGGTTTCCTTCATCAAGGACAAAACTCCAGTTTTCTGGAAGTGTTGACCGAGCGACATCAACATCAGGACAAATCTTGTTCACGTTTCCGTCGTGCTAATACGAAAACCGTGCTCGAACCTTGTGTTATCGAGCAACCAAAGGCCGGAAAAGGATTCCCCACTCATGCAGGGATGGCAGTTCCGTGATGGAATACGTGGAGCCGGGCGAAGACAAGAAGACACTGCTGAGATTCAAGAGCACATTGTCTCCTAAGGGTACTGAGATATAAATGTCTTGTCAAAATGATGAAAGAGTAGGCAAGTAACAATATGTCTAAAGTATTGCTTCTGTTTGAAAAGATTTCTTCATTCCTAGGGCGTTTTATAAGTACTGTCATTAGAGAGTGGTCTTTGAAAGCAGACTAAACTGGGGGCGCCTTTGGTGTCGTTTATTTCTTGACCCGCTTGACGCGGTCTGAAGGGAGGATGTTTACAAGAACTAGGACTCCGCAGTTAATGAAGTCTTTGCAGGGCATCCCCTCAACTCAACTCGTCAATTTCTCCTTTGGCGATCGCGCCGCGATCTGCCTTGCTTACACCCTCTACCAAGGCCTTGGCTTTGCACAGCCCGGCGCGGCAGCCCAAGGTTATTTAGGCCCTGATCATGAACGGGGTTCAAAATGAATCACGTTTTGGGGCGGGACATGCTGGCGCATAAAATTAGCTTGGCCAGCGTCTCGTACCAAAATCCCGCTCTGTGCATGCGTGTGTGTGTGCGTGATTGGAATTGAATCACCCCCTCACAGCGGGTTCATTTTGAACCCCGATTTCCAGTGTGATCATCGTCAATTGAGCTTCAAAGAGCAACTCCGCAACGTGCAGGAGCTCGTGGCGAAATGGTTACATGTCAGGATGCACTTAGGACAGTGATGCTTCTATCGCCGGTTGGGAGTGGTGCTAGATTGAGGTTGGCGCGTCCGATAGGCGTCTAACCCGAAAACTCAAAGCCGGGTTCATTTTGAACCCCGTTCATGATCAGGGCCTTAGCGCTCACCCGTCACAGAGACTCGAGTGCCAACCGCGCCAGAAGCTGACATGGATGAATCAGCATCGTCCGGCTGGCGGCCCTGCCTCGCTTATGGCGACTGCTGTCACAAAATGGCTGCAAGTTTGCGTTGTATGGCGTCTGGAGTTTGCCTCAAGTCCGGGGCTGGCTCGGCCAAAAGAAATGGGGAGACACACGGGGAAGTGCCAGCGCATGAGCGACAGCGGCATTGACAGCGCCCCATCCTACACTGCCCAAGATTGGACAGTTCTTGGCAGCAGCCCACCGTCATGATGGTATCGTGGCACAGACGACCCGTCAACTGTTTCAAGCCACAGATTGTTGAGCGTTGAGGTGAGGCACAGACTCATATCTCCGCAATCTCCTTCCACAGTTCGATGGCTACACCGGACGAGATGCCGACTTTGGCCTTGGGAGGACAGCAGACATCTAGGCAGACCTCATCATCGGCCCATTTTATGTGCCTGCAGTCTCGGCGCTGCGAGGTGTTATTACCGATCTCACCGATGACGCACGATACATGTTACCCTCAAGCAGATGCCATGTGTAACGTCAGGGCAGATAGTGGACGGAGAAGATGACCGCTTTGAGGGAAGAATCAGGACAAAATGAAACAGAGCCGCAGAGGCGAGTTTACATACCTATGGATGATGGCAGGATAGGGCGTTATGCGTCGACGTTTGGGGCTTGCTGCAACACATTGGATGTTGAGACGGGAGGGAGCCGCTATGATGCATGCCTGGTACCTGAGTCTTGTGGTTTGCCTCGTGCCTGGTTGCCTCTTCTGGCCTCACAAAACACCAAGACGTACTTCATCTACAGTTACTCGTCACCCCACAATCTCCCACAAGGTGCAACACCGCTCTCGACAATCGCAAACTCGCCAATGCAACGGCAGCATGTCTTGGACAATGTCACTCTGGAAAGGGACCCTTGTCTGTGCCGCAGTGCCGGTGGCTTGACAGGAGGCGCCGCCAACCGCGAACGCTCCACTGCTGACGACGACTCCTTGGGGTTCAATTTACGGATATCGGCTTCTTGACGCGACAGCTGGTTCGTCGCAGGCCATTCAGATGACGAGGACAAGGGCCGGATCGGAGCTCACATCGCGGGAGACGGCACCGCGACGCAACGCTACGCAGCGCAACGCAACACTCACGGGATGTGGGCACAAACTCGACTGCACCTCGCAAGACGACACCCAACGACTGGCTGAAACAGGCGAAATTCAGGAGATTCGACCTCTGGGCGACGACCGACTTGTCTTGGACTCTTGGCCAACATGAAATTCCCACAAATGCGCAGGGATCCATCGAGTTTTTTTTGAGCAATTGTATCCATGCGCTTGCATCCCTGATGTTGGCCTCTTCCTCCCACAATCCCGCTCCCACAAGGCTGGCAGGTCGAGCTTGGCCGCGCAAATCGAAGCTCTTGGACGGCAACAATAACTCTTGGCTCAGCCAAGCCGGTGACCTGGGGGAGAGGATTCTAGTGCCTAATAAGTCGGTGGTCCTCCGCTGAGGCCGTTGCGCTGCTCTCCACCCCTTGTTCGTCCCCCGCCAACTCCCTCCCGTCTTCTCCTGACTTGTGTTGTTGCTTTGTTTGAAGAGTTTCCCAACTGCACACATCAAGTCTTTCGTTTCAACCATTTTCTCCTGGCATCTTTTCTCTCTGGTTCCGCGTAACATTCTAGACCGTATCTCGGCATCTCGCCTTTTTCTTTATGAGCAGCTGACGCAGATTCGTCCTCGCTCTCTCGCTTCATCCACATCTATACGCCTCGCCCGAACCTAGTCAGTGTCTCTCACTGCCAGCATTCCACACGACGTCAGCGCTTCAGAATTTGGGCGAGAATCAACTGTACGCCTCTTGTTCTCGACTGGATAAATCGGCAGTGATTGTTTTTTCGCATTTCCGTTATCCGCTTATCATCACCGGCCTCGGTTGGGACGGCATCTTTTATAAACACCCTTTCAAGTCCACTTCTCCCCCGGCCCTAGACTTGGAACGTGGTTTACAGCTTCATCACTATATGCCGCTTCCTCGCATCATGCTCAACCCAGTATGGAAATCACCCTCCGAGCTCGATCACCAACTCCCAAGCCATCATGACAGCGACAACTCTTTGATGAGCCAGCTCGGCCTAAGAAACGTCGTCATTTTCTGCTCCACCCGTGTTTGGCGTGGAGGCTTCAGACTCCTCCTCCAAGCCTCGGCCTTGTTTTTTGCAGTGTTTGTGCTTTTTGGCCTGTTGCCTGCACGCATATCGGGCGGCTCCTTTCACAATGGTTTTCTATCATGGGGCTCTGAGCCGCTACCAGAAGCGAACCTGAGGATCGTGGTATTCGGTTCCCCCGATATTATGGGTAGCGCCACCGACGCCTCGCGAAGCCGCCGCACGTGGACTGAGGAGTTATGTGAAGAGGTAAGCCAAGCGAACAACGGGCTCTAGTTATGCAACTAACATCCATTCCAGCTCAACTGCACATCACACATCTCCCTCGTGCCGTCTGGTGGTCCCAGTAAAGGTCTCGTCAACAGCACTCTCTACGAAGTGGCGATACAGAAACTGCTCGACGTGACCCGACACACCGACGTCAATGAAAAGCCTGCTCTGGATTACGACTACCTTTCCCGGCAGTATCCAGCCCCTTTCCAAGTCCCCAGTCTGGCAGATCAGGTACAAGAGTTCCTTGCCATGCCGTCGCCTGAAGCTACCCCTCGCGAGACATTGTGGATTTTTACCTTTGGCGCCTGGGAAATCTGGAACATGGCAGCTATGCCACGAGAGCACTCGGAGGAGATTATCGAGATAATGACGGACGAGATCATCGACCAGGCCGAGGTTCTGTACCGGGCATCACTGGACCCAAAATCCGTTGCCTACTCTGACTTTTGGACCAATGCCACCGAGTCCCAGGTCAAGGAGCTAACTGCCCCTGGTGCCATTGACAAGGTCGACGAGCGCAGATTCGAGAGCTTCCGCATCGTGATCCCAACGCTTTTTGACATTTCGATGACTCCCGGCTGGAGTGGTCGGCCGAAGCCACCGTCTCCCAACAACATTGCCGAGCAGACGCGGAATGCTGCCGAGCTCACCAGGCACTGGAACACAATGATTTCATTCGCAATCTCGCAGTGGAGGGAGAAGGGTACACAAAAGCCCGACGGATTGGTGGAAGAGGCAGCCGAAAAGTCGAGCAAAGCCAAGAGAGACGATGCCGCTAGCAATGCTGAGCACACCAACGAAACCGAGAAAGCCGACGATCGGGTCATCCTTGCCCCATATCCTCTGCGAACTGGATTCAAACTCAACCCCGCCAGGCCAATCCTCGATGCCATGACAGAGGAGGAGATGCAGCGCCTAAAGGTGGCAGACTCGCTGGGGCGTGGAACTCTATCAAGCAACGACTCGATGCGGTTCGCCGATGTCTGGACACCATGCGTCAAGGGCAAGACGGACGATCTTGTCATCGAGGCAAAGCAGTTGACGGCTGAATGTCAAGCCCCCGACGACCACCTATTCTACGACTCGTTCACCATCAGCGAGAGGGCCATGAAGGGTGCGGTCAAGGTCATGGCCGAGGACGTCCACAATAACATGTTTGATCGAAACATCAAGAAGGGCTGGTGGGGTAGAAGAACATGAAGGGTTGGTTCAGCATTGTTTCGACGTTGTGATAGTAGCGTTGGTTGATACCCGAGCATCATACGACAGCAGGAGGAAAAATCATGCATGGTTCAGGGCAGGATCAGGATCGGTCAATGGCGTTTTAGGAGGTCTTGGTTCATGAGTCGATAGACCTGAATTGTACTTTTAGATAATAGGGGTCCGGAGCATTAGCATAGCCAACAGCTTATTTATTATGTTGTATTTTATCCATGGTTCTAGTAACTTGTGTAAGAAGCTGTGCAATGTTGATTCCCACTTTAAAGTTGACCTTCCCGGGCCGACCCTTGATGGAGCACCAAGTGATTGGATTGGATTTGTTGGTTCAGCGCCTCTCCCGAGGGTTGGCGCCATCTTGGGGGGAGACGCTAGTGATGGTAGGTATCTAGGAGTTCGTAAATAGATAGGCAGCGGTTAATAGCGAGTCGCCAATGCGGGTCAGAGCATTTTTCGTATTCGACTGCCGAGTGTAGGTGGTACGGCATTTGCGAGTTGTCGTATCCATCTCGTGGGCGGAGACAATGACCGGGAACCCTTGTGCTTCTAAAGGACACCCCTGTTCTATTAGAGGAAATCTGTCTCATCACTTGAAGCTTATGAATTAACCCACAAGTGCAATCCCAGGCAACGTTTGGCTGCAGAGGATTTAAAGCAAGTGTTTCATACCATTGCGAGCCTGGAGAATATAAACACCTCGAGAATCTCGGCGCTCACAATGTAATACGATAGACGAACCGCTTAAGAGCATTACCGTTTTAGAGAGTCTCTTTAAAGATGTACTACGTGGAACAAAGTCCATCATGTGTTGGCAGCGAAGTCTTCCAATGGCCAAAACACGAAACTCAGCCGTCATTACGAGACGACTCGCAAAATGGACGTGTCCAAGGTCACTGGTCCACCAAGGTGGACTTTACAAGAGGACAATGTACTCAGAGAGCTTTCCCAGTCTAGGTTCCTTGACCTGAGTATCTCAACACATTTTTGGAGGCGATCGGCCCAGGACGCAACCGTTGCGCGACAGTTGTAGTCCAAGGTATAGCCTGCCTGTGAGATAATCCGAATCTATTCTCTAAATGCGCACACTCTTCTTCGGGTCACCGGATGGCTTTAGCGGCCAACACTCGTTGCTCACGACCCAAGTGAAGCCTGGGGTGCATCCTCTATCTCGCGCAATCAGGCGCGCTGGATCATGGCATCACGGTCAGGGCCAGTGCCGATGTACTTGATCTGCTCAACTTTAGCAATTGCGGTTCAGGTTAGTATGCTCACACTCCTACCTTGACTCCGACAAACTTCTCGATGTACTGCTGGTGGTCAGCGCTACTATTCGTTCTGCTGACTTATGTGAATATGCTCACCTCGATGTAATCACGGGCCGCCTTGGGGAGATCGTAGTAGGTCTTCGCGTTGGTGGTCGGCTTTTGCCAGCCTGGCATCTCGTGGTAGACCACCTCGGCTCGTTCCAGGATGTCGAGATCCGCAGGGTAAGAGTCCAGTTCCTGTCCAAATGGTGAGCGTCTCCACAATCCATCGTGATCTCGTTGGCATTGCTGACCTCTCCGTCGATCTTGTAAGCGATGGCGATCTTGATCGTTTCGAAAGTATCCAAGATATCGAGCTGCAAGTGTTAGAGCGTTTTGAAGTGTGTCATAAGCATGCCATGGGCACTGTCTACCTTGGTGAGATTCAGGCTGTCGTAATAGTTGATCGAGTTACTGTACTTGACAACAACGAGGTCTGTGTATGCTTGTCAGTTGTGTTCCCTACCCAGGGATTTGAGGTTGTGCCTACCGAGCCTGAGAACGGTTAGTAAGTCTGTCAGCAGCAAAAAACCATGATGAAAACTCACCATCCACATCGGCGTCTGCGGCCAGTCGACGTTCCCTAAGTCTTGTCAGCGGTGGAAGCTCAAAACCCTGGGGCGCTTGTGGTCTCACCCATTCGCGTCCAATCTCCTGGAGCTTGGTGCCAATCCTGATGTTGTCATTCAGCTTAGAGGGGCTTCAACATGGTAATTGAGACGTACTCTTCGGTATCTTCGGTCTTGAAGGCTCCCGACCCGACACGGGTTGTATCTGTTGTTTGTCAGCAGTGAATTACAGCCTTGGAGTAATCAACATACAAGCCTTGACCACTCCAACCACCTCTGTGATGTTCTTTGGGTTCAGTGTGAGTCCACCAATGATACCAGCAAGCGTAGTACTTGAGGAGGTGACGAACTGTAGTGAATCATGAGTATGAGTACTGGTGCAAACTGAGAGGCTAAGTTGACGGAAACTTACTGGGTAGGAGCCATAATCAACATCGAGCATCAGTGCCTGTTCAATTTAGTACTATTCATTCAGTCATATGATGGGAACCTTACGTTTGCGCCTTCGATCACAATCTTGGCGTTGCTCTGCTGTGCGGATCTCATGAAGGACACACCGTCCACGACGTACTTCTGCAGCCTTTCCCTGTACTCATCGAAACGAGCAAGCTCGGCCTTGATGTCGTATTCGAACAGTTCTCCGAAGCGCTTTTGATAGCCTTCCGCTAAGCGCCTCACTTTCTGTTCGAAAAGTTCAGGGTAGAAGACGTCGGTCAATTTGATGCCAGTTCGCTGGGAAAGTTAGCGCACGATTCACTCTTTTGACGTGGCCATCTCTTACCGCTCTGCTTGTCTGATAGCAGGGGCCAATGCCTATGGCGGACGTTAGACCTCGTTGCTTAAATACCGTCACTGGCACGACGATGGCCGAGCTTCTCCCCGTTGTTGAGATTTGGGAATGTTTGCAATGAGGGGGCAGAAGCACAAAAGGATAGTACAACATGCAATCCTGGAAGTAACGTACCGCGTTTTGTTGTTCCGATAGCCAAATCTGGGTAAACTTTAGCTGCTCTTTCTCAACGACAATCTCGGAAATAACGGGACGAACCTCCAAGTTCCTTCTCCTCGAGACCATCCACTGCAACGTGCATGTCCAGGAGGACATTGACCCTGTCAGAAACAACAATCCGATCATGTACCGCAACCAGGCCCTTGTCCTCGAGCTCCTGGAGCTCGCTAAAGAAACTTGGGCTAGAGGACAGAGTTAGTCTTGTTGGCATGTTCGGTTGAGAGGTGCGAGCCAGGCCAGACATCAACGAGGTGAAGACATGGTAGTCGAGTCAGGGGTGGAGGGTCATATGAAGACTTACACGTGGAAGACTACACCTGAACCGATGAAGTTCATGCTTTGGTACCTGTTAGCATCGCTGCCATCTTGAACGATTATTATTTGACAAACCATTTTGGGTTGATGAGCCCAGAGGGCAAGAGGTGAAAGCTGTTTCTATGTTAGCAGCCACGTAGTCCTTTCAGGTGTGCTGGTTCTCACCTATACGAAACTCCGTTTATACTTGGCACTTATTAGCCACACAATACATATTGATGGAAAGAATTCGACCAACCGCACTTCATGTCCAGCATTGTTTCCACCCTTTTGGCGATAATTAGCAGGCATTCCAGCGCAAATTCGTTGTCTAGAGAGGTTTGGGGGGTTGGTGGAAGCCGTAGGTTGACCCGGAATCTGTGCTTACCGCGGCTCGGGCACAGAGTTGCGCCTCCTGGCACTGTCTATCAACCAATTTTCCTTTCTGAGATGACAGTATTGTTAGTGCCTTGTTGTCATTGGCCGTGTAGGGTCCTCCCCGAGTACTCACGCCTTCGTCGCCTATGGAAGTCCTGGTCAGTATAATGAGATGAAACCCGATATCGGCTGGGTGCGGGGGAGGGGCATATTTCAGGCAAGGGAGAAAAACATACCCCATTGGGCCCCAAGAACGACAGTAATAGTCATGTTGCTCGGGATCAAGTTTGGCTGTCGTGAGTGCCGTCGTCGTGATTACAGAGAAGAAAAAAAGGCAAAGTCACGAAGTTTTTAGACGGCTTCCGAAAGGTGCGTCAGAGACTCCAAGCCGCCGCGTGATTTAGCGGGGTACTTGCGCGTGGAGGGGCATTTCTTCGATTGCTCGACGGCTTGTGGGGCCCATGCAAATCACAGCTCAGACAGTTCTGGTAAGGGATACCTCTCGAGACGAGATAGAAAGGCCTTGGAAAAAGTACTTCTTAACTGAAATGGCCGTGATCTAGTGCCAAGATATGCCCCTCTATCCCACCATCAAGTGCTCCCCCAAGTACAATCAGAAGGACTGGATGAAATGGTTTGAGGCATTTTCGAATCTGCAAGGTACCAACTATACTGTGCCTCTGAGTTCGTAAGCAACAAGGATGTTGACCTACACTTTATATACATATTTCTAAGCGCCCAACTAGCCAGACTGACACCCCTGACAGTTCATCTGAGGGATGTTGATGTTACTGATATTCCTGCTACAAGTAGGAGTATGGCACAATCTGAGGAAGCCCCGTTCTATGGGTAGTAGAGACTGCTTTGAAGGATGATTTCTATACTAAGAGTTAATAGTTGTACTGGATTAATATCTGGTATTGGCGGATCATCAGAGAATGCAGGCCTAGGCGAATATTTAGAGTCATGCAAGCCGCTTCCAGTCATAGCTTAGTGCTTTAAGTTGACTGCCTCCGAGATCGCTCCCAACAAGTCCACGCAGCCATGATGAGCGAGCATAATTCAAAGCGTCAACCGATCAACAATTAAAGCACTCGGTGCATACCTACTAATGAAGGTGCTTTGACACCTCAGCTCTCTTTCCCAGCCAAACATGGCCATCCCGTTACTAGTCTACCTCTAATAGCGTAGCATTGCCGTTTTAAGGTGTCGGAAAAGGCATCGTCATCATGCAGCGACGTCACCTGGTCCTGGCCACCCAAAGGACCTCACACTCCCCGGGCGATCTTTGACGATCTTGAGGCCAGCCATCCTATTGAACCAGCAATAATTAAGCATCGCCATGTCTTGGCCTCCCCCCCGCACAGCCTTGCTGATGCCCATGAGGTCACGGAGCAGAGCCAAGCCTTGGGCGTGCTCAGCAGCCATGCATGTCGGGCGCCTGCTCTTATTGTCGCCTCGCCCTGGTGACTGAGACCTTCCTGCCCTGCGACTTTAATAAACATTGTCTTGGTCCTCGCTGCCTGCTCCGCCTTGACGTCCTACTCCGAAACCTGACCTCAAACATCCACGCGACCCCACGACTCCTGATACAGTTCCTCCGTTCTCAAGACTCATTCTTTGCACGCGACCTCCTCGTTCTTTGCCTCCCCGCATTCTCTGGCATCACTCGCAGCAGAAACCTACATCGCATATACCTGTCGCGGCCACCCGGGCCGTTCTCCCTCCTTCACAATGCCAGAAACAGAATTCAGCCCGTCCTCGTTTGCAGGCGACATGCAGCTACGAACAAGAAAGGCGCGCAACTTTGACAAGGTCGAGCACGACCTGCCAGACCCTAGAAACCCAGCTTTACAGCGAGTTCAGACCGCGGCGCTCGCTGCCCCCATTAACATCTCGGGATGGCTCTCCCGTCTCGCGAATCTGAACCCTTTTGGCAAGGCTGTCGATAGCGGCGATATTGTCTGGCTCTTTGATAACACGGCGTACCGGAATCCAGACACGAATGAGTGGGAGGCCGAGTTTGTTGCCGCTGTGTTCGAGAACGAGCCCAAGTGTCGTGTCGCAGACATTGTATCGAGCATCGCCAAGACGTTGGGTCTTGCAGAAGATGCAGCGGAGCGTGATGTCATCGAGGAGAGGATAATTCCGTTTCTCTGGGACATCCAGGCCGCGAGAGTGTTTTGGCTTGAGCACCGGAAGAAGGAGTTGAGGTTGGGGCCGACGAGCGTCAACGGCATCACGACGAGTGTCATGCCCCTCGAGCGCTATCATAAGGGATCCGTGGTCGATGCGACGGCTCTGGTGCCTAGGGAGGTCAGGGGCATACTCGATATGCAGACTTATTATGCTGGACCTGAAGGATGGGGCGTCATTTCAGGTTTGTCTTCAGCCCATGTGTAAGGATGAGTGGCCACTAACATTTTATTAGATATTGACGACACCATCAAAGTCACCATGACAAGCGATCCTCTGGGAATTCTCAAGTCCACCTTTGTCGACGAACCCACTCCAGTTCCTGGGATGCCTGAGCTCTACTCAGATCTGCAGTCCCTTCTGCCCCGCGACACTCCTTGGTTTTATCTTTCCGCTTCACCTTACAACTTGTATCCATTGTTGCGCGACTTCCGTGATCGTTACTTTCCACAAGGCACGCTCGTGCTAAGAGACTCGAGTTGGCGGACCGTTGCGGGCTTGTTGTCGGCGTTGACGATGGGGACAGAGGAGTACAAGGCCGGCCGCATGAAGAAGGTTCACTCGTGGCTACCAAAGAGAAAGATGATTGTTATTGGAGACTCTACACAATCCGATCCCGAGGCGTACGGCGAGGTGTAAGTGCCCTAATTTTGAGCTTATGTCTCTTACTAACGAGATGCATAGATACCGAGCCTTCCCCCACTGGATCAAGATGATCCTCATCCGCAAGGCCACCGATGTTGCCTCATTCGGCATCGAAGAGAAGAACCAACCTGAGCGTTTTGAGAAGGCGTTTAAGGGTGTGCCGCGCGAGGCTTGGCATGTCTTTGAGGATCCGAGCGAGTGTCGGCGGATTGTGCGTGATGTCGTTCGCAAGAGGTCGTGGTAGGCTTTGTAAAGGACCGTTTGCTTTGATTCATTGTTCTATCCTTAGTTCCGGCTTCAAGGTTAGCTGTACAAGTATTGGGTTTGTGAGGGCAAGTTTGGGTACGGGTTTGCGGTGGCCGGCGTGTTTCGGTTTGAATGGTGCTTGTTTCTGGTAGTTCTTCGAGTCCGCCTTGATACTATGGTTGGATAGTGTCTTGGCCTTTGAGTAGTCATTCCTGGGTAACAATAAATAACAGGTGTAAGTTTTGTCAAAGTTCAAGTTTCGTGTGCTTTCTCGTTCTTGCATCCCTTTGCCCACGAATGCGTCATTTCTGTCATCACAATCTGTGTAACTCTGCCTCAACCTCGCCCCTCAAAGTCTTCCTCTCCTTATGTGCCATTTGGCCTGCTGCGATATAATAACCACTCGTATTTTTCCAGGTCGTCCTCACTCTCTTTTCTTCCTCTAAAATACACGATCAATGTATGATCTTGAACCGGGATGCAAACATTCCTCATCCCACAGAAACCTCTTAGCCTTCATTGTCGCCAATCGTGTGGGTGAATAAGACTCGTCGCTTCGCCAATGAATCTCGACTCTATTGTTGTCTACGCCACCGCGCAGCTTCTTCTCAATGGACTCTCTTGCAAGGCTGGGTAGGAAAAAGTGGAATTGAGGACCGTCCACGAGCACCTTCTTCTGGACGATCTGGATTAACGATGCTTCCTCCGGCCCCACGTCGATTCGGTACTCAGGGCTGCTCGCTTTTTGATTCGCAAGCCCGCATAATAGAAACGTGGGGCTGGCGCGGTCTCTTATAGAGACAGACCAGTCGTGACTGCGCTCGGGAACGAGACTGAGGTTTACGTGGGTGATGAGGTCAAAGTAGCGTCCGGCGACGTCGATAAAAGCCCAGTAGGCAGTGGGATTGCTGTAGGAGAGATAATTGGAACCGTACAGAATAGGCATTCCTTCTTCGAAACTGAAGTCAAGTCAGGGCCCTGGCTACAATCCATTAAAGTAGGGTTTACTCACGCATGCTTGCAGGTGAATATGATACTAGCAGACAAATAGCACCACTCGTGATTCTTCTCCCTGTGCTGATGAGGCGGGGCCTTGATGCCCTGTTGACAGACGCAATGTGCCCAGCCAGGTATCTTTCGCCGAGGAGGTGCTCTTTCTGTGGTGTAAGAGAAGTCAGGCTTCAGATACGCGGACGAATGAAAGAGGACGTGGACGTGGCGAGATCCAAAAAGCTCTGTGTAGATCGCCTTTCGGATCTCTGGGGGAAACTTCTTGAAGAAGGGGGACTTGGGTTGGTCGTCGACCTTGGGGAAAACCACACACGGCATGGTGGATAGGTTGAAAGGGGGGTAATTCAGCACGCTCAAGTGTAGATAGGTAGACAAGATTCTACATAGAAAATGGACAGAGAAAATGGTGGGAGAACTCGGGGTTAATATAGAAGTCGGTAGTAGCAGAATTCTGTCCATGTCCAGTCTGAGCAAACATGGCTCAGTATTGCGACGGCAAGACGTGGAAGCATGCAGGAGAATCTCCAGAAATGTCGGATACTCACTATAACGGGTAGTCCTGAAATGCCCTGCGCATGGCGTCATGAGTCTCACTATTGGTGATGCAGTCCTGGATAGCCCATTTATAGGCGAGATGCAGTCTCGTGTTTCAGATCGTCGAATACCCGAGCTATGATGGAGCGTAGAGTTGGAAGCAAGCAAGATATCTTCGGGCCCCTGCATCAAGTTTTCCTTCCCTTGTTTGGAGCATGCCCAGCCCCAATGGTTTTGCGCGGAACATAGCATCTATATGCAGCCAACCGGTACATCAAACACGGCTTCCCGTTTGATGAGCGAGACTGAGGTCATCTGGCTGTCCATGAATATGATGAGAATGGAATTGACCTAGGATGTATGAAGTGGATAAAAGTTAATGGTATTTTATAAATTTATCAACTTAGTAGTAATAAAGGGCGATAGGTATATACGATGGCACTGGCGTCTTACGTCTTACTTGAACTAGGTTATAAAGTCAATATGCAGATTTGTAATGTTTATTTTCCCAAGTTCTTTTCACTCATCGTTCCATGTCTATGTCTAATTTCCTCCTAGTTTGCTTCTTGTCTTAAAACGCCCCATCCTCCCCTCAATCCTCCTCTGTTTCTTCTTCGTCTGAGTCATCTTCTACCTCATCAGCATAATGAAAGAACGTTGTCTTGACAGGTGGAGTTCCCAAGCCGACAGGGGCAACCCTCTCCAGCGAGTGTTCAAACCCGTTTTTCAGCTTGTAGTGCAGGTCAACCTCCAGTCGACAACGGTCCACGCCGAAGAACACGTCCAGGAACTCTCCTGCGAAGCACGCCACCAGGCTACCCATCGCCCGCTCATGAGCTATCTCCTCGGCTTTCCGGGGGTCATAGCTTGGCGAGCTTTTGACTGAAAAGTTGATTCGCAGCTCGACGGGTGTTCGCCGCTTCTCCAGGGCTCGCTGAAGAACACTGAGTTCACCTGCTATCGGCCTCACATCGCCATCCCCGAGAACCATGGTGTTGGAGTACACCTCGATGGATCTGATGAGGCTGGCGGGGCGGAAGGTGTCTTGGAAGTGGCTCATGTTGTGGCCCCCGTCAAAGGCAAAGACGTTGGACGTGTACAACAGGAGAATCCCTTCTTCATACCTGGGTTGGAGTTATTCTAACTGATAATCAGTCACATGAAGAAACACTTACGCCTGTTTGCAGGTTCGAAGAACCTGCGTGGCCAGCCGACACGACCAATCCTTGTCCTCATGGTGAGGATGGGCAGCATCGTCATTGTCGGGGATCTCTCGAATGCAGACATTGTGCATCCATTGGCGTGAAACAGTAGTCGACATGTTCTTCTGAGGAATGGTGTAGTGCGTCTCCTTAGGAACAATGTGAACTCGGCGATCACCAAAGGCCTCTCGGTAGATGCAGCGGCGGATCTCGGCAGGGAACTTGGTGAAAAAGGGCGATCCATCCTGGACGCGGCACTCGCTGAATCTGGAAACGTCGTACATTTTGGGTATGAAGAAGAGATGTTGGAATGTCTGATGTTGAGATTTGCTGTGAAGAAGAATGTCGAGTTGAAGATGTGGGAAGGAAGAAGGGAGCAAAAGGGTAATGAGAGATCTCTTTTAAGAAGCTTCAAAATATCCCTTTTGGGAAATCCCTTTTGGGAAGAATAACATGAATCCTTGGGGAGGCCGAAAATGGAAGTTTATTCGTTTGGAGTGGCACGCAGCTGGCCACCAGTTCTAGCCTCGAGGTGTTTACATGAGGTTATCATCACTCTACCTACGCCTGATCAGCAAGTGCCTGCCAATATCTGAATGTCTCCTCGTCATCATGATCCAAACCAGTCATGCAACCTTCACTGTCATCGTCCCAATCGTCCTCGTCTTCACCCTCGTCCTCATCTTTTGTCGCCATCCTCCTATCCGACAGTCGGGTCAGAAGCATCAGGCTCGCTCTCACACTGGACAAAATCTAGCCTGAGTAGGTCATCCTTTTCCAAGGCCAACCCCGCCCGGTCTTCCAGTATCTTGGGCGCCCAGAACTCGGGCCGAACTCTTGGGTTCTTCATTAGCTGCTGAATGGCAGCCAGTGCCTTTTTCAAGTCGACATGTTTCTTGTCTCTGCGCACGTGATCCATGTCCCATCTTATGCGCAGCTTAAAATCTCCCGTCCAGTCGGAGAGCTCCTTGCACATCAACTGAATGAGGCTAGTGTGGTAGTTGAACTGGACGCAGACATCGAGACTCCGGACAGAGTTTTGGAAGATGTCGGGGGCCATGTGGAAAAAGAAGAAGCAGTCGCTCTGGTCGGAGAACAGAAATTTGTTGGATTTGAAAAACAGTGTAGCCCCTTCGTTGTATCTAAAGCAGCACAGTTCGTCAATATCCTCTTCAACTTTTGCTTGCTACGAGACTCACGCCATCTGGCAAGTGTAGAGAAGGTTAGTGGACAGTCTGCACTTCTCCTCACCCACGTCTGGGCATTCAAAATGAGGCGCCGCATCATCTGGCTGTCGGCAGGTGTACAAGAAGTAGGCCGGGTCGCTCGTTTGCCGTCCAGGAACAACATGGACTGAGCGAGACCCAAAGGCCTCCAAGTAGATTAGACGCCGAACATCAGGGATGAGCTTTCGGAAGAACAAATACTGCTCCTGCGCACTGACAGGGCCAGGATTTTCTACCCGATCCCAGGTTTCGAAGTTCATAAGCATGATGCTAAAAGGAAGTGCTCGATGCCGGCTGCATATGCATCGAGGCAGGGATGTGGAGGGAGCAGGAGATGGTGAGAATGAAGAAGTGAAGAGAAGAGAGTGGATTAAGTTCATTCAATCTTGGCAGAAATCAGGCAGCCACTAGAGCTGACTCACTGTCAAGAAAATAAGCAAACGAACAGGGGCTGTCCACCGTACCTTGATGCCCATCTACAAAGAAACAAAGCTTGGATTCTGAGTCCAGCCGTCCTCCAACAGTATAGTTCCCCTCCTGGTTTGTCGTTTACAGCCTGACCTTGAAAGGCTCATGTTCTGAAATACATTCGTAACTCAAGTATTGATAGGTCTGCATCAATCAGGAGTCCGAAGGAGATCAAGGAGCCTCCCCGGCATAATGAGCACCATCAAGCTCGGCAAGCCAGTGCTGCTGAGGTATAATTGTCTTGCCCGCCTCTTCTGAAACGGGCTCCTGTGGTACAGATGGCGTCGTAGTTGATCTCCTCTTTCTCCGCCAGAAGAACAAGGCCGCACCTATCAAGGCTACCCCGAGTATGCCACGCCGACACCTATGCCAGCTTGAGCCCTATCTGATAGCCCTTCCTCACCCGAGCTATCCGCCGATGTAGATGTAGTGGCTATCTCGCCAGATGTGTCGGTTCCGCTGGTCGAAGTCGGTAGGACTGTAGCTTGCCTGACAAGCTGAAACAGTGGTGCACGGAGAGTGACGATCGACTGTGTGATTATTTCCACCTCGTCGTCCTTGTCAGAATTGGTGGTTGTGTAGGTTCCGCCCAGTGTCAACAGGTTTGACGAACGTCATTCCGTGGTGCATATAAAGAACTCGGTCGAAGCGCCGTCCATAAGGCTGCTCTCACATGTCTGCGAACCGGTCTTTGCACAGATGTATCTCCTCCATCGACGAGGACGCCAACGAGCTCAGTTGAGATTTGCTTCGAAGGAGGCCAATCAAGGCAAATCAGGCTGGCAAGATGTGATTGTGAATATGACTGAGTATCCAGTACATCGTAAGCGAGGTCCTAAAATGCATCTTGGCGCATGAGCTGAACTATTCACCTCAAGAGTTGAAGGTAGCCTTTCCAAGGCCTGTAGGTTGACGGCGTAGTTTGAAATCCGCATAAAACAGTTGATGTATGCAATACCTCGATGCTCATCAACAAAAGAAAACCAACTTCCCGTTTCAAACAAGAACTCTGCATTTTCCATCTCAAACTTCATCTGCAAAGTCAAATTCCACTCTTCCTTCAACCCAAAGCCCAGCTCTGGACGCCTTCTTGCAGCTCAGTATCCCCCGTCCTCCCGCCTCCTCCCCGAGCGACACCCGTACCGCACGGAATCTATTTTCTTCTGGGAGTATAGGCAAGCTGCCGTATCTCTCTGGATCAGTAGGGCCCAGTGAATCCTCTTCAAACTGGACCCCTGTATAGAAACCGTTTTCTTCCATGTCGACCACCACACGCGCAATCCTGGCGACCACAACACTACTCCAGACGCCTTCTCTGTAAGGGGCCACTGTGAGTAAGCCAATAGCTTGTCGTCTGAGCCTCGGGTTACGGCACTTTACAGCCGTATAATACAAGGGGGATATGATGCCGAGGTCGAAAGTCACCCTAGGTCCGGTGATGCTGCGGTGACCCTCAAAGGGGCCGCCCACGGCGAATCCGTTCATGTTCCACATTTTCAACGTCTGATCGATTATGGATGCAAATTCTTCGGTGTGCTTGTCAAATACGCTTTCGTGAGGGGACAGGGTTGTCGAGATCATGATGGATGCCATGGTGTGGAACATGCGAAGCATAAAAACGCCGTAGATGGTGCGATGGTTAGACTGGGACAGCAGGTCTTGTAGACTTGCTTCGTATGCACGTATCCAAGCCGATGAAGCTCGCTCAAGAGTAGCAAATTGATGAATGTCGCCCGGACATCTGTAATTGTCCGACTCAAAGTCCTCCGAGAGTCGTACAGCGCCGATGAGCAACATGTCGAGGTGGTGCCTGGCTTCCTGAAAGGACCCAAAGGTCTTTGGCATCTCAGTTGATGTCCAAGCCTCCTTTGTCAGGTCCAGCAAGCTGCTTGATCCCTCTAAGAGCATCGACTGCATGTAAGCCCGAGCAAACGGCTCCGCCAAATCAGGCTCAACCTCATACCCGCAGTTCTGCGCACGCCGGACAAGAATGAACCCATTCTTGAGATGTGTTGCCGCGGCCTTATGATTCCCCTGCACAAGTTCAAACGCTGTCGCAAGGACACAAACAATGAGCCCGTTTCTGAGGAGCCGTTTCTCGGTCCGGGGTAGCTGCATTTGCAACATATCCAGCACTTTGGCATACTGCTTGATGGCAAAGCCCTGGTCTTGTCTGTTTGCCGCATCGGCACTGACGTGGTTCTGCAGCATCCCGTCACAAATAGTCCGGGCCCTGCTCTTGTACGCAGCGCCCAAAGCAGACGCTCCGTGAAGGACAACAAGTTCTGAAGAGCTAGCCTGAAAGACCAGGGATTCCCAAAAGGAAGAGGGGAAGGCGCCAGCGAGCTTAGAGGCGGCGATGACACGAAAGAAGTCAAAGTGTCCCTTTTCCTCTTGAGATGCCATCGATGGGATAGGGGTGTTTAGCTTTGATAGTGAGGTGCATTGGATGGGAGATGCCCTTCCTTCATCCATATTCCATAGCCTGCACAAAGACGACCAGATGATAGACACTTGCTGCATGAAGGTTTTCCTTCATCGCACTTGATACGACGAAGTCTATGACTGTTAGCTTATGCAACTGTATTTCCTTTTGCACAACTTACTTGCATGTCTTGCAACCAGTCTTGACCTTTTGCCACCTTCTCGGGCTTAGTACGTCAACATCCATCTTTGACGGCAACTTGCTTCTAAGACCGGTGGCTTTTGCTAGTTTGTGGCAAACCAACGCATTTAAGCTTATACCCCCACGGCAATAGCCTATCTCCGGAAAATGGCCTCGCATTTTCTTGACGCTGACTGGCCCACGAGGTTGTATTAGTATTGCACCACAGCGTCTCTTACACGGGATATATACGCTCGGGAATGTCATCCAATCGGTTTACATCTTTTGTTTAACGTTTCATCGGCTTACATGTAAGCCGATACATGGTAATGCCTAAACCGACGGCCTCTTACATCTCCGTCTACTTGCGTGGTTCCTGTTTCTGCCAATAATCACATTAACGCTCAAAGTCTTTCATTTCAATGCCTGAAGAAAATTCACTGACCCCGTCTTCCATCACGGGCGGATGCCTGTGCGGTGCCATCAGATATACTATCAACTTCACGGCAGAATTCCCATGGCCGCCAGTAGTGAGTCTCCCCTTGAAGACACTTGAATCACCCGCTAACTAATCAGTCTTCGTCATGCCAGTGTACGCAAATTCATAAATGAATACATAAAATGCTGACATCTCAAGGTACCATGTGTCGCAAATGGACATCGTCCCTCGTCGCGCAATTCCTCGTCCTCTCTCCAGAGCAGCTCACACCAGCCCTGAACACATTCCCTTCTTTTAAAGAATACACTTCATCGCCTGGCCGATTTCGTGGCTTCTGCAGCGACTGCGGAACGTCTATTGCCTGGCGCTCTGCAGACTATACCCCCATCTTTGATCTCTACCTAGGCACATTGGATGAAGAATGGCTGGTTGACGGAGAGACGGGAAAGACGCTGGCAACTCCTAATGGGACTCAGTTCTGGCTTCAGAATGCTATCAAGGGTGTCACTGACGGTCTCAAGGGCGGTAGGGAGTACCTCACAGAAGGGCCAGATGGGTTGCGAGACCTCGATCCTGCATTCAAGACAAGCGATGGACTCTCTTAACGATAACTCTGATCAGGGTATTCACTTTGGACAGGGGACGACCTGTTTAAAAGGTAGTCTGATAGAAGTTCATTTTCACATCTCTTTTATTGGTTATTTTACCATCAATACCGTATTTTGTTGTCATTCTCTTTAGTGGGCGATTGGTCGGTGAGCGTGTCCGTATCAGCAAAGGACAAAGGAGATCAGATATTCGGCATACACGGGTCCGAATGCATAACGGCATAGTGAAAAGCCTCCTCACATTCCTCTCCTGTCTCAACCAGAGGAAGCTCACTCCCATCGACAAAGATGAGTCCAGGCTGAGAAAAACACGGCTGGATAATCTCCTTGTCGCCCTGATTGCGTAAAATGACCTGGGTTTCAACCTTCCCGTCCTCCGCAAGCGTCCTGGCAGCACTGCTAAACTCCCTTTGGAGGTCCCTTCGCATCTTCTTCCTCTGCCTCTTTGGAGGAGTTTCGTCCAGAATTTCAACCACGCGGAGCTTTACCAGCTTGAGGGAGCACCAGGTGGTCTTGTCACCAAGCGTCGAGACCACGAGCCTGAAAGCGTCAGTCTCCTGTCGCACCGAGTTCGGTTTGTCAAGGGTGATGCGCAGTTCTAGGGAGCGAATGAAGCGCAGGTGGTCGATGGATAGGGTGTTGAAGTTGATAACGTCGATCGACCTCTCAAAAAGAAAGGTGTTTGTGTGATAGAGAAGGGCGATACCCTCTTCGTAGCTATGACCAAGTCAGTATCTCTACTCATCACGGTATTCTCGATACTCACGCCCTCTTGCAAGTCCACAGAATATTAGTCGACAAATACCTCCACTTGTGGCAATCCTCGTGGTGCTCATGGGGGAAAAGCTTCCCCCCAAACCTGCACACGCAGTGTAGCCAGCCCACATGCGTGAGCGGTGGATGACCATGCCTCCAAAACTTCCGGGCGTTCGTGCCACTGCTGGTGAACATGACGTGCACGTGGCGGGAGCCGAAGAGATGGAGGAAAAGCTCGCGCCGGACGTCGGGGTGAAGTTTGGTGAAGAACCTTGACTGGCTCTGTTCGTCGCCTGTGCTGAACCGGACCATCTTGGTTGTGATGGATGGTGTCCCGGGTTTCTTGTTGGTGGAAGGAATGTTCTAAGTTGCAGGGTTGCCGTATTTAATAGTCTTCAGAGAGGTACAGTTGTGAAGTGAAAAACTGCACAAAGCAGTAGGAGGTGAAAAGAAGAAAGACACGATGATGGGTGAACAATGACGGAATTAACAGTCTCCAACCATCACTCACTCTCCAAAGGTCGTTCAAACGACCTTTATTCACCAAATTCCCTTTCATCTCCTTTCCACACAAAGAGACATCATCCCCTGTGAATGCATGAGATGCAGTACAAACCACCAAGCCTCTTTAACCCAACATGTCCCAAGCAAGTTCTAGACAACCTCCCACTCTATGACCGGCTCTGCTGCCGCCATTTCTGCTTTCAACAAGTCAAGTCGTTTGAGTTCCTCTGTCCTAGCCAACTCAAGCGGTCTGGCAGCCTCGAAAATCTGTCTGATTTCATCAAATTCAGTCCATGTGACCCATCCAATCCTTATCCCCTGCATCTCCCGAGCTCTCAGTTCCTTGAGTAGAGCCTCCAAACTCTTCCTATTCTCAACGTTGAAAAGGATCTCAAAGGTGACTTCGTCGCTCATTCTCGGCCGCAGCATCGGGTTGAGAGCCCAGAGAAGAAAGAACCTCCCTTTCTCAAAGGGGTCCCTTATCTCACAAGCGAGACGCCCCGAAGGTTGAAAAACAAGTCCCATTTTGTTGTCGCAGCGTAGCTTCGCGGATCTCAGATATGGCATGGCGCGAAGTTTCTCCCATGTTTGTTCCCATTGCCACATGTCCGTGGCAAGGGGAATGCGCAGGTCGACCTTGCGGATGAGATCCCACCGTAGTACCTTGATAGTATCCATACATCTTTCCAGGCCGGCGTCTTGGCTGAACTTGAAGAGGTTGGTTGAATAGAGTACGTGCATTCCCTCCTTGTATGCCCTCTGACACGTACGCAGTAATGATATATGGGAGTGATGCCTTCGGCACCCATAGTCGATATTAACAATCGCACAGCCAAACAGATACTGGCAGATCAGGTTTCGGATGTCCACGTTGAGGATGGCAAAGAATGCCGACTGGATTTGGGGGTTTGTCTGAGGTTTCTTTGACTGTCTGATTGTCAATGTCAGAGATGTAGCCATCTTGGCAACATGTCGATCTGTAGTGAGTTGAGTCGACGATGAACAACAGGTAAACAATGACAAAGTAGAGTTTCCGGCAAAGATCATATTCGACTCCAAATGGTTCCGGGCGCTCGCGCCTTTCTATACTTCTAGACAACCTTCAACCTTCACAGTAGAATTTTTTCATCCTTTAGACTTCCTCCCGTGCAGAGAGACCAGATCCAACAAAACCCTATAACGCCCGAATCCACCAAACTCGTTCACGTTTACGGATTTCAAGCAAGCATCTTCCTGAGAACCTCAATCTGCTCCAGAACCGTGGCCTTGCTAGTGCCACCCTTGGCCGATCGGCTCCCGACGCTCGTCTCGTAGTTGAAGACGTCGGCAATATCCTCCTCGAATCGCTCGTCGATGGCTTTGATCTGCTCGTATGAGAACTCGTTCATGGGGATGCCCGTCTCCTCAGACTTGGCCACGCATCGGCCCGAGATGTGGTGAGTCTCACGGAACAGCACGCCCTTGCGAACAAGGTAATCAGCCACATCGATGGCCAACATGAAGGGGTCGAGGGCCGCCTTTGTCTTCTCAGGGTTGACGGTTAAGGTTGCAAGGACACCATTGGCGATCTGAATGCTGTCCGAAACAGTCTTGACGTGGTCCATCATGGGCTCGAGACTCTCCTGGAGATCCTTGTTGTAGGTGCTGGGGAGACCCTTCTGGGTCATCATGAAACCAGCCATGTGGCCAAAGGCACGGCCAGCCTTTCCTCGGAGGAGCTCCAGGCTGTCGGCGTTCTTCTTCTGGGGCACCAGGGAGCTTCCAGTAGGGTAGGCATCCGACATACGGACAAAGCCAAACTCGGCGCAATGTTCTTGTCGATGATCTCGCCCAGTCGGTGCTCGTTGGCGGTGTGGAGGTCCTCCTGAAGAGGTGGTCAGAACGGTGCATCATGGATGATTAGAATGCATCGCTAACATCAACACCAAAGACGGTGGTAAAGAAGTCAGTCTCCCACTCCTTCTGGACCTCGAGGAGACCCTCCCTGATCTTCTCAAACTCCTCCTGGGCGATGATACCAGACTTTGCGTTGGTGCGGGCAAAGGCGATGCTGCCGAGGATGTCCTACTTGTAGAGGATACGGTCAAAGAAGACTCTCGTTGTACTTGACCATCAGGGGGTCGAGGCCGCTTGAGCTAGAGGCCAGCTCAATCCCATCGTTTTGCCATCATGACCACGGAGGGAGTCATACCAGTGAATCGGCCACCCCAGAGCATGCCGCCCTCAGGCTTGGAGTCGAACGCCATGCTTTAGATTGTGAAGGTGAACACAGGTGCGACTGGGAGTCAATTGACGGTCAAGTGTCACAGAGAGATCAAAGTGTCGAGGAATGCGTTGGTTGCAAGTACATTGAAAGGTTGAGCAAAAGTTTTGAACCCAGGGCTGGATTGATCCTATCACAGCATGCGTCACAGTTTCCCAACTGTTTTCTTTTCCGAGATACGGAGCGCTACAAGCTGGGAATTGGACCGCACGGGCCAGACTTTGTATGTGCAGTGGAATGTTTGTGGGCGGGCGACAGTCATTTTCAGCGAATTCGCTTGGTCAAAAACTACAGAGGACTCAGGGATTGGCCGATGCTGGCCGGCTCCCCCAGACAAAGAGCTCAAGGTGAAGTTGTCTGTCTTGATTGGAGGATGATGATTGGTTGATTGCTTCAACTCTTTTATCTTATCGGAGGTTGGGGGAGGGGGAGGGGAAACGCACAGAGCAATTGTGCGAATAATGCCCTAGAGTGGGAGACAGGTAGAGGTGACACAGAAGGCGAGAAACAGTGGCTGAACAGACGGTAACTGAGGTTATAAATAAATTCGAAATAGCATTAGTGTGTACCCTTTAAGGAAGAGAATCACCAGTCCTTTCATCCCTTAGGAACACATGCAAATGTACCTACACTCGAAGGAAGATGAAAGAGAGAGAATCAACCCCATCTCAAACAAAATCACGGAGGAGCTCCTCTTGCTCCTTTCACGTGCAACAGATCTTACCCTCGCCTGTTCTAAACTAAAAAGGCGAAAATAAGCTAAAACCCACGAGCCAATTCCTTCCATTGGAGTGGCACGGCATCCATCGCGCACAGACCCAGGGCCAACCTCCCCCAGGTCCAGGATGCCGGTCCCGGTGCCAGCCTTCGTGAACAGCATGGGGGAGTTGATGATGATGACTCGGTCATTTTTAGAAAGAATACGCGAGGGGCTGTCAGTTTGGGGGATATGCAGAAGGGACTCTAACCAGGTGACCCGTTTACCCCAGATTTAGACAGGAACGGGGAAGACACGGCGTGCATCGGGATTGTCACCCCGATGTTATTGACACCTTTTACAAGATGACGGAAATTCGGGAGACTCGCCTTGTTTCCCCTAGGAGATGCCTCGGGTTCTCTTTCCAATGTCCTGCAGGAGTAGCTGAAATGGATGTGAGTGTGTGTGTGTCACTGTCTGTCTGCAGGGATAGGTACGTACCCCTCCCCCATCTCTTATCCAGATGTAATCTCCATCTGTCATAACCAAGACGAGGTCTGGGATTGGTCGAAAACGCCATCTTTGATTCAGAGATATCAACTTTTTTCGTTTTCTCTTGCTTCAAACCACATGTCAATGATTTGTTTTGATGGGATGGAATGTTGACTTTTTCCTGCCGTGCCACGTCTTTTCATTTCCTGTTACTCAATTTTTGCCTGGTGAGACGACAAAACTGTCGACTTGTGGTGCTTCTTCGGGCGGGCCTGGCCGATCGTGACTCTTACTCTGTAAAGTCTACGTTGAACTTGTAGGCATCACCAACTGGAATTCCTCACAAGCCATGTCTTCAACAGAATTATTATCAATCAGCCAAGATTCTGCTGCTTTCCAAATTCTCATTTCCTCCTGCTGCACTGCTACATACACGCGCCCGTTGGTACGTGTCTCTCGTCCTGCACCTGTGTCATACTACCCCAAGTCTGGCCTCGCTTGGATGTTCGGCGCCTTGGAACCAACATTAGCCTGTCTCGAACCATGTGCTTTGGCTGGGGCCGTTTCCGCGTAGGGCGGCTGCTAGTCACAACTCGCAAAACTAAACACACCTCTTACGTAGGTAGGGTCCAGCTGGGGAACATCAACGTTCTTACTGTACACGTATTTTTCTCGGATGGCACGGACAGAGGCAAACATGGACATCTCTAGCTTGACCATTCTGTCAACATGGTAGATCCCCATTGGGCTTCCGCCCTCGCCTCGTCCATCCCATGCACGAGGCGAGAGTGAAAAAAAAAAGGTGTGGACGATCACTTTCTTTGGCGTCAGACACACAGACGCCCA
This sequence comes from Ascodesmis sphaerospora, assembly GCA_027569015.1. Classification (NCBI taxonomy): domain Eukaryota; kingdom Fungi; phylum Ascomycota; class Pezizomycetes; order Pezizales; family Ascodesmidaceae; genus Ascodesmis; species Ascodesmis sphaerospora. The sequence continues at coordinate 418,814 of JAPPUR010000025.1, read as the reverse complement.
TCTGTCCGCCTCCATCCCACCCGGCCGCCCGCCAACCAAAAAACCCCATGTTTCTGCCTGTCTCCCCCGGACTGCCGAAAGGGGCAATGTTCTCCTCGCGTCCCTCTCCCCGCGAACGAGAGGGAGTACGTGCTCCCGCAGGAACGGCGAGGACGGAGCTTGCTGCAGCAGATTGGGTGTGGGTGAAAGCTACTCCAACCAAGTGCCGTCAACTCCGACCCGGCGTTGGCAGTGAAGGATGCATCGGATGCAGGTTGCTATTGTGAGAGACCGGGGGGGACACCTGGAGTTGGGGTTGTGATGAGGGGGGGGAATAGCATCATTGTCTGGTGGGATTTTTGGTCCGATGTTCGGTTCGGGTGAGGAAGCCGACCTGAACCGATGAAACAGGGTCGGTTCTGTGAATGATCATCTTGTCTTGGTCAACGGTTTCTGTGTGATGAATCAATGTCTGTACGAGTTATCCATGGTTGACACATGTCGATGAAGACACAATTCTAGTCAAAGCGAAACCTGTCTCGAGCATACAGCTGCCTAGTACACAGAGATGGAAGTAATGTAGCGCCCACTCGCTAACGCCGTGAACTAGACGACACCACGCCATCCCGCCCGTCTCCGGCTGCAACCCAAGTGCGAGACGGCTTGATGCACCGACTCGTGCAACAGAGTTTCTCGACGAGGAGCGTGAAGGCCGACTGACAGCGGACAACATGTCGTCGAAAGAGGAGCGCAAAAGCAACGGCGACCCCCATGTCCTTGACCTTGTCCCCTTGTTGAAATCTGAAAGGCAAATGCGAGAGAGCGGAGTCTTTGGGTTTTGGGTGTCGTCGACCCATGCATGTCCCGGGCAGTTCGAAGACGCCCAGATCCAGCCCAAGCCCAAGCAGCCAAGCCATCCATTGATGATGGAGGAGTGTGGGTAACGTGGTGGTCGGGCTACGGGTGTGCCAAATGTGGCCTGTTTTGGAAAAGGTTGTTCGAGAGGCCTTTTTTTTTTTTTTTACTCTGCTCCATTGGAGGGATGGATGGATGGATCCTTGGTGTGGAAATCTGGTGAGGCAACGCTAGGAGTTCTCCACGCCGAGCGAGGAGCGCTTCGGCGCGGTACAAACTTGAACCATGGAAGCTACCTTGGGCCAGAAAATTCCTCAGATCCAACACAAATAAATCTCTCCCTCTCCCTCAGACTTTGTTCACACCTCTTCTTCCCCTTCTTTCTCTTACCACTCTCAACAATCATCTCGATCACGCAATCTCCTCTGGTCCACAGCCTAGGTCTATTCTAATTCACGCCGATTGAAGCTTCTCATCTCGACAACATCTCCCGAACCACCCGGCTTCTTCCAACCACCCACCAAACAACCATCACCATGTTCTCCGCTACCCGAGCTCTTCGACAGGCTGCTGTCCACGCCGAGCGTACTCCCCTCATCAAGTTCCTTGGTCCCCGAACCATTCCTGGTGAGTTTTTACTCTGAGCGTCTAGCTCTCATCTCCCCTCCGAGTTTCCCCTCGGCTAACATTCTACAGCCAACATCGACCACTCTCCCAAGCCTCATCCTGCTTCTCCCGCTGGCAAGCTCCCCGAGTCCTGGTCCGGCTACGGCAACGGCAACGCCGCCTCCCGCCACACCAGCTTCAGCTCCTACCGCGACGCCGCCCAGCAGCACGGTCCCCTCCAGAACTCCATCCACGCCAACTCTGGTGTTGGTGGCCGCGCCGGCTCCGCCCTCGGCAGCGTCAGCGCCCCCGACGGCGTCTACTTTGACGTCTCTGAGCTCCCCGCCCGCTTCCACCGAAAGACCCTCAACGCCGCCGAGATCGAGGCCATCGAGTCTGGCGGCGCCGCCCTCTTCTCTTAAGCTCGCCTTCCCCGCGCTGAGGAGCGAGGAATCACGGGTGGAAGGTGGACCGGACGAACGAATTATCTACGATGACACAGAGAATATGACGATAACCAGGGGAGCCAACCTGCCTGGAGCACATCTCCCGCACCGCATATATATGGTGCACGAGTAAGGCTGAGTGACCAGGCGCACCACGGCATACCTTGACGGTGCTTTGATCGGGATGAGTACGAAAGACCATTCCCATTGAGGGGCACTGCCGACTTGGGACATGGCTCCCAGTCCCAGCTAGATCCCCTCTTTCGCTTCGAGAAACCGCTGAGGGCACCACGGCATCACCGCCGCCAGAGGTCGTTAATACTGAGGGCTATAAAAAGGCACCGCCAGGAGGAGGAGGAAAAAAGAGGAGAACAAGACAAAGTCGGGACTTGCAAGTTATGCCCGACTCACGGAGAACGTTACGACCTCCGTATCTTGTTGGCTGGCATCAACGCCATTTCTTTCTATTCTGTATAGCTGGATACACACAACCTTCAGAGCCCTTAACAGCGAGCAAGGAACAGCAAGGCGTTGGAAACCAAGCAGAGTTATTTTTTGGTAGAAACATTATCAATACCACAAAAAAAGTGTATACACCCAATACTGTTTCCCCTTGTCTACCGTGTTTACTATGTTGGCCAGTGAATTGACCCTTGATGGTTGATTTACGCGCGCTCTTTTTCTCGCATCAATATTCCCGCGATGGCCTCACATTAGGAGCAATATCATGACAAACCGCCGACTACGCAGCCGACAACGGATGTTGCAAGCACAGGCACAGGCCCTCCCTTGCACACACACACACACACACACGCACTCGGCCGGGTTTACAAGATGCCAGGGGCATTTTGCACATTGTGTCATATTGCCAGTCGGCTTCTTGCCGGCCCCGGCTACATTCAACTTTTGCCACACCCATTCCGCTTCACGCCCCCCGAACACGGCGGCCGGCGGGCGGTCTTTGGTGTTCGTGGGGCCGCGTCCACTTGAGGCTCTTTGCGCCTCATTCCGGGGAAGTTTTAAGCCCAGTTTTCAAAGGTGATGTTCTAAGTAGTGTTGTCCCCATCCCGGTGCCGGTCCCGGTTCCGGCATGATGGACTTGGAGGGACGGGAACAGGAACAGGAACAATAGTCATAGATCCACTTGCGTTCGAGAAGCCCAAAAAGATCGGGATTGCGTCTTTGACTCTTCAAGAGATGCAATTGAATGACACAGAAAATGAGCTCCGTGCTCAAAGGTCCAAGCACCGATATTACCCGACGTCGAAATGGTGCCAGAATCAATAACCACGGGAAAACCCGGGGTGCGCAATGACACTCACCTAAACAACAAGGAGATTTTTTCTATCTTTGACGTTGATCAAACCCCTTCTGCAGGGGAGACCATGGTTCGACGAAGCGGAAACTCCCGCCTTGCTTTCTTTGCCTCACCTTGGCGCGTAACAGTCGGTCAAGGTGAAGGAGAATGCTTCTCGAACAAACAACAAGCAGGAAGGGTTTCACTGCCTGTGCTTTTCTCGTATGATGGGATGGATGGACGTTTCGGAGCTTGACCGCCGTGGCTTGTCCAAGTGCCGACGTTCATGTGAAATGCACTACGACACAAAGTGGTGGTGGTGGGCTGTCGGAGTAATGGAAAGGGTTGTTACACAGACAAGCTTCGTGGTTGTATGATATCCAATATCCGGACAGAAGGGAAGCATGAGGCTGAAAAGTATGACGTCCCTAGCTTACACGTGGGATGATACTCAAAAGGAGCCATCACCACACCTAGGCTTGTCCTTGTCTTTTGCCATCTGCAACTTGTCGGCTCCCGTCCCCCGAGCCGCAATTGTCTTTTTTTCTTATTAAAGGGTCCAAACATGCCATCTTGAGGGTATTCAAGGATGTGCGTAGACGTGCCGATTGTTCGGAACTTTACCGACACACCTGGTTTTCGGCGTCAGCAAGGTAAGGGCTGCATTCTCGGTCAAGAGGAGAACCAACAAGACACGTTGTTTGTGTCTCGGATGGTCTGTCTGGCGATGATGCACATGCATTTACATGGAGCATCAAGGCTGGGTGCAATGCTGTGCCGCGGCTGGCATGAGCTCTGATGCCTAAGTGTCTGAGTAATGCACTCCTAGGAAGTACTGTATTAACTAGACCAAAGAAACGGCAACTTTGCTTCAGTTTGTCCAGTACATTTACAAACCAAGTTCATGTCTTTCAACTCGTGCCGTCGTTGCGATGGTGGCAGCTTCAGGGTAGTCCGGAACTTGGCCATGGCATCAAAGTGCAATCACGGGCGCGTGGAATCCGAACGGAGGAAAGCTAGGGGCCCTTGTTTATTGACAAAAGACGCATCAAGTTGGGGGGTTATTTGGGAATTCGACTTGGCAATAAGAAGGTACCCAGGAGGCTGGCGTTGGATCGTATAGCTAGGTTGTAGGTGGCTCTGGCGAGAAACCGAGGTCTAAGAAAGACGAGGAGAATGGCTTTGACCCACAAGACACCTACAACTATTCTAATGGCTGTGAAATAAAGCAGACTGCAGGGTGTATTAGGAGCTCTAGGCTTGGGGGGTATAGCCGTAGTCGACCCATGGGTACCCGTGGGAATTTATCTAGCAACATGACCCAGACTATCATGAGGACTAACATGGGTAACTATGGGTATATATCGTCTTATGGGTACCCATGGGTAGTTACCTACCCAAGTCATACCCATGGGCAGTGACCTACCCAACGTGCACCCATGGGGAGTTGCCGCCCATGATATGCCCATGGGTAATATCTACCCACGAAATACCCACGGGTAGTGGCGTATCCAAACTACCAAATAAAACCTTTGAAATGACTAGACTTACTGCGGGAAGCTGTAGCCAAACAACCTCCAATAGCCTATGGGCATTGCGAAGCCTAGCCTGGGTAGTCGTTAGTGCCCATGAGACCCCATGGGCATTTAGGGCACTCACCTGCTCAAGACAGCCCATAACTATCGTGAATCTTAGTGGGTAGCTATGGGTACCCATGGGCATCCATGGGTTGCTTACCCAAGATACCCACGGTTACCCAGCGGCGCCCGTATTACCCATGGGAACTCGAGGGGTATTTCGCATTGCCCGCTTGAACTATGGGCACCCATGTAGGTAGAAGGATACCCAACAATAGACATGGCATCCAGACTCAAAATTATATAAATGTTGAACAGAGCAAAAACTTGAAGATAGGCATGTATGTAGTTGAGGCCACTGGAGAAGCCCAGGACAGCGTTGAAGAGATAGACTAGAGACGACGGTAAGCCAAAATAGGAGACGAACAAGAAAACAAGAGAATTCGAAATGATGAAAGTGAACGTGGCCATGATCTCAGTAGCTGCGCCCTGGCGGCTGTACACTTCCATGTCGTCTGAATAGACAATTTCCATCTCCCAACTTGTGCATTTAACGCCTGACATTGGGCTATTCTTAACAAACCTTCATGAGAAGGTCTTTCTTTAACTCTGCAATACTAATCACAAGGCTAAAGCAACTTAGAATAACGTCATGTCTAAGCATAGTTGGCAAACCCGGTTGGCTGGTCAACACGGAATGAAACAGATCGGCGTGCTGTTTTATCTACAACGAGACTTGCTCAACTTTCGAAACTTATTTACAGTCATGGAAACTGTAGTATGAGGCTCTTGGCCCTAAACGACCCTTGTCAGGGTGTCCCGTTGGATTATGCCGCCAATTGCAGCGCCCCCTGCTTGCTGCATTGAAACCTGGGGTTCTGTGGTGGCGATGCTATAGAAACGCCTTGTGCAGGCAGCGCTTGATGAGACAACAATTATTTCATCAGTCCAGTTCCTCCTGTCATTGCTCATTGTTTCTAATCCACTATAACTCAATTCCATCAACGCCTATTGATGCCACAGCCATGTTTCTGCCGAGATTGCGTGTCCATGGACGAGTCGCACACCAAGCCCATCGTACCATACGACAATGCGGCTCAACAGTTGCTTTGCGCCATATGTCGTCAATAAGCAACCCAGTTCCCTCCAAAGACTTGAAACCAGTTACTTTTAAATACAAACTACTCACTCGCCCACGTCAAATCCGACTACTCTATCGTACCTCAAAGAACAGCCCAGACGCGGTGGCTGAAGAGCCGGCGTACACCTTGGAGCACGTTAACCTGGATGATGACCCTCCATACATAGCTACATCGTACGTATGGGGTAGCGATGAGCTCACCGACAAGATCACCGTCAATAGCTTAGAGGCTTGCGTGACAAACTCTCCATACCATGCAGTCAAGGTTGTGTTTTCTCACTCGCGAGATGTCTGTCCCTATTTCCCCAGCAAGAGGATGTCACTGTGGGTAGATGGACTCTGCATCAACCAGTCAGACGATGAGGAGAAGAATGCACAAGTTTCTCTTATGAGCGAGATTTACCGCAAGGCCATGATGGTCACGCTCTACGCGGCGAAGGAGGGCGTTGTGTCTGATGGCGCTCTGAACTGGCGAGGAAGTGCTGTGAGTGGTTGGACTCTCATATCGACGATGACCCTGCAGAGTGGACACTGAGATTGGCAGACCCCAAGTCCTTGGTAAAACTGGGATTTCCGCCAGAGGATCACGAATCATATGCTGCTCGTAGACACATGTTCAGTCTGCCGTGGTCCAGGAGAGCTTGGATCGTCCAGAAAGTCTCCATGGCTAGCGAGGTGGTTGTCATACTGGGCAAATCGACTTTTCGCTGGAAACCTCTTGAACATCTCGTTGCTAGTGCTTCAGGGGGCATGCTGCCGGCCGCTTGCTTCTACCCTCCTGAAGGCGGAGATGCCGAACTTATCGGAGGCTGACCAGGTGTGGGATACGTGCTGAACCAGGCCCAAAACCCAGGAAAAGGCGGAATGAAGGAGGCATTTTGGAGGGCACTGGTTCTAAATGATGGTGGCGTGGGGAGCAAGGAAGCAGGGCCCGAATATGAGAGCTATCATGACGCTCAAGTCAAACTCCAAGGAGTCAGGTTCATGGAAGAATGCGGTCATAAAGTACCTGGCGTGGGTGAGGAGGTAATCGTCAAGGCTATTCGTTTCGCCAACGCCATGAAACGTACATCACGTCTTGACCCCATCGGCTTGACTCGGCAAGGATATATCGGCTCAGTACCAAAGAACTCTCGGGTGAACGACGAGGTCTGCATATTACATGGCGGACGAGTCCCCTTCATTCTTCGGCGATTAGACCCAGGCTCGAGATCCTCGTTTGTTGGGGACGCCTATGTCCATGGCATCATGAGGGGAGAAGCATGGGAACAGGCACAGGACAAAGCCAAGGTCAACATGACGCTCATATAGCAGGGATATGCTTATCAGGCAAAATTAAGACCGAAATGGCTGTCCTGTTGAGTCTCTTGAACCTCTGAAATCAAAACTTTTCTTCTCGTTGCATCGTTTATCCATATCAAAGCCATCATATCATCCAATGACATCTACATCAGGCATGCCACCTTGCGGCTGCTACAAAGATCCGACGAGGCCACCTTGATGCGAGTCGAAGGGCCGACCCAGGTGAAGGCCTCGACAAGCCACTCGTACCACACCCTTGTATCGTCAGTCTGTCGCCACATGCTGACCTCAAGCTCGGTATCAGCTGGGAAGTAAAGGGGGTTCTGCTAAATGTTAGTATTAAAGCTCGACGTTTACAAGGGATTGACATACCTTGAGCGGGAAAAAGATGGGGAACCATGAGATCATATCCTTGCTCTTGCGGTCGATACGCTCAGGGTGCGTGCTAATCTCGATCTTTGCGCCCTTGTTCTCAGGGGTTTGCGACTCATACAGAGTAGACTCAAAGTAGCCAGCAAGACCATGAGTGACGCCCCGTGTACGGCACACAAACGTGAGGTGGCAGTATCGTGAGTTGTGGTCGTTGGCTCCAGCAGCACCAGCCATGCTACCGCCGCCACCACCGACAACACCGCCGGATCGCTTCGCCTCAAGGGCAGCAAGCGATGACTCTGGAATGGGGTGCGAGAATTCCCATGCCTCCTGGAACCGAGGCTTGTTGGGTACCTTCTCGGCCACAAAGTCAAGGGCGAAGAGCCGGACAACCCAGGGGGTCTCGAAGGCGTTGGGGTCTCCAGGCGATCGCGAGAGGATATCAGCGTGGATTTTGGGGGTTGAGATGGGGCTCAGGTGTGCGGTGTAAGAGCTGGGGATGGAGATGCCATGAGGCGTAGAGATGACATGCTGAATGCCATCAAGACACTCAGGTGACAGCTCATTGTCGCCAAAGGAGCCAAGAAGTTCCGAGATGAGGATATCAACCTTGCCATAGACAGGTCCATCTTCAGTCTCGGACACAATAGGGCCCTTCCAGGCGCGCATGTCCGTCTTGACAACCTTGACCTCGCCATTCCAAACAAGTTCGTTCTGGCGGAGCAGATAGACATATGCATTGGGATTCTTCTCAACAGCCCACATGTCGATGGGAACACCGGCATCCTTGGAGGCCTTGAGGGCGCGAGTGACGAGGGGACCACGTCCAGAGCCGGCGACCGCCACAACAACCTTGCCCTCCTTAGAGGTAGGCTTCTTGAGTTCCTTCCATTCCGTCAGGGCCTCATACACGGCAATCTCATACTGGCTGTACTTGACGGGATCTCCTTCAAAGACTTCGTATGTGGCCGATTCGAGGTTGTCCGACAGAGGCTGAAGAGGAGACTGGAGCCAGTCCTGGAAGCTGGTCAATGTGGCACCCTCAAGGTAGGTGAATTCAGGCTGCTGAGACTCGAGCCACCTCAAATAGGAGATGTAGTCATTAGTCTTTACTTGGAAGTTTGCGGCCTTAGTAGTCTGATTCTGTAACTCTGCCTCGGCAAGAGTTGGGAAGTCATCGTGAGAGGCCAACAGAGAGTGAGGCTCGCCCTTGATGTGAGAGACGTCAGGGCCAGCATCGCACAGGAGAATCCAGGGTGCATTCTTGAGTCGCATGTACGCGAAGAATAGGTTCTGGTGGTGCTTGGAAAGCGAGGGGTAGCCGGCCTTGTTGGCCTGGAAAACTCCGGGGTTGATGGTGAGGTAGTGAAGAGGCTCAGCGAACCAGCGGTCCTGGAGGTCCTTCTCAGGCATGACACGGGGTATTTGCAAAGCTTCAAAAGGCGTTAACTGATAGCCTGGTAGTGGCCGTGGCTTGACTTACCAACAAAGAGTCGCGTGTTGTAGTTGCAGACACTGCGAACATGATGCCACGAATCCCATGCCGCCAGGAGGTCAATCTCCTTTTCTTCGGTCTTGGTAGGGGTCTTGACCTCAAGAGAAGAGATGCTGACTCCCTGGGACTCGACCTCAGGCTCCCGGTACATGGGCATGTGGATCAAAAAGGTCAATCGGTTGCCAATGGTGAGGGCCTCTTCAACAGCACGCGAATACTGCGCAAGACTCTGGTTTCCACCATCAATGGAAGCATCCTGCCGAGGTCCGGGGATGATGATGCTGCGAACACCACAGAAGTTGGCGTAGTTAACTTCAACATTCAGAACCTGGCGGGAGATGTTCGAGATGATGGGGTTGGCCGAGCCAAGGTCGATCCAAGGGCTGATGACTGCCGTGTAAGTGTTGACAGCAGCGCAAGGAAACATGCTGGTATCCTTGGGCGTCAGAGGCGGTAGGATAGGCTCAGCCCGTGAGCCTGTCGCCGTCGTGGTCGCTTTCTCGCCATTGTCAGAAAGTGCAGCGAGATGCTCACTCACGAGGGCAAAGACTCGCTCGCGAAAGTGAGTGTTGGTGATGGGAGTCGTGGCAAAGGCCAGCTGTTCACAGAGTCAACCGGAGTGCCCCGACACAACGCACAGGAGGCATCAAAGCCCTTCCACCGGCGACTGAGGCGTTCGTTTGACAGGCGACTTGCGACTTACACCATGGTTAAGCAGATGACCGTACTGTAAGTCGGTGAGGGGCTCATCGCGGTTCGAGTCGTGATATCCAATGTTGAAGCTGGGGCGCTGGGGGCCGAAGCTGTCGGACATGTCGAAGCCAGAGGCGTCCGAGGCCATGATTGCAGATGCGAGCTTTTGCGTCTTTTGGTGGTTTGTGGTTGAAAAGAAAGATTCAAGCTGAGATTTCCAATGGTGGAGTAAATCACCCCGCCAAATCAATTAATCGTTGGTTGTGGGAAGTGGGATGCGCCTCGTTTTCGCGCTGATGTCAAGAGAAGGACAGGATCTTGGAAATAGAGATAAATAGAGATTTTACCAGGTATATATCCTGTGAAAGATGATGTATCTTTATCCAAGTGAGGCCCTCCACGTCGACATTCGGAGTAGCTCATAGAAGAGTTTCTTTTCGCGGTGAGAGATGGAACAAGAGAAGGACCCTGAAAGTGGGCACAGTGTGCGCCAGGACTACAGCAAGCTTGGCTCAACACCAGAAACATGAAAGACGAAGTAATTGAAGAATTCATCTTGTTTTGAGTATCAAAGTACTACAAGGCAATTTCAAGCTTGTTCAAATTAGACCCAATCCATCTATCGCTAGCAATACACACACAACCTGTTCAACGTTACTCCATGAGAACACCTGGGTTGGTGACTCACACTGTGCTGCAGGCATCCTTATCGATAAGGCAACCGCCTCCAAGTCCCGCCAAAATTTTCTAGCTGGAGATCAACCTCCAAAACATCACCGGCCTCTCCTTCAGCCTCGCCATCTCTTTCTCTCCGTCACCACAAAGACAACAATGTCCGACGCCAAGGGAGGAAAGCGTCTCAGTGCCGACGCAGACGAGTCTACTAGGAAAAAGGCAAAGAAGGACGCCGCCGACCCTGACCGCAGCAACCCCTACCTTGCGCACATGTACGAGAACGGCGCGAGCAACGGCCACGGCGAGGAGCCTTCGCCAGACTCCCCTCTCGCCGGCATGAAGAGGCAACATACCACGGCAAAGCAGGCTTCAAAGGCTGAGGACTCGGAGTCGAACCCTTTCACTGGCCGACCTCACTCGCAAAAGTACTTCCAGATCCTCCAGGGCCGTCGCGATCTCCCTGTGCACAAGCAGCGACAGGAGTTCCTGGACAAGTACCACTCCACACAGATCCTCGTCTTTGTCGGTGAGACGGGTTCCGGAAAGACTACTCAGATCCCGCAGTATGTCGTCTATGATGAGCTCCCTCACCTCACTGGCAAGCTCATTGCCTGTACCCAGCCGCGTCGAGTCGCCGCCATGTCGGTCGCGCAGCGTGTCGCCGATGAGATGGACGTCACCCTGGGAGAGGAGGTCGGTTACAGCATCCGTTTCGAGGACATGACGGGCCCCAAGACCATGCTCAAGTACATGACCGACGGTATGCTTCTGCGCGAGGCCATGCACGACCACGAGATGTCCCGGTACAGCTGCATCATCCTCGACGAGGCCCACGAGCGTACCCTGGCCACCGATATCCTCATGGCTCTGCTCAAGCAGATTTCCATGCGCCGCCCCGATCTCAAGATCATCATCATGTCTGCTACTCTCGATGCGCAAAAGTTCCAAAAGTACTTCAACGACGCGCCCCTGCTCGCCGTCCCCGGTCGAACCCACCCCGTCGAAATCTTCTATACACCCGAGCCCGAGCGCGACTACGTCGAGGCCGCCATCCGCACCGTTCTTCAGATCCACGCTTCCGAACCTGAGGGTGATGTCCTGCTGTTCCTGACTGGTGAAGATGAAATTGAGGACGCCTGTCGCAAGATTAATCTCGAGGCGGACGAGCTGATGCGCGAAGTTGACGCTGGTCCTCTCGCTGTGTATCCCCTCTACGGTACGCTGCCCCCTCACCAGCAGCAGCGCATCTTCGACAAGGCGCCCCCGCCTCTGCGCAAGGGCGGTCGTCCCGGCCGCAAGGTGATTGTTTCCACCAACATTGCCGAAACCAGTTTGACCATTGATGGTATCGTGTACGTCGTGGATCCTGGCTTCAGCAAGCAAAAGATCTACAACCCGCGTATCCGTGTCGAGTCCCTCCTCGTCTCGCCCATCTCCAAGGCTTCCGCCCAGCAGCGAGCTGGTCGTGCTGGTCGTACCAAGCCCGGAAAGTGTTTCCGCCTGTACACGGAAAAGGCCTTCAAGAAGGAGCTCATTGAACAGACGTACCCCGAGATTCTCCGTTCCAACCTCGCCAATACTGTCCTGGAACTGAAGAAGCTCGGTGTTGAGGATCTCGTCCACTTCGATCTCATGGACCCCCCTGCTCCCGAGACCATGATGCGTGCGCTGGAGGAGCTCAACTACCTCGCCTGTCTCGACGACGACGGCGAGCTCACAACCCTCGGTGGTCTGGCTTCCGAGTTCCCACTGGATCCCGCTCTGGCTGTTATGCTCATCTCATCGCCCGAATTCTACTGCTCCAACGAGATCCTCTCCATCACATCTCTCCTCTCAGTCCCTCAGATCTTCATGCGACCCGCCAACAACCGAAAGCGCGCCGATGAGATGAAGGCGCACTTTGCACACCCCGACGGTGACCACCTCACTCTCCTCAACGCCTACCACGCCTTCAAGGGCCAGGCGACATCGGACCCCAGCAGCGTCAAGGCCTGGTGCCACGAGCACTTCCTCTCGTTCCGTCACCTCTCGAGCGCCGACAACGTCAGGACGCAGCTCAAGCGCATCATGGAGAAGAACGAGCTGGAGCTCGTGTCAACGCCATTCGAGGACAAGAACTACTACACCAACATCCGAAGGGCGTTACTGGCCGGTTTCTTCATGCAGGTGGCCATGAAGGAGAGCTCGGGCAAGCTGTACCGCACCGTCAAGGACGACCAGGCCGTCCTGATTCATCCATCCACAGTCCTCCGCACCGAGTTTGACTGGGTCCTGTACAACGAATTCGTGCTCACGTCGAAGCAATACATCCGAACATGCGTGGGGATCCGACCCGAGTGGTTATTGGTGAGTCATCTTCTCATTGCTCGTCTTCAATTGGGAGGGAGCGTCTCTTGAAAGCCGTAGCACAGCTTTGCTAACATACTTGATAGGAAATCGCCCCCACTTACTACGACCTGGACTCTTTTGAGCAGGGCGACGTCAAACGGTCTCTGGCTCGTGCTGCGGAGAAGAAGCGGCGCAAGGAGGCCATGAAGGCTGGCAGATGAGGCCCTCCAGCTCATATGCCACCCTACGAAAGGGGAGGGGAGGAGGGCAAGCAGCAATCGAACGGGGCTGAAAAGAAAGGGCAAACAAGGATCAAGGAGGCTCGATCGATCGCGCGCGCACTCTGTGTGTCGGGTGTCCCGTTGCTGCAAGACCACACACACACGCACTGCACCTCGCTGCAACTGCACCTCAACTGCACTCCAACCCTGGCTGCGGCCCTCTCCCATGGATCACAACGGCCGTCGTCTAGTCTATGCCCAGCGCATGGACCAACCGGGGGGAGGGAAGGGATCTCTGTTGGAAAATGCGGAGGGGGGAAGAGAGACTGGGTTTGTATGCGGGTGGGAATGTAATGTCCCATCTCAAACAAGCAAAAGCCCATTCACTCCCCTTGCCCACCCTCCTTCAGATCCCGACCGTTGGTGGAAATTCCTAGGTTGTTGGTGACTGGTTGAGCTACGGCGTTTTATGTGCAGCAGCCACTTGGTTTTTTTTGTTTGTGTTTTGAATCTTGCACTCTCTCTTTCCCCTTCTCATTTACACCCCCTCTCTTGAGAAGAATCAGTTTCGTTTATCTGGTCATCTATTTATGGATGCCAAGAGAGGGGGGGCTGAATAGGGTGTGATGGGAAGTGGGCGTTTATTTGGCTGTTTTTCACTCGCGCGCATGTTTGTAAGAGGCAAAGGAGAGAAGAGAGAAGACGAGACACCGTTGAGGAATATGCGCGTCTGCGTATGGATGGACAAAAAAAGAGGTGGCGGATAGAAAGGCTCATATCATGTCTGGACGAGTAAAGCTGTTAGAAGAAACCTTGACTACAGATTCCAAAACATGCAATCTCATTGATTGACTGCACGACGCCTGTTTCGGATCTTTTTGTTTCTGCAGTAGATACCTACCGTATCTGACTGTTGAATCTTTCTTGTGTGTCTTTGTTTCCTCTCATCTCATCGCCGAGATGCGATACGTCGCTTTTTCCCCCAACGAGGGCCTAACTACACGTCAAGATGAAGTCGATGATGCAAATACGTACAAGGTTATCCTTGCGGCTGCAAGTCAGGGGTGGTGGTGGTGGCAATCCACACCCGCTCGCCGCGGAACAAACGATGGGATGCAACTTTACCTTTTAGTCTCAACGGCTTTTAGACTCTTGAAGAGTGTGTGTGTGTGTGTGTCTTGTCTGTGGCGATGCTTATCCCACGGAGGGGTTTGAATGGATGGTCCGGGGTTCCGTTCGAACAAGGGGGTGGTTGTTTTTGACAAGGGTTTTTTACCCCCCCTCCCCGTCACATCGCATCGTGATGCTGTGGAGGCGGGAAGATCGAAGCGAAGAAAAAAGAAAGGAAAAAGCAATTATTGCAGCGTGGGAGAACACAGATGTTGATCCGATTCCCGGGCACTTGGAAACAGGTGTTTGGGAACAATAATGAAAGGATTCAGGGGTGTGGGGAGTGGATGACAACTGACAAAAAAGACACGATGATCGGGTTTGAATGAATTTAGTCTGATATGATAATCTTGAGAGTGTGTAAACAGGAGACAGACGGTGATGGCGCGTTTCGATCCCTCTAGACAGGCACCGGCTATGCGGATCCCTTCCCAACGAGGACATGGCATGTGCAGCCCCATCATGGCAGGGTTACTGGGTGAGAAACCATGGGGTAGTTAGTTAATGGGGAACGAAGAGCAAAGTGAGCACTTGGGCGAGGCGAGGCCAGCTAGTTTACCTGTAGTCAAAGATAGCTTGTGTTTGTCATCTTCATCTTGATTTGAACTTCAGCTCAGCTCTTGTAGTCAAAATAGCTTGTGTTTTGTCATCTTGTTCTAAAGTCCAACTCAGCTCAGGTTATTGACGACGGCGTGTGGCTTGGTAGCAAGCTTCATGAAGAAAACCCCACGCATCTGAGCCTAGCCGGGACAAACGGGACAGACAGGAGTATCGTGATCGCGATCCCTCACCGTACAAACGAGTTAGCAAGTCCACCGACACCCCCCGTCTAGGCTCACCGGCGGAAGGGTCAACCGGAGATATCATGATTGGTCGGGGGGATGTAATTCGATAGAACTGCAGACCCAGAGCCGGGGATGCTGCAGCCTTGTCTGTTTGTCGGATCAGGAGAAACCTTGATATCCAAGGCACAAGGGCCTTTACAACATCCAGGTAAGAGCATCATCAGGGTTCACTGCTCTACCGCATCTTTTACAAGGTATACCCGAGCGAACGAGCGAATTGCCCACCTCGGAAACCCGGATCGAAAACACGAGATGTCCATGAGCCATCGCTTCCCACATTCGATTGCCAGAGAAGGCTCGAGCTTTTGGAGCAGATGACATTCCCCTGCCCTGCCCTGCTGCCCTGGGGAATATTGTCCGGCTGGTTACCTGCAGGGAGGGCCCTTCCCCTTCCCGGGAAACCGCTGAGCCAGCCCATCATGCATTGGATCCCATCTGGGCGGGCCATAGCTCCTTGCCCTTGCCCTCCCCCGGGAATCTATTTGGGGGAATCAAGGTGAATCAAAGTCAAGACCCCAACGAATGCTACTGTATGCAATGCGCTTGACCGAGGGGTAGCAGTAGCAGTAGCAGTGTAGCAGTGTAGCCGATGCGTCAAACGTTGCGTGTCGTTTGAGCTCTCGGCAGAAGCAATACAAATCTCGCGTCAGCTCTTATGAGTCTTGCCTCGCGGCCTCAAACCGCAGTTTAGTTACGCGGTAACGAACTGCTCAGCCTCTGCGTGGTTTATTTTTTGTTGGTAAACTTTGGACCCGTCGTCTCAGCGGCAATAGTTAGTGCTTCCGATGAAGCCGAGGTCCCCAGGTTCCCCTCAAACGAAAAGAAAAGCCGTCGCGCCAAGGTGAGACACACAAGTTTTGTGAATGGAGGCGTACCGGAGGTCTCGGTGAAGCGGGTAGAATGAAACAGACCATGTGAGACCCTGATAGAGCGTCATATGTCTCATGACACTGACAGCAATTGACCAACCATGATCAAGTCCTGAAGGTGATCAGTTGTCAAGACTTCAAATCTCACTCACAAAAGCACGCATCCCCAGATAATCTTCAAGGCCACGCAAAAAGCAAGTGCCATGATCACGACGTGTTTGAACCATATCCGGCAATTACACGTCGGGATATACTTTTTTCGTATACCCACACCAAGACGAAGGGAAAAAAGTGCGGCGCCACGCGCTTGTGGATCCCGCATCTCCCGTCCCATCAACTTCTGGCGAGGTCCGTTTCTGCCCTTTTTTTGCTTTTTTTTCTTGTCTTCTAGATGCATTGGCATCCAACATGTCAAAAAACGAAGACAACCCTTTTTTCAGCCTCAAAAAAGAGACAGGTCCCCCCTTCTCCACATCAAAAAGGGACTGACGAGAAGAACCCAGAGGTCCCGAGGTTCCATGCCAATGCCATGCCATACATCCATGATGGATACCCTGTGCGTCCGTTGTGTGCTCGGGTCGTGCCCGTGCTTGTCGCTCGTGGCACGACACATGGTGACATGGGACGACCACAGCATGCCGACCGTTGACCATGGGCCTCGCAGATAAGTGGCTTCAGGCCCTGACGCCGACTGGCCCGAGAACAACCACAGATATGCAGACAGCTCAACCGGCCTCTCGCCAATGTCTACCCCCTCCCCTTTCCTCTTCCTTCCCCTTGACTTGGCCCTGACGATGTCATGTCTGTCTGTGATTGCCGGTGAGCGCCCTCACCAGAGCGGCCCGTGATGGTGCTGGTCCGCGTCGACGGGGGAATCATGGTGACGGCGCTTCGTCTCAGGCACGCACGTCCAAGCCATGGACGAATGGCCTGTCTGCATCCATCATTGGATGTCGTGTCGTGTACTGTACTGTAGGCATCGCGTCCCCTTCCCCAGAGACCATACACACAAGCGACACGCCCTCCACTTGCCCTGCCCCCCCCTGGACCGACCCCTCTACCTCACGCCATTTCCGCCGGCCGCTACGCCCGTTGGAGCTCTCGTCCCATGGCCCCACGTCTCGACGAACCACACACGCCGTCCGGGCTGTCGACTTGGCTTTTGCGGCAGCCCATCCGATCGCCTCAAAGGCCGAGCCCAGTGCAAGCCCAGCAGCAGCAGCAGCAGATTGAGGCGGGAACCGCAAGCGTCTGGATGCCACTAATGCTGAATAACATTTCTCTAGCGAGCCTCTGGAAGCGCTTGGCCGTCCTCCCCGGCCCTGTCGGCACCACCGTTTCCTGTGTGCCCACATCGTCAGTAGTCTGTCAATATGTACTAAGCAGCAGCAAGAGGGTCCAACCGCAAGAACCTCGTCAAACAGAAAGATGCATGTCTTGTCTGCCCGTGTCCGTTCTCTGCAACTCGGTCTCCTGCTGTGGATAGAGGCAAAAGCCCACCGGCCCTCTTCCGGAAGCCTCGCAGGGGCTCCCTGTCTGTCATCACTGGGTGTGGTCCCCCCACTGCATCGTTATGCCCAGCGGGGGGCCCCTTCGACCAAGGGGGGCATCAGTCAATCCCATGAAAAATGGCATTGCGACGCCAACGGCCATTCGCCATCGAGTTTAGCTGTGTCCCCAAGACGTCAGCAGTGCTGTAGACCAGTCCAGTCCACGATGTAGTATGTAGCAGGTAGCAGCAGGTACTGAGTATACGACGGCACGCACCTTTCACATCATGCCAGCCCGTTCCCGCTTGGAGCCCTTGAGCTCCGCCCAGCCCTGGATCCTTGACATGTTGGCCATCGCCCTTCTCATCAGCGGTAGTACAAGAACATCGTTCGACCCTTTCCCCCAGCCTAGCCCGCTCTCCGTGCTAGCTTCGCATTCACGTCACTTCCTCCCATCATCGCCTGGCCTGGTAACTTGCCTCATATAAGACCTGGTGTCTCGCATCTCCGTTCCTCTCGGCCCATTGACCCTCACCAACCATACCTCAACCTTGCCCAATTCCTCTCCTCCCAAGCCGTATAATCCATCCTCCTCCATATCCATATCCATACATCAACAGCAAACACACAATGAGCGGCGCTGGTGGTTTTTACAAGTACCGATGCAAGTACTTTTACACACACAACTGCCCCAACTGGGTTTGGGTGAACAATGCGCCTTGCGCATCATGTCTTGTAAGCTTCCCTCTCATGCTTCCTTTTTTTCGCATCGCAATGCGGATCCGCTTGCTGACCAGTGGTTGACAAAATAATCAGGCCGATGGTCGCGATAACGAAGAACCCCATCTACCATCATGGGGACTTCCCCGGGACATCGTCGTGCCCCAAGTCCTCGACGGCATCCTTCAGTACACCCTCATGGAGCTTGTAGCTCCCTCAGAACCTGGCGACGACTGGACGCTCAGGGACAAGGCCAACCGACCACCTCCATCGATCCCCGTGACCAGCGCTATGCCAGGTATACCGGGAATCATGTCACATCATCATCGCTTCTGAGAGGGGCAGGGGGGAGGGGCCTTGAGGGACACCACTACCCTCCAAGAGCTCCCCCAAACCAAATTTAACGACAACTGAAACTGAGCTTGGGAAATAATTATCGACGAAAAGGGATTATCTTATCGAATCAACGACGGAAACGCACGAGGAAAGGATCTAATCGCATCTCATCTGGGATAAACACCAGCAAGACTGCAATGCAAGCCTCTCTCTCGACCGCTGACCGGGTTGCAATGCGCCATCGGGCGTAGTGCAGTGTACGACTTCTGAAAGATCTGACGGGATTCATTCGCAGGCGACGCTGAATATTGGATGCAACGGGAGATTGGTGGCTGGAGAAAGATCGCAAGCAAACAAAACCCCCCGGAGATACCCATGCGCTGTGTTGGACGTTTCTGGAGACGGGGGACTCCATTCTGGAATTGTTCTTTTTTTGTTTTGTTTTTTTTACTGGGCATCTTTTTTTGGGGAACCATCTAACGGGCGCGTATGGGAACATCTATTGTCTTTTTTGGCGGTTCTGGAGCCGGGAAATTGATTTCTTGACCCTCCTCCCCTCATTGGGGATTGACGAGGCAGCTTCTCATTTCATTTCGTGTTGATCACCCGCTCGACAAAAAAACGTCCGCGCGCCGCGCGCGACATGTGATGTGAGGCTCGGGGAGCGGAGGTTGTGGTTGTGGCGGGCTGGGGCGAGTCAGTGATGGGATCCAGGCGCACGAGATCATGTCGAGGGCATCAGATCAAGGCGCGAAGGCCAGGGCTGGGTCGCGAGATGTGGCGTGCCACAGAATGAGAGCTCGCCTGATGATCCTTGCTCGTCTACCTATCAGTCAGTCGTCGTGTGTCTCGGTACCTGGGCCCTGGACCCACCGAGATGGGTTTCCCAAAGAGCGCGATTCTGAGTCTGAGCTGGAACAGGACAGGAAACTTGGCTGATTGATGAATTGGATGGAGCAGGTTTACGCACGGGAGCCGAACGCAGGCGCGGACCAAGAGGGTCTCTTGATGCAGGGCGATGACAGAAGGACCCCGAGAGCCGAAGCCGGACGAGCCGTTTCCCTCAACTCAACTAGCTCGGCGATACTGTCATGGTGTTTGTCGTTGGAGATTGGCTCGTACCTGTCGCAGCGGGCTTGCTCGTCAAACGGCCGGCTTACCTCAATGCGGATCAAGCGCAACGGTTTCCACCCAGCTCCACGTGTCTGAGTCCTTGGAGGGTGGTGCCAATGATACGCTGGATCCCCGTCAAGGCTGAGCTAGGTGCCGAGCAGAGCATGAGGATTGGACGGCTCGTTGGTGATGAATTGCCGCCCGCCCAGTCACGGACGTGGCTCTGGAACCTCTCTTCTTTCTTCCTGTGTCTCTCGCTTACTCCCGCGGGCTGAGCGGACCGTTAGCCAGGTCAAGGTGACGGCCGAAAGAGGGCAAGACGCGCGGTCGCAGAGACGCGGCCAGGGCTGAATCAATTGCTCAAGACGCTGTGCTACCATATACGGCTTGTTTCGAATTGGCCAAGGGTGTATCTGTACGTAACCGCAGAATGAGGTCAAGAAAAAGTGTGGAGCGAGCCCGCGCGCGTGAGGTGAGATGGACGAGATTGAGATGGAGATTGAGGATGGGCATATCCGTAGGTAGTTCGATGGAGATTCAGATGATTCCACTTCTTTGAGACGAGATGCGCACAATGGCAGGTGAGCAGTCACCCGGCGCCTTCCTTTTTGCATCTCAACTTGTCATCGGTCATTGTGACGTCTTGTCCGTCCGTGTCTGCCGAGAGGGATTTGGTCCAGGAACAAGAGTATTGAACGCTAGCAAGGCTTCAATGGCTTCACAGCGTTAGCACCATCGTCAAAAATGGGGAACGGGAGGATTGAATGAGAGCATGCCACTACGTGTAAGCACACTCTACCGCCGTCAACTGGCTAGAGGGGGAACCACCGGAGGCCGATAGTCCCCACTAGCGCCCGCTCCGTCGCACCTTGCCTTACCTTGCCTTACATCTTGCCATCCATTGCCAGTTTTACCCAGGGGATCGCGCAGTGGCAGGACCATCCATCCCATCCCGCATCGGCCTCCGCCGGCCTGTGCTGTAGGTACCTCTAAAACCTCACACACCTCACACCTCGCTAAGAAGCCACAGCTAGCTAAGCAGCCTCATTGTCTCTGCCCAGCTGAGGTGAACCCCCAATCCCAATACCAATTGGGGCTGACCTCAGCTTCAGCTGGAACCACCTCGACTGGAAAATCACCCAATGGCTCATCTACTCTACGGAGTCGTCAAGGATTACCCAATTGGGCACATCTCGGGATGCAAGACGAAAAAGAAGATATGCCATCATGATGCTTGAATAACTCCCGAGCATACAGAAGAAAATAAAAATAAAAAGCAAAGCACGACACGTACCGTAAACACCCTTGACAACGCAAAGACCATGCCCGTCCTCCTCCTACAATGCTACGGTATGTTGGTTAATTCCCCATGATCTCATGTATGTATCGCCTGTACCCCAATCCCCCTCCCCAAACATCCCAGTCGGCCAGCTCCCTGCATCAGCCCATTCCCCATGGCTTGGCCCGAGTGCTAAAAAGGCGCCATGGCACGGTTGATGGATCCTCCCCCCTCGCTCCCGTTCGACAATTTTCCAGAAGCGGTATGGAACGATTTGAGAGAATAAAAAAAAAAAGCGAGCGACGACGCGACGCGGCCAGCCCAGCCACTTGCTTGGTCTGTTTAATTGGAGATTCTAGTGGCTGATGATTATATTGATCAATCAGTTTTCGGTGCCGACGGTCTCGGTGGGATTGTGCCATGCATCTGGCCATGTCGGCTTTTCAAGGACGGGAGTCGCCGTATATTGGAACCAAAAAGTCCCATCTCGACAAACCGCAAATTCCGCTTCCCGTGAATGAAACAGGCCTGCCGCTGAGTGGGCGGTGAAGACGGACGGACAAGACAGTCGGTCAGGTTGTCTGTTGATCACGTAGTCCTCCTGTATCTCTGCAACCCCGGTGGTTTTATATATCCCGGACAGAAGCAGTGGAGAAGCATTGGTTGCGATAGGGTAGGATAACTGAGAGCACGGAGCATCACGCTACATACCCTAGACAAGGAGCGACAGCGTCCATGGGATCATGCTATAATCTAGGAGTCAAGTTGCTCTCATACGAGACTTCATATTAAGACCCTGAATTTGGCCAATATCTTGTTTTCGGTTCGGAATCCTTCAACCTAGCCTGTACCGAGCGAAACTCGGTGAGCGGGACTGAAGCCGGTTCATGGGTCACATTATTGCAAATTCAAGTGGAACAATTCAACGTAATCATTGTCGTCATAATTATGCTCATTCCCAAGGCCATGATTTCCTCTACCGGGATACACCTCCGTTCAACTCCCCAACTACACCATCACCGCCAGAACAGCAGCAGCCAATCCCGCGAGAACCATGCCGATCCTCGGACTGGCACCCATCGCAGCCGCGTTGTCGTCGTCGCTCAGCCCAAACGGTAGGCCCTGGTAGCTAAACGTCACGTTCTGCTTTATGGAGCTGTTGTAGCATTGTCCATTGGCGATATCCAGATGCGAAAGGTCATCCGGTACGTGGAAGAACATGTACCGCTCTTGGGGGATACCCTTGAAACCCTCCGTGTTATACGGAAACTTGTTCCCGTCGTCGGTCGCGCTGGTGTTGCGCAGGAAAATACACTGCACCTGTCCCGGATAGTCCTTGTACATCGCTGGATATGCCTTCATGACGTCCGAGTTTGTCGTGTCGGCGACGAGGATGAACTTGCGGTCGGGGAACGTCTGGAAGACCTTGTCGAGGAGGAACCGACGGATCGAGAGCGTCGCCGACAAGTCGGAAAAGTTGAGGGGGCGAGTATCGAACGAACCGAGCGGGTACGTATTGTAGATGAAGCTCATGTAGTTGCGCGTCGCCTGCTCAGGAGTTGTCGTGAGATAGTGAAAGTGAAGGTCGTTGATGGACGAGGACCAGTTGGCATAGATATCTGGCATGTTCATCCACGAGACGAATGGTCGAGCAAAGGTGTTGAGGAGGCCCTCCTTGGGCTCGTAGATCTTGGTGACACGGAGGATATCGTCGATATCTGAAATGATAGTCATGCCTTTGGGAGGAACCAGATATGCCGTCGCGTTTCCGCTGTTGTTCCTGCCCTCTGCGTACAGATTCAAGGTCTGGATTCGCGATGTCTCGTTGCCTGGGATCAAGTACCCGTTGTTTGGCCCCGTGGTGTTTCGTAGCTTGACAAAGACGTCAAAGTCGCCTTCACGCGTGGTGTTGTATGGCAACTTGATCTTTTGAGCACCGCCCCTCTAGAATCCAATTAGCAACCACAAGTACCATATCTCTCATCTAACACTTACCGCGTTGATGGCACCGCCACTCTCATCCGGATCAACACCAACGTTGTTCACAAAGTCCATCGTGACGCTCACATCACCCTGCTGCACCACAAAGATGGACTTGGTCACGTTTCGAGCCTGCGCTTGCTGCGGCGGTGAGAGCTCATCGACATCCGTGTCAATGAGAAAGACATTGGCGAGATCGTCAATCTTGTCCTGATCGATATCCGGGATCTTGTAGACGTTGCCGTGAACTCGCACATTCCACCCATCGTTCGTCCAATTGGCGTAGGGGCTATCTAATGGTCAATTTATGCCCCGAGGTCCAATTGAGGACAACTTACGGGAGGTTCAAGACCTGAGTTGGCTGAGCGGCCAGTTCATCGTCATCGTCCGAGATGCCCAGCGACGACTTCACCGCATCACCAGTAGGGAAGCCATTCGGATAGTCCAGGATTCCAGAGTTGACCCATTTTGAGATCTTACTCTCAACACGGGTCACAAGGCCGTCGACATAGCTCTCAACAGAGTCGATGATGTCGCGATGTTCAAGAGCCACCAGTTCGGTAGGCTCAGGCGCCTTTACGGCTATTGCTCGGTAGACGGTGGGTTCTGCGACGGGTGCGGCGGCCGGGAGGGCAATGACGGCGGGCACGAGGCCTAGGAATGCTGCTTTGAGCATGTTGATGGACTTCAGGGCACTTCTTCACATCCCACGATGGCTGGCAGCATGGGAGACGCGAGTGTCCAAGCTAGAAACACGAGACATGAAAAGATCTAAAGGGAGAACCATTTGTTTATGACTAAAGCCGGCTGACCGGCTCCTGTGCCAACAAGTTCCTGCATTGAGTGACATCACTGTCATTTGGTCTCAAGTCATTGGCTTCATCCTATTGGCCCATCTCTTACAGCCGGGATGGAATCAAGCTTTGGCGGACACCATCTAGGCACATGCTAAGACGTGAAACAGCTCCCAGACCATCAATTTCTTGCACCAGCTCGATCTTAGCCCCTAATTAACCTGGAAGTTCCGTCGCACAGCCTTACCAACAACAATGGCAGAAATGATTGCGGGAGGCCTGTGTTGAAGGGTTGCGCAATGACATCATCACATTTATCCTCCGGCACGTCGGCTCCGAGAAATGACATGGAATATCGCGCAAGCCGGCTCCACTGTCAACCGATTAGCTGTGTCTCCCACGTGTAGGCACGTCTTTCGTGCTCAGGTCATAAGGAGTGCTGAAGCTCTCATATCGACCTGCTTCAGTGTTAGCACCTATATCAACAACGGAGGAAGCGGGTAGACTTATCCCCTCTGCGGGGGGTTGCCCTCCGCACCATTTCTGGCGAGAGGACAACCAGGACTACCCATCCAACTAGGCCTGTCCAAGATCCAACGTACAACTCAGTCCAACTATGCGACCCGGCAACCTCGGACTCAACCCACGGCTAGGCCCGCCACAACACCAGACAAGTACGAAACTTTGACTCCAACTCGAGATGGGTCCCGGCGCTGCTTTGAACCTTGGCTGCGGATCTTGTCGTTGGGAACAAGGCGAGTGCAAAGCTGAACTGTCCCGAGTAGCTGCAAATCCCAGTATAGTTAGATGCCTTCGCCGACGGGATATCACCGAAAGCCGTCATGACAGAATGCAGTCTGAAAAACACTCGACGCGAACAAGATGACTCCTTCTGTTTGATTCGCACTGCCAACAAGGACCAGTTTTTGTAATCTCTCCATCTTGTAGCAAGAATTGCGGAGGACGTGAACGGGTGGACAAAAGACATCCATAAAAACCACCCTGTCATCTCAGGCTCGCCTTTTCAGGTTAGAGTCGAGGGATCCCTCAGGGCCATCTGGACCCTGTCCAGTATATAGGCACCTTCGGGTGGGCTGGCGCCCATCATGACCAAGGGATTGGGGACCCATGGCTAGGGGTTAATGCGCTTGGTCAGACCAGACGCAGAGCGTCACACACCACGACGAATTGCCATGGCATGGTCCTGGGAGCGAATCGAGCCGAGGGAGTGGATGATATGAACCAGTGCAGCAATCTGCCAAGCCATCGATCTGCAGCTTCGAAGGGCCGGGAGCCGTTTGGCTGGCAAGAATGGTCAGTTGTCGTTCGAATTTCTGTATGTTTCCGCAAGTGGCCCATTGCACCAGGTGGAGTTAACCAGATGGCGGTTCCGACAGGCGACGACTTGGGCGAGTTGATGAAATACGGAGACTGACTGTGTGAAGCCATACCAACACCCCACTTCTTGGCTGCTTGGGCACAGAGGGCGCGAGAGCCTAGCCGGTTCCATCTCCATGATCCCGTGGCTGATTGCATCTCCAGGACGGTCTACTCTTGACCGATGTGCTGGTTCCAGTGGAAAGGGCTGACGAGCGTCCTCAGACCAGAGGCTCTTACCGTCACGGCTCATGGCACCGATCCTCTCGCGCACACAGAGGTGACTGGACTGCCCTCCTCGCCTGTCCGTCCGCCTGGCACCACAAGCCGATCGTCCAACTTTTCAGCGGGCACGTCACAGCCATAGGCGCCTAGCCGGCTTAGAAGACGACTTGGACGACAAGAGCGCAAAGCTTAAACCAGATATCTTCTTAGGGTTAAGTTCCGAAACGCGTTACCCTTCTGCCCTGGTACGACCTCTACAGGTCGCGGTGCATCCACAATAATCCAGCTGCGGCATAACGAGATCCTGATACAGGTTCGAGAGCGGCATATTGCGGTTAACCAGATGGGAAGGGGGCCTGCGATAGACATTCCTTGCGGAAAACGTGAGTCGGAGAACTGTGGGGGAGGCGTCGCGCGTGTTGAGTAAGAGTGAAGGAGTTCATCTTGAAGCGTCGAGAGATTCCAAAAAGCTGATCTGTATGAATCGTTAGGCATTCCAGTGATAATCGTGTCTCCAGCAAAAAACCGAGGAACTGAACAGAAACGCGGAGTGGTTGTTGACTGTGAAAGTGCAGTGAGGAAGAGAGGAAGACGCGAAGAGAGGCAGCGTCTCCACATTTGAATGCCAGGGCGACGCGCTCACACGTGACCTCTATACCAGCCTCCCCACAGTGCTAATAATGTGATGGGTGCACATGAAGGCCGCCTGAATGGATCATGATGACAAAACACTTTTCTATACTTTCATTATTTCCACCTTGAGCCATAACCATAATGGCGAGCTCATCTTCATCAACAAGTGGACAGCCCAAAATTATTGAAGTGATAGTTGAAGCTGGGAAAAAGGCCTTTGATCCTAATATTGATGCAGCCACTCGAGCTTCAGGTGTTGAAGAGTACAACAAGCTTATTGAAAGGTCAGTGGCGCAAGGCTGCAGCCAAACCTCCAAGCCAGTGATGCTGACTTTAAAAGTACTGAAACATGGACTCTTCTGCCAGCTCTGAATGCCCTCATTAAACCCTCCATTCTTCCACCATGGCTGCGGAATCCGATACTCCAAACCCTGACTCTCATCCCGCTCCGTCCGGATGGTGTCCGCGGAACCATGGAGTTTGTCTTTTCAGTTCATCCTAGCAACGTCGGGAAGACCCCAGAAGCCGATTCTGCACCGCAAAAGCAGGGAGCCAGCATCACCCATGAGGCTGTCGCTGTCGCTACCAGGCTGTTGTCGTCGGTTCCGGCAAGCATGACTGCAGATGCATGGTTCTTGGGCATTTCTGGGCAGCTCTTCAGTCTTATAGATGGACAAGCTGGCCCAGATATGGCGAGGACTGCCGCCCAAATTGTTGGATATGGGATCCTCGGGAAGAAGCAATATGGAGCGCCTGGTGAGTAAAACGGAGCGATTTATTTATGCCAGCGTTGTTGATCAACATAGGATCTCCTGGATGGAACGCATTCGTCCAGCCACTCGTGCAAGACTTGAATCCGTCACTGAGAACGGAGTCGAGTCTTAATTCAACCATCATCAAACAAGAGGAAGATATCGTCGACCTCAGCCAGGACCGTGTTCTTGTCGCCTCCCAGTCACTCAAGACATCTCTCCAGCGACTCAACACTCTCGTGTTGTCCAACCCATCTCCTGGTCTATGTAGGCGTCTCCTTAGACTGGTGCTGGTCCAAATCTGGGTACTTGGGTCATGGCCCAATCCCTTACCCGTCACCGAGAACGATTTTGTCAAGCCTGCTAGGACATTGCTGCAGGCTTACTTGCGGCTCTTTGGTACTGCCGACAGCGTCAAACCCTTCCTCAAAAACCTCCTCTGCAAGGGCTCTTCGGGTGACACGGAAAAGCCTTGGGAGTATCGTTTGAGGGGGAAGGGAGAAGTCGAGGCGGTGGAGCCGCGTGGCTTCGACTTCAAATCAGGCATTGAGCTGAACTGGACTGAGCTCGAAGACAAATCAGTTACCTTGGTTGATTCCGTCGTAGCTTCTTGCTCTGGAGCAGAAGTCTCATCCATCTTTCTCAGCCTGTTGCGGCGATGGATCGAGACAGCAGGGAAGCAAAATGACGAGATTAAAATCGACATCCACCCTGAAGGCGAGACACCCGAGTCTCCTGTCCAGGATCTTGTTGAAGTCACTGTACTTCAAAAACTCATGGATAAAGCACCTGAGAAGCTCGTCAGCCATTTCGACCAGCTGCTAGAGCTTATCTGTCAGGTCCTCGCCGCAGATGGCCAATCACGATTAGCAGATGATCTCCTAGCGGTGGTACTCAGTCTCCTGAATCTGGTCATCACGGCACCAACGTTCCAGAAATCTCACATCAAGCCGGAGGAGCTCAAGATTGTCGAAACTACCCTGGACAGGTTGTCTCGAGAAGACAGGGCACAAGTGTCTCCTACTGCAAGAAACTTGGCATTGCTCCTCAAATATCGAGATGATGTGGAAGAATTGGACGAGCCAACCTCAGCACCGAGCGCCCGCCAAGTTGAAGACCGCAGGACTTACAGCCTGGCTATGAACTACATCACAGGAGGTAGCGATAACCCGCCGCCGGTTGTGTCAGAGGGTCTCAATCTACTCTCTGGTCTGATACTAGCAGATAGTCCCATTCTGGACATTCCCGCGGTTTCCGTGCTTTTGTCCAACCTCCTCGAGAACAACGAAGACTACATCAATCTGCGTGTTATCAAAGTATACACTCAGCTTGCAAATAAGCACCCAAAGTCGGCGGTACAGGAGCTTCTGGACCACTACCTGGATGCCCAGGAAAAAACGTCAACGGATGTCCGGCTACGGTTCGGTGAGGCGCTACTTCAAGTGACCCAAAGACTCGGCGAGACTTTTGCAGGAGACGTGGCCCAGCAAGTTTGCGAAACACTACTCTCCATTGCTGGGCGTCGTGGATACCGGCCAAAGACAATGGCTAAACAGACTCGCGATGAGAAGAAGAAAATGATGAAAAAGAAGAAGGACGAGGATGACGACGACGACATGGATATGGATGAAGATCTAACCGAAGAAGAAAGGGCTAATAATGATATCTTGGCGCAAATCCTTCAAGGGTGGGAAAGCAAGAGGGGCAGTGAAGATGTGCGAGTGCGAACTTCAGCTCTGTCCATCTTCGGTATCGCTCTCGAGACGAATATCGGTGGCATAGGACCGACCTTGGTTTCTGCAAGCGTTGACCTATGTGTCAACATTCTCGCAATGGAGCGTGAGCTGGAGACGGCTATCCTCCGAAGAGCTGCCATCTTGAATGTGCTGAGCTTTGTGAGAGCTCTAGACGCTGCCAAGGAGTCTGGGCGAAAACTTGGGTTCGGTCTCACCAACGAGAGTCGAGAGGATATCCTGAGGACTCTACAATATGTGGCGGCCACAGACGGAGACGGCTTGGTAAAGCAACATGCCAACGACGTGATCGAGAGCTTGGAAAACTGGCAGATGGCAAGCATGCTGCCAACGCAAAGTCAGCCAAGCGGCCCGGCGCTTACAAACTTGGCGGGCCTCCACGTCAACCCAAGCGGGACTCTGGTAGACGCATCTGGGCGGCCTCGGCCTAGGATCGAGGAGGTCGAATGAGAGATGGGATGAGATCTGGGAACATCCACGCCACTAATATGCGGCAAATGATTGGCAATCTCGGCCTATACTTGATCGGATATCACAACCCAGGGACGAGCCCCTTGTCCATGCAGTTGAGTGTGGGTTGTGATACCATGCTCTCGGAGGCTTTTGATAGGAGAGGCCGCAGCAAACAGAGACCCGAAGGAGGAGAAGGATGATGCCCAAAACGTGGCTTATGTTGGCTAAGCATAGACTGAATTGGACATGGTTAATGAGGCTCGCTGCATATGTCTGTGTTGGTCTTGGCGAGAAGCCCAAGAGATCCTATAAGGCTGTACTCATACTACGTTGTGAGAGCGTATGGAGACATCAGATGAGGATAGCATCAGCATCCATCAGCATCAACACCGCTAGTTCGTATTTGGAGCCATTAATAGCGCAGTCGGATCAACGGTATCTTCCTTGCAAAGCCAAGAACGAATCTCCCCGCGGGCGGAGAGGTTGGGTGATTGGCGAGATGATGAGCGAGGAAATCCATGACGCGGCACAGTCTTGATGGGGAACGGTGAACCGGACGAAAAGAGTCTCGCCAAAAACGGTGGACGAGAAAGAAGACTTCCATGGAAGAGCGAGATTGATCCTTGCGGAAGATGGGCCACAGGTTCGGGATAGATGAAGAGGTCAGCACCAAGGCCCAGGACCATGGTAATTCAGGCCTCAAGGATTGACACGATACTACAGCATGGGAATGAATTAATTATCGCTCACTCAATTACTCAGGAAAGGGACCCTGCTGTGTCGCGCCATGGTTATGGCCGCCCGAGCCGGCGAGCAGGTTGGGAAAACAAAGGGAGAGGATAATTTAAGGGTGGGTAACAGAGTCGTTATTCTGCGACAAGCAGTGACAGGGACCCAGGTGACGGTGAAACGACAAGGGTCATGGTATCTCCCATGGCTCGTGCAGACGGAGAGTTGGCGGATATGGGGCGGGCTTGCCGGTGGCCGATAGATGAAGGAGACGGTGGCTTCTGGTAGATGAGTTGTGATGGTTCGTGTATCTTTCTTTCTGTATGTACGCGGGATTCTCGTATTGTTGTCGTGTTCTCCTGGTAAGGATCTTTTTGTAGTCAAAGTTGTACGATGGCTGAGCGAGATGAGATGGTGGACCTGCAGTAGCCGCCATTACGACCTCTTTTTTCTGCTTCCAGGGATTAGAATGGCTTGGATTGGATCTCTTCTGTCAGACAGAATTCCATCTACTTGCCGAAAGGGGCAACCAGCAGAGCTCGGTCATGAACCTGGCTGGTCGATTTGACTGCGGTGACCAGGATCCCCGCTTACACCAAAAGAGTAACGATGATCGAGAAGGCTCTCTCTCTGTGTCTTTAACCATTAGCATAAGCATCGTAATCAAGCACAGAGCACAGCGTAGCATCGGCTGATATTACTGCCGGCGCTCTGCGTATGCCGGACGAGGCTGAGCGAGCGAGCAAGAGAGTGCAGTGTCAGCCATGTACGGAGTGACCACTAGGAATGTGAGCCATGGACAAGATCCAGGAGTGGGCTTGTAATAGATCTTTCGCATTTTGGCGCAACTTTGGGCTCTGATGGCGATCAAGTCACATCAGCAAAGATGCAGACGGGACAGACAACAGACATGCTGGTGTTGCATGTGCAGCGGTTAGTGAGACGGATGTCAAGCTCCCGACGCAGCGGCTCTGCAACGAGGCTCTCGGCATGGAAAACGTGTTGATCACTGAGCTGGCGAGCAGTTCTAGACTCTAGCCACGATGTGCTGTCGGATGCCGGCCGCCTTGGCCTCCTCCCGGAGTGATGTGCCCCCCGTGGTCGCGCATCAGCCGAGATGACATGGCGGTCGCAGCTGTAGTTGACGGGGATGCTCCAAAAGGAACCCTGTGAGACGTCGAAAAGACACAGACGAGGCTCTCAGCGTGTAGCATGGAACCCAGATATCCGGGAAGCTCAGCTCGTGTAGTCCTTCCCTGCAGTCAGTGTCGCACCAGGGGATACAAGAAAAGGCGGGATCAAGGCAGCGATCCGTCGGGCATTTCCAGCATGTTGTTGCTCTAATCTTGTAAAGGGTAGCACAGCACAACACGAGCTTAATGAATGGGGCCTCTAAGGGGTATCGCATGGCATGGCATCGGTGTGCATGTCCAAGACTAGACCGCTTAAAAGTTGCAGCCTCACCGCATAATGCACAAACACGCTCAACTTTGCAAATGGCTCATAGGATCTGGGCATGCTTTTTATTCCAAGACAAGCAGATTCTCTCATGCTCAAGTGGCGGCCGCCACAGACAATCAGAGTCTCGGGAGGCGTTGTGGGTTTGATCGATTGGCCCGCGTGGCGTCTCAGGTTCTGCGCCGTACCTGCATAAAAAGTGACGTGGTGGCGCGAGAGGCAAGGATGGAGGAAGGAAGGAAGCAGGAACAGGAACAGGAACAGTTCTTTCCTTGCTGCAGGCACGGGCACAGGCAGAAAAGTCAGATCTCTCTTTCCCTTGCACGAGATGAAATGGCTTCACAACTCTTGCCTGTCTGTTCATAATTATTCCTTCAGAATCATCCAGAATAACCGCCCTGTTGTTCCCCCTCAACTGCGCCTCGGCTGACAGGGTCTTTTACGCAATTACCAAAGGACCTGCCTGTTCGCCATGATCCAAATTGCAGGGTGCAACGATGGATGGCTGGCCTCGCCGCTCTTCCCAGTGCCTGGCACCTTCTCCCCAAGCCCCCGGTCTCACACCCCAGCTGGAACCCTCAGGACCCTTGCGTTTAGGCCCCTGAGCCAAACCCCTTTGGGCAAGTGCCAACCGCCCCACCAACATCTGAACCTCCACGCTCTCCAACGGTTGGTGAACTCTTCCTGGCGCCCTTCTCCTCCAAAATCCACCAGCTTGGACATCCACAGCTACCGCCGCCAGTCACCGACGCTGCAGCAACCAGCAACAAGCAGCATGGTCTCACCTACAAGCCACCCTTGCTTCGGTGCAGGGTCCTCGTCCTGGCACTCGCCCGTCCCCTCCGTGCAAACGCCCACGCTACCACCAAGGTTGTCCACTCCTGGGTCGCCGTCCGTGATATCTCTCAGCACCCTTGGGTCAGTCACCACCGTCCCCGAGGCTGACTGGACTCTCCCCGGTGGGGATTGACAACTTCCACCCTGATTAAGGGACATCGAGATGCCGGGCCCTGCCTCCCAAGAAATCCAAGGGGCCTCCCGGTGGACCACCGCAACCCCCCATGCGCGAGTCTTCTTGGCAGTCCGGTGTTTGTAGTTTGACTCCTGATCCTTGGAAGAAGCAAAGGGCTAAAAAGAGGCGTTCAGCCCGGTTGTGCCACTCTGGCTCCGTTTTCTGTTAATATCTAACGCTTCCTGCCTCATCTGTGGTCTTATTTCTGCTTTCTCCCAGTCTCGTCTATCTCACTCAACCACACTCCTTCAGTCTTTTGTGACTTTCATTCCATTCTTTTCCGGCTTTTTCGCCATTACAGTCCTTGCACATTACCAGCTTTCACCATTCCAACTTTATACCTTCTTTCGTGAAGCAAAACTGTGTCTTGCTCGCCACTCACAACTAAGGAATTGACTTCTGCAGTTGTTTTGAAGACATCCAATCGTTGACATAGACGAAACTGAAGACGCCGCAAAATCCCAATCCCAGCAAATCCAAAACAACATCTAAGATGAAGTCCGTCATCGCTAACCTCGGCATGTTTGCCGCCGTGGCCAACGCCTACTCCTACCCCCGCCACATGCACTTCCGCCGAGACAACGGCACCGATGATGCCCTCACCACCCTGACTGTCCTGACCACCGAGGTTCAGACCATCACCTCTTGCGCTCCCACCGTCACCAACTGCCCCGCCCGGGACCAGACCGCCCTGGACGAGCTCCCCGAGACCGACAAGACCACCTACGTTGTCACCAACACCGTCCTTCTCACCACCACTGTCTGCCCCGTCACCGAGGCTGGCTCCATCTCTTCCTCGGTCCTCAGCGAGGCCCAGACTGGTGGCATCACCGGCAAGACCATCACTGCCCCCCTGACTGCTGATGTTCCCCTGAGCACCGGTGCCTACCCTCCCGCCACTGCCGGCGATGAGTCCCCTGAGGCTCCTGAGCCCACCAGCCTGACCACCATCACCTCCGACATTGTCACTGACAAGACTGTCACCCTCACCCTCGGCACTGGTACCGATGCCAGCGTTGTCACCACCACCGTTCAGTCCACCATCAAGACTACCGTCACTGTTCCCTGCTCCGAGGCTGGCCCTGAGGTGACCGGCGATGGTAGCAAGGGCAACGGCTCTCCCGATGAGCCCACCACCACTACTACCAAGACCAGCACCGGCACCGTGACCAAGACTGTCGAGCGTGCTGACTCCACTGAGACCAAGACCCCCGGCTCCAGCTACGGTTCCTCCACCGGCAATGGTGATGACGGCAAGTCCACTGGCAACAACACCCCCGACAACGGTTCTTCCACTGGCAACAGCTCCGAGGAGGGTGTCTGCGAGGACAAGACCGTCACCGTCACCGTCTCTGCTCCCGCCTCCACTGTCTACGTCACCGTTGGTGCTGAGGGCAGCAAGACCCAGGGCTCCCACGATGCTTCCGTCACTGAGGGTCCCAAGGGCGGCAACGGCTCTGGCTCTGGCTCCGACAACGGTTCCAGCACCGGCTCTGGCGATGATGATGAGGAGGACTACGATGACGACGAGGATGAGGAGTGCGACACCACCACCACCCTCGAGGCTACCGTCACTGTTGTCCCCTACCCCGTCAACGGCACCACCCCCACCGGTGGCTACGCTGCTCCCACTGGTGCCTACGGTGCTCCCACCGGCTTTGCCCGCCGTCTCCGATAAGCGTCTCGCTGACGACCATGTATATGCCGTCCAATCCTGTACATGACCCCGTATTTTGGTCACTTTCTTGGTTAGCATCTAGTGGAGGGAGGATTCCTCAGGCGGGTTGACACTTTCCTGGATGTATGACAATTTTACACAATTTTTTGCTGCTTCTTCCAAAACCAATTCAATGAATATCATGATCTCTCTATCTTGCCCAACAACACCTCTTGCACAAATGGGGCCCCTACGATGGGTGCGGGAAGCGCCTTTTCTCTTTTCTCTAGATGGATAGATACAGGATTATGATTGCGTGGAGTGTTTGGTTCCGTCGACTATGCTCCGCGTCTTTGGATTGTTTATTTGTCATATACATCTTTTAGCCTTCGTTGTACATATCTGTGAATGGGGATGTCTGGTTTGGAGTAACTTGCAAGTGAACAACCGTGATGTGTGAAGTGATTGATCCAATTAGACACTGTGTTCACTCGCATGTAAATCTGCCGTATTGATAAATCACCTATACTGTAGTATTGTCCACTCAGGTGTTACGTAGTCTATAATTGAGTCTCATACTAAAGTACTGCATACGTGCATTGTCTTGTCATCTCATCTCATCCTTGAGAGAGTCCATCCAGGTCATAACCCCAAACGCCACATTACTCCTCGCCACATACCGAGGACCGTCCAGTTCATCACTACATACATAATTCACACAAAACCTATCCCAAAAGGACCTGCTCGTAGGCTCCACTGTCCAAGTACCGATGCAACACGTCCTGCAGGGCCGCCTTTGTTCGTGCGAGCTGAGGTGCAACTCCGTCAGCCTGCTGGAGGTTACCGCGGATGCTCTCAACGTGACCGGCAAGTTGTAGAGCTAGCGGTTCAAGAGGTGTATCGACGAGATGCTGCATTGCGTTAGACTCTGTCTGGTTTTGGTGATTATAGAAAAAGAATAGACTTGCCTTGAGACTGCTTGAAGAGTCACGGTCATCTGTAGTGATGATGTTGTCTGGGTCTTTCGGTAGAGGTTGCGATGTAGGCGCCAACACGTGAGCTTTGCGATACAAATCCTTTCGCTCTCTTGTCTGCGCCCTCGCGTCGGCCTCTAGCTTGCGTAGCTTTTCATAGTCATCCTCCAACTCTTGCTCCATCCTCGCCTTTTCAGCCCGGAGCAGCTCAACCGCATGCTTCGCCGGAACGAGCTGTCTCTCCAACGCCGTCTTCCCGTCTAGTACGGCTTCAAAGTCGAGCTCGAGGGCACGTCCGCCGTCGGCGTCTGCACCTCTTCGTCTCCCCGTGCGTGCACCGCCGGATGAAGAGGCGGGTGGGAAGGGTAGACCACGGGCGAGCTTGCGCTCTATGCGACGTGAGACGAGGTGAAGCGCTGCCGAGGCGTGGGTGCGACGGTTGCGGGTTGATGATGTGCGTTGGAGGATGGGTTGGTGGGCGAGGGTGAGGATGGATGAGGCGGCGGGGAGGGATGCACCCGTGAGGGGTGTCCATTTCGCGGCGATGGTTGAGGATTTGATGGTGCGGGTATAAGGGGCGATGTGAGGATATGGCTTTGGCGGTGATGGGAGTTCTTCATCTGAAGAGGAGGCGGCTTCTTTACTTGTACGACGACGACGTTTGTTGGTGCCGTCTTGTTGTTCCTGTTCCTTGGCTGCTTCTGCATTCTCAGTTGATGGCCTCGATCCCTTCCGTCGACCACGTTTCTTTGGTTGTGCTTCATCTTGCTGATCCTCCGCTTCCTCTTCTCGTGTATCTGATGCTCTCCCCTTCTTCTTCGACTTGGCTCCCTCAGCGCCCTTGTTATGGACACTCTCAGGACCAATGTCGCGCAAAGAGTTTCTCGGACTTCGTCGAACAGTCTGTTCTTCCTCGGGTTCCTCTTCGGTAGGCGCTTCTCGTCGACGTCTCTTCTTGGGTGCAGGTTCTGCTTCTTCGGGTTCTGGCTCTTGTTGCTGGGCTGCCTTGCGCCCTCGCTTGCGTGGTTGTTGTTGCTCCTCCTCGGGCTGTTCATCCTCTGTCGCCTTTGAACGCGCTTTTCGCTTCTGCTTCTTTGCGCCTTCGGTAGCCTCGTCCTCGTCCTCGTCCTGTTGCTGCTCTTCCTCGGTAGGTTTCGTGCGCTTGCCTCGCTTCTTCTTCCCAGCGTTCTCTACCACTTCTTCCTCGTTCTGCTGCTCTTCATTCTGTTCCTCCTCGGTGGGTTTTGCGCGCCTGCCTCGCTTCGGCTTCTCTGTAACCTCGTCCTCATCTTGTTGCTCCTCCTGTTGTTCCTCAGTGGGCTTCGGACGCCTCCCTCGTTTCGGCTTCGGCGCATCTTCTATAACCTCCTCCTCATCCCGCTGCTTCCCGAGCGAAGGCCGACCGCGTTTCCGCTTGGGCTGCGCTTCTGCTGTCGCGTCGCCATCTTTCGAGTCCAGAGACGGCCGACCGCGCTTCCTTTTAGGAGCTTCCTCCTGCGGCGGGGACCGTTCGACGGTATCGACGCTCTTCTTGGGCCGTCCTCGCTGTTTCGGTCGCACAGCTTCCTCGACGTCGGCTTCGTACTCTTCGGGGCGATCCTGCGACGCGCTGGTGGTCGGCTTTGACGCGTTTGGAGGGCGGCCGCGTTTGCGACCTGGAGGTTTTGGATCTGGAGCCTGAAAAAGTGACATGTTAATAATTGCACAATGAATTTTTACATGTCTTTGAGTGTTCAACTTGCCATTGTGGAATTGGTGGCGCGTGGGGTGGGAGATGCAATTGTTTGTGATGATTGAAATGCATGTTGTTTCAGCGGCTACAGTTTCATCGGCGCCGGTGCTTATCGGGGAAGCGGGGCAGGCCGGGCTTGTTTAGCTCCGCTCGCCGGGCTCGGGCACGGGGGGGGACGGCGATCTTGGTCATTTTTTTCGAGATACGCAGGCGATACGGCATATCTCATATTTATTACAGTAGAGGAGTTTTATTAAAGCAATCTTTTTCAGAATCGGGCATCATGATGCGATTCGCCATTGTCATTTCGAGCACCTCAAGTATTCGGTACGTATATCAAAGCTTGAGTGAATTTGGCATCCCGTCAAGATAGCATCTGTGCCGAGGCCATCTCTCATAGCATAGCATCCAGTACAACCTCATCAGTCTCTCGTCAGTCTGCATCCCCAAGCTGAAAACGATAACCGAGAGTTTTTAGCTCTCCTCGCACCGCCGCACCAAAAAAAACCCTAGGGCTGGCCTCACGCACAATATTGAAGTGGCTGCTACACAATGATGGCATCAGACGTGTGTCCTCGCGATAGGCAGCGCGCGTTCGCATCTGCGAGATAACCATGCCATTCCGTCAGCTCTGCTGGGATTCCAGACGCAAGCAGCTGCTGCGTGATGACGATTGACTGGGGGGGCGGGCGCCGTTGGGGGGGAACAACGCCTCGGTACCGCAGAATGGGTATCGGTACCGTAGCGATCCGCGGACGGTACATTTTTCTTTTTTGCTTTAATTAGCTCTTTGGGTAAGGTGTTTTTTTAAAAGATGTACATTCATGG
Organism: Ascodesmis sphaerospora; assembly: GCA_027569015.1. Classification (NCBI taxonomy): domain Eukaryota; kingdom Fungi; phylum Ascomycota; class Pezizomycetes; order Pezizales; family Ascodesmidaceae; genus Ascodesmis; species Ascodesmis sphaerospora. Next base: position 381,647 of record JAPPUR010000025.1, on the reverse strand, counting down.
GACCCTTCCGTCTACTTGCATGCTTGCTTGGTGTTGAGATGGAAGCATCACAAGAAGTAGGGATGGCATATGTAGCAGCCTCTTATTCGTGTTTTTTTGTGAGTGTGTGCCCTGCCAGCTCAGACAAACCTTTTCAACGCAGACATCCCATTCTTGCATTTGCGAAAAACGGCTCCGCGTTCTTTGTCTGTTGGGCTTCTTTCTTGACATTCACGGCGCCTAATGTACTCCATCTGCGGATAAAGAAAAAAGAGTCATACACAAACAACGTGTCAAGAGGCTAAATCTAACCATGTCACCCTCGAATTCGGTTGTTTTTAGTTGTTAGCCTGTGGGGAGTGTAAAAAAACCCCCAGGAAGCCCTCAGCATTGCTGCCCAAGCGCTGAAGACGGTGATGCCCCCCTTCGTCTCCATCCCCCGGCGGCGCCAACGGGTTGGTCAAGAGGGCGCTTAGAGAGTTGTTTTCTGCGGCTCGTTTGTCCTGTTGAATAATTGAGGGAAAACGACAAAAAAAAAGACGTCTTCTGTGGGATCCTTTCTGCAAGGGCTTGAATCTCGTGTGTCCCACTCGCTTCCGCATCTCTAGGAATCCTTGGCTGAGCCGCGTCTGCGCTGGCATGCCCATCCCATCACACAGAGGCTCGACCACTGATATTCACGAGAGTGAGACTTGTTGGACGTGGGCAAGGGGATTTACAGCGGGCCGGCCCATAATGTCTATGAAATTTTCCTGCATTCCAGACGAAAGAATGAAAAGCTAGCTGGCCTCGTTTTTCTGTGATTCAATATTGGTTGAATTGCCGAAGTTTTTCTGGTGTGTTAGATGTACGTGGTGAGATGGATATAAAAGCGAGGGCGCCTTGTTTGTGCGTGAAAAGTCGAGAACCTCCATCTCTCATCTTTCGAGATACCATCAATCAATCGAGTCTGGTCGACTCGATTTTCACATTGATCCATCCATCCATCCATCCATCTCTATCCACATACGGATACTGTACCTCAGTTGGCTTGTCACAAGCCCCTCCCCCATCAACAGCTGTAATATCCATCGTACGCATAAATCCTGCCCGAGTGATACCAGAGACACATTCGGTTTGCCTCCCGTCTCCTCAAAATTCCGAGCTCCTTCCTCCGATCCATACACACAAAAAAGCACGTGAGATTTCATCGCAGGCCTGTCAAAGAACTGACAGACGCAAACCTTGAATCTCTCGTCCCCAAGACATTCGATCTGAATCACCCATCCATCTTGACTCTAAAAAAGTCCCTCCCCCCCTCACGTCAGTGAGACATCCCGCCGAAGCTATCCCCATCTTCTCTCCACCGGACGAGACAGAAAGAATCCACTTGGAGGCGGCGCCCAACCTCCTCTTTTTCACATTGCAGACCCGAACCCGGCCCCGGTCACGGCGCTACGTTTCCTCCACTCTCTCTCCCGTCCCGCAATCGCGAGAAGGTGCAAGAAGTGCTTCCTCACGTCTTGTCAATCATCACATCAGTCGGCGTCGCCAGGCCCGCCCAAACCCGAATCAGAAAAGGGCTGAGCCTCAGAGACAGGGCCTTCCTTGCAGTTGGAGCTCCCTCGTGCCAGTTTCTCTTTTTTGACCTCAAGGAACAGGCCAGCGGGAGATAGCATCCCGTACCGTCCCATACCCCTCGACGGTTTTAGTTCTTGTCCTTCTTCCTGTCTTGGTTGAGGCATTACTGTTAGTCTGCTTCGCCCGCTCGCCTCATCCCCGACCCGACGACGCAACGCAAGTGATTGTGTGGTGGTTGCTCTGCCAAATAGATTACTCAGGCAGGTCATCCGGTGGTCGCATCATCGCCATCACCAGTCCTCTTTTAAGCAAGAATCGCCCGCTGTCGTCCGCTCCGGGCCAAGATCTGGACCGTTGAGTACCATTGCAGTACCATCGCGGTACTGTACTTCTTTGCTCCAGCTCTTGTTCAAGTTTCTTGGACGCTGCGGGGCCTATCAAGCCGCTTCCCCTCCGTCCCCCTCCGTCCGTTGCTCGCTCGCCATCCATCTTACTTGCATTTCTTTTTTTTCTTCTTCCCCTCCTCTTTTTTTTCTCTTGTCGTTTCTTCTTTTTCCTTTTCCCTCTTTTTTTGTCATCTTCGCTTGATACTCTCCAAGTGAACGACAAAAAAAAGATACAAGGAATCAGCAACCTCTTTATTCCCTGACCGTTTCACCTTGTCGACGAACAAGACAAGACAAGACCCTGCCAAGTACAAGGGCGCCCACATCGTTTTTGGGGTCCATCCCATCGCAGTAGGCAAAGAAACGTTTCAATCGAATCGACGATAAGCGGAACCGACAAGATCTCTCCGAGAGACGAGACTCTTGTCACCCACCCCGCCAAGCGAAGAGTGCTCGATCCAAACATCGGCACCCTCTCTCAGTTTTCGAGACATTATCATGACCCCAAACACAAGCCGAATATCATCCTCTCCGTGTTGGAGATTTCTCCTCTGGGTCTTGACTCCCTGACTACTGCTGTTATCGCTATCACCTGGTGTTGTCTCGCAACGAGCATCCCATCGTCATCGCCACTGTCACTGCCACTCGTATCATTATTCCCGTCGCCATTGGTGCTGTCCTGTCTGTCACTGACTGACTGCCACTGATTTTTTTGTCTCTGTCTCTTCAGCCCAGGCTGATCAACAAGACGGGACCAGACAAGGCCCAACCTACGAACAAGGGCCTTTTCTTCTACTCCTTCGATATCTCTTCTACCCCCCTCGTTGCCCTCCACTGCTGCCAGTCCAGTGCCAGCCCAGCGCAAAGAGGGCCCAAAAACGCCCCCCAAAAAAGCCCGCTCAGCCCTGGCCCAATCGAACCCAATCGACCACCCCCTCCCCCTCACCCTCGCTCGCTCCCAATCAATCCCACTCACTCTCCCACTTGGGACTTGGCCACTTGGGTGCATTGCATCCTGCGATGCTCTGTTGGCAGCCCCGCGTAGTATCCTAGCAGAGCCAGCAGTAGCCAGCCAGCCAGACCGCAGCAGCAGAGCAGGCCAGCCCAGCCAGCCCAGCCCAGTCCAGCAAAGCACAGCACAGCAAAACGGCTGCAGGTTTTTTTCTGCCGTTTTTTTGTCTCCTTCTTATCCTCTTCCCTCTCTCCCTCTCATCCAATACTCGACACTGGTACCTCATCCTCTCACCGGCCCTTATTAAATCACTATTTATTTACTTCCGGATCGGCTTGGGCTCACTTTACCCCACATCCACGCCAACCAAAGGGACTCGATTGATAAGATCCCGCCGACGGTCTGGTCTCGGACTCGGGCTTGTCTTTTTCTCTACCGTACACACCTAACGGCCGTCGGTTGTCAGGTGGTGGACGCCGCCACTTGCACCAATACTTTACCTTCAACTCGGCCTACCAAAATTATATACGTTTTTTTGTCTTTGAGTCTCTCAGTCAACCAACATGCCCAAGAAAAACATCCGGCGGCGGCCTGCTACGCCAAACCTCAAGGTCGCTCAGGTTCAAACTCAGCCTGAGGACCAACAACAACTCACCGCCGCCGACCCGAACTCGCCACCAGAGACCCCCACCACATCGCCGCCCTTTTCCCGCAAGATCAGTCTAAAACCTCGGCGCCAGCCTGACTTTCATGATTATTTTGAGCCTCTTGACACGGATCCCAACATCAAGCCTGTTGGAAATGGTCACCAGTTTAGCTACCAGCCCAACCTGGGCCCTGAGCAGTTGAGTCCTCGCTCATCTTCCTCGTCCGATATGCTCGACGATACCAGCGAAGACGACTCAGACGATGATGATGATGATGACGATGTTTCGGAGAGCCCAAGCATCCGCAGCTTAACGAACAGTCCTGCACCAGCTGCTTCCGAGGCGGATGAGTCTGACATGGATCTTTCTGATGATGCCGAAAGCTCTAGCGACTCAGACGACTCTGAATCTGACTCTGGTTCTGACTCTGACAGGTCCGGTGCTACAGACGAGGCCGAGACTTCACATATCACTGCCACCACCGCGGCCACAGCCACCTGCAACTTTGTTCTCGAGGATGTTGACCCGATGGACTCTGAGTGCGAGGGACTTGATGTTCTGCAGCCTACCGAGATTGAGTCGAACCGCAGTCGCTCAAGATCGCGGCACAGAACGGCTCACAAAATCATGGTCAAGGACTTCAAGAACCTCAACTGCAGCAACGAGACTTCAGACAATGAACAGGCTGCAGATGGCGACTACGAATTTGACGAGGAGTCGGCATTCCTGAGGCGGCGTGAGCAGCTCAGAAAGTTCCGCCGCATGAGCATGGGCAGCAGCTTTGGAAAGCGCACGCATAGCGAGCTCAGCGACTCAGACGACGACGGTGAGGCATTAGACGTCAACGAAGTCGGCTCGAGCGCACGTCGCATGCGGAGAAAGCTGCAGCGAACCAGCTTACTATTCCACGACCCGCCCCCCGCGCGCATTGATGAGCTCGAGGAACCTGACTCGAGCGAGGAGGACTACATCCCCGGCCAGGACCTCGCACGAGAGCTACCTTATTGGGCCATGGAGATTATGGAGATGGACTCGAGCTCGAGCTCGAGCTAGGAACCCGGAAAAGTCTCGCGAGGACCATGTCAGCTGCAGAGCAGAGGCGGTCATGCGCTACCCCGGCCACGGCTACACCGCAGACATGGCGATTAACGATGTTACGAGGACAAGACGAGAGGAGACCAGGGGTACCTCTGACGACGATAACGATTCACCACAACCAAACCAACCCACGAGCACGACACCGCCTGAATCGGACTACTACTCTACCTAGACAGCCGCTCATCCCCGGACGCTCCGGGGGGTTGAGCAACGGCCACCAATCACCTCGGACCCCAGCTTGAATGGTCCGTTCACACAAAATCAGGTCGTGGCTGACGACGGATCAAGGAGGAGGGAGACATACGAGAATGATGTTGGGACATTTTGCATAGAAAGGAAAGGCTCAAGTTAGCATCAGGGACACAGGCCACACACAGTACCTAAGGATCAAAGGCCCTGCATTTTCGTTGGATACCTATTAGACCGTTTCTTTTTTTTACATCCACTGTCATCAGATTAACTTAGTTTGCTCACTTGTCGGAATGAACCACAAGATCGACGAGATCAGCAAGGCAAGGCACAGGAAAGATGCATGCATGCGGAAGAACCTACATGGGGAGGGGGGTACAAGATTGGCGGACAGTTTGAAGACAAGACGCCGCTTTGACATTTTGTTATATCAAAGCAACTCTAGACTCGGATAGACTTTTGGGATCTTTCTTCTGGTTCTTCTTCTTTTTTTTTTTACTCTCATCATCTCTGGGCATCCTGTCACAGAAAGAAAACATCAATAGCATTCTCTGCACACACTCTCTGTAGGACGGTGTGTTTAAAAACGCTCACTAGTCCAGCCACCCCCGGGAGCTCTTAGCTTAGTGACGCCCGGTGGCGTGTGCCAATTTGATTCGGCCGAGAGGGACCTGAGGAACTATCGATTTCGTTTGCGAGGCTCTGTTGGTTCTAAGCAGCTGCAGTGATCGATAGCGCAGGAGACGAGATGTCTTGGCTGGAAGATCAACAGGGGTATTGTGGGAATGCGAGAGGTCATATAATGGGAGGAAGAGAAGGATTGAGAGCGGCTTACAACCCTCATCTCTTCGTCTCTCGTTTACTGGACAAGATGGCTGTATTCAAGTCTCTGGTCGTTACGTTCGTTGCTCTGACCGCCATTGGCGCTAATGCTGGTCCTTGTATACCACCGGCCTCTCTGCCTTCAAGTTCAACCTTGACGGTTGCTTCATCTGAGTCGTCTTTCAGCTCTTCGGAAACGTTGGTCGCGTCATCTACTGAGACTTCTTCTGGAACTGCAACTTCTTTGACAGCTACATTAAGCTCCACCCTCGAGGCTTCTTCTACCACTTCTTTGACTTTGTCAGAGAGTTTGACCTCATCGTCTACGGAGACCTTGACCGAGACTTCTACTGGCATAACAACGGCTTCAACGGATGCGTCAAGCTCGACATTTGCGACTTTGACCAGCACGGGAACTTCAGAGACGTTGACAACTGCCACCTCTACAGCCGAGTCTTCAACTGTCGAGTCTTCAAGCACAGAAATCTCAACCACAACCACCTCAAGAGAACCCATTCGCACCGAAGAGTGCGCAATCCTTGGCGGTGCCGGCCACGACCTTTCAGACGACAAGCTCGCGGAAGTCAAGATCCAAGCATACGACGACAAGACACTCGACGAGTGTCTCGCCATCTGCGAGTCCCAGAGCGACTGCGCGACTCTTGCGTATAACCCGACACGCAACAAGTGCGAGACGTGGAAGGGCACGCTGGAGCAGATTGGCGTCGACAACACCCCCGGGGCGGAGTGGTACTACTATTCGACTTCATGCCTTGCCAATGATAGAAAGGATACATGCGCAAGGCCAGGCTGGGGTCTCGACGGTGATTCAAACTCTTCAGGGACAAAAATTGACAAGTTTTCTGGTTATGACAACTACGCGGGCTGTTATGCGTTCTGCAAAGAGACCGAGGGGTGCGCCATGTTTGCGTTTAACCCCGTCGAGCAGCTGTGCGAGCTCTGGTCCGGGTCGTTTGAGCAGGCCAAGTTTAGGCCTGTGTTTAGAGCGTCGTGGACGTTTTATAGACTGGATTGTCTTGAGCCTCAGGGCGGTGAGGGCGGTGCGAACTGAACTGTCTTGGCTTAGTTGATGGTGATGGAGGAGTTGATGGATATACGTGGAATGTGGGAAATGATACATGACTAACTATACCTTTCATATGAATATGCAATAATTAAAATGGAACAAGACGTTGTATCACTTATAATAGAATACGGTTTGATCATCAATTGAGGTGGTCTTGACACGGACATATAAGCACAGCTCTAATGGAGGCCACACTCGAACTAACAATTTCACAACTAGAACTTGTCATAGATAATTACAAGGTAATTTAAATAATCGGAGCATTTCACCAATCCAAATCAGTCTTTAATTATTTAATTGGACATGTAAGCCAAGCTCCAGTATGAGTGGGCTTTGTGTAAGTTGTGATGGTGAAGGAGGGGTGCTTATCGATAAGCAACCTGCCCGCCTTCATTGTTTTGAAACTCCACCACAGATCAACACGACCATCTCCAACCACCACAACTGCTCTCAAGCATCCGTTCCACCATTTAAACGCATTCTGTCCTCTCGAGTCACAACTTCGAAGCCAAATATCATAGAGGTACAACTGAGAAATTGGTCGGCCTGTCACCGTCCGACAACCAGCCATCATGTCCCTCATTTCAGCCCATCTCGAACAGATTGGCTACTCATGCCAAGGCATCGACTCCCTCCCGTAAGTCCTCTATACTCCCACTGTAAACCATTGCTGATCATGTACAGCTTCCCTCGACCCAAAATCTTCACCAACGCCCTTCTCTCCAACCACGACATCACCTCCCTCATCCGCGACACCGAAGCCCACGAACGCGCCCTCTTCTCCGTGCCCCCTCCTCCCCCACCCTCGACAGCCCTCAAGCCCACAGAGCCTGAAAAGACAAAGTCGACGGGGAGGCGGCAGACTGTTTTCAACGTGGCTTCTGGAGAAGTGACTACGGGTCCTCCTCAGCGAGCCGGCGCAGGTCATCCTCGACGTCAGACAGCTGTGGCGGCCGTGTTGGGTGGGCAGATGCATGAGGAGTTGCGTCGCGGGGAGATGGATCGCAAGGGAGATGTAGATGTCAATGTTCTTCTTCGAGGTGCAGAGAAGCTCTGCGGCGTATACGAGTTACCAGGCGCAAGAGAACGCATCGCCGCATTGAAGAGTAAACACGCCCACGGCAAGAACACGATGGCATACTACGAGGCGCGAGTAGCAGAGCAAGCTGAGAAACTGGCGACGCTGGATCACAGGGATTGGCTCGGCGATGCAGATGAGGAAGAGGAGGAGGAAGAAGGCGAGGTGTGGACGGAGGAGGATCTGAGGAGAGAGGAGGAGGAGGCGAGGCAGATGGAGGTTAAGAAGAGGGAGTTGCAGGTGAGGTTGAGACAGATGGAGAAGGATCTGGGTGGGTTGATGAGGATGTGAGGTGTGAGTGGTGAGATGAGATGAGATGATACCCTTATGAGATATGAAGTTGTTGATATAAACGTCGCCTATTGCTGTCTATAAGATACACGTACATGATGCAATCTACTGACTCTCCTTGAGAGCCTCTTCCCTCGCCAAAACCATCTGCTCCAGAAACACTCCCACATCCTCAGCTCCATCAACCGTAAACTTGCCATTGATGATATATCGCGGCACACCCCTGACGCCCAGCTTCTGCATCTCAAGCACTTCGGCATCAACCTCTTCCCCTCCATTGCCACTCTCCAACCATGCCTTCGCTTCACCCTCATCAACACCAGCCCTCCCAGCAGCCTTGACAAGATCATCTACGCTGGTGATGTTGCCACCCTCTTCAAAATACATCTTCATCACCTCCAAAGCAACCCTCGTCTGCAAGTCTTCCCCATTCTTCGTCTTTGCCAGCTTCTCCAACCGATGCGCATCCCTAGTGTTCCCAGTCGTACAGCCAAAGTCGAAAATCAACCCCTCGCGCTTCGCAATGTCCCTCAGCCGCGCCTTGAGCTCGGGCACCTTTTCCTCGCCGAATCTAGACGCCATCTTTTCGAGCATCGGCTGCGTCTTGGAGTTGGGGTCGAGCTGGTAGGCGTGCCAGGTCGTGGTCACGACGTCGCTGGAGGAGACTGTCTTGCGGTAGAGGGATATGGCGCGGGAGAGACGGATGGCGCCGATGTAGCACCAGGGACAGACGGGGTCTGAGATGGCGGTTATGGAGATGATTGGCATTGTGAATCTTTGATGTTTGTATGAGTTGTGGTGTAAGTGGAAGTGTTGTGCGACGTCGTTGTGATCAAGGGTGTAATTGAGAGTAGAGATGACTGAAATAATTAGTTGACAGATGACTAGAGATGAAAACATGGCCTATCTAAATATACTTCTGTCGCAGCCTGTCTCCGACAAGTCCGTCGTGGAATCTGTATAACCTCACTAAACGGGCGGAGTTCCGCCCAGAGGAATATGCGTCCAATGCGAAAAGGGGCAGCAACGAGTTCAGCAACTAGGCCGTCATTTAACTAGAATACATAATTGATTCGTCTTACTCATACGAGTGGGGATCGCTCCCTGGGTATCATGTCTATCTTTCATCCAAACTCCGCTCATGTCCTCCGCTCAACCGCCAACTCCGCTCCGTCGTCTATCATACGGTTCATGTCTATGTGAAGATGATCTTTGAAAACGCCCTCCACGAGGTCTATAAAAGTCACCATGTCGTCTAGTAGCACCCGAATTCTTATCGTGTTCAGCATTGGCCCGATGATGCCTTTGCCTACCTGTTCCCCCATCCGCCTCTGGTTCACTTCCGCGGCTGCTTGTCGCCGAAACTTGGTCATACTGAACAGCTCGATCCCAGTCGGCAAGCTTTGTAAAAGGACTCCGTAACCAAGCTCTCAACTCATGCAAAAATAACCGAGTGCTGTCTCGCCCTAGGAACTCTGAAATCATGTTCTCGGCTTGACCAGCACTTCCCATAATGTCGACTGACTTCAAGACGGCAATGATGTACTCGAGGAGAAACTCGGCATTGTTCGCCCTCCGTCTATCAACAGCAGTCCTAGCATTACCACCTCCAGGTCGAGACTCTTCGTTGTCAGGGGCAAGAAACGAAAAGACCTGTAGTTCTCTTCGAATCCACATTCGTGCGCGCGACACCAGCTCGACATCTGCGCAGAATGCTGCCGGTGTCAACTCTCTGTAACGAGAAAGCCGGTTCGAGCCAACATGCTTTGAGTAGCGATTATAACGGTACACGTCCCGGCGCCTTGCGATCTCATCCGAGGGGTTCGGGGGCGTCTCGTAGCGGGATCGTGAATAACGACGTCGCCGTGGTAAATTCCTGCGAACAGAGTATAACGAATATGGCCTCGCATCGGATCGTTGACTCTGCGGCTTCGGAGAAGATTTCGGGACGACATAGGTTTTAGGCACGGGCTCATCGAGGGCGTGGCGAACCTGCGAGATGGTTGCCTTGCAGAGAGGGCATTTCGGCGTCTGCTCGAGCCAGCTGAGGAGGCACAGGTAGTCAAAGTTTCGGTGCTGGCAAGGGACTACCTCGCAGGCCTCGGTGATGCCCTCGAGGCAGATGACGCAGCATTCGACGGCATCTTCTTGAGTGGTGGCTATCTCTTCGAGCGTGCTCTGGAGGACTTGGCGTTGGAGGTCGTCGCCTGATTCGTCTGCCTCCATGACGAGGGCAGAAAGATATGAAAGAGTTGCAATAACCCGTGCGATGCGCTGAAACGACCCAAAGACTTTGAGGTTAGAGGCAAGATGTTGAAGTTGTGAAGATCTATGTCATGGATGGGTGAATTAGAAATACGTACCCGGACGTGGGGAAAGAAACGTCCGGAAAGTACGTACCCACTGGGCTGGCGCGCGGTTACACTGAAAAGCATGGTGCCGGCGGTAGCAGAGAGTGGCCTTACCTAAGGAGCATAGGAAAAGTAATCAAAGACTGCTCAAATAAATCTAAATATATCATAGTTTTTATTAAAATTTTTACAATTCTATCAGGGTTTCTATGTACACTTCTCTCCTATCTTCATGAATTGAAGACGACCCTTGTCAGTACTTCTCGGGTGGGCCCGAGGGTCCCGCGTCTTCCCTGCACCTGCCATGACGTTAAACCCGCCAACCCCTGTCTTTTCGCGTTGAGTGGTTCGCGTCAACACGCGTTTACGCCATACCGCGATAATCCACCATAACTACCCACATACCTCTCCCCTCTCCCTCTTCACACTTCCACCTTTTCTTCCATACATACACACACCACAATCGAATCGCGATGGATGAACAAACAAAAGCCGAATACGAAGCTCAATCGCAGCAGCTGCGCGTCGACCTCAAGACATGGGAGACCAGCTGGGCAAAGGCGCACAAGGGCAAGAAGCCAGGAAGGGGCGACATCAAAGCGAACCAGGAGATCGGTACGAACCATCAACGAGAGGTCAGAGCATTGCACTGACGATTCATCAGCCTTGAAATACAAGCAATATAACAAACTCCGCGATATTCTCTCAGGCAAGCTGCCGCCATCCGCCAAGGACGCCTCGCAGCCCAGGAAGCGCAAGCCCGATACCATTCCCGCAGAGACACCTACCAAACGCACCAAGCACATCGAGACTCCGGCGAAAAACAGGATCCAGGACCAAGATGAAGAGCTCATGAACACACCCGCTATTTCACGGAAACTGTTCAGTCCAGCGTCGGTTACCTCGGTTGGTCCAACACCTCAGCGAGATGGACGTGTCCTCGGATTATTTGATCTGCTGGTGGAGAAAGAGCTAGGAACACCAACAAAATCAGCTTCTGCAACTAAGTCGGGAACCGGAAACAGGGTCGACGCGACTCCAACTAAGCGATCTACCCCAATGGACGAAGAGGCCAGCGACAAACTTGGTCGGACACCTATGTCGTCTAGCAAGCGACAAAGGTTGAACCACTTCATGACGCCATTAAAGAACCGTGACGGAAACGTGGACGCTGTCACCCCCTCATCAGTCTCAAAGCTTCAGTTCGACACACCTGCTTTCCTGAAGCGCAATTCTCTTCCGGTCCTCGATGAGAATGGCGACTTTGATGCTCCGGCTCCTCTGCGGTTGCCACGCAAGCCTTTCACAAGGGGGCTAAGCGAGATTGTTGCCAGCCTTCGAAAGGTGGAGGAGGACAACCTGGATGACGATTTGGACGCATTGAGAGAGATGGAAAATGAAGAGATGGGCGAACCGAAACCGAAAACTCTGTTCCCGCCCAAGCCGAAGGACGATGTGCTCGTTGCAGACACCCAAACACGCCAACTGCCTCTTGGCGGATTCGATGATGAGGGCATGTACGACAGCCCAGTGGAGGACCAAGTTGATCGTGATGGCAATCCCATGCGAACATACAAGAAGAAGGGCCAGAAGCGGACGACTAGACTGGTCAAGATGCGCCCGATCCGAACGCAGAGACCAGCCAACCTGGGCGAGGGTCCTGGAAGTGATGTGGAGAATGATGAATTCGTTCCCGAGACGCAGGCCGCCGACGACGACGGCGAATTTGATTTGGAGAAGCCGCAGAAGAAGCCTGCGGCCAAGAAGGAGGGCACGGTGAAGAAGGCTGCTCGAAAGGTCAATGAGCTGGCTCATGCAAACTTTCAGCGCCTGAAGCTACGGAATCACGGGGCCAAAGGCGGACCAGGATACAACAGCAGATTCCGACGGCGTCGTTGAGGAGTGTAAGTTGGCTTATCATGATTTGCATTGTAAGGAGTTCGGGACATGGAAGATACCACTAGAGATAACGGTCGGTGCATGTGTTTTAGTTTCATCATGAAAAGCTGTAATAAAATGGCTTCACCCTTTCCAATTGGCACAACCTTGAGAAGACGTGATGTTATGTGATATCAGGGTTTCTCTCATCAAGAGGCGATGGATGCGATGGTGGTTGCTTGCTGCCTTAAACCATAACTAAAAACAGCTAGAGACCTTGATCACGCTAAACCTGTTTGGGGTATCCACAGAACTCAATGGGTTTAGGATCCAATATTTTTCTATGGCACGTCCCCTGCAACCAAAATCCTCACGCCTTTTACATCCTCGCCTCAAAGAAACGCGACTCAAATTGCGCCCTCAAATTCATTTCCTTCATTCTTCAGAATCGCGGCAAATTTCATTTCTTCTTACTATAGACCCTGGTTTCTTTTGGTCAATATAGGAAGAAGAGGTGTTGTTGTGGCTACTACCGCGATCCACGCGCCATTGTTGAGCGCGTGTCAAGGACAAAGATTGTCGAAAATTGTTTACTCTTGGGTGCCAATCTCAAAAGAATTGACATCTTTGTCTAAGCATCACAACTCATTTTACTGGCGTTATTGAGATCAAAGAAGGTTCTGGCTGAGAGGACGAGCAACTGCTTCCCTCTCCTTATCGGAGCGCGTGTCGAGTTTTATATACAAGCCACTTTCAGGTTGAGCTACCTAGATTTTCTCGTCGCTTGCAAACACCTTCCTCTTTCACAGTCATTTCATTTCAGCATCCAGACAGCCATGTATATGCAATAGCATGAGCTTCACACATCAATATGCCGGTGAGACCCTTGCCCCTTTACAAGACGACATGGCTCTGACTTTACATCAGCCGTTAGATCTGGGAGATGACGGGTTAGACATTCATCCATTGTTGGATAGTCACGACATTGACTGGCACTCACCTCTGGGACAAAGACACCCATTCGATCGTGTCTTTGGAAACGCATTTGTCCCTCAAGAACCGTCGGCTCCCCTCCCTCAAGATGCGCCTGCGGTATGGACCAAGTTTGGCGAGCTGGAACAAGATGAGCGCATGACCCCGCTGGAGGATATCGATCTTCTACCCGGTCCTTTACCAGAAAGCCCTCCAAACTATTATCCAAGCCCTGAGGGTGGTCTCTTTGATGGTATCGATGATGAGCTACTTCGGGCCCTTGAGCCAGATGTCGAGGATGAAGACGTTGCTCCAGTCGTTGATGAGACGAAAACTCCAATCGAAGAGATCATAGAGGTCAAAGAGGAAGACTCAGAAACGCCAGATATACAGTCGCCTAGCAAGCCGCAGCCGCTCAGCAAGACAGTGAGAGTCGAGCTTCCAGAGAGTTTGCTCCTCATACCACGGTCATGCTACGAACCATTCGAGCCTGATGTGCCGATTGTCAGAGAGCGCATAGCTTTCGATACTCTCTTTGAGGCTGCAAAACAGGCCGGCCAGGATATCGATGACTTTGTTGAGTTTCAGCTTGACGACTTTGCCATCTACTGCGATCGTCCCAAATATCCGGAAGAGATGTGCTCCTTGCACAATGTCGACACCAAGAGTGGCTTCGGCGACTGCTTTTTTGATGGGAGACTCAGCGTTGGGGATAAAGCCTTTTTCGTACGTCGAGTACGTATCGCTGCGCTTCCGATTGACAACTACGGTACTCTGTCCAAGCACACGGTCCGTGACAAGATCTGGCTTCAGTCAACCTTCAACTCGGCACGCGAGGTCTATTACCGTCTGAACCGTCCAGCCAAGGAGTACCGGCGCTTCTTCAACCCGTTCCTGTGGGTGGCTGACCTGGCCAAGCATTTCGTCGACTATCTTAAGGTGATGGGCGAGAGTCGTCTCGATGTGACAATCTTTCACTTCCGTGCGACCTTTAGCAGTTGGCTAGCCAAGACACATGGCAAGGCGCCCGTTTTTGTCGCGTGGAAGAAGCTGTTCCCAAGCGACGACTTTCGAACAGCTGTCGTGGCCAACTTGGGATTCCTTCATAAAGAGGCCATCGGTGTGCTGGGAGCCAGCAAGACCTACAAGCACAGTCTGTGGGCTGAGGTATGGGAGTTCAGACAGTATCAGAGGTTTCCGCCAGAGGAGAAGAAGGATGGTCGCCAGAGGAGGAAGAGAAAGTCTCAGATTCAAGACGATTCGACAACTGAGAGCAGTCTTGACGGACAAACTGAGGACCAAACGCCTGCGGACACAAAGAACAACAGCCAGAACAAAGACAGTCCGCCCACGATTGTCACGCAGTACATATACGACTGCTTCTCTCATCTCCCCTTTGGCGACCGCCTCAAGGCCATGCCCTTGAGCGACAAGACAAAAACCCTGCGCAATCAACTTATCCGGAAGCGCCATCTTGAACTCCCTGCGCCGCTTCACACTACTGCGAAAGACATATCGACGGCTGAGACGCAGCAGATCCGTGACATCCAGCCAGGAGACACCATTTCGACGCAGCGAGATGATGAAGAGTCGGGCACCATGTGGCGACGTGATATCGCACATGGGTTTCACGACGTTGATCGCTGGCTAGCACTGGTTCAGCGAGTACACACAGATAAGCGTGGCCGCCGATCCTTTGATGTCATCTGGTACTACAGACCCGTCGACACCTTGTGCGGCCTGATGAAGTATCCGTGGAACAACGAGCTGTTCCTCTCAGACCACTGCTCTTGTGGTGAGACGACGAAAATCCGTGAGAGCGAGGTCTTGGGTGTGCACAACGTCGAGTTTGGAGGAACATCGGCTACAACCGCCGAGTTCTTTTGTCGACAAACATATATATGCGCTGAGCGCAAGTGGATTACTCTAGAGAATGGCCATCTTCATTGTTCTCACACAACCAATGCCCTCAAGGCTCCAGAGTTTGCTCCTGGAGAGACACGGCTTGTCATCCTAGACAAGCACAGCGGTCGTTCTGAGCCATGCGAGTTTGTGGCCTCTTACGAGGAGGATTACGATGACATCTACAGGTTCCGACAGTTGCTAAGGAGAGGTCAAGTTGATCTCAAAGCACCAAATGCTCCACCGAATGAATTGGTGTATAGCGAGAATCTAGTCGAGGTTAAAAGACGGCGCATCCTGGAACCATGTTTCGTGCGCTTCTTCAAGGCTGGGCAAGAGATTCCCGCACCCTACGACCGAAACGGAGTGGGAGGCTTCTTTTACATCACACACCAGGAGGTCTCCGACGAAGGCACTGGAACTCGGTCATGTGTTCCCCTTGAAGCGTTTCCTACCACGCTCAAACAAGGATTCGACCCATCTGAACCGATTCAACGGCTTCGAGGTCTGGATCTCTTCTGCGGCGGTGGAAACTTTGGACGCGGACTCGAAGACGGAGGTGGCATTGAGATGCGCTGGGCCAACGACTTTAACGAAAAGGCCATGCACACGTACATGGCCAACACATCAGGTCCCGGAGCCGTCGCCCCCTTTCTCGGCTCCATCGATGACCTCCAGCGGTTAGCTATCCAAGGAGAGTTCGCCGACAATGTTCCTCCAGTCGGTGATGTCGACTTCATCTCTGGCGGCAGCCCCTGTCCCGGCTTCTCACTCCTCACAAACGACAAGACCACGATAACCCAGCGCAAGAACCAGTCCCTCGTCGCCGCATTCGGCTCCTTCATCGACCTGTACCGTCCGAGGTACGGCCTTCTCGAGAACGTCCCCGGCATTGTGCAGCGCAAGTCGAACCGAGACCAGGACGTCTTTAGCCAGTTGATCTGCGCCATAGTAGGTCTCGGATACCAGACTCACTTCTTCTTTCTTGACGCCTCGGCTTGTGGTTCTCCTCAGCGTCGTTCTAGAGTCTTTCTCGCCTTTGCTGCCCCGGGTCATCGTCTCCCTCGTCGTCCTAACCCGACGCATGCCCATCCTTCCAATACCAACTCCTTTAGTCTGGGTAACCTCCCCACTGGTGAACCCATGGCTGAACGTATAATACCCTTGGCCACGCCGTTCGACTTTGTCTCTGCCCAGGCTGCAACCGCCGACCTTCCCCCTGTATACGACTCCAAACCTGATATATGCGTTCCCTTCCCAGATCACCGCATCTCCCTCGGTGCCACTCGACAGCTCCGCAACAAGATTAACCTAATCCCCACGCGCCCCTACGGCATGAACTTTGCCCAGGCCTGGTACGGCCCGGACCGCAAAAAGGCCGGCACGGGCGTCCTCACCCCAGCCGAGCGTCTCGTCTTCCCCGCCCTCTCGGCCAGCTCCCTTAGCCGCTCTAACCCCTGGTCCAACGCCTACGGCCGCCAACGTCCCGATCGTCTCATAGAGACCGTCGTGACTAGCCAGAGTCCTAGCGATGCCAAGAACGGTCGTACATTGCACTGGCAGGAGGACCGTGTGCTCACCATCATGGAAGCCCGGCGCGCTCAGGGCTTCCGCGATCACGAGGTCATACTCGGCTCTCCACCTGATCAATACCGCGTCGTTGGAAACAGCGTTGCTCGTGAGGTCGCCGTCAGTCTAGGCGCCGTCTTCCGCGAGGCATGGGCACAGAGTCTATTGGATGAGGGCCGTGGCACCGCAGCTCCTACTCGGCCAGGTGTAGACGTATCTCCAGCTGTCAAAGTTGAAGATATTCCCCTTGGCCCAGTAGCTTCAATCAACGTCGAGGAACTTCCTCGCTCACGAGCTTCCCGGAGTCAAAGCAGGTCGAGCCAGACTTCATCTACACCTACGACGACCCCTCCTCCTCCAAGCACCGGCTCAAAGCGGCAGAGGAGGACTTCTATCGCTATTGAGATCAGAGCATCCAAGACGTCCAAAATGGACAAGGACGATAGCCCTGGAAGGGGCACACCTAGCAGTACTCAGGGTCATGGGCCGAGTCGCTTGAGAGAGAGCGTCACGCTTGACCATGAATAAGTCATCAACATCACTTTCGTCGGAGTCAAACATGCCTGTACCTCCAACTATACATTCCCACATGTTATTACTATACCCAGCCAAACTGTAACATGGATGTAACCTTCGTCCACTCGAGACTACCTCAGAGACGAGACAGTCACACCGCAAACCACATTCATCAATCCAAATATAAAAAGTCATTGATATCATCAAAGTCTCGCTACCGCTGAAATTATTCAAATTATCGAGAGGAGTGCGGACGAAACTCCAAAACTCCGCCCAACTCTCATGCTCATCCATCCATCCATCATAACTCTCAGCTCTTGATGCATGCCCCTAGATCGTGATAAACCGTCGTATGCGTATCTCTTGCGAAAAAGAAGAAAAAAGAAACCCAATCTCGCTCCTAAAATCGCTCTTTTCATAAAACGCCCTTAATCAGATTTCTCTAGGTCTTTCAGCGTCATCACCTTGGCTCCCATCGGGATCTGCCCGCCTCTCATCTTGACGCCCGCGTACGGTACGCCTGATGTCTGTCCCAGGATCGTTACCAGCTCCCGTCCAGAGACGCTCAGCTCAGAGCCAGTGTAACCCTTGATTGCACATTCCTTGAAAATGTGTCCAATCAGCCGCTCTCCCAGAGTCTCGACACTGCGGCCGCTGGCCCAGCCCTTGTCGTTGCTGAGACGCTGAAGGAGGGAGAACAGAGATGTCCGTGTGATGGTGTCCATCTCTGGTGTCTGCTGGATCGTGATGCCAACCTTTCCAACAACCTGGCGGAGCTGCTCAATGCACTGCTCAGCTCGGAGAGGTCGGAAGGTGAGCTCAGTTGCGAATCGACTCTTGATGCCCTGGTTGCTGCGAAGGAGGCGATCCATGTCCTCATCGTATCCAGCCAGGACGATGATCAGCTTGCGGGCAAACTGCGGCTTCGTCACAGCGTCTACCAGCTCGCTCACGGCCTCCTCGGCGAAGGATCCACGGCTACCTGCCAGTCGGTACGCCTCGTCAATGAAGAGCACCTTGCCCAGAGCCGACTCGAGCAAACGGCGGGTCTTGGGACCTGTCTGTCCGCAGTACTCGCCGATGAGTTGTGACGCTGAGACATCTACAACATCGGGAGCTGAAAGCAGGCCCATATCATAAAAGATTTGACCCAGCTTTCGTGCCGTCGTTGTCTTACCAGTACCTGGTGGTCCCTTGAAGACGTACGTAAAGGGCACGTACGGTCGTGGGTCGACTTTGCGCAGTCGCATGCCCTGAACCATGTACTGGTATGACTCAAACTTGGAGATGATCTCCTCGAAACCGACAAAGCCATCGAAGAGAGCCCTGGTATTAGACACTGCTTTTGACAGGCGGTCATAGTCGGCATCGAAATCCTGAGGCTCGAGGGGAAGGGCGTCCAGGTCGTCGTCCTCCGACTTCTCCTTGGCTACGCGGCGTAGACGAGCCAAGATGGCCTTGGAGAGGAGATTATCCACCTCACCTCCGTTACCAAAGTTGGGTCGCACAGAGGCCCGTTTCAGAACCTCCATAGCAACCTCGCGAGCCTTGTCTGTGGCCACAAGCTTTTCCTTGGTCATCTTCAGATCCAAGATCTTGCCAAGGGTCTCCTCGCTAAAGTTCTCAAACTCGAATGCTGTGTCCAGAGGGAATCTTCGTGCCAGGCCGGGGTTCGCGTTGGCGTACATCTCCTTCATCTGCTCCGGATATCCACAGAGAATGACGCATCGATCCTCTCCAGGAGCTCCAGTCACCTCGGCGACGATGGTGTCAATAATGGCACCCCGGAAGTCGCCGTTCTTAGTTGTGCCGCTACTACTCGTACCAGGGTCGAGCATATGGGCATCGTCAATGATCAGAACATTGCCCTTGGCCTCGCGCAATGCCTCTTTGGTGTTGTTTTCGGATCCTCCGATATAGCGATCCAGAAGGTCAGTTGGACTCTTGACAATGACATCTCCCTTGGAGAGGAGACCGAAATCTGCCAAGAGCCTACCATAGAGCTTTGCGACTGTTGTCTTTCCGGTACCAGGAGCACCCAAGAACACTCGATTCGGTGAGACAAACAAGGGATCATCACCTCGCATCTCCCGAATGTAGTTCTGGTTGACCTGGCTCACCACCGAAAGGATGGCTTCCTTGACGGTATCCAGTCCCACAAGTTCCTGTAGCTCCTTCCAGGCAGGACTCTTGTCAGGGCCAAGTGAAGGCTTGTTACCGAGAAGGTCTTCTTTGGTCATCTTGAAGTCTTCCAGGTAGTTTCCGTCCCTCCTAGCTTGGCGGAAGCGTTCAACCTGCCGTCTACAAGCTTCGAGGAATGCCTTCCTGACAGGCCAAATATTGCCAAATGTCTTCTCGTTCATGCCTTGAGTGATTCTGCGGATCAAAATCTTGACAAAGAGGCCGTCGTACCCTCCTTCGACTTCCATCTTGTTCTTGAACCACTTGCGCATCATTCCGTGGAAGACGATCTGGAGTTCTTCCTGGGTGTAGTTTGGCAGCTTCAGCACAGGGAAGTGATTTGAGACCTCAGCACTGTAGCCCAGCTGATCCGACAGTCCCCATTGACCATTGCCGGCAAGGATAATGACCACCTTTCCAGGGAGATCTTGTGACCTAACGTAGAAGTTCCACAGGTTGCAATCATCATTATCCATAAGATGAGCATGGTCAATGATGGCAATCTAACTGGGTCAGCACTTCATAGCCTAAGTAGGGAGGGCAATTGGCTTACACAGCCGCCGCACGCATTGCATGTGCTGTGAATGGTGCTGAGAGTTGACGTCTTGGACATGCTGTAGGCCGAGAATCTGTTGATGCCAGTGATTGATCCTGCCTTCTTGACGACACCAAGAGAAGCAAGGAATTTGGCATAGAGGCGGGCGAGCATCGTTTTGCCGGTTCCCTCGTTGCCCATGAAGACAGCATCAAAGTTCTCCTTCTTGAAGTCGGTTTCGCGTCTCTGCGAGGCCTGAACCTTGGCCTTTGCGTGCAGGAAGAAGGCCTTGGTCTCTTCGAGGCCGGGCAAGGACATGAGCCGGTCGAGATACTTGTTTTCGGCCTTTTCCACCTCCTTCTGTCGCAACCACTCAAGTCGTGAAGGCGACTCATCTTCGCACTGCTCGGGATCGAGGCCGTCTATAGATTCGTTGTCGGCGTCGTCTAGGTCTTGTTGCTGTGATTTCCTTGGGAACAGTCAGTTACAGGTTCTCAAAGCGATTGCTGTTTCGCCGTCGGCTTACTCGATCTCTTCGAGGAGCTCCTCCATCTGTCTGCAGAGGTCCAGGAAACCTGGTTCTGCCAAGATAGGAGGTTCTGTCTCCTCCTCTGCGGGCTTGTCCTCCGATTCGGACTCGCTTTCATCGCCAGTATCGTATGGGACATCGCCAAACAATTTTCCAATGCCAAAGGCGTCCACATCTTCATCCTCACTGTCCTCACTTTCCTCTGGAGTGGGCTCCGCGGATTGATTTACAGTTTTGGCGCGATTGCGCCGCTTCCTGGTTCGGCGGGGTTTGCGACTGGGAATGAGGCCAAGAAGACGGCTCACGAGAAAATGGGGGTCATCTGTTTGGTACTGTTTCGCCCAGGGCGGGCTTGTGGATTTATGCTGATAAGGCTGTAGGCCGAGCAGCCAACTGACGGAGAAGCTTGGGTCTGCAGATTCAAACTCCATCATTGCATTGGGGTTGGCTTGCTCTGACATAAAGCTACAATGTGCAAGTTTCGAGCTCGAAAGAGCTAGCTAACTAGCAGAACGAAGCACGCAAGCAGCAAAAGCCGGGAAATCAAGGGAGCACGAAAGATTGTTGAGGCGACGACACGGGGCGGTTGCGGCGGGTGCGGAAGCCGGAGCGGGGGTGGGGAGAGGGCAGAGGTGGAGGTTGGAGGATGGAATGGCGGATAAGACAGACAACGGAACGTGAATGGTAGCGAGGAGAGCCGAGATCGCGTGCGACAAGGACGAGGGTGAGGCGACGGAGGTACAAGAGACACCGAGAGAGCCGGATTGGGACAAGAACGGCGGGAGATGGCTTGTTGGGGTGACGATAGACAGGCAATCGATACAACGGCCAGAGTCGCAAAGGTGAAGCTTCCAGCTGCTGGATGGAAGTGCAAGGTAATCAAGAAGAGGGAAAGGAGAGAAGAAGTGCGGGACGCCCTGAGGCAACAGGGAGACGGTCTTTTTGAAGGGACCTCCAAGGTTGTTTGAAGTTCACTTTCCAGGCAGCCAATGGCTCCGTGTGCTCTCCGACGCCGCATGCACCTGCCTGCCTGCCTTACCTGCGACCTGCGACCTGCTACTTCTCCATGGCGCACACAGGTGGATGTACAGGAAGGTAAGACGGGGTCTGACGGCTTCACAAGGGTAGGTACTTGGAGGTTGGTTGGAGATACCTGAAACGCCCTGCTAGCAGATAGCCTCAATGTGGTACACCTGCAGCCGCATTTGTACCTCGACCCTGGATCGGCCTTCAACCTGGCAAGTGCTAATAAAGCTGGGAGTCATCCGGACAGCCTGGTTGTTCAACAACAGCAACAAAGTGGCCGCCAGCCTCTCCACATGCACATCCCGTCGTGCCCGTTGGTACTGTACATATCCCCTTGTCCTCTTCCTTGTCTCCCGTCAGTTTCCCCTCCAAGGGCGGTTGCCTCATGCACTGCCACGGGACAATGGCGCATTGGGTGAGTTGGGGCGCCTCTGAGCTGAATCGGGGACTTCTATTGGCTGCTGCCTGGCTGGCCGCGTGAGATTCAAAGAGACGGGCTCACCATTCATGCGCAACGCTCCGCTGGGACGGTTTCGACCTTTGACGACGAGACGCTGCGTGGCTACTTGCTTTTCGCTCTACTTATTTGTTGATACCTCTCGCGTTTCTTGTCGACTTGGAATCTTTGTCTCGGGCAGACCGTCAAACGGCCCAGCCTTCTCAATCACCTCCAACACTGACATGTCGTCTAGACTCCAGCCATCCCCCAAGGCTCCCTTCTCGTATCGACTATCGTCTTGTCTATCTGACAAGGCTGAACCGGTATCATGACTCCGCCTCCAATCGATTCGGTGAGCACAGGCCAGTCGCCGCCGAGGTGCATCCCGCGGGGCCGGCTGGGGTGATAGAGTCCGCTGGGGGCCAGAAACCAGCCACTGAGAGCAGCCGTGAGCCGCTAAGAAGCCCACTGAGTCCGCCATCTGGGGCTGGGAATCAGCGATGTGGTGGAGAGTTGGTTCGCCCTGCGATTCCCACGGTGGGGCCTCAAACGGATGAGCACACATGTCCGTGACGACGCCTGTTGTGTAGGACATAGATGGTCTCGGAGAGGACAAAGATGGTGAGGTGCTACGGGACGGAAACTTGAGCCTTTCTTGACAAACACATCGCCTTCGGGATGGTTCGAGGCCGGATATTTCAGGCCTCAAGGGGATCCAAGTCCGGACTTGACCTCTCTGTTGAGGAGCCTGGCCAAACGCATGAACCAGGGTCCCCAGGCCCACAGAGGCCTCAGCTTGAAGTTGACCTGTAAGAAACAGCCTGACGAGAGTGAGGCGGCGGCTTGCGACATGAGCCTGGCTGGATGGTGCTTTGCCACGGACAAGCCTGCAACTTGAGCGTGTCAACGACTGAGTCGGCGGTTCGCACATTAATAATCCTTTTTCCAGATTTTTGTGTCCACATTCAACTACGATGGAAGTAGCTGCAGATGCAGTATCAACAAACATCAGGTTCTTCCTTGGGAGGCTCTTCTCTAGCGGGCGGCCTCAAGGTCATATCGTACGGTGTTGCACTCTACCCGGGCGAGCCAGCCCACCCACACATCGGCGACCGGCATTAATGGAAACCATCCAACTGCCGGGACCCGACACACGGATCAACAGGACTTTCCGGGGAGGTGGCCAATGTGAGGCTCGGCGTGTTATCGGGACACGGACATGTGCTCTTTCGTTTGCACCTTTGTTATCTTTACACGGACATTTCCAGATTCGATCCAGAGACATTTTGCAACATTCGGCCATTCTGAATTGACCTACAGTATCCGTCATGTTTGCAAGCACCACCTACTCTCTGACAGTCAGAACTGACCATGTGGATGGGTCCCTCCAGAATGGCTTGAGTCAAAGGCAGCAGTCTGTCTGACTGGTACCAGGAATGGGCATAGACTCAAGCGACGGGTAAATGCCAAACACCTCAGATCAAGGCCATCAGCAGTTTGAACAAGAATTCGAGCTAACATTGCCATAGTTTAGGCAGTTTGGCGCCGTCTTTACCTTAATCGACAACCAACGTTACATCCGACCAATGCCGCAGGCGACGGTTCCTGGTAGGGCTGATGATGTCCTCCGAGTTGCATGTTCTGCCTGCCACGATATATGGATCTTTGCAGGCACCAAGCTGTGCAGGCAGAAGTTGTGTCCACAGTGGAATTTGCTTGGTTGCGCAATCTCACAAAGTTGTTGAGACTCAATTACTGTCGCCTCCATCAAACAGTTAATGGGCTTTTCTCCCTGCTTCATGACGCCACTGTGCGGCCTGGGTCAAGTTTGCCCCGTGTCGACTCCAGCTGGGTTCAGGATCTGAGACCATGTCCAGATCAGTGGTGAACCATCGGTCTACCCTCGGCTTGTTGTTTGAGGCCCGCCATTGCTCCTTGAAAATTCAAGGTCTGGTGACTCTGTGACCGGTAGGGTTGCAAATTTTGCTGCAGCAACTATTGCCCTGCGCACGATATCCAGACGGCCCGGAGGAGTCATTTTACCCGAGACCAGACTTCAGCTGCTCCCTGCAGCATGGAGTATGGGGGAGAGGGATAGAAGGAATGGGAGAGGGCAGAGGACGTCCCACATGGACAAGTTCACCAGGGTCCAACCGGCACAAGGAGACTGTCAGAAGGCATCCAAGTCGACAAGTCACACGACAAGCTCAGCTACGATGTCAAGGAATCGAGCAGTTGACAAAGCGCACGGATGCTTTCCCAAGACATTACCCGCGTCACTCTGCCAACATGTAAGACCTCTTCGCTCCGGAATCGCGGCCATCGACCCCTTGATGTGATGTATAGCAAAGTGAGGAACTGCCCAGCCTCGTATACGAGAGCTTTCGACTGCTTTCTTCTGCGGATTCCCTTGTGAGGCCAAGGCGGAACCCAAGATGGGAAGCTGAGATGGGCCTGTAGTGGGATGAGGCTTGAGAGAACAAAGCTATGACATTGCGATATTCGGCACCTGCATCACACTTTACGTAGTTTGATGAGACGCATGTCACTGGCGTTCTCAGCTTGCAGCTGCATCGTCGATGATCTGGAACTCTCCGGCTCTTCAAGACTGCTGAACGACGTGTCATAAGTTTTCGACAAGGGTGGCATACCAAGTTCCTTTCCGCTGGAACCGCGATAGCCAGCTTCAGCTGGGGGCCCAAGAGATCGCCGTGGAGGGAAGAGACGACAACGCGAACAAGCAATGCGCGACACCGAGCGAGACCCTCAAGGCTTTTAAAAACAAGGTTGATTCCTGCGAAGACGATCCACCGTGCAGATAAGGAAAGCGACTTGTCATGTTTGTTCGCCATGTTCCACTTGGAGGATCAACATCGCCAACTAGTTCATCAGCTGTACCGATCGTTACCCAGGGATGGGAACGCCATTGGCGTGTTCAGCCGGCATAGCGCGCGATTCCATGCCTCGGGACCGACAGAGTGAGTCTTGGGAAACCTATCCTTGCGTGAAGTGCGGGCACACGGCCGCGGTGGGGGCGTGAAGACGACAAAACCGCGTCTTTGCTTTTTCTCCCATCTCCCTCGTGAGCATTTCAGGACTCCAATTACACCCCCGGAATCCCGGAGAAGTGGAAGGGATGGCTGTGGTGGCTTGTGAGCGAGAGACAAGAAAAAGAAATAACGAGGAAACGTGGGGAGCATGATCAAGGACGTGGAGAGGGCGGTGAGCAAGACGGAGAGTGATCGCCGGGGCGACTAGCCGATGGGAATGAATGAACGGCGAGAGTCGAGATGATGGATGGCGGGTGCACCCCTCGGCGTTGCCATGGCTCAAAGGACGGCATCAGGGGGTGCGTGTTTAGATGACAGGTTCAGATGAGCGAGTGAGTGAGTAGTCTCAGAAAAGTGCAGAAAGGGGGGACGAGCCGAACCGAGCCGACGTCAAGTGTCTCGTCGAGCATGACGTTTGAAATGCAACGAGGTAAAGTGTTTCGTGTCGAAGGAGCTGGAGTTGTGAGAGGACAGTTGCGGATAGATTGGAGACGTTCTCGATTCGCTCGACGTGTCATTGGTCTATCAAACCTGGGAAGTTTGGAGAGGTTGACAGGGGGGGTTGGAAGAGCGCGGAACCCGCGCCCTTCGGTTGGTCGGGCCTACATGACATTCCATTTGACAAGAACAAAAAGCTCGGCAAGTTTGATGAAGATGCGGGTGATGCCAGCTTGCAGGACCTGGGCTAGGCTGGGCTGGACATGAAGAGTGGTGATCTGCGTTGGCTGCTGATGCTCTGCCTCATCGCCAAGCCAAAGACGCATCCGTCGGGACCAGTCTTCCGTGTCCTGCTTCCGTAACCTGCCTACCTAGGCAGGCAGACTGGCAGAGCATGAATGTTGACGGGGAAGAGAACGGAATCCCGCTCCGTCTTGTTCAACAACAAGTACGGAAACATCCGGTCGGTTGTCACAAGTTCTCCGGGGCCCCAGTCGAACGAAACATTGACATTTTTCCTTATCCCGCCACGAGGCCGAGTTCCATAGACATACGACGAGGTCGGTGCGTTGCGCGCGTGTGTGTGTGTGCGCGCGCAGGAGAAAATACCCCTGGCATGAAACGCAACGCCCAACATCCGTCCCTCCATCCAACCATCAACAAGCTGCTGCTGCTGCTGCTGCCACTGGATGGCTGCCGCTGCGCCTTTTGCTTCGACACCTCGCGTGGGCTGCAAGGATGCGATCGTGGGACCCGGGAGATGCAAGCGCCTTGACCTCGTCTTTGCAGCCCTGAAGCTGTGTCCCTCTCCAGGGGTTGACCGTGTCGTGGGCTCATCTTGACGTCCGCAATGTCCGTCGCTTAATTCAAATGACGCCGAGGATGACCTACCTACCTTATCCGCGCTTTCTCCCCCGTGAATGATCTCCAACACGTACTCTTTGGGTCTCACCGTTCACAAGGTCCCTGTCTGTAAATGATGCACGGCATTGGGGTCATTTTACCCAGAAAAGAAATGCCGTAAAAGTTACCTGTCAATTCTTGACTCAGTTGGAGAGCCCGGCAATGTGACATTGGGGTCGAAAGAAAAGGAATGCCATCATGCTGAAGAGACCGAAAAAAGAAACATGACACAGCTTGATCAATCAATCAATAATCAATCGCTGATTCTCCCCCCTTGCAACATGCAACATACGCCCTGGCTAAGGTGGAGTTGGGATGAAACCCTTCCAGCCAGCCAAGGGCCAAAAAAAGTCTCTCCCTACAGAGCTCGACTCCTCGACTCTCCATGGATCATCTCGACCCACTCGTCTCCAGTACGCACTTGTTCGCCGAAGTCTTCTGGAAGACTGTCACAAGCTCGACCCCAATCCCTTGCTCCTCACGGGTTTGGGGTCCTTTTGCGGTCGATCCGACGATTTCTTGCGCCTACCCACCCCAGGATAGACTATCCCATTCCCGCCCAATCCCAGCATCGCCGCTCCGTATCGTATCGTATCCGCGTCGGCGGACCAAAGTGCCCACTGGTTCGGAACCGAAAGAGAGACCAGCTTGCGATCTTTTTTGCTTCTTTTTTGAACTCTGTCAATGCAGGGACTTGTGGCTAGTATGCGCCCCGAGCGGTCATTCACTCAGCCCATATTGCTTGTCGCAGTTACAGGTCAAACAGGCCTTCTTTTTTTGTATTTTCTTTGTGAGTGGTGGAGATTGTCATACTCTCGTCAGAAAAGCCTGGTTCAGAAACCATCGTGAAGGAAAAGTGTTTAACCTGTGGGTGGCACAGACGAGGGCATCGTCAATGCGACGAGGGAGGGGGGCGGCCTTGATGCAGATGTTGTTGTCATCATGACAATCGTAAACTACTCATTTGGACTAGAGGCCGTTAGTGATAGGTGGGTTTCGGTTCTTGATCACATCGTGAAAAATAGAAGATTGCGAGGTTACAGTACCCGTTGGAGAGTACTTGGCTTTCTTTCTCTCCTTCTCCTTTCTCTCTGTTCCCCCGTCGTCCGTCGGCTCCTATCCGACGATCCGTACTCTTTCAACACAGCTCGTCGGGTACGGAACAGGCACGATACAGCGTGCCAAGGTACCGAGTAAGCACTGGACGTTGACGATTGGGGAATGGGATCCATCCAACTACCGCTGCTCCGTGAATGGATGGATCCAAATGCCCACCACCTCCGCCCATCACCAACATCAATCACCGCACGCAGGACCCCTGGCATCGTCGTCTCTTCAACCGGCGCACGCGACGAGTGGATCCTCTCCATAGTGCCTCAGCATCGGGACTCCCCCCTCACGGCTAGCTAGCTGCCCGCCGGATGGAGCTCCTCTCCTCTTCTTCGCCTGTTGCGCTCCAGACTCTCTCGCCTTGCCTTGCCTTGCCTTGCCCCAACCCACCTCGTTTCGTTCATGCCTCCGATTTCTGTTACTCTATATTTGCCCCCCGGCGATGCATCCGCTTACCTAACTCGATCCTCTCCTGCTCACACGTTCCCAGAGCTTCTAGCCCTTCCGCTAGCCCACAGTAGGAACTTGGTCGACACTCTCGGTGTCAACCAAGAGCATGGCACACTCTTGGCGGGGAGCTAACGACTCGACACTAGAAAAAGCCCGCCCGCGACTCTACGCCCTCTCCAGTCCCGTCTCGCTCTTCTGGCTGGCTGGGCTAGCGACGAGACAGGTCCCACTCTGATCCTCCCCCCTGGTGGCTTTTGTGGCCGACCCTCGGAGTTGAGCTTGGATATTTTGATGGGAAGCTGGCAAACTGTTGGAAGAGCCGGATACTGGATGGACGGAGAGCCCACTGCGCTGGGGGGTCGGGTCGGGATCCAACCGGAGGACCCCTATTACGACGGATTTGGGCTCTGTCTGTTTTGCAGCTCTTCTCCTTGGTTTCATGCTGTGGAGCGAGCGTTTAACAAACCTAGTCCTTTTTTCTTTCCATTCATGTGAAAAGTCGATGGCCTTTCCGCCGGTTACCGGACTGTTCCGTTTCCGTCTATGAGGCATATTGTTGACCTTGAAACGTTTCTTGCGGTGAAGTTATTGGATTTCCCTGTCTAGGACGCAGTCCATTCGTCATTGAAGGAGAAGCCGACATGTGCTAGTGGGACCCGTGGAGGGAAAGACCAAGCTTGATGAGCCTCCTCTCACAGTGACGGGATGTAAGCAATTTAGTTGCTGATGCTATCGAGAGGTCCATGCATGCAGCACACCACAGCCCTTCTATAGTAGCTTCGCCCTTGTCAATATAGGTCGCTGCACACCTTCATTTCCAGAAACATCAAACCCTTGATTGTCAGTGATGCCCAACTCGATCAACATCATACAACACAGGGGCTGTTTAATTGTTTTGGCTTGGACTTTTGACCGTTGCTGGCGTCTTGTTTCTTGACCGGTGCCGGGTGCCGCACTGAACTACCCTAGACTACAAGCTAAGAATCCAGCCCAAGCCCGATTCGCATCGGCCCAAAAGACGGCGGGACTCCACTTCCACTGGGCGGCGCCGCAGTCCCCTCACTAAAAGGAAGCGCGGGCCACCCACTTTTTTATTTTTTCTTCTCTGCTTGGTTCTGGCTCTTCTGGGTCCGTTATTCGTGAGCATGGATGATGGAACTCGCTGGGACCTCCCGGTACTGCAGCATCCCATCCCATCCCATGTCCGCCATCCCACACCCAACGCCAACGCCAACGCCAACGCCCACCACCTCGTGGAAGCATGTTCCCCCATGTCCCCATCCCCATCCCCATCCCATGTCCGGGATCAAATGTCCCTTGCCCAAACGGTTTCGCAGGCAGGACGGACAGGTTCACGAGCCAGCCAGCCAGCAGAAGCGGCGGCGGCGGCGGCCCTTCCATTTCCATATTAAAAAACGCCCACCCCCCGCAACGCAGCCGCGCGAGTTGTTTGACCCGAGACGAGAGAAGAAAACTAACAAAAACTCCTTGCTCGAGAAAGCAAACATTCACTCCTCCTCAAAAAAACAAAAAGGAAAAAAAAAAAAGGGAACCGCCGACGGGATGGACTGACGAAAGGAGAGATCAATTCCAACTTACTTTGACTCCTCCTTTCTCCTCATCATCTTTCCATCTCATCTTCCCTCATCATCATCATCATCCCATCCCTTTTTCGTCTGCATCTCGAAAGGCTTGGTCCCAAACCTTGACCCGTCCGTCGTTTCCGTCGAATCGTCCGTCAGCTTCTCTTGGTCCCGACATCTAAAAGTCTCATTCACGGTCTCTTAATTCTCCGAAGCTTCTCTTTTTTATCCTCTCGCGCCTCCAAACTCTCGCCCCGTAACCCGCGACTTTCCGCCGCCGACGACTTCCTCTCTCCGCTGGAACGAATCCTCTTCCACCATCCATCCATCTTCCTCCTCCCCCTCTTGGGCTTTTCCCCCTCTCTCGCTCATTTCTTAATTGCCCCTCTCTTGCGCCTCGCCTGCCTGTGGATTCCTTCTTCTCCGGATCCCCCGCGCTCATTCGGTTTTCTGTTAATATCATTCCCTCACGTCGACCACTCCCGGTCCCCGTCAAGACTTGCCTGGAGCAATAGCAATCGCACGCTGTGTCTTTGGCGCACGTGCTGTGTGCCACCTATAACGGTCGAGCTTCCCCGGACTGGCCAGACCCGGGGCAAGCAGGTCAGGTCAAGCAAACAGCAACCCGGACAAATAAGCAGCCCCCGCGCCCGCGCCAGCAAGCAAGCAAGCAATCAATCGAAGCACCGGGAATCTTCAGCAAGCAGCTACCCCTACAGCTACAGCTACTAGTAACTGCTGCGCCCTCCCTCGTCCTCCGCCCCCCCTGCTCGTGCTCTCTTCTCCCCCGACAATACCTACATACCTGCGGTACAGTACTTCAGCTGTCCGTCGTCGTGTCGCCCGAGCCCGTCTTCGCAGCTCCAGCTTACAGCTCGGCGTGCTGTGCTGTGTCTCGCCGTGCGATAAGACATACCCCTCCATATCTCGCATCCTCGTCCAATCGATAATCCCAAGCGTTCGTTCCGGTGCTGCGATTCGATCACCAAGGCGATACGTCATGACATACATTGTAAGTGTACAACACAAACCTTCCATCATGACCATCCTATTGTTGCCCACATGCCAATTCCTGCCACGTCCGACGTTGCACCCTCCACGCTCCTCGCTCTTCACTCCACGTTCCCTTGTTTGGCTTGCTTGACCGACGCCCCGGTTCGGTGAGGACATCACACGCCATGCCATGCCATGCCCTTAACATGGATGGATGTATGGCTGGATGTCCGAAGCCCTGTTCGACTGGCTCCCAGGAAACATCCCTGCCAAGCATATCGCGACGCAGCCTTTGTTTCTCTGCACCTGCTCAAACATGACCGTCCTGTTGGGTCCGGTCCAGACCAGACACTCCGAGATCTCGAGCATACCATACCCACATGTATCATATATCATGCCTCACCCCTACACTGGGCAACCATGTCTTGTCTCTCATCGACGTTGCTTCTTGACATCGGCCTTTTTTCACTCGGCTTCCCTTGCTTCTGTCCCCCTTACCCTCCCTTCCTTGCCACACCCTCAAGCACCCCCGGCTGCCTGCCCGTCGACGGCCCGTCTGCCGTGCCTCCTAATGGCCCCCGAGCCGCCGCCCGCTGTCTGACACGCACACACACCCTCTATCCCATCCCACGCGCAAACTTGTGCCCACACCCTTGCCCAGACACGAACAATACACAGGCGCACACAGATATGCACATACGTCCACACCGCCTCGCCGCGCGACTCTGAGTCTCTGACTGCCCTGCCCTTGAACCGGCTCCGTCGATGCCTCGAGCAATCAAGTTCCTCCCCCTCGGAATCCCAACTCACCGAGTGCCACCTCACTTCCCTACTTCCAGCCCCATGACCTCGAGAGCGGCCCGTTGCCGAGATGAGGACGAGAGAGGGCAACCAAGACAAGACAAAGCAAAAGGGCAAACAAGAGATACCTCTGCCTCTGCTCTGCCCAGCTATAATACCATACCATGCCTCCCACCACAACCCCTTTGCGACCCTTCCCGTCTACTCTATCCTTACACGGCTATCCCTGCAACACCTACAGCACCATAACGTCATGCTCTCTGATCTGAAATCACACCCCAAAACCATCCCTTTGTTGCTGTGATCACTGCCCCTTTAGCCATCTGCGCACTCTTTTTCTTTGACACCTGCTCTACACCGGCGCCGACTCGCCTCGGTTACACATGCGCAAGACACAACAGCTAATGTCATCTTTCCAGCTATGTCTTGCTCACTACTGCGACCTCCATGGCCCGACCCCTCTGATGGTCACTGAGGGCCTACCGGCGCCATGTACCATCTGCTGCGAGGATGGCTTAGACCCTGCCGATGCCCGACCCCGATCCAGCGCGCATGCGACTGGACCCACGACCCATTCCTCGGCCGCCCTCAACGACGCTTTGAGGAACCTCAACCTCTCCCGGAGCGCATCGGCGCCGGCCTCTGAACATGATGCCCAGGCGCAGAGAGCCGCGCTTCTGCGAACCTCCAGCTCGGGCGCTGCCGCAACTCCGTCCGCCATCGATACTCCTCCCGATAGCCCGCGGCCGGTTCCGCCCCAACACCCCCGTCGCGATTCGAGTTTCCGAAGAACCTATGACGAGACGGTTACGAAGAAGCAGGGTCCTTGCGAAAACTGCGCCATGACCTTGCCCAAGCAACAAGGGGGATCAAACAACATCCATTTCGCCAACAACGCCCGCGGACCAACCCTGCGCACACGCGCTCCAGCGGAACGGGTTTTTGGTGCCAGCGGCCAGGCGTCGCCTCCCAACTCCCAGTCGTCTAGTGATACCGATGGCGAGCGGGATGAGGGTCCCCGGGCGCGGACGAGGACGACACCGTCTGTCAGTTCGCGGAACACCTCTCGCTCCAGCGGTAGCGCCGGTACGGCCAATTCGTCGGCAGCGGACCGAACTCCTTTCCACGTCCATTATGTCGACTATACCTCTACGCACGATCCGGTCCTACCCGACTCCTTCTCCCTCATCCGCGCTTCATGTCTCCGTACTCTATCGTTTGAAACGTTACCCCGGGCTCCTACTACGGCCACACCCGTGTCACCTCTATCGGCGACTTCTCCGGCATTTGTCACGACGCAGAGCGCCGGCTCGGCTGTCACGGGCGGCCCCATCTTTTTCGGTGATGCCCTGGCCGGGTACACGACGGCTTATATCTTCCGGATTCCCGATGTCCACGCGCGCGGCCACAAGCGCGTCTACGCCTTTCTGGCCCTAAGCACTCATAGGGAAAGACTTGCCATGAAGACATTTGCTGTGGTCTCGACGGCCTTCCGCGATCTGGCTACATGGATCCAGCAGCTCGCTGAGGCTGAGGCCGAACGGGCGGCGGAATCCTCGCCAATCGGCAGCAACATGTACGGGGGTGGCTATGCACCTCAGCAATCAGCTGTCGAGTCGGCTGGTGGCCCTGATCGCGGCGGAAGCAGCTTTCTGACAGGCGGCAGCGGGTTCACCCGAAGGATGGGAGGTGGCCCTGGTGCCTCGGCCCCCAAAGCCCGTGGCCTGGCGGAGATTGTCGGACGCCCCGACATATTCTTTGACCTGCACAGCCGCTTTGTTCACCTCCTGTTTGAAGTTGGTGTTACTCTGAGCTCGTAATGAGCAGCTCATGCCCACGGGCATGCTCTATACGTTTTTGTCCTTGGCTTGACCGACCAACCCCTTGACCTGGGCGATCCCTGGCATGTCACAATATCACATCGCTTATTGAGGGCCTCGGTTTGCTATAGGTTTCCCACAGCCTCATTATTGTTACTCTCACCTCCTTGACCAATCATTCTTGGCCGGGTGCACATCCGGTTCACATTTTTGAACCTGGCGTCTCCTGTCAGCTTTGGACCAAGATAACGAGGAGGACGCATGAGTAATGGTAATGGTAATGGCTAATGGGTAATGATGATGACGAGCAGCGACTTGAGCGAATGGCTAAAGTCGCCACAAGGCCTGCGGGCCTATCTTTGTTCTGTGCGTTTGCAAATGTTCGACGAGGTTTCTCTGGTCGCGCTGCGTCCACCTTTCCGCGAGACAGGGAAGAAAGATATACCCCAGCGGCCGACTCAGGCAAGAGCCTCGTGCGACTGTACTTTTACATCTGAAAGGGTTTCGCGGCGTTCCTCTCCCGGCTTTTCGTCTTCTTGGCCGGGACTTATTCCCCATTTTCAGCGTTGTTAGTTGCTTTGTTGCTCATCCTTTTTCTTTTCTTTTCACGGTTCAGACTCGCCACAGGGGGCGAATCAAAATAGACAGGCAGTTTTTAAAGGGAAAAACAAAACCAAGCGAAAGTTTGTGTGTGAGAAAAAGCGGGAGTTTTTGGGACAAAGTGTGTATTATGAAAGAGAAACCTGTTTTTCTTAGCCTTGATTCTCTCGCAGGGAATTTGCAAGAACAGGAAGGGATGAATGGATGGGTTGTGTGTATGTGAAGGGTTTCATTTTGGTTGGGGTTGATGAAGGGAAATGGATGGTTCATAGATACCTTACAAGCAAATATAGACAGGGTGTAACGGAATGGGAAAGCGAATGTATTTTTTTTTCTGTTCTAGATACCCGTTTTGTTGGGAGTTGATGTACCTTTTGGGAAATTCAAGTGTTTCATCGTGTCCATGTTGAGGTTGTCTATCTATCGTTGCTTTTGTTGATTTGGTGAATGCCACCCAAGACTGTTGCCTTCTCCCTTCTCACCCCGATACCGTTCGACTTGTTCTTGATTCAACATGCTGTTGTTAACGGTTTCCCAAGTTCCTAGTTTCATAGGTGATTACCAGGTGGATCTCTAATTCATGATCGCCGAACAGTGTCATAAAAAGCACAAGACATCACACATTGAGCCAACACAACCATTCTATGCCAAAAACGACGAGATTCAGCGGCATTCCGCCTCGCTGGAAGTTGATTAAACCTATTCTATCCACCAAGCATACTCCTCGAAATCCTATGCCCGCCCCCGTCCTCTGGCTTTTCCCTCGGTAGTTTCCCAGCACCGGTCCCGGAAGATGAGACGCATGTTGTACAGTTTGAGGAGACATACACCGTGCGCGAAAAAGACCATCGTGACTTTGTTTACTTGTAAAAGTCAAACTTGTTCTCGTCGCTGGTGCCCTTGACCTGGCTCGAGTAGGCGTCCTCGAGATCGCTCTGGATGATGTTGTAGCGGTTCTTGCGGACGGCGCGCAGACCGGCCTCCTGCATGATGGCGGCGATGACGGCGCCCGAGAGGGGATCGTTGCGGACGATGAGGGAGTCGAGGTCGACCTCGGGGGCGAGGCTCATCTTGCCGGCGATGGTGCTGAAGATGAGACGGCGCTCACGTCGGTCGCGCAGGGAGGGGAATTCGATCTTTCGGTCGAGACGGCCGGGACGGAGGAGAGCGGGATCGAGGGTGTCGGCTCGGTTGGTGGCCATGATGACCTTGACGTTGGAGGTCTGGTCGAAACCGTCCATCTGGTTGAGGAGTTCGAGCAGGATACGCTGCACCTCTCGGTCGGCACCGGTCTGGGCGTCGAAACGCTTGGTGGCAATGGCATCGATCTCGTCGATGAAGATGATGGCAGGTGAGTTCTCGCGGGCCATGCGGAAAACATCACGGACCATTCGTGGACCTTCACCGAGATACTTCTGGACAAACTCGGAGCCAACGACGCGGATGAAGTTGGCAGTAGTCGAGTTGGCAACAGCCTTTACCAGCATGGTCTTGCCGGTACCGGGGGGACCGTACAGCAGCACACCTCGGGGAGGGTCGATACCGATCTGCTTGTAGAGGTCGAAGTGTGTCAAGGGCAGCTCCACAGCCTCGCGGATCTCCTGCTTCTGCATGTCCAGACCACCGACATCAGCGTATGTCACATCAGGCTTCTCGTCGGCGCCCAGCATGGCAATGGAAGAATCGGCCTCGGGAGGGAGAATGTCGACGAGGGCATTGGAGTGTCGGTGGAGGGCGACCGAGGAGGAAGCCTTGAGCTTTTCGCGGTCGAGGGTGGAGAGGATTCTGACGACATAGTTGGAGCCGGTGCTCGATTGGACGATGCCAGTACTTGAGAAGGCACATGATTAGCTTGTGGATGCCATATAGCTGGTAATAGACATACTTTTGGTCGATAGCCTCCATAAACTGGCCGATGACGAGGGGCACACTCTGAATTCGCTTGATCTCTTCTTGAGCTCGCACCAGCTCGCGCTTCAAACTCCTGCAAGATGTTAGAATGTTTCGAGCAAAACAGTATGATATTCCAAGTCTGCTTACCTTTGCTCATCCTTGATGTACTCTTCTTGCAACTGGATATACCTGAACGAACAATCAGCCCCCGCCACTCCATGATCTATACTGCCGGGTTCCATACTCTAGTTGCCTCTGAAGCTTCTTGAGGTTCGCATAATCGTCTCCGCCGTCGGTTGATACGCCCTCAAAGTTGTCAATGGTAGGGATGGTCGAGTGCGCGGTCCTCTTGTGAGGCGGGACCTGGTTTGCCGGGTTTTCGACAGCGGCGTCACCCATGTTTGCGCTTTGGCTGTGTCGAGAGGTTGTGCGAGGGTGAATACGAATAGACCAGATATAGGGATGCGCGCAGATGCTGGTATGCGATCGTCGTCGGGGGAGATGGAGTGTGGTCGTCGTTGAGAGATGGAGCTGCTTCGAGATGATGCCAGGCGCCAGCAACGACGACGACGACAATGGAAGCTAGGTCACCTAGCGCGTGGAGGAGCTTAGTCATCGACCATTGAGCTTGGAGCTCTGCGTTTAGCACGTGACCCAACGACGTCAAACAGCCCGTCCATCAAGGCCCATCCCTGGCAACGTTGATTGGTCCACGAGCCTCAACTCACACAGGGCGAGGTGGATCGCAGCGCTGCAAGGCTCCAGGCTCCAACACCCCCAATGCGTGATTTGGGAAACGTGATTGGCCGATTATCGGAGTATGGCTGGCCTCCACGATGCGTGGGGACCCTGGAGGACGCTGGGTACAAAGGAGCTACAGTGGGAACCCGGCCGCTGTACTTTGACGCTTGACCTTCTGAGGCTCTGGCTCAGCGGACGGAGCCCCGGGGAGTGCCTTGGCGGCTTCCTCGACCAGCGGCGGTTGCGGTGAGGTCTCGGTCCATGTGACGGACGATAGGCTGATACCTGCTACGATAAGGCCCCGCGATGCTCGGTGAGGATTGACTGATTCACATGGAGCTTTGTTGGGGAGATGAGGTGTTTGACACGGGGGACAAGGGAGATGAAGATCAAGGCCATGAATGAGCAAATAGAGGTACCGTCATGCGGCGTCTCAGGTAAAGCGAGGTACCTCTCGTCCAAGACAGCCTAGACAGGACCCCGACAATGGTCTTCCCTTTCCCCTCCTGCGGC
Source organism: Ascodesmis sphaerospora (assembly GCA_027569015.1). NCBI lineage: Eukaryota > Fungi > Ascomycota > Pezizomycetes > Pezizales > Ascodesmidaceae > Ascodesmis > Ascodesmis sphaerospora. The sequence goes on along the minus strand of JAPPUR010000025.1, from coordinate 344,765 downwards.
GCTGTGAGTGTGGCTTATCGGCGTCGGGTCACTCGCCTGTCACGGGATGATGCGGCAGTGATTCACTGGTCGTTGGCCGACAAGTCATCCGTCACTTGCATTTCGAAACCACCTTCTACCGTTGCTGGTAAACCTAACCTCGCCATCTTCCGACCTCCATCTTCACTTTGTCCTCCCTTTTCATTTCCTTCCCTCTCCTCTCCCAAAGTCTCTTGGGTCTCGTCGTCCACTCCGCCTTTATACATACGGCGTCCTTCTTGCGTCATCCCACTCGCCAGAGAGCCAGCTCACTCCTCATTGTCCGCCAGCCTGCTCGGCCGACCTTGGTCACACACAGTGCCCCTCGTTTCGTCTCGGCCTGTTCAGCTGCCCTCACGACCTCGCACCATGTCTTCCTCCATCGCCATTCCCGCGGGCCCTTCGGCCACGCCCTCATATCACAAGGGCACCGCTTCCTCTTCCAACAGCCCATACTCGAGCTCGCCCTCGTCATCCCCGCCTTCGGCCGGCAAGCACAAGGCCCTGCACAACCGCCGCCCGAGCCTCCTGAGTACGTTGAATGCACCCTCCCCACCTGACGTGACTGTAACGGCGATGATACGATTGCCTTACGAGACACCCACAGGATTGTATGCCTTGACATTGCTGACATGATTTAGGCTCTTCTCTCTCCAAGCAAGAATGCACCGTCATTAACATCGGCGAGCCGGACGGCCCTCCTCGGCTGGTAAGTGATTCGACTCTGTCGCTCCCCGGTCTTCGGGGCATCTGACTGGGGCAACTTCTGACACTGCTTGCTATAGATCTCCTACCTCTCCTCTAGCCAAGGCTTTGCCTGGAATCCTGGTATGCTTCGCTGACGTCGTGAATGTGGCCCACCCAGGCTTGAGCTAACGACTCCACAGAGATCTTCCTCCCTTCGTACATCGACTGCGACTACGTTCCCCTCGAGAACCGCCGAGACCCCGTTCACGAGATCTTCCTCACGGACGAGGAGTCCAAGAACATGCTGCCGCATTAAACAGCATATCCATATTCACTCACGCTTACCCGGACCGACCGCACGACGATTTAGACATTTCCTTCTCACGAGATTCCCGGTTTTACGCTAGCTCTTTATTCTTCGACTACACACATTCTTACGGCGTCTCTGGTTCCGCGGTTTTCTTACCTCCTCGTTAGGAAAGGGCTTTGTTCCCCAGCTTACCGACAAACATGGATTGTCGGCACTGTTTGACGGAGTATTCGGGATATGGAATCCCTGGTCAATTGACTTGACAGCCTCCCTTTCGGGGATTGGCTTTGGCGGAGTATAACAGACATGGCGGAGCATTCATGACTCTTGGGGAGTCAGCATATCATATCTATCTGGTGGACCAGACCAGACCGGGCTTGGGAATCGGAGGGTAGATGCCTGGTTTCGCAGGCTTTCAGGAGGGTGTTCTTTTCTCATACGGGCCTTGACTTCAGACTGCTTGCCTCTTTTCTCTCATGGGTTTTCTGTTATTGTGGCTGGACTTTCTTTGGGACGGTGGCGTTGTGGTTCGACGGTGTTTGTTAACTCTCCTCAATTTACCCTGGTTCTACACGAAATCGGACCCTCAAGCATATCGAGCATACCTGGCGGTGGGCGGATTGGGACTGGGGAATAATTACCGACGGCCGACGGCCGAGATGAGCCGGCCCGCCTCCGACAGCCCCTCCGGCCGGAACCGAATTGGTACTGTATGGGGCCGGGCGCGCTGACGTCAATTGTTGACGAGCGAGCAATTGCCATTGACGTGCTATGGCGATACCTCGCTCCGCCTTGGCTTGTTCAAGTGGCAGATTTACGTAGTGGCCATATTTTCTGTATAAAAAGCTCGACTTTCCATTTTATTGGGATTTTGGTGATTTCCGGGCGGTCTCATCGAGAATGGAGACGTGTGTGATTCACATTTAAAGACTGTTGAGCAAGGGGGCCATCCAATCAGAAGTCGAGCATCGCATCATCATTTGATTGCGATGTTGATCTCATAGAACGACCAACCGCCTCACTCTCGGATAGCTAAATTGAAACGAATACCGACGTTCTAGATTGGTCTTTTCTTTGTTCAAACAATCTCAACCCGTTTCATTTATCCTAAGTTAAACAGCTGTCTCGTGGCTTCTCTATCCTAGCTGCTTGTGAACCAAGTTTGCCCTCAGTAAACCCGCTCCCGTACGATTTCCAGAATTGATAGATGAGCAGTTGGGCAACATTGCTAAGATACCAACATCATTGTTTTTGTTGGCTGAGGCTGCAAGGAGCGAGGGATGGTTGCCTCTTCTAACGAAAAAGGAAAAAAAATCGAGGTGAAGGGCCACCAAGCATTTTGATGGACATGTTGGTTAGCGAGAGGCTGGAAGAGGGACCAAAGACAGTGTTTCAACAGCTGATGACTAGAAATTGAACTCCCTCAACGTAAAGGATCTAATCATGATGTGATCGGGGGTGAAGTTTGTGCACTGAGGCTCTTATTGCCGACTAGGGAATAGCCTGAGCGAATGTCCTAGTTGGAGAACATGGTGAGATCGTAGTTCCTCAGCGAAAAGCCCGAGGGCTGTGGTTAAAGGAATCGACTGATCTGGCGGGTCATGAGTTGGGTACGGGTTGCTGGTGAAGATAGAGGTCATGACCTGAAGAGTGTTTCTGACGAGGACTACTGATAAACGGAGACCGGAGACTCGATGTTGAGTGGATCGTGTTCCTAATCGTAATTTAGGTAAGGGTTCTATCAAGTTTTAGGATGACTATCTAAATGGTGCTCATCTTATGTTGAACATAGTAGTGGCCTTAGACGGTGATTAGAATGGGGTTCCCATTTACGCCAGTGTTGGCCAGAATGATTGTTTTGTTGAAGATTACTTGTGAATATGGAATCGGTATAGGAAACAGCCAGGTAGGCGCCAAGGCAACCGACGAGGGAGTGGAGGATGTGCTCGCCAACTGGGGAGACTACCGGACACTGATGAGAGGCGATCTGGAACCAGTCTGGGATGAGATCCAGACAGTCCGGCAGCTGATCAACGAACCACTGATGTGGAGGGTTGTTCAGCCAAGTATGAAGTCGTTCCTCCATTTTCCTTGAAAGGGAACTCTGCAAGGGGTCCCTCCAGTTAGAAAATCATCACCCTTTCATCTACACATTTGGCACCCACAGCCATTCCGGTGGTTGGTGGTGACTGAGTTTGGTTAATCTAAGTCAGAATGCTGCTCTCCCCAAAGTATAGACTCGACGGCTGTTCTTCCATCCTCAAATCCCTGGCGGGCCAGAGAAAACATCCTTTCCAGCAAGCTGATTCCAGGGATACCCATCTCCAAGAAAACTTTGCCAGGGTCGCCTGGGGGATCATGTATCAAGATATTCAGTCTTTTTCGACCTATTGGTGAACGGCGTCGACGTAGTAGTTGCCCTTTCCCGGTCAGGCAGGACCATACCTCCTTGGCGTATCGGTGGTTGTTGTCGGTTTTGGGAGGATCGGAGAAGAAGATCTCCAGTTCGGGGCAAGGCAAGGCTTTTGTTTCTTCCCTCCTTTTCTTGCAAGTGTAGCTGGACCGGGTATTTCTTCTCTCACAAACACAGCACCGAGACTCCCTTCTCTCACAAGCATAGCAAGGCCGGGATCGTCTCCTCTCGCACTCATAGCAGGATCGCATCCTACTTCTCTCACAAACATAGCATCGGGTCTCCCTTTTCCCGCAAACAGAGCAGAACTGAGTCTCCCTTTTTCTTTCGCGAGTATAGCAGGGCTGCCTGCCCGGACAGCACTGGTGATGGCAGCAGGGACAATGGCCACGACATCTCGACCCGATACCGGCGTTGGTGTTGAGCTGTCTGTATTGTGGTGTGTGTGATGAAGGAGCCGCACGTGTGGGTATAGTCATGCGTGAGGGAAGAGTCGTGCGTGAAGGGCGAGTCGTGTCTGAGAAAGGAGTGGCCTCTGCAAGTCGAGAATTCTCAGCAGGCCTATCACGCCCATCGTTTTCCCGCTGTCGAGAAGAAACGATTTCGAATAATGACTTGGTCTTTTTATCAACATTACCCTTCCCCGCTGCTTCCAGTTTCTGCCGGCATTTCTTGCACAATCGACCTAAAATCCGGCACTTTAGACAAAGATTTTCTGGAGCATCGGTGGCTTCATCGTCGTCAAAGATTAATCCAAAAGTATCACAGTGCAAGGAATCCATGGCTTCTCTCCCAGCCTATCCAGATGTGGTAGAGGGGGATGTAATGGAGGGAAATCGTGTCGAGAATATGCGATGATGAATTGAGGGTTGAGATCAGTAACTGAATTTTGAGGTGAGGATGATGCTCTTTATAATAACATTTGGGAATTTAGCCTTTTGCAAATGTGTCATGTCGGTCTCCCCGAAGTTTGTTTTCTGCATGCCTTCCTCAGATGCATCATGCTTTGAGGAAACTTTCTTGCTGGCTTGCAAGTTGTTTCAGGTGGCTTGTCACCTTCAGCCATGTGGAGGTATGTTCATCTTTGAGCCATGAGACTGACAAAGTGTAAATGATGATGATGTGCCTGTTGTTTGTGGTTAGTGGTGATGTTAATAGGTAGGCTAAGATACGAATTTTGACACAAATGAGCACACTGGGGAAATGATGTGTATGACCGTATCTGCCTTCTAGGCAGCGAATCCGTGCCCTGTTGAAACAACGTAACGCCAAGCGGCACAGCAAGAAACCCCGTCGTTGTTGGTAGTTGAATGCTCCATTTTTCATACCCCTCGGTAAAGTGGCCGGGGTAAGAGGAATACAAATAATGTTGGCTGTCTTTCTTAGTGCGTGGTCGAATTAATCCATCTACCTTCCTCTTGGCCAATATATCCCTCAACATGGGCGACTGGGATACCTTTTGTTTCATCTGTGGCGCTGCAACTGCAGAGGTTCATGTCGCACCTAAAGATCAACCTGGAGACGATGAGGATGTCTATGTCGAGAACAAGTATGATGAGGATGTTATTGGTGACGAGGATATGGAGTGGTTCCAGAAAGCCCGTCTGCTCGGCTTTAACCCCAACGCTCGGGGAGCAACCAAGTGAGGAGACTTTCACCCTGCGGCCTGGCTCATACTGACTAGACAGATACTACGTGTCCGGTCCTGGAAGATACGCGTACTACGGCGACTTTGATATAGGGTCAGATGATGGGTCCGAGGCGGATTCTGCCACTGAAGACTTTGATTTTGCCGACCTCCGGACCTGGGGCGAATGCGACGACGTCAAACGTGTATTTCCCTTCCACAAGCAATGCTACAAGCTCCTCGCTCGTGTCCTCACGGGGTCAGAGAACACACGTGAGATCAATAGGGCAGTCCTCTTCAAAGTGTTTGGCGACTTTGTGTCGGAAGAGCGCAGAGGTTACAGCACCCTGGACTATAGCGATGCCGAAAAGGGTCACGACCAGTCATGGCAGGCCGTGCCAGGTTATGAGTACACAGTCATCAACCCGGAATGGAGAGAGTCCCTGGTTGGAGACATTTTCGAGGTTATTAGGCACGACAAGTTTGCAGAGACACCCTCGAGTTTGCATCTTGGACACAAAGTCAGATGGGATCCCTTTCAGCAACTTCCCGAGCCGCTTCTCCGTGACATATTGGACTATCTCGACAACGAATCTTTGCTCAAATTGCGTCAAGCTTCCTGGGGAATATTTGACTTGACCAGATATAACCGGAGCTTTTGGGAAAGCCGCATCCGCAACAATATGCCCTACTTTGAAGAGCTGGGTGAAACTGTTACTACAAGACGCGAGTCTCTTGAAGGCCAGGACTTCCGAAAGATCATCATCTGGGCAGAGGAAGCTTCCAAACCCAGAGTTGGGATTTCGGGCTTTCTGATGGCTGTGGCAAACCGTCGGAGGATCTGGGGAGTGTGCGAGAAGGTTGCACCCCGCTATCATGCAAGCTGTCCCGACCCTGACTCAGAGGTGAGCTGCGAGATGGAGTCAATCACCGTGGGAAACAGGATGCATTTTGTCGGGTTCAACGACAAGGTAGTCTTTGATACACTGCGGTCGTACTGGATCCGGTCCTGGGACGAATACGACGCAGGCCGGCCTTGGACACTCAAGACTTTTTGGAACTCGGACTGGGATATGACTGGGATATCCGTCAGCTTTGGAGCCGAAGAACCTAGAATGTTTGGCAAACGAGGCACGGAAGAGGGTGCCTGGGAAACCTCGAAAGATGTGGCACCGGAAACATGGCTTCGCGGCTTCGTCTTTCATCTTCGGCCGCCTAATTCCCTCTTGAAGTGGGAGGATGCACCGTGGAATAACATTACTGTCAAGGGAATAACGGTGCGTCATGCTAGATTCAGTCGAAGAGTGAAACTAACTGTTCAACTAGATTTATTTTTACGACGCCTTCCCAGTTAGCTACGGTGATACTGGCGGTTCTTTGATGCAACGGCCGATATTCGCCGCCGAGGACATGGTCATTGTGGGCGCCGAAGGCCAACTCGCCGTAAGAACATGCACCAACTTTCCAGAATATCGCTAAAGTTGGAATAGAAGCAGGAAAAAGAAGACGTCACCCCCTGGATCTTGCGGTTCGGCCTCCTGCAGGCGTATCCCGGCGACGACGAAAAGCCAGACCCGGGCTACTATCCTGAAGTGGGGGGTGAAGAGCAGATGAGCTGGAGTAGCGGGTCTCTAGCCCTCCTAGATGAGCCTATCTGGGAGTCTGAGACTTTAAAATTCGTATATGACGGCTTTGATAGGGTTGAGAATACCGCCGTCGAGCGTGAACATATACCGATGAGGATCTTGATGCTTGGGAACCACCCAAACGAGCTTGCAAATATTCGGAGCGTTTCTGCTTGCATCAACAGCAAGCGTATTCGTGAGCGTGACAACGAAAAGTATTTCGACAGCGCAATTACCAACATGCGGGTCTCGTTCGTGGATGGCCAGCAGACTCGTGCCATGAGGGAGGTTGACGACGATGGGTCCTCATGGCCAGAGGAGAGCTGGGATGAGTTTGAAATTGACGGACCGGGAGGAGAGATTATCGAAGAGATCGGTTGGATCGAGTCGTATGGCAGATGCCCCGAGCACCTTCATGTGAGTTTCATGAACCACCTGGTTAAACTTGCTAAAATATCTAAAGCTTCGAACGAATCGAAACCGCACCGCGTTATTTCCCGCAGACACCCTTGTCGGCGAGAACGACTCCGACACCAGAATCAAGCTATCCGGGAGGGCTGCGGTCGATGACATGAAGGTCATCAAGGCGGAAGAAGGGGACGTGATTGTTGGTATCGTCATGGGTTTCGGACATCGAGAGGCGGATGGGTTGAATGAATCGGATAGGGAAGAGTTTGGGACGAGGCCTTGGACTTATGAGACTTTTCAGAAGAGGTCCAAGTTTAGGTTATTTAGTTACTTTAGTTTCGTGGGAGCATTGACGATGGCTAAGGATGCTTGATTGGTGTCTGGGGGTTGTCGAACCGATATGTTGCTGAGATTTATTGGTTTTATAGTCTTGCTTCTGTGGTGATAGTTTTTGTTTTTGTAACCAGCTATTCCGCATTTTTATATTAGTAACTAGGAAATTTGATTGTTACTTGATATGTTTCTTACCTGGAGCTGAAGCAGAGTGCAACTGAAGTGTAACATTGTAACTTAGAGCGGTGCAATGTTGGTTCTAGGTTTGGGGGCAATGATGACGATAATAGGAGCACATACTTCTGCTCAACTCTAACTTTATTGAAATTAAAATAAAGGACATCGGTGCTGATCCTCAGGCCCGTTGGCTAGGTAGCCACCATCTGATGGAATAGCTTGACGGCATTTCAAACAGTTCATGTCCAGCAGTATTCTCGGTCTATCATATTCCCTCTGGTAATTTCAGGCCTAGGGCATGAACCCAGTTGCCCCTTTCCACTTAACACGCCCAAATTCTAATCGCCAAAATCGAGTTGGCCTCTAGCATGTACTCACATTCCCCCTCCAATCATATCATGCGTCCGCCTTGAAGTCTGCCTTGCGTGGTTCGCACGAGGCTGCAGGCTTTCAACCCCGCTCACGTTCGTGAGCCAAGACTCGGCTAGGGGAAACGTCAGCTCTTCACGTCGCTGAGCGATTATCCTCTTTCATTTACTGTCCAGTCCGTCCGCTCGAGACAGACGTTGCTTCAGCTTACCGCCTACCAAAGAAAACCTCAGTCATCACATACATTAACGAGATGAGGCTGCTTGATACCTCATCGTACGAGCTCACCGAGTTTCTTGGGGACAAAATCCCGCCATATGTGATCCTGAGCCACACGTGGGGCGAGGAGGAAGTTCTCTTCCCGGATATCCAGAACAAGACGGCCCAGTCCAAAAAAAAAGGCTTCAACAAGTTGGTTGGCTGTTGCCAAAAAGCAGTCGAGGATGGTTTCAAGTGGGTGTGGATTGACACTTGCTGCATCGACAAGAGCAGCAGCGCCGAGCTATCCGAGGCTATCAACTCTATGTACCAATGGTATCGAGACTCGACCATTTGCTACGCCTACTTGGAAGATGTGATGGACGTCTTGCAAACTCCTGGCACGAGCTCAAAGCACTTCACGGAGAGCCGATGGTTCACTCGAGGTTGGACGCTACAGGAGCTGATAGCCCCTCGGACAGTTGAGTTCTACACACTGTACTGGCAAGAGATCGGCACGAAGACGAGCCTCGGTAAAGAAATCGCGGCCGCCACCGGGATACCAGCTGATATACTACGCGGCGAAGACGTCTCGACACGTACCATTGCCGAACGCATGTCATGGGCGTCGAAAAGGCAGACGACGAGGAGAGAAGATATGGCGTACTGCTTGATGGGATTATTCCAAATCAATATGCCGCTGCTTTACGGCGAGGGAGCTAAGTCTTTCATGCGATTACAAGAGCAAATCCTCAGGCAGGAGGAAGACTACAGCATATTGGCATGGACACCTCAAGAGGGCCATGACCAGATGGTCTTGAAGGGCTGCCTGGCCTCATCGCCCTCCCAGTTTGGAACTGTCCCTAGGAGACTTCTATCGACTGAGTTTGACAAACGGGTAAGGGTACGGCAACGCAACGGCAGAGCAGCTATGGCTACCTACGGTAATATCAAGTCTTTTTTCGACATAGAAGAGTCCCGTCTTATGGAGACAAAAAGCTACGAGCGTTTCCGGAAAGCTAGACCCGACCAATATATAATGCCTATGGACCCTCCACAGCTCACGGCCCGCGGGTTGCGCATCAGCCTCCCTATGAGACACATCAACGTTCGTGCAAGGTCGGGCCAGGTGCTTTTGCAGCTGGCATGGATATACTGCGAGGTGGACAAGCAATTGGTCTGTGTACTCCTGGACCCTGTTATGACGGGTTCGACTGCCGCCTTTGCTAGGTTACCGTTGCCGTGGTTGGTGAGCGTGGACAAGTCCCTCCTTTCCGAGTTTAAGTTGACTGAACTCTTTCTATCACCGAGTGACTCCAAGATGAATTTCGGGTTCTTGGAGCTGATTGGTACGCTCGAGAATTTGCGAGTGCGACTAGAGCTGTCACCAGCTGCAGGGTATCGCGCCCGTGTCGTCTCAGCGTCCCCGGTCCACCTATGGGAACTGGACGGATTTCGCCTCGAGAGCTTCCCCGACACCTGGATAGTGTTAATGATGGAGTGCAAGCGTGATGGGCAGGACACTGCTGCACACTTTGAAGTAGGCTGTGGTATGTCGGAAGCAAACCTACGGTCTTTGTCGGATAGAATCCTATTGTGTTCGATCAGGGAGTTTCTCGGACCAGGAACAATGAACGGGGCCGTTGAAGATGTGGTGCAGTCGGGTCGCCGAAGACTGACCCAACCGTTTAAGGATACAACCTCAGACCGTGCAGCGAAAGCGTCAACCAAGATACCAGGGATGGTGGTATGGGCAGCGATCCGCCCAAGGCCGCAGAACGGGCTGGAAACGTCACAGTTCATTCTCCGCGTGACTGTGGGTGAGCTTGCCAGCTGTGATCGTTGGGCCCAAGTGTATGCAAGGCAAGAGATAGCCAGGATACAAGGCGAGGCTGGGACAAGGCCCTGATGGGCGGTGTGACCCAGCCTGGCCGCAGATACGGCCAACACAGACATCACCTGAGGAGTTGGGTAGAATTTGGGTTTGAGGGAATATCTGGACACTAGTGAAATAGATACGAGAGTGCGGTATTTGATGGGTTGCATTGCAGAGATGATCACTGATAGTTTCACAAAAGAGGCAAAACAAGAGACGTTTAGTGAACCAGTTGGTGATGAACTTTATTAATTAACATCTATGCACTCTATCAAGAGACATGTATGTGCAAGACTACATATGTAAATGTATAGAAATGAATTATATACCCAGGTGTTCCGTTACATGCAAAGTCCATCGTTTTTGTTGATTATGGTATTAATGAACCAAGAGGCTCACATCATCATCATCGCTTCATCAGGGGAGATAGAGAGATAGAGATGAGAGGAGAGGCGCTTAGAACAGGGCAATGGCACCAATGGCAGCCAGGATGCCGGCGGGAGCGAAGCGGGCGGCAGCAGCAGTGACGACGGCGGGCTCGGACTCGGCGGGGGTCTCGGGGGTGGAGCCGGTGCCGGTGGGGCCAACGGGGACGGGAGCCTCGCCAGTGGGCTTGCCGGGGACGGGGGCCTCGCCGGTGGGCTTGCCGGGAGCAGGAGCAGTGGGAGCAGGACCGGTGGGAGCGGGACCAGTGTGAGACTTGGTGACGGTGCAAGGGCAGTTGGTCACGGTCAGAGTGGTGGGCTCAGTGACGGTGTAGGTCACGTTGTTGTAGGTCAGGGTGGTGGGCTCAGGGCAGTAGGTGGTGAGCTTGGTCACAACCTCGGTGGTGTAGACGGGCTTGGGAGGCTGGTAGGTGGGCTTGAGAGGGTGGCTGACAGTGCAGGGGCAGTCAGTGATGGTCAGGGTGGTGGCCTCGGTGATGGTGTAGGTCTTGTCCTGGTAGGTCAGGGTGGTGGGAGCCGGGCAGTAGGTGGTGTAGGCGGTGACGACCTCGGTGGTGTACTCAGTACCGTTGCCGTAGCCGTAGTGGGGAGAGGCCATGGCAACTCCAGCGAGGAGACCGGCGACAGCAGCACGAGCGAAAACCATCTTGACTGATTTGGTGTTTTTGGTTGGGTTGAGTTTGAGAGTTGGTTTGCAAAAACAAGTATTAAGTGCAAAGTGCAGCAAGCAGTAGTAACGACTGTAGCGAGTGTAGTTGTCAGAGCAGAGCTGAGGAGGGTAAGGGGAAGTGGGAAGAGGCTGAGGGTTTTTATGTGTGTTCCTCTCAAGCCCGGGCTGACTCTGAGTCTGATGGTTGTGTGTTGTGTTGTCCGTCCATCGAGATGCGGCATGGGGCTAGGGGTGGAGCGTTGTGGACATGGCCCCAATACGAGGGAATTTCCCTCTTCACGCAGTAGTGCACCCATTATGAGATCATGACTAGATCTACCGGGGTATGCTAAGCTGATTCTGGTCAACGGCACCTTTGGAATAAGCAGACAAGGCGGCGCTACGATTGGGTCCTTGCTCCACAGGCGCGTAGCTGCGCAAACTGCAAGGCACGTCTAGACGACAATCAACCCCTGACCCCTGGCAGCAGGCAGCACAACTGCGGGCGGGCTCCTTTTACCCCTGTCAGCATTCACTCTGCCCTGGCAGGTTTGGTTTTCCGTCTGACTCTTAGCTCTTCAGGCTCAAGTCGCAAAATACGAGGCGAGAGAGGGGCCGACCATTGACAGGCAGATTCGATCTCCGCCCCTCCTCCCAGCCCAGCCGCCCCTGTCAGCCTTCTTACCCCCCCCTTCACACACACACACACACACTCACACTCACACTTCGTCTTATCTCGACTTATCAGAGAGCGCGAATATCCAATACCAGGTCGACACCGCTCCAGGTTTTGAAGAGGCTGGTGATTGGATCGACCGGATGTGATAGAGGCAGCATTGAACAGGGGGGGTAGGTGGTCTATACGAGCTATCCAAGCGGGCAACGTTGCTTTGGGCTTTTGCTCTGCTGGCATGGCAATCAACCAACACACACAGCTGGGGTGGAGGAGGAGAACGGAACAAGGGGGGAGGGGGACCCAGAAATTCCCTTCCGAGTTTGCCGTGGCAAGACCATGGCTTTTTTTCTCCCTCTTCCGCACTCACACTCTTTCGGTACCTGCGTCGGGTTGGGTCTCCACGTGCCAGGGCAGCCAATCCCGTAATTCTGGGGAGGGGGGATCATCCGAACAGGTTTTTCTTACTTGGGTGAGAAAGTGCGAGACTGTCGGACGCTCGGGGAGCCCGCGGCGTCGCCCAATGGCTTCCCTCGACCCCTGACGCTTGCAGTCAAGGGCTTGCATTGACAGGGGGCACAAGTCAGCAGCCAAGTCAGCAGTAATGCAGAGGCGGTCACACAGAGGAGAAACCTGCAGATTCTTGTCTGCCAAGGTTCAGAGTTCCTCTTTCTCTCAGCTGGTGTCCATCATTTACCCCATTTGGCTGCCTCTGTCTCTCTTCCGGCCCGGTTTTCCTCATGTTTTTCTTATCAAACCACTTCTTCATTCTGCCTGGCCAACGCCCAAAAAGAAAAATAAGCTTCAATCCTATTCCGTGTTAGTTCTCTGGTAGCCGTTTTCTTCCAAGCGAGCTCAAACTCTGACTTTGAGCTTGACAGGCATTTTGTCCGCCTTGGCTGATGCCGCCCGCCCGCTTTCTCGGCCCTGAGCGAAATAGAACAGACGAGGCCAAAAATAAACAAAATCAATGACAACAGAGTTCGTAAACTGAAATTACATTCTTCCGACAGGTGCCAAGCTAGACGGGGGCTACAAGGCTGTCACATCAGATCAGATCAGGCAACTTGACCATGTTCCTTATCGGTTCGGCAACTACTGTACCGGGCAAAGTCCTAGTCCTTAGTCGGCCGCCGCCCGCAGGGAGAGACCTAAGCAAGCGCTTGCAACTGCAACACAACGATCCTTTTACTGCTGCTACTACTGCACCAACTGTCAAAAAGTTCTAGTTTATCAATCTCACCCAATTAAACTCTACATGGCGTTCCCCTCTCTTATGTCAGACAATTTCCACAATCGGCCTCAACTTGCAAAGGAGCTGAAAGAGGATATGTAATATCCATACGAAAAAAAGAAAAGATGCCGATTTTGTCAATTTGCCTTGTCCCTACATACATCCCGAAATATGCGTGCCCCTGACTGATGAACTCCGTATTGATCCCCGCTTACATGCCTCGCCAAGGGGGAGGCGAAAAAAACAAGAGACGGATGGAGATCAGGGGTACATATCGAATGTGCAGCGGGCATCTCATCTCATGCATTCATCGTGTAGACTAATTATAGTGTGAGGAGTGACAAATGATCTTTGTCATCTACCGACTCCGACTCTTGCTCCGATGTAAGGGAGAAAACATACGTCCAGCAACAAAATTTACCCGGAATTACTGTAAACAAACCTTTGGACCGAGACACCCAGTCTCACCATGTTTCACGGCCAAACTCAAAAAAATTCTTTTTCTAAGGAATGGCTGAGACTCCCGTCGTCGGGCTTTCTCTCATCTCCAAGCACCGGGTCGTCGAATTTCACCAAAATGTGCCACAGGGGAACGAGGCGTCGCTGCCACCGTTTCAGCCCCCCCTCTAGAGTCATCGGAGCTGGAACAACCCGTCCCCCCGTCTCACCTCCTCGACTCAAGCCGAAGCCCCAAAAAACAAAAACCCACTTCAGCTGAAAGACATGGCGCTGCGCTAGGGGAAGCCATCAGCTGGTCTCGCCCGGTCTCTGCGTTGGAGGACGTTATAGCGCTTATCGGCCAAATCTGCCCGCCGAGTTCCATTCGTCGGGCATGTCAAGGATGCCCTTATTGTCGAGCTGCCTCCCTGTTTGTTTGCATGGGATAGGACTGACTGAATGTCATCTCTGCGACGACGGCTTTCGAGCACGAGCCAATTGATTCCAGGAGTCGGAGAAGACCTCTCGAAGAACCGATCGGATGCCTTCCTATCGACGAGGACTCGAATCGACTCGGTCATCCCGTCACGACTGGCTGAACCATTGAGGCATCGACCATGTTGATATGATCACCTATTGGTCTGATCCAATGTGTTGGTCGTGCTTCGAGAGTGATGCTTCATCATGTGTACTGCTGACTGCTGCAAGATACGTCAATTGTGTCTTCAATTCGTCCCATATCCAAACGTCATCAATACGCTTCTTCGTTCGTCTTTCGCAGACCTCGACTTGTCCCCGTCGAGTATCGTATCAAACTTGCTACGAACCGATGATACTCTTATCGAACCCTCTCAATATTTGCTACAATCAACGTCCTCTGTCTGTGTTCCGTTGTCTCAGGAGTCTGAACTGTTGGATATTGCGTCTGAATTACCCTGGAGAGACGTGTTTCCATCTCGTCATGATATTCCGGAGCAGCAAGCCGCGGGCCATACTCTTCTTTTCCCTTGCCTCATCGATGTATGCATGGTATCGTCATGTATCTGCCCTCAACATCCCCTCATCTAAGCTAGGCTTAGAATCTCTCATGTCTCTCGAACTTCCCCTTTCCTGGTGCTCGGCTTGGCCTTGGCAATACGCGCTCATCAAATATGAATTTGAAGACGGCTATCCTCTTTGAAATCGACAGTTCATATTGACGACTCTATCATTGATTCGTCGTCGAGCTTTGTCCTACATGGCTTCGGCACAATGCAGCAGAGAGTTCAGATATCTGTCTTCTTTGGATATGCATCATGACATGCAGATGTGAAGGCCATGAATGGGCTCAATACAAACTGACTTTTGTAGATGACACGAGCATTGGGTCACCTACTTCGAATTACATCAACATTTCGAAATTATAGTCGAGAGTTCAGAGCATAAATTTCCCCCGTCTTCCACTCCGTGGTCTGCCAATGATCGAAACATCGACATCCTACCGAATCGTTCGTCGACCCTGCGCCGTTCCAGCTATCCACCAAGCCTCAAGATGCACTCTCGTCTTCTCTGGAAGATCAATAACCGGCACCGTCTTCCCGTCGGGTCGCCACGGGAGAACAAGATAAAGGAACGTGCTTCGAAACTTGAGGCCTCGATTATGCCATACCTTTCCTCCAAGTTGCGTCAGATGACCCGGTTCACACGGGCTGCCAGAGGCAAGGGCTGTTGCCTGTTCGAACTGCCAGAAGAATTGCTGCTCGAAATACTGAAACACCTTCCGCATAGCTCCCTTTATCTGCTGCGACAAACCTGTACGACATTTCGTCGGGTATCTATGGACGTTACCTTCAAGGAATTCAATCTCGAGTTCTCGGTACCCTTGGACGAAAGCTCCTGCATTACCCAAGCTGGCTACGAACAGCGCCAGATGATTAGGGACGTACTGGTACGCCAAACTCACTGTAACGACTGCAACCGATTCCGGGAGACGGGCCGCTTGAAAGAGAAGATGGTGGAGCTATACGAGCCCATGTTTTGCAAAGTCTGCGACGATCATCATGCTGCACTCTTCTTTGCACGAGATCAAAGATATCGTAAACTATACGGTCCTGGATGTTGCCTGGGACAACACGGCTTGTTTACTATTTGCTCCCATATCTCATTTTCTGCATACGACCTAAGGTCAGCCAGCTCGGCTCGGGGGGAGTCGACCTGTTGGTACTCTTCTCATCGGCTTCGCGCTCGCTCAGGAAACAAGACTCGGGAACGATTCTCACCGCCCCCCAGATTCACAGCGAGCCCGGATGAGGGGTCCACGTCCACGTTCCGTTTGAGAGTCCACACGAGAATTCTCCTGCTCGAAATTGACCCTTGCAAGATCAACATTCAACTTGTTCGAAGAGGCCTAAAAAGAGCAGCGCGTTCGCCTGATGGGCAGCACTTCTGTAAGCATATCTCTTTATTAAGTGGGACGGTCCTGAGCAGTCTGGCTTCGGATGCATGTACGTGTTTCTCCGATCCAGCCATGCCATGCAAGGAACACGTCTTGATGTGTCATCACTGTGGTGCTCTTTATACCTTGGAATATCAAAGACGCGAAACGGGATCTACGAAAGCTCATCTCTATCTCTCCATGAACGTCAGATGGAAGGGCGTCGAACCGCTCACCCCTATATGGCTGTTTAACCTCGAATTTGATTACAGCGGCCCTTCCTCTAAGAAGAAGAAGAAGAAGAGCATGAGACATCCTGTATTTGACAGCGAGACAAAACACGTACTGTGGTGTGACAGCCCCGGTTGCGCCACGGGGTCAGAGCTTCGATGGATGAAGATGGCCAAGGCTGTTTTCAACGAGACACAGGTATGGAAGGTGAACGGCCCTGACAAATTCGATTTTGCGGCATTTTCCTCGTCACGTTGGTCATGGCAAGAATACGATGCGTTTTTCGAGGCCCGGCGTAAATACGGTGACACTCCATCCGGACGTCGGGTATTCCGACCAAGATGAGGTGGAATTCAGTGGGATGCTGCGATGGAGTCTGAGATCAATGAAATGTCTTGTCCTGCTCTTCTGATACTATTGAGGTGTTCTTTGGGTTTTCTTGCACCTTGAGAATTCTTTTGTGAAGATGCGTTTTGCAACGGTAATACTTTACTCTATACAATTGCATCCCAACTACTGTCCTTCGCAGCGGCTATTTCTACCAGGCCAGACGCAACTGTCAACGTCGCTAACCAGGCCTTTATGATTGGATTGGCGTGGCTCACCTCTGTCCTGTTAAATATGATGGATGAAGCAACCATAGTCTCATTGGTTGAAGGCATTGTTGATGGTTTTGTGGCTGTTCAGCTATCATGCCCCTGGGCGCTTAAACATGCTTGATAACCCGTCGTCGCCTCCTTGAGCCCTGGCAACTTATCTTCTTTCTAATATGGCAGATATCATGGACATCAAAACTTTATGTCCGATTGATGATCGGCGTACCACGCGAGAGTTGATGGTCAAGTTCATCATCGCACACTTCACCGCCGTCGCTGCGTTTTGCAACTACCTTTCCCTTCGCAACCAAGAGCTGGCATCTATTGAGCCTTTTCTTTTTTTATTCTGCCCTCTTATTGTTCCACTTCAGATATTCTTGGGCTTCTTGCTGATTACTGGCGTGTGTATTGCCAATATCGTCACCGGCCGCTCATCTCTTGGTCATGAGTGGTCAACATACACACGTCGGCTTACAACCCTTCTGGGCAAGAAAGCCATCACAAATGTACCTTCAGGATTGGCCCGCTCTCCTACGGGATCACTAGAGTCTGGGGGTGCAGGGCATGTTGCAGGTTCAAGGCTTGCCAAGGCTTATGTCACTGCTGGAAGACTTCTCCTCGTGCTCGGGACGCTCTTCCAGTGCATCGCCACCATCTTTCTTTACGCGCGGCGAGTTGATGAGAGAGGCTGGGACTCGCTCAGTGCCATCGACTTTCGGACTTTTGAACTTGCCATTGGCGGTGCTGCTGTATCCGTCTTGTCGGTTGCGCTGTTGCTCAACTTGCCTGGTTTTGGCCAGGCGACACAAGAGGCATCGGGTGGACACATTGACGCGGCACTACCGTTGTTTGCAGGTGATCCTAAAAGATCCTGCCGATGGTGGTTTCTGGGTTACTCTGAGAAACATGGGTTATGGACTTGCATCATACCCATCTATGCCCTGTGCAACCTAGCCTGCATGTCCAACGGCACACCTGTGGTAACGCAGCGCTCACACTGGATTCTTCTCGAGGTGTTCCTAGAGAATGGTCTACTCCTGTCTCGATTTGTCTTCATACCTGGAATCCTCGGCATCATCCTCGCAACCCATGCCTGGATAAAAGGACGCACCAGCCCCAAAACGAACCCTAAGCTTGGACTTGGGCAGTTCCTCGAGTATTCCATGTTGCCTTGTGTAACATATCTTGGCATGACCCTTGTTATGCCGGTGTGCTTGTCGTTTTCGCTGGTTGTTGTAGGAAGCCCTTTTGAGGTTCTATGGGTCAAGGGGTTTGAGGGTTATGATGTCTGGTCCGAGTTTGAGTTTGC
This sequence comes from Ascodesmis sphaerospora, assembly GCA_027569015.1. Classification (NCBI taxonomy): domain Eukaryota; kingdom Fungi; phylum Ascomycota; class Pezizomycetes; order Pezizales; family Ascodesmidaceae; genus Ascodesmis; species Ascodesmis sphaerospora. Next base: position 326,735 of record JAPPUR010000025.1, on the reverse strand, counting down.
CGCCTCTGCTGATGAAGCGAATGTTTGTCCTACGCTTTGGAAGGATCCTGTTTCGGAGTATCTTTGGTCTCTCATGTAGCGTAAATGTTTGTTTGTGCTTGCACTGCTGGCGGTGCAGAACACTCTTTAGCGAATTCGATTTTACAAACAAGACAAAGGCAGTGCTACAGTTCTTGGTCGAGAATGTTTTTCAAAGCCAGCTGTACGCTGAGTGCTTGATAAATGATCTTCAATATAATATGATCTTCAATTAATTCTGCTAATCTAGTATGTGCTTATGGAGGTATGAGTGGTTGTGGGTACCCATGGGCACCCATGGATATTAATTCACCCATGATATGCCCATGGGTATTATCTACCCAAGCTTTACCCATGGGCAGTTGCAAGCCTAATCTAACTAAGTAACCCTTGGGTATCACAGAGTGATGGGTGGGTAGTCGTGGGTACCCACGGGCCAAAGCTTAACATGTATCAACCCGTGGGCACCCATGGGTATTTGCCTACCCACGAGAGCCCACAACCACTGCACACGTAACTGGCAGATGCATCGGCCCAATCTTTGTAGAATTGGTTGCTGATGCGTCCTGAAGATAGACTTGGCCGTCCGTGACTTTCTGAAAAGTTGCGGTGGCTAGTCCATCACAAACCTAGTTGCCAAAGTTAGAACACCTGCAATTCTGTCCAAACACATGGGAACATACCCCTTGATCTCGCAGCCATTCTGACTCGACTCAAAGAGATCCGGAAACCAAGCAGTTAACGTGTCCACCACGGTCTTGGTCGTCAGCCAGACATCCAGGTACCTCAGCGCCGCCTCTCGGACTTGTCGGATGGCCTCGCCCTGGCCGTGGGCATTGGCAATATCTCTGATGTTTGAGCAACATTCTGAGCACATCTGTCTGTGTCCATAGTTATCCTGGAAGATGGCGTAGCAGCATACATCGCACATGGACATGATGTCAAGGTTGTGTTGTAGGATATAGTGAGGTTGGTATTGAAGGAGGACCGGGAAACTTGGATCAAGAAGGTTCAGAGGATCGAATTTTTGTATTTATGCGAAGAATGAATTTCAATAGAAAGACTACATGTTTAAGCCTACTACTGAAGCCTAATGCAAATATACTATGAGATGAAAATGAGGCGGATGACTGCAGAAAGTTGGACCCTCATTTGTCGAAACGACGTACTTGAAACGCTGAGTGGCCAGCGTCACCAAATCGCATCTGTGATGCACAAGATAACTTGTCCGATTCCCATATAGAGCTAGGCACTTTCTTGATTGCCTAGAAAGTTCTGGTGGTTGCTTTACATTACGAAAGCCGCGGGGAAACAGGGCGGTCCTCGAGAAAGAATTTGAGATTGTCATGCGGCGACCGAGGGATGCCTGAGGGCCAATAATACTGATAATCTATCTGTGCCATGATGACTCAAAGGTCCCATAGTGATATGGAAAACAAAAAGAACAGGGCGTGGGATTCGTGAAGTGGGTGTCTAAATACTGCAAAACAACTACAAATCCATCATTATTAATCCGCGACTCCATCACATGTCCGTCATGTACGCCTACATTCTGTCAAGCCCCCCCGGATAGCTATTGCCCTCTCAAGCCTCTCCTCGACGGCATTCGTCCTGTCCCTAAAGCTCAGCGGTCGTCAATGTCATACCGAATTGTTGGGCAACTCAACAACCGGTGGTGTCTTGGGCTTTGACCGATCGGAATCATCAGCGGGGAGTCGGTGGTACATGGGTGTCGGGGTTCCTTGGCTCCCTGGATAGGGATGCTCGTACGCGGCTTGTTGCATCATCGAGGGATGGCCGAAAGGTGACTGAGGGTCGGGCTGAGGTTTGGACGAGGCAGCCTTGCGCTTCTGGAAACGAATGAACCAGAGCCCGAATGCCACGAGAGCGATCAGTGCCACGCCTCCAACGACGCCTCCGACGATGGCACCGATGGGCGCCTTGGAACCCTCCTCGGAGGCTGGGCTGGTGGTCTGTTCTGCCTCGGTTCCGGTCGAGCTGGCTGTTTCGGTCAAGCTGGCTGTAGCTGTTACGGGTGGGTTGGTGGTGACGATGAGTGTCTGCGACCCCTGGTCGTCCGTCTCGGTCTTGGTCACTTCGCTCTCGATGGCCGTCATGACAGCAAAGATGGCCTTTGTTCGGGCGCACATGTATGCCGTAATTTCTTCGCCATCGACCTCCTTGATTCCGGTCCAGCAGTGAGGGAATTCGGAGCCGGTGCTGGATCAGAGTCAGTCAGTCAGCATGTATACCCCCCTGGATGAATCAATCGGTGGGGGTTATCGGACCAGAACCGCTGTCGCTCATCTGTAACGCTTGGAAGAGCCTCGGCAGAGGCGTAGCATTTTGTAGGGACGTTCTCTCCGCAGCCAAAGAACGAGCCGATGGTCTTGCACCAGACATTAGTGCCGCAGCCCCAGCTGAAGACAGTACCGGCTATCCAGTCAGAGATACACCTTTGCCACGGTGGGGAGGGTAATACCTTCTTTACTCTCGTCCTTGGTGTATACACCACAGCGGTTCTTGTCTTGCTGCTGTCGGGCGAAGAGGTGCTGTGGGTCTATCTGGGCAATGGCTGTTGGTGCTGGAGCCTCAGGAGCTACGAGCTCTGCGTAACGTGCTTTGACCATTGCGTTTTGATCGTGTGAAGAGGGCTCTTTGTTGTAGAGTGGTCTGGGCAAGTAAAGTCGGCTGGGGGTACTGCAGCAGAGGAGATTTGAGGAAGAAAAAGAAGAAGAAGAAGAAGAAGAGGTAAACAAGAAAAGGGTATTTGATAAATTAAGGATCAGGCTCTGCTTCTCCTGCTTATGGTACAATACTCTCAGCCCACGCCAGAGATAGAGCTCCGCCCCGGAGGATCACTGCATCTGCATAACTGCAACCCTTCGCGCCTACTAGTCCACCGTTGGTGACCCATGATAGCGTGTGTACGTCTGCGGCACGTACTCGGTGCGCCTTGGCCTGCAGAGTTTCGGTGCTTCTCAGCCTGGTGCCAAGATCAGGCTGGCGGTTGCATGCTATTTTGGCAGGGGCTGAGCATGAAATAAGTCAGAAGCGAAGGCTCTGACAGCTTGGCAATTCTCAGCCCTGGCAAGACTGGTTGATAAGGGATTGCGGCTGAAATCAAGCGTAAATTAAGCAATCAGGCTTTGTCGTGGGGATTGGGGTTGGCGGTGAACGATTGATCTTGGCAAGGTTGTTGGAACCAGCCCCTCAGTTGCTGGTCGATATCATAACTTGAAAGTAAGTTGTCTCCTTACATGATATTCTTGGTAGAATACTTCTTGTCGTTTGCTTGAATTACCCGAGTTAGACATGGCGGGCTCGGTTGACGTGCTTGTCTATCAGTGGCATGCAGCAAATCGGAGCGAACCTAACTTTCTCGTTAACAATTGCTGGGAAAATCGGAGCTTGTTTCTATAAAAATCAGTTTCCCCTTGATTTCTGTTTATGATATTATTCGAATTTGCTCTTAATGGCGTGCTTGCTTTGAGTATTCTGGAACTAGGTCAAACGCAAACAAGAGGTCCTTACCTATATAAAGACCACAAGCCTGCCGTCTTGACACAGGCTTCCTTTCCTGACATATGCAATACTTATATATATATACAGAGCTCAAAGTCCCATAAACTGACGAGAATTTCTGCAATGTCGCTGTCGTCAAAGGTAATGCCGATGATGAATCCATGTCTCTCACGACATTTTCAACCCTTCAGAACAGTACTCGCAAGAGAATGCCGCATATATATATACATCAAAGGTGTCAGCACGACCAGAACGCTTGATTCTCTGAAAAGAGAATATCGATTATATACATTCAAGACAGGATCTTGCGCAAATATATGCGATAAAAATCTTGTCATATGCCTGGATTCCATGCACTCCTATAACACATGTGATCGTAATGGACACTACCGGGCAACCTTGCTCGAAACTGAAGGATATATACGAATCATGGACGCGCCAGGGAAGTCAACCGAAAGTCAGAACGGAACCTTGAAGTTGTCCTGCCGGAGGATTCTAAGGTGAACTTGAAGATGGTCCGCGACATTTTACACAAACACACGATATAAATTTACCATCTCGTCCGTCCTTCGTTTCTTTTTCTTTCTTTTTGGAACAACTGCCCTACAGTTCTCACTGGTCTCTCGTCCGCCATATTGAATCCTCGTTTCTTCGCATTCGTTTCATTCACCTTGAAGAGTTTGCGCTTCTCCAGGCGGTCAACTGAGTCGACCTTGAGGAATCGCGACCTATATATGCTTTCGAACTTTTGATAGTTCCACCATGGTCCTATACATTAGCTGTCACGACTACGACTTGTATGTCTTCAGGATGGTGCTCAAAAAACCTGTCATCGCTAGAGTCTCGAAAACAAGGAAACGGTGTCGTGTCACTGGGTCTTGGGTGACCTATGCAAGACGACATCGAGAGAGTCGACTCAGAGACGTGTTTCTGGTATATATATTTTTACATGGGAAACGAGGAATTACGAATGAAGCGTTCATGACATATCCGTACCTCCCGGCAGGTCTTGGCAGTAATGGCCCGGCGCCGGCAAGACTGACGGCTATCAACAATCCCGACCTAGATGCTTTTGGTGTATATATACACAACTGGTCACCTCAACGTTCGATGACGACGTGGGATCTGACCTCACGTCATCCAAGAGGAGTTCGATGATGGTGCCCTGGTCGAAGACGACTCAGACACAGAAGAGGCGCATTTTGTGTTTGTGGACAAGTACGGCAAACCCGCGTTTACCACTCCCCCCCAATGGTCCATGCCGTCACGTGCGTGATGCTGGAAAGAGCCTCATGAAGATATCACGTCAGAGGAGCTCACCATGACGACGTCACTGGTACTTCTTGCCCTTGATTGGCCTACAGCTCGGTATTCGTACCAGCATGGCAAGACAGGTTGAGCAGATGATGTATAGAGAAGCATCTCCAGACGAAACAACGGGCAGCGTGCCTCCTCAAGATACGTGGTATTGATGGATTTCGCTTTGTTGGAGCAAGCTTGCTTCCTCTCCATGAGGTCGGAGTATCGTCTTTACACGCCTTTTTGCCCCTCTCGCAGATTTCTCGTCAATTGACAGCTTACACTCGCCTGTAACCGGAGATGCCTGACTCGACGCATGGCCGCGAGTACAATTTGGCTATTTATTAATTCTTGTTCAGCTGCCCCTTACTTGTACAAATCTTTATATTATATACCTTGACTTGAGCGAAGCCGTGCAATCTTTGAGAGCCATGCACAACCAAAGAAGATAGCTGTGTCGCTTGGTCTATCCCAATAACTGCGCTCGCAAATTGTGTCCATTACAAGATGACGAGTTCGAAGGGGAAGGGTTGGAAATGGACTGTCAATTATTTTTAGGCAGAGATAGTTTATCATGGTGGACTTAGATTAAACTATGATCGGAGGCTAGAAGTTGACGCCGAGCCGAGTTCCCCGCAGATAACCGCTTCAATAATAAGCTCAACCTTGCTCTTCCTTGAGTCATCTTGAAACTGTCAACTACTTCACCGACAATCATATCAAAATGTCTTCTCAAAAGGAAGCTGTATTCACCGAGGCTGCGCCGGCACCTCTGCCCCAGTTCTCACAAGCCATCAAGCACAATGGCCTGGTCTTCTGCTCCGGAAACATCGGCGCTATCCCTGGCAAGAAGCTTGAGCTAGTTGAGGGAACTGTCAAGGACCGAACGGTGAGTGGACAATCCGGTTTTGAAAGAATGGGACTGATTGTTTTGGCAGAGACAAGCTCTCAAGAACATCGAGGCCGTGCTTAAGGAGGCTGGCAGCAGCCTTCAGAACGTTGTCAAGGTCAACATTTTCATCACCAAGATGGCCGATTTTGCTCTTGTCAACGAGGCGTACGACGAGTTCTTTACCGAGGCTCCTAAGCCTGTGAGTACTACATGAACGATGAATTATGTGAGACCTCTGGCTGACATTTGACAGGCGAGAACTTGCGTGGCCGTCTTCGAGCTGCCCCTGGGTACCGATGTTGAGATTGAGTGCACCGCGTTTGAGACAAGTAGAGAGTCTAAGATATAATTGAATTTACTGTAAATTTGTCTTGGATAAAAATAGACCAAATGAAAAACCACTCAAAAGGACCCCAATAACTTTCTCCCTCTTGCCTCCTGGTTGCTGTGACAGCCTACTTTGACGGCGCATTTATGAGAATTAGGGCCACTTCTTCCTGACGCGATGGCTGCTGGGGCCGATAGGATTGAAAAATGCGTCATTGATGCTTGTGATGGAGCGAACCTTGAGCAACATCCTTACTTGTCTGACAAGTAAGGGCACGACGCCACCCATCTACTCAATAGCGCCTAGAGTGTAAAAGCCGGAAATTGATCATGTCAAGGGCCAAGGGTCTGGCTAACAGGGAGCCAGTTCTGTCAAGTACGTTTCAAAACTCAGTACAAACCAAGTCTTTACTCCCCAGGGAAACAAGTCTGTACTTGCAACCCCCCCGTCGCCGCATCCTCACGGAAAGATAGAACAGCAACTGCCCCGTACTGGAGAGGGTCCCCCTCAAAGATGACCAGGTCCCTGCTTTTCGGAAGCCGAAGGATATCCTCGACGTTGGTGGATACCAAGCGGATGGCCTCCCTATCGTCAAGGCCGGCGTACTTTGCCACCCAACCTGCCTCCGGGCCCAGGTCGTGTATGCGGAATGACCCGACAAAGGCTAATACGTGTTAGCTGATTCCATTCTTGGTCAAAAGGCTGCACATGGCTAGGGGGTGGAGGCCTCGGAGCACTTCAATAGAAAGATGAGATGGCAACAGCCGGGGTGTTGACCTACAGCCCTCGATTATTGCCAGCCCGTATTGCACTCCGGCCTCTGAGAGGTAACTGGCTACGCTTCTGGTGAGCGGGGGACCAACAACCGAGTCTTTGCTGCGGAAGTCGTCCGGTGAAGGGCGGTTCTCGGAGAGTATGAGAGGAATCTTGGCCTTCGCTAGGCCTTTCGCGACCTCAACCAGGTTTCGTTAGCAGATACAGTCAGGGTGCGGACGACCTCAGACTTACAAATGGAGCCTCCTTTCCTCCCACAAGGACGAGGTGGATGCTTGGAAAGTCCATTTTGATCGAAATCAGTTGCTCCATGTCATACTAAGACGGGGTGTCAGAACGGAGCGAGACTTGTGACATGTCGGTATACCTTGTTGTTGGCGTTGACCACCAACGGTAATCTTCCGTTCCTGACTTTGGCAAAGACACTATCAGCGTCTTCCACCTCTTCATGTTGGAGCATCTGCCGTATGGCTTGGACAGCAGTGCTGATGGCCCCCTGCTGCTCCTGCGTCGACTCATCCAGGGCCAGATGCAAAGCTACGTCGGTTTGCACTATGCCTCCATCGAGAATCCCGAGCTTCCCGCTAGTCAGCACCTCGACGCTCACGCCCTGTACAAGGCCATCGGATATCGGTGGGCTGATGGCTCGGGTGACGCCGCCCAACCGGGCTCTGGCGAACTGCTTTCCTTCCAGCCAAACGCCGTGGGCGGCGTGTGCAATGGTGCTCGGGTCGCTGAGCTTCTGTCCTTTGACGACGCCATCGCCGCTGGTCTTGAGCATCTCAAGCTCCGTCATGCCCAGGCCCCGAGTCAACGCGGTGAACCCGGGGGTGATATGGCCTTGTTGCAGCGAAATCTGCACAGGCTGGCCGGCTTCGAGTAACTCGTGGGTCTGTTTACTGCAGGACTCGGAGGTTCCGAAGCAGGATATCTTGCCCTTGTTGATGACAAGCGTCATGGGCCCCGCTCCCGCAGCATCAGACGAGTTCCCCAGCTCGGGGTTGCTGTCCACGAGGGCTCTCTGTATGCCAGTGACGACGAAGCTTGCTCCCGGAGTCATTGCCGCTTCACATATCCGATCGTTGAACTGGTCGTCTTGAACACGTCGGACCTGAGGCCGTTGAGCTGCGTCGCGAGTCGGTATCTCGTACTCCAAGGAGCTCCTCATGCTGGAAAAGACCTGCGACTGGTTCAACTGGCCAACGCCGTCAATAAAGACTTGCAACGGTGTTGCTCCGAGGGACAGAGGGTGAGCGTCCCAGACCACGAGGTCAGCGTCGAAACCAGGGCGCACATATCCTACACGGTAATCGAGGCCCAGCGCCTTGCTCGGTGTCGACGTCACAGCTTGCAGAGCCGCCTCCTCCGGGAGACGAAAAGCGTGGGCGACGGCCGCCTGCGACATCAGGTACTTTGCGCTCAACGTGCCAACGCAGTGGTCAGACTTGAAAGCGACTGGAATGCCGTGCTTGTTGAGAATATGAGCGTTGTAGAGGCTCGGTGAGGAAGACTCTTGCTTGTACAGGCTGAATTCAGCAAATGTCGCAATCGTCAGGTTGCTTCCACGTTCCTTGAGCATTTCTGGAATCTGCCACGCCGAGAGGGCGTGGTGAAAAGCGGCAATGTGAAATCCAAACTCATCACCGATGCGTAGCATGGTCTCCATGTCTTCGGGCTCATAGTTGTGGTTATGAACTGCAACCTGGCCGCGGAGAACTCCAACCGTGGACTCGAGCTCGATGTCGAAGGGAAAGGCGCCGTGTTCAACGACGAACCTGCTCCTCCCTGTCCCGGACCAGGCGGAGGACCTCTCGAGCGCTGAACAGTACTCGTCTTGGCGCCCCTTGAGCTCTTTGGCTCGTTGGAGGTGTTTCCGTAGGTGCATGGCGTTCCCCTGACGGCTGTATCCCAGTGTCGCCTTTGGGTTCTCTCCCATGGCCATCTTCATGTACCGACGCCGCTCACCCCATGGAACTCCTCGCTCCAGGAGGAAGTCTTCAACAACAGGCTCGCCATGCTCCCCCGAGGCAACCGCGTTCTTGACCGGGACACCCTCACCTCCAACCAAGTTGGCCGATCCGGGGAGGAGCAGTGACGACGTCACGCCGCCGGAGCAGATGAGCGAAGTGGCCATGTCATATGGCTTGAGGCTATCGAGAACCCTATTCATGGCAACAATGCCTTGGGCCTTGGAATCCATTTCATTGGCGTCGTCAGTCATTTCGTTGGTGGGCCACGCGATGGCCAAGTGATGCGAGTGCATGTCTACCAAGCCTGGCGAAGTCCATCGACCCTGCAGGTCATATTCGGCAGCGTCGGGGATGTGAATGCTGTGGCTTGTCTTGGTCACTGACATGATCAAACCTTTTTCGAAGACAATGTCCATGGGGTCCGGGAGGACTCTTTCGCCGTCGAACAGGGTCGCATTCCGTAGAACTGTCACGCCGACTTGCCCTTTCCCGGAGAGCCACCTGGGATTGCTTCTCCGAGGAGGCCGAGGGCTATCAACCCTTTTCCTCGCAGCTTCGCACTGAGTCTCAGCATCTTGCAGTAATGCTGAAGTATGAGCAGCAGGCTGTGAAATCCAGCGGCGGCACAGAAAGAGAACCACGACGAGCCACACCAGTAGAAGTCGCAGTGAGCGCCCTCGAATGTATAGGCTCCTTGGCAGTTGTGCCTGGTGGTATGGCGGGGGAAAATCTGTCTCCTTCATGGTTGCAGCGGGCGATTTGGAAACCGTAGAGATGACTTTCAAGGGCGCCGAAACAACAGGATAGAAGCAAGGGCTTTAAATTCGCTGCAACATGAGCCCCCAGCGCTATCAGGTAAGACGTCAGCGCTTCGTGTCGCGTCGCATCACTGTGGACATGGATGGAGGTTTAACTAGCCGTTTCCAGTCGACGGGAACGCTGCGTTTGGATTGGCCACAGAGGAGGACACTTAAGATGACCGTCTTGGACGTATGTGATGAATGTCCTTCTTCAAGCCGGGTTTTTTTCATCTTTCTTTCGCATTCCTGACTTCTTCATCGGCATTGACCATGACGAGCCGTGTACTTCTTCGCCAGCCAGTCAGGATAGCATGCATCCAGCTTGCCAGCAGTAAGTGAAGCCAACACACGTCTTGTCATTGATGCTCACTACCTGATGCAGCGGCGGATAAGACGCGCAACATCCAAAATGCCCGGGCGCTTGTGCAATCGGCAGTGGATCGCGGCGCCAAGATCGTTGTGCTGCCGGAGTGCTTCAACTCGCCGTACTCGACGGCCGATTTCCCTCGCTACGCAGAGTCCCTGTCACCAGATGGACGAGAGAATTCCCCGACATTCCAGGCGTTGGCCTCGATGGCGAGGGATGCGTCCGTTTATCTGATTGGCGGCAGCATTCCGGAGCGCGGCGACAACCACGACATCTACAACACAAGCCTTGTGTTTTCCCCTTTGGGAGAGCATATTGGATCACACAGAAAGGCTCACCTGTTCGACGTCGACTTCCCCGGCCAGATGACATTTCGGGAGTCGGACGTCCTGTCGGCGGGGAGCAGCATCACGGTAGTGGATTTAGAGGACTACGGGCTGATCGGCCTTGGCATCTGCTTCGACATCAGGTTCGCCGAACTGTCCATGATTGCAGCCCGGAAGCACGCCTTTGCCCTTGTATTTCCCTCGGCATTCAACACGACCACCGGTCCTCTGCACTGGGAGCTGCTGGCGAGGTCGAGAGCAGTCGATAATCAGTTGTTTGTTGCCATGTGCTCGCAGTCACGTCAAGATACTGGCTATCCGGCTTGGGGTCACAGCATGATCGTAGACCCTGTCGGAAGAGTCATGTCGACGACAAGCCACGGAGAAGACATTATCTTTGCAGATCTCGACGATGGCATGATACAAAAGGCTCGTCAGCAGATCCCTCTAGGGTCACAACGGAGATTTGATTTGTACCCAGATATTAGCAAGGCACTCTAGTAATAAACAGAATAGACTGTAAATACTTCTATACTTTTCAAGACTTGCACTTGAATTCAATTGCTAGCAACATTGGTCTAAATATCCTTCCTGTCTAGAGCGCTCGAGATGAGACGTCTATACCCTTGTACGGCTTGTGCCAAGTCGGCAACACTGACATGCTCATGAGCAGAATGCGCCTGGTCAATATTCCCGGGGCCATATAGATATCGCTTGTGGTTTCCACCAAGATGGGGAATATCCGTACCATAAGTGACGATGATTTTCTCAAAGCCTGATGGCGCGTGGTCAGCAACTCTGGTCTTGATCGCCGCCATGCGGTCAACTCACCGTCGACATCATGATCCAGCAACACAGCCCCTAGGCCATTCCCGAATGTGACATCAACATGACTGGTCACTGCTGAGACGGCCTTTCTCACGATATCCTGAATCTCTTCAGGTGTGCCAGCGGAAATCCTGATCAGGAACTTGGCTGCTGCTGCGTCCGGGATCACGTTGTCAGCGACACCGCCCTCAATGACGCCGAGGTTGACTGTGCATGGACCCAACTGGTCGTCAGATGGAAGCTCAAGACCATCGATGGCCCTGATGGCGCGGATGAGGATGTCAATGGCGTTGCGGCCGGATTCCGGGCGGCTCGAGTGGCCGGCCTTGCCGTGAGCACGAAGCCAGAAGCTCATGATGCCCTTGTGACCTCTCGCGAGCTTGAGCTGGGTCGGCTCTCCAAAGACGACCGACTGCCATGACAGGCCAAGGTTGTTGGCGGCCTTCATGCCGTCGCCGCTGTCCTCCTCATGGACCACAAAGAGCATGGCTACATCGCCGGGGGAGATTTGACCATCGCTCAGGAGTGATTCGACCGCCATGACCTGGGCCGCGATGCAGCCCTTGGCATCCACGACGCCGCGACCGTAGATGTAATCTCCACGTCTTTCGTATGGAAAGTAAGGGGGTACCGTATCGATGTGAGAAGTCACAAGAACCCGGTTCTCTCTCGATCCTGGGACATAGGCGAGGATGTTCTCTTGATCCCCTTTGACATACTGGGTTTCGACGGTGAATCCTCGACTCTCGAGATAGTTGGCCAACCACTTTGTGCAGTTTGCTTCGCTGCCCGATGTGGAATCCATCTCTGCCAGTGACTTGTGGAGCTCGAGGAGTCGCGTGGTCTCAGCAGCATTTGGGACGGATGCCATGATGAGGGATGTTGAGGCCAACGTAAATAAGAATGGATATGAAGGATGCTCCAGAGTCAAATCGACTGTACTGCTCAACTTGATGCCGAGGTTCTGATAACACCGGCCCTCCATCCATGGCACTCCGGCCGCTAGGCCAAATGAAGTGCACGGGAGCCACGGTGGGGCCGACTGGGAACGGGAGATAATGGAAGAGCCGGCCCGGGTCTTTATAATACCTATCATCTATGCATGCGCATGCGAGGAAATGATCAAGCACTACACCGTCGCTTATCACTTCACAGCATCAACTACGTATCTTCTGGCACTGGTTGTAACTTGCAAGACATGGAGATAACCCTCCTTCCACCTTCTAGGCGGGGGGCAGCCAACCTGCAGCCCAATCTGATGATGGATCTAGAGAGAGAAAAGGAACAGTACCCCGTCTACAGCCCAGAGGATTGCCCCGAGGGTCTCATTGATATATCTTCATCGTCAAATGCCCTGATGCGGCCACATGTCGAGCGGTGGGTCGACAGTACCCTCACCCAACTCAACCGCGACATCAAAGACAGTGAGAAATCCCAGCCTTCGAAGGGCCAGTCGCAGCTACTGACTTGTATATGCCAGGTCTCGGGCACTCTGCAACAGCCGGCTCGTTGGCCTTGAGGCAGGCTATAGCAGCCTACACCAACGCCAACTTCTACCCCAGTCCCCCGGTTGCCCCTGGATCCATCATCGTGGGCAACGGGGTCACATCTCTGCTGAGCACTCTCTCCTACAACCTCTGTGACTACAAGGAAGGCGTCATGGTAGAGACTCCCAACTATGGTATGTTCGAGGCCGATTTGACGTACCAAAACGGGATCCGACTCGTCTTGGTGCCGACCGAAGGCTTTGACGATCGATTCGGGGCGGCGGGTGCGGACCGACTTGTCCAGGCCTACGCCGAGGCCTACGCAGACGCCTCGGAACAGGGGACGACAGTCCGAGCCATCATCATATCCAACCCTTGCAACCCGGTCGGGCGCTGTTACTCCAGGGAAACCCTCATCAAGCTCGCCCAGTTCTGCTCCAGCAAGAAACTTCACCTCATCTCCGATGAGATTTACGCCTTGTCTGCTGCTCCCGGAACGCATGGTCTTGACGGCTTCACATCGGCGCTCTCGCTCTCGTGCCAGGAAGCTGGCGATCCGTCCGGCATCCACGTTGTGTCAGGAGCGTCCAAAGATTTTGGCCTGGCCGGCTTGCGGCTCGGTTGGATCATCACCCGGAACCCGTCTGTCTGGAAGGCCACCCGTAGGCTAGGGTTTGTCAGCTCGCCACCTCTTGTCGGGTAGACTCTGCTGACCACGTCTAGACCGACAACGTGGGTGTCGTCCTTCTCAGACCGCTTATTTACCAAGCTTCTCTGCGACGATGCCTTCCTCGAGAACTACAAGAGAGACCTGGTGCGAACGCTCGACAAGTCCCGGCAGAGAGCCATGGAGTACCTCGGAGATATGGGCATTCCGTTTGAGAGAGCAAACTCGGGGCTTTTCCTGTACATCGACCTGAGCGAATGGGTCTCCAAGTTCCGCTCCGACAAAGCTGTCAAAGGCAAGGAGACTGCCGAGTTGGAATTTTGTCGACACTTGATGCAGCACGGCATCTTCCTACAACCTGACATGGTGAGTGTCCCTGGGAAAAGAAGAGTGAACAAGACTCACAGCTCGCATACACCATAGGCCTTCTTGTCCCAGAACACTGGGAAATTCCGCCTTGTCTACACCGCTAACTCGATGGATGTATTCGACACTGCCATGGGGAGGCTGAAACGATGCCTGTCGGACCTTGAGTCGTAGAATGAGCCCATGATGCCAAGCAGCGATGGGAGCAACTCTGTAACAGAAGTTGAATCATGGCAATATGGAGCTGGGTGGCGTCAAAACAAGATAGATTTGCCGCTAAATCCACGATGCTTCAGAAGGTACTCGCGGCATCGCCGCAGGTTCAAGTCTTGGCGATCGAGGCTTCCTTTCGCAGCAATTAACGATAATCTCTTTTTGAATGGTATACATCAAGCCTTCCGCCATAGACTATGCAATCTGTTCTTTATTATAGTTGAAGCCTGCCCCTTGATGGGTTAAGCCAGAAGACCGTGACTCTTCTTCTGCGGGCGGCAGAAGTTAAAAAAAGAGGCCACTGTGATAGCATCGGGTCATGATGCTATGATGTGTTGACAATGTGTTCTTTGTTATAGTTGGAGCCCGGCCCTTGATGGGTGAACCGAGCTAGAAGGCCGCCACAGACTATGTGTCTTCTGCCTCGCATACCACCTCGCGCTTGTAACCGCCCGACAGATCTCGTCCGATAATGGCCCATTTCCGCCCGAACCTGGCCACGGGGCTTGCAATGAGGTCTTCTGTTATCAGGGAGTTTGCCGAGCAGATGAGGGGCAAGAAACCCCCCTGAATCTGCGACCGGATGCACTGCAGCATTTTCTTGGCAGTGATGAATCCTATGAGCAGTGACCCTCGGTTCGTGACGGCCTCGAACTTGGGAAAGGCTGAATCGAGGATGTACGATACGACGGCTAGGTCGGGCACACACAAGGCCAACGTAACTAGAATCCATATGGGGCCATGATCGTACACGTCGTAATGAGCCAACTGGGCGGGATCAAGGCCCTCGATGACGGATAGGAGCTGCCCTACGACAGCCGGGATACGAGCACTCGTCGACCGAGGCCGAGTGCCGACGACGTAGGCGTGGAGGACCTGCGGCGAGGTCAAGACCCGGCATATTGAGTAACGGAGATAGTCAAAGGCGGCTTCGGGTTCCAGGAATATGGAGGGCGCTATGGGGTCCAAGGGAACCCATTGATCCTCTAGATCCTCGTCCACACGGAACGGGAAATTTGGCGGAAGGATGGGTTTCTGATGGTCGCCAAGCGCCGAGAACCAGTCACGCAGCATTGCTTTGGTGGCATCGAGGCCTTGCTGAATCCTCCACACATCAAGGACCCCTCCGTTCTGTGCAGCGAATTCGTCAGAGTAATCAAAGTCAAAGGCCCGAGAGAACCATCGTCTGAAGTCGCCCGGCAGATCCTCGTCTCCCACGCCCAAGTCGGCCGCGCACGTTCGCAAAACCAGTCGATTTCTGAGCGTGTATGCCTCAGTCAGAGGTGTCGAAAGGCCTACCGAGAACTGAAGGGCAAGTTCTGAGAGTTTTGTCGACCGATGATCGAGAGGGTGAGCCAATTCGGCATCTAGAGGCCGGAAGACAAGCTTCTGCCTGTTCTTCCGTGCTCGCATATCTGCCCAGCTCTGAAGCAGGAATCTGCCGGTGGATGTCTGACAAAGCTCATGGCTGGAAGATAATGCAATGGCGTCGGCGCCATCCATGTGGATGAAGCTACCGCCGACACTGCCAGATTCCCATTCGAACAAGACAAGGAGCAGGGTTGTGGCCAGGTTCAACACGGGGACCGTGATGATTCCACCCATGGTTGTGGTGGCGAGCAATCGAATACTCTCGTCATAGTGGTTTACGGCGTATTGAAAGTAGGCCTGAGTCAGTGCGGTGTTGTTCCTCTTCCTGACAGTGCAGGAAGCTGATGTTGGATCTCGCAGGAAGAGGTGGAATTGGAAAAGATGACTGGCCGATATGGCGAGGATGGCTGGCCTCAGATCAGGATGGTGAAACAGATCGGTCAACCAGGTGCCCATTATCGGCAAAAGGCACTTGCGCACGTGACGGTCAAAGTGATCCAGAAGCACATCCTCTGGGTCGCGGGTCAGGTCGATGGGGGATTCAGGTGATTGTGGTGAGCCCGCATGTACAAACAGATCCCGCAGCCAAGCGAGCCCATCATGGCATGACTCACTGGGCTCCCAGTCAGACGTGATGGCGGCGAATGAACCTGCCGGCGGGAAACTGCTTGACGATGATGGGAGTGATGGTTGTGACTTTGACAGGCTCAGGCTCCGTGCGGGCGGTCGCCGAGGGTTGGCTCCGGTCCCCACGGATGCGGGAACCCAGGTCAGTCGTCCACTGTAGCCTTCGCATTTCAATCCCTTCCGGGCGCAGTTGATGCATGTCGGCTTGGTCAGATCGCACTGTAGTATGGGCGGGGTTAATCACGGGTCTCAAGACGGCGGACAGCTGTCACTCACCTTCCGGTGCCGGTCGCGGCATGTGTAGCATCCGTCCCGCGTCCGACAAATGCCCGTCTTCTTGGCCCGCCGGGGTGCGGGCTTGTACATGGCGGGCAGGTAGGTCTCCTTTCACGTTGTAGCTGTGGTGAGGTTTGGTGATGGGTAGGTTGGAATCCCAGGAACTTGAAGGAGGGTGTTATCTGAGAACAGGGTCCCGACCACCATATTGAGCCTAGCGCGCGCCCGCTCAGGAGCCCTGGTGAGATAGTGTAAGACTGTTCGTCAACCATGGCGCCTATCATTGAACCGGGATCGGCCAGCGTGCGAATTAGGGCACTGCAAGCCGCCACTCTTTTGTATAAAGCTGCGCCGTTGGAGTGATGAGTGAGGGTTGTTGACATATCTTGTTGGTTCGTCAGTACTTCTTCGTACCAACTCTACCACCGCCCAACATGGAGAGCTCCCAGCACCCCACCATCCGCCTCTGTCTCACTCCTCACTTTGACGCCG
Source organism: Ascodesmis sphaerospora (assembly GCA_027569015.1). Taxonomy (NCBI): domain Eukaryota; kingdom Fungi; phylum Ascomycota; class Pezizomycetes; order Pezizales; family Ascodesmidaceae; genus Ascodesmis; species Ascodesmis sphaerospora. The sequence continues at coordinate 310,109 of JAPPUR010000025.1, read as the reverse complement.
ACGGTGTCAGCGCCCTCTCAGTCTCTCTCAAAGTAGACACGCCTGTCGTCCAAGAAGGAGAACCCTTGTTTCTGTTTTACACCTTTACGGACAATGTTCCCGGTCATCCCTATCGCCAAGAGGACATCCACGCTTGGGACGATGACGGCCCTCTGCCGCTTCATTTCCGCGACCTCCCCAGCCTGAACCGCAACACTCAACAGCATTGGTGCGTCGGGAGACAGACGCGGGGTCCCGTGTCTCTGTCGTTCGACGCCTATGCTCGTGACGTGTCGGAGAAGACACCTCTCGGAGCTCGCATAGACCTTCGCCGTGACCAGGGCGGCCTCCAGGGCGTCGGCCGCTGGTTTTTGCCGCTCCTCATTTCCGACGAGACTTTTGTCAATGTGGTCGAGTGGAACGTGCCGGTAGGAGCACCGCAGTCCACAAGATGCATCTGGAGCCTCGGCGAGGGCCCTGAGCCCATCACAGCCGTGGGCCTTGCTGACACGGTCTGGAGGACGGTCTACATGGTCGGACCAGTTCAATCGTACCCAGAGTCGATGCCCAAAACAGGACCCGGCCTCGCTGCGTGCTACTGGTTTGGGAAGCTACTCCCCAACATCGACAGGGCGAAGGGATACAACGTGGATCTCTACCCCAAGATGGCGGCGCACTTTGGAGTCACTGGAGGGTCTTATCGGGTCTTCATTCGCAAAAGCCGCGTGGGATTTGGCGGTACAGGATTCATCGGAAGCTACGTGATGGAGTACGACGAATCCGCCGCCGACCAGACCGATGACTCGCTCCTCCTGCTTTTTACTCATGAGATGGTGCATAGCTTCTCCGACTTGAGCCACGAGGAAGATGGCTATGACAACGACTGGTTTCGCGAAGGTAAGAAGGTCAGCACAAATCGATTGAAGAGCCTCTATTAATACTTCTGCAGGGCTTGCGGAGCTATACTCCTCGTATCTGCCCTACCGTTTTGGTATGAGAGGCGAGGATTTCCTTGTGGACAGTATCAACGGTCATCTTCGAGGATATTTCTGCAACCCGAGGATTAACATGGACATCCGCGACGCGACGTCAGAAGTCTTCTCGGACTGGTACGCGGAATTCATTGCATACAAGCGTGGTTGTGCATACCTCCTATTTATCGACTGCGCCATGCGGAAGCAGGATAACCAGTGGGACATGTCCAAGAACGGGCGCATCGACGACATCATCATTGAGCTGTCACGGCGGTGGAGGGAGGGAGAAACTGTTCGTGCCAGCTTATGGCTGAACAGGCTCCTTGAGCAGTTCAAGCCTCAGGATCTAGCCGTCGAAGACCACTTCTGGAGCATGATCAAGGGAAACCAGGTGATGAGCTTCCAGGGGCTATCTTTCGACCAGCAATCCAAAGTCTTCGCCCCGGTCGAGCTTCCGGTTCTCGAGTTTGGATTCGACAAGTGCAGCCGGCGGACGCGCGTGGTCAGCGGAGTGTTGTCGGGGTCCAACGCCGAAGCCGCCGGCCTGAGAAACGGCATGCCCCTTCTGAGAACAACCAGACCTTCGGATTGTATTGAGAATGCCGAGAAGCCCTTCCAGGTCGATGTCATGGAGAAGAGCCAACGGAGGACCATCGAGTTCTTGCCCCAAAAATCACAGCAAGCCTCGACATGGTTGGTGCCCGTAGGACGGTCAGAGAGCCATCCTTAAGTTAGATGCGAGTGTGTAATTCTAGGATATTGAGCTTAAAACCTCTGGCCGCTCCCGGCGTTGTTTATGAGAGGACGATCGTGTTGCTTCATTAAATCATTACCGGATTCGATTGGGTTCGTGTCTTGCCAAGAGGGGCGCCCGCGTTCTTCTCATGTAGCGGAGTCGGACACCTCCACGAGAGAAAAGACAACCTATTGATTGCCTTGGTCACGGAGTCCAGCGGCTAGTTACTCAATGGTGGAGAAAGTACATGGGTCTCGCTACCTGGTGAAGAATCTTTGAGAGATAGCTATATAAGTTACGGTCATCCCCAGTCACCCGGCGGCCATTTTTGCTTCCCAACACATAAGCCCATTCCGTCTTCATCTTTCAGTAATGCCCACCGTTTCCAAGCAGGTCGTCCTGACCAAGGATGCTCCTTCTCCCATGCCGTGCCTGTCACAAGGCGTCAAAGTTGGAGACATGGTGTACGTGTCTGGAAGCTTGCCGATAGATCCGGCAACCGGAAAGTTCGTCGAGGGAACCATCGGTGATCGCACGGTAGGCTCTTGTCGTTCTTGACGCCCGAGATGATCAGCGACTGACGACTTGAGAGACCCAAATCCTGAACAACATCTCGGCTATTCTGAAGGAGGCCGGCACGAGCATCGACAATGCTGTGAGTCATGCCATGATGTTCAAGCCCAAACTCCTGACGGTCAGCAGGTCAAGGTGAACATCTTCTTGACAGACATGGCCACCTTTGCAGACATGAACAAGGCCTACGAACCTTTTTTCAGCACGGGAGTCCGCCCGGTGAGTTGCCCCTTAACCTGCCCGAGGCCGAGTCTAGCCACTGACTTGGACGGGCTCCAAGGTTCGAACCTGCATCGGGGTCAAAGAGCTCCCTTTTGGGGCGGATGTTGAGATTGAGGCTTCGGCGCACCTTTGATTAGATAGTTGGAGTATATGTAGCGTGCGGACCGGCGGCGGACTGAAGCGAGTCGAGTATTAAACAATAAACGCGAGACCATCACGTCACCTCGGACATTGATCTCAGTAACCCGAAACTCGGGGCTTAGTGCCTATGAACGAACCGCTCCTCTTGCCGTCCCCTACGGCCACGCCCGCCCTACTTCGGCGCAGGTCCATGGCCTCCTATGTATTGCCCTTGGCGTTATCGGTCGGATCCTCAGCCCCGTCACTCACAGGCCGGCCTGGACTGGTTCTCACACCCAAATAGCGATATGGGATTGCCATAGAGCCGCAGATAGTGGCCTAGCAGCGGGGACCATGGAAATGTGTGCTAGTCCGGAATGGGTGCGCGAGACCCAGGGCGGGTTCTCACTGATACTGAAGGATGCTGCAGCGTCATTGGCTACCGTGCTCGGGATCATCCGGTATCTGGGGGCGAATTACCAAATCTTTCGACCGCGGCCAAAGAGAGGGTTGCTGATAGGCAGCTTAGCTGTAACCCTTGCATCGACTCATGAGGTGGTTCTCGTCCACCGCATCGGGGCTAGCACGCGCACGACCGACATCTTCCCCGGATTTTGGCAGTCAATAATGTTTGGCAAGCGAACCGTCCTTATCAACAACCCCGGAGCTTGGCATGGTTCCCATCGTAGGTCACGATGCCAACTAGAGCAGACATCTTTATCTTTACCTCTGTCCCAGTAGGTAGTCGTGGCTGATCCGGAGAATACAAAAAGGAGCTCGCGGTTGCTACTCGCTTCTGCCTCTCTCCAAGCCAAAACCTCAGTCCCTTTCCCGTGCCCCCCCAAACATCAACATGGCCAAACAGGTGCAGAGTCCTGGCGATGGAGTCAAGCCCGTCTCAATCGAGCCAACTGACTATGAAGTTGCCAACAAGGAAGAGGGCACGACCCAGGAGAACTCGTATGTCTATACCCGCCCCCAATTGTCTCTCCTCAGGTAACTGACAGATTCACTGCAGCGTGTATGAAGACGTTCGTGCAGCAGTACCTGCCGAAGACCATGATCTCCCTGTCAACACCATCCGGGTCTGGGTTCTCGGCACCCTGGTCACCATCCTCATGGCTGCTTTCACGCAGCTGTTCAACTTGCACAACCCTCCCAGTGCGTTACGTGTCCCCCCTGATGCTCTCACCAAATGCTAACAGTACGATCCCAAGTCACCATGTCGTCCTACTTCATGATCTTAGCCATCTTCCCCATCGCCAAGTTGGTCAGCCGCTACACGCCCAAGTGGACCTTGAACATCATGGGCTACAAGCTTGAGACTAACCCCGGTCCGTTCAACTACAAGGAGCACACCGTGATCGCCATCATGGCAATTGGCAGCGTCGGCTACGACAGCGGTGCTCTCGCAACTTATGTGTGGACCGCCATGATCAAACGGCTAGACATTCCCGTCTCCATTGGCTTCAAGCTCCTCTTCCAGCTCTCTGTCCAGGGTCTGGCTTTCGGTCTGGCTGGCATCTTCCAGAAGCTCCTGGTTGACCCAGCGTACTGTGTCTGGCCAACGGCTCTGCCCACGTGCACAGTCATCCACGGCATGCACAACTCGGGCTTTGCGACCGACATCCAGAGTCGGTGGAAGATTAAGCCCATCAAGTTCTTCTGGATAGCCATCGGTCTTGTCACTCTGTGGGAGTTCGTCCCCGGCTACCTCTGGACGGGCCTGTCCTACTTTGCTTGGGTTACGTGGATCGTCCCCAACAACGTCCTTGTCAACACCCTCTTCGGCGCCTGGTCCGGCATGGATCTTCTACCCATCACCTTTGACTGGAACCAGATCATCGCCTACCAGCCATCACCACTTGTGACTCCGGCTTGGGCAGTCCTCAACGTTCTCGCGGGCTCTGTTCTTTTCCTCTGGGTCGTGGCGCCAGCACTACACTGGAGCAACATCTGGTATGGCAAGTACTTCCCCTTTTCGTCTTCGACCATCTTTGACAACACGGGCGTGAGGTACAACACCTCGCGGATTCTCTTGCCCGATCACTCCCTCAACAGCACTGCCTACCACGAGTACTCGCCAATCTATCTCTCCACAACTTCGGCCATGTCGTACGGTCTCGGTTTCGGAGCCGTCATTTCGGTTGTCGTTTATGCGGCGCTCTACCACCACCGAGAAATCTGGTTTGGCTTCAAATCCACCTTTACCAAGACCGACAAAGCAGCATTGGATGAGGACATTCACGTCAAGGTTAGCTTTGGCATCCAACGTTGCCCGGCGCTCATGCTAACGATCAAGCAATAGCTCATGAAAAAGTACAAGGTGACTCCCACCTGGTGGTACGCCGTGTCCCTCGTGGTCATCGCTGGATTCTGCATCTGGTTCGCCGAGTCTTTCGGGACACAACTCCCGTGGTGGGGTGTCATCCTTGCTATCGGCATCAACCTCATCACTTTTGTGCCCGTAGCCCTCCTGACGGCCAGCTGCAACCAGGCTGTGTCGACAAACGTCTTCTCGGCCTTCGTCGGAGGCTACCTCTGGCCTGGAAAGATGATTGCCGTTGTTGTCTTCAAATGCCTGACCTTCAACACGCTCGGATCTGCCCTGGTGCTTGCCAAGGACCAGAAACTCGGGCATTACATGAAGGTCCCTCCTCGCATCGTCTTCACTGCCCAGGCCTTGGGCATTCTCATCAACTGGATCGTTCAGATCGGAGTCAATGCGTGGGCCCTCGACAACATCAAGGGTGTCTGCACGCGTGAAGCTACTGGACAGGTAAGTCACCTCTTCGTACCTCACGCATGGTTGCCCATTTCCGCTGCTAATACCGACAATAGTTCACCTGTCCAGTTGCCGGCTCGTTCGAGTCGAGTATCATCTTCTGGGGCACAATTGGACCTCACAAGCTCTTTTCGTCTGGAGCGCTATACCAACCCATGCTTTACTTCTTCCCGATCGGAGCTGTCGCCCCCGTCATCGTCTGGTTCCTGGGCAAGAAGTTCCCCCGACACTGGGTCAGATACGTCAACATCCCTCTTATCCTAGCCAGCACCAGCGCCATCCCTCCCGCTACCGCCATCAACTTTTTCGCCTGGGCTATCGTCGGCATCATTTTTCAGTGGTACCTCAAGACCAGAGCTCACGGCTGGTGGTCCAAGTATAACTTTCTCCTCTCGGCGGCACTTGACGGAGGTCTTGCGTTTGCCAACTTCCTCATGTTCTTCTGCCTCAAGTACCCTGGTGTTGAGCTGAACTGGTGGGGCAACAATGTCGAGTCGACCACAGCCGACTACCTTATGACTCCTCTGATGACTGTGGCGGAAGGCGAGACTTTTGGCCCTACCACTTGGCTGTAGCCTCTTGACTTGACGAACCTTGGAAGGTTTGTTTTTTGTGATTTGGAGATTTATCGTCGGTCAGATAACGAAGATGAGATAAAGGCCTAGTACTGCTTAACAGTTGTCCTTCAATAACTACAATGTAAAGAATAACATAGAAGATAAGTGTAATCAAGAGATAAAGTATCGCTATAGATACTATATTAGGTTTCTTCCTTTTATGATATATCTCCCTGTAGCTTGAAAGCTTGAAATAGTATGAAACTTATAAGTAACAAGCTTATTACTAAGATAAAAAAGCTTATTAACTTGCCAGAAATGCATCAAATCTCACCGAGCTTGTATCGAGGCCGACGTGGCCAAAAGCAGCTATTTACCATCCACATTGAGAACCAGTATGTCACTAGAGAGAAGAGAAGACCCAGGGGTCACCGGTCTAACGTTGTTCCCATATATGCCAATGTCGACCTCAAGACACGTGCCCATGCGTACTATGTCCATAATCACTTTCAAGTCTTCCAGGACATGCCCGATGTGACCTTGACTTGGGCTGAATGCCTTTACGAATGGAGGGCGGAAGGCAAAATTTCACCTATTGTCGACCTGGCCTTTTCCGCTGTGGCACTTTTGGTGTTTGCCCATTTCCAAAACTGTTGACCTGCTACCGTTGAGGCGTCAAAATCATACTCAAGTCTGCTTCGACACATGCAGGACCGTATCCCACGCCTCGGCAGTGGAAGTTCAAGCTCGGACGAGATCGACGAGTACCTACTGGGGCTCACTTCATGGCCCGATACGAGACATTTGTGCAAAATCACGGCGATGAGGCCGATCTAGAGCCTCTCAAGGAGGTCAAGGTATGGTTCTATATCGACGGCGCGGGAGAAATTCCGAAAATCTGGTTCGACAATCGACACCGTTACACTCTGACAGCAATCAGAAGGCAAACTAGAAGGAAGCTGATTAAATCTTGTTTGTTACGCGAGCAACCGCTTCCCCGCTGGTTAGCGGATGGAGGTGTGTTTGGCGAGAGGGACCTTGCATTGGAGTTTGATCATTTGACGACTCAGTTCATTGATCTCCATCACAAGCACCTGGAACTGAAACAATCATCCCAGAACAGAATATTGGTTGCTCAGCAAGTTGACAGCCTGATCAACGATTTCTGGAGACTTGATCAAGAAATCCAAGGCTGGTGTGCTCGACTTCCAAGCAAGTGGTCATACGCCAAGCACACTCTACCAGAGACTTGCGACTATTCACAGGTCGATTTTTACACCAATATCGTCTCGACTTGGGCAAAACTTGGATATACCGCAGTGTGGAACGAATACTATGCCACCCGGATGCTGATTTCTCACACCCGACTCCAGATACTTCATCTCGCACCACAACCCAGCTCTACAGAAACACTTGAATACCTGTCTCAGTTGGCTCGTTAGCCGACTCCCTCGCGTCTTTTGTGCCTTTCTACCTGGGTCTCATCTGCAAGTCGCCAAAAGAAAGCGTGGAGCTTTCGGATGAACCCTTCCAACCATATTTGGCCAGTCTCGTCGTCTGGCCCATGTCCCTCGCCTCAAGCTTACACACGTTAGGCCCAGTACAGCGGAGTAGTTTTCCTCGGCCTTGCCCCGGGTTAGCAAAGAATCCAGCGAGTGTCTATACGCTTATGTCGCGAGCGACTACTAGGCTGCCCCTTAACGCCCACAACACCACCAAAAATTCACAACGCCAAAAAGAACCATCCCGACGTCTCAAACGTCCATTGCAATGCGTAATCTGGGAATCGAACCCAGGGCTCCCCGACGTTACTCGAATGGCAACGGAGAATTTTACCACTAAACCAATTACGCTGTTGTGGTGTTGAGACCCATTTTGGTGGTGGGTTGTGATGGAGGGCCGTTTACGAGAACTGAAGATGCCTCCACCAAGTTGATTGAGATACGCAACTTCACATCAAGCAGAAGCAACATCTATGACAGTTGCAAAAGAAAAGGATGTGTTTCAATAAACGCAGAGGCCTTGGGGTCATGTTGCTGCACGACACGGGGACTTTAATACTAAAAAGAAATCGTTAATGAGAGCAAAAAACATATAACAGCGGGGATTCGCTGGTCGTCACTGACCTAACTACTAACCTGCCCCTTACTGGCTTATCTATGGGAGAGCGGACGGGGAATCTCCTACTCTTGGGACTTCCCTGATGTTTTGCCGACGCCGTGTGGGAACGTTGAGCCCGACGCCGGCGCCGGGTCCGGAGGCACCGATCACGGCCAAAACGGCCGGCACCGTTTATCCCTCCGGACCACCGTTACTAGGCGCCGAGGGCCTGGCGTATCCTCACACCTTTGTTATCTCTACCAAGCCCACTCCCCTCCATTATGGAACCCCTATTTCTAGGACGATAATTAATTTCCGTCGCAGGCGCTTGCTTAGCCCAACATGCACTCAGAAGGCAGCTACACAATTAGCATCGGCTAGCGTACTACTCATCTGGCAGGATAGCGACTGCAACATAACACACCAGGATGAACGTCGCAAGAAGCTGAACACGCGCCTTGCTCGGGAATCAGTGTCTAGGGATTATGCGATCAAGAGTTTCCCAAACACCAGTATATCGAGAAGGTTGATCTCTCTAGTAATAAATCGATACCCGACTGACCTCTTAAGGAAGTGCCGATGTTAGCAAGTCACCTAGGAGCCGGCCCTACGATTTTTGTTTATGCTAGACACAGAATAGTAGGGCAGCTAATGCAAAAAACTTTCACGGACGCGGGTAAAATCAGGGATAAGGCAGCGGGAATCCTATACTTGGCGTGGCGGGTGGGGAAGTTAGTTGCTGGACCGGCTAAGCCGCATGTAGTACGCCATAAAGAGAATTAACAAACCGACTGTGATAGAGGTGACGGAAACAAGACACTTCTGCAAGGCTGGTGGAAGCCTGGATAGGCAAGAAGTCGGCATGACGTCATCTGAGCTCTCGTGCCGAAGCTGTGCCTGGTAAGCCTCGTAGGCGTGCACACGGTCATGAACCATCCGTTCACGAACTGGATCTTCACGAATGAAAGCACTGATTCGTTCTGCCACGTCTTCCTTGCCGCCATACCACCTCCAGCCAATAAAACGGTTAGCAAACCAATCCATATCAGTGCAGTTCTCCAGTGCGTTCGCGACAAGAAACCCGCCATCCCTTTTCGCCTTTGACCACTCCGTCGAGAGAAGTTTGTCCCCATAGCGTTCTCTCTCCCGGCTCTCAACAATAGCTAGGAAGTCTTCGAACCTCTGTAGGTAATGGTCGTAGGCAAAGCCCCATGCTAAGACCGTAGTATCGATATTCGTTAGCCATAGCGGAGGTAAGAAGTATTGGCAAGGGACGACCCGACTCCATTCCCAGTCCAGAACAGATACAATTTCCATATTCTCATTAACCAAGATGTTGAATGCCTGCAAGTCACCATGTACAAGCACGAAAGGGCCGGCATCAGCGCCATGGTCTAGCCATTCCTCGGTTGTAAACCGACGGAAGAGATCTTGGTGGTATAGAGCGTCCTCACCTTGCTCTTGGCTGCTAATGATGCTTCGGCTATTATTGAATGCATTTGCCGCAAACTGCAATAGCATGGCCGTATACTCATTCGCTGAGCTGAAGACAACGTTTGTGTCCTGCGCAGCCTGAATGGCGGATGGTTGGAAGCCTTCGAGTTCCTGTCTGTTGAGGTCGATAGTTGCCAGGGCCGGTCGAACTGCAAAGCCACCCCGATGTCGTGTAAGAGAACCGATCGTCGGAAATGTTAATCTTCTTAGTTGTATGTATACATCGGCAAGCGACGTGTAGAAGCGCGTTCGTTTATTTTGCGGAAGAGCCCCAAGTTGATGGGGTAGGACAGGTTGGCCGTCGATGTATTCTAAAATCATGAAGGACGAGAGGGGATCGGTGTCATCACCGAGCTCGTATGCGATGATTTTCGGCAGTGGGATGTCTGTCTTCTCGGCCACGAGCCTGGAGGTATCTGCTATCAATATCATCTCTGAGCATCAGCATTTGGTAGTACCTACTGCATTGTGGCAACCTCGCTTTCCAGTTTCGTGCGTGCGCCAAGAGCAAGGCACGGCGCTATAGGGACACGCAGAACCCATCGTTGCCCATCCTCAAATTCCACGAAGTAGCAGATATTGTAACTGCCTCGTTTTGGGTCCTTGAAGTAATCACATCTCCTATCCTGGCGGCGCGAGGAGAGGAGGCGAAGAACTCTCTTTTTGCTGATGGATGCCAAGAATCTGTCGCGTTTCTGATGAACCTGCGTCTGGATAAGCTTGTCGGTAAAGCCCCGAAGACCTGATCCAGTTGACATTGATTGGAGCGAAGGACGTTGGTTCATTCTTTTCTCTGACGAAGGAGCTAGGCCACCTGTAATCCCCAACTGAATTTTCGGAAAAGCTCATCTTCCGCATCTCAGGCCACGTGATCGGAGATAGCCGAATCTGCCTGGAACGTCACACCGGTGCAAGCCACTCACTCGTGTCCTTGTTTAGATACCTGCCTTATTCAGGGTTTATTCGAAAATTTATGCTCTTTCGTGATCTTCCCCAGCTTGGTGCTAGAGAATCCATGGCATGGCCTCGTCATTCTCGTTCTCCCCGGACGAAGCCCAAAAACCTCTCATCCAAGATGGGTATTTTGCAGTCCCGAATGCCGACGTCGGTCACGATGCTCTCGACTTCAGGGACAAGAGTGTACCATTCTTGACACCATTTGGCTTAGATTTTTGTGTTCAAAGTAGTTGGGATAATGAGGTCAGCTGGTTAGAACCAATTCTGTTGGGTCCTCTACTTATCATTAGATAGAGTGTGCGCGCCGTCATTAAGGCTTCCGTTATCCACCCTCATCTCAATCTACTAAAAGTCTACGGAGATAGGCTTCCTCGTGGATTTATCTACCGTTTCAGGACTTACAACGGCATCCCTCGGCGAGGTCTTCTCATACAACTCTGGAGTCCAGACTCAGAAATCATACTCCCAAAAGGTCATCATGAACTGCCTATTCGGCAGCAGGACATAGACCAGAAAGTGTCGGAAACCTGGGGGCTCCTCGCATGTCCACATGAACACAAGGAAGAAGACATTGTCACAATGTCAGCAGGTGGTTTGTGCGGCCACCCCAGCCATCACAACGTTTTAATCTGACCCTTCGCAGAGTTTTGATGGACATCAACATGGGATTCGGGATACTGAAGGGCTTTGTTATCATCATCGGCTTCATTGCGGAAGCCGAGTTGCACTCTTGGGCGAAGATGGAATTTCCACCTTCCGATGCCATGAAAGCAAAGGTAACTGAACTCAGCAAGAGGATCAACATTAATTACAAGTGGATGGATCGAGCGTAAAGACTGCATTGCATCCGCAGCTAAGCCTCAACAAATCTCCTGTTCTTGCCACCTGTCTGTCTCATCATGGGGCATAACACTGTTGGCCACAGCAGCGTTTTGGTGTGGTGGTTGTGAGATTATGGACTCTGTCGAATATAGGGAAGTGGGACACGTTGGGTGATACTGATCGTAAAGCAAGGCTTCGTTCTGAGGGAAGGCGGTCCTATCTGCCGTGCGTGTGATTGCAGTCGGAGCGTGGAAACTTATCAAAGGAGTGGTGCTGGGTTGTTGAGCGATCCAATTTGGGAAGGAATGGCCTGTATGTGATCATTAGCTAGGCATCCAAGAGAATGACGATTAGGGGAGCAATAACCTTTATTTGCCGCAGTAGAGACGGGTTGAGTTGGGGGCGTGACAGGTATTGGCTTCGATGTTGGTCGAGATGCCCGTCGTCGCTTGTTCGTGCGCTTCGCTCGTGGTGCTTTGGCCCCAAGCATCGTGTCCAGGTGTTCCTTCGAGCGCTTAGCATGAGAGACACAGCCAGGCGAACCACGTATTTTCATACTCATGCAGAGAGACCTGCAAGGCGGCCACATGTGCCAGACACAGAATGCCAAGACGTGCGGGAAGTGAAAACAGTATAGTTCGCCTTTCTTGACGGCCGCTAAAATCCTCACCTCCGCCGGACCCAGTAGCCTGTCTGAGGACCAGATCTCCTGCAATCCGTGTCCATCTCTCGTTGGCAAATTGGACCCACTACGTAGGAGATGGGTCTGCCTCCCTCTTGTCCCCATGGTCCCTGGCTATCTTGTCCATGTCATGTTGTTGTCCAGCCCTTGGCCACCCTGAACCAGAGGTGTTCGGCGACGGTTCTTGATTGGTCAGCTTTCAATCACAAGCGGTAATGCGGGTCTACGTACGAGTGTCATTCTTGTTGTCGGCAGGGCTGTTGGGTGGAGGTGGAGGTGGAGGCGGAGAGGGCGGAGAGGGCGGAGAGGGCGCAGAGTCACCCATACTGGGACAGAAAGACTTGGTACTGAGCAGGGAGACAGAGAATTGGAACATTGGATGCCGATAATGCTATGGCTACTAACTAGAGAGTCAACCTTTTTCATTTATAGTAGGTAATTCTTTCTACAGTAGCTACTATCTGAATTTTAGCAAGCTTGCGGTGCTGTGAGATCTTTTAGTGTTGCAAATTCATATGCATCTTCATGCTTGATCTGACAAAAAGGTCGGTAAAATTAACGCTCTTGCTGGTATTTGTACATTACTTGTCGGGCCGTTGTTGGTGACTTGTTGGTCATTTGTTGGTCATTTGCTGGATCATTGTTGGTCAATTGTTGGATCATTGTTGGCCGTTTGTTGGATTTAGCTCGCTTTTGCGGGCGTTCTGGCTTATCCCTTGTTGGCTCTTTGTTGGTCCGTTGTTGGTCCATTGTTGGTTATTTGTCGGTTGTTTGTTGTCTCCTTGTTGTCTCCTTGTTGGCCCTTTGTTGGTTTTAGCTTGCATTTTACCCTGCACACTGCTCTGCTTATCCCTGTCCAGCCACACACTAAGACTTCGTGGGGGCGACCTTCCGCCTCTTTAATGCAATGTACGCGAAAGGGCCTGGCAGACGGCGATCATTTGACGACGAAACAATCGGCTCCAGTCTGAAAATGTCGCATACCAGTCCCCCCCCCTGCCCTCCATATGGCACACCAACCTGACCTCGATAACGGGACGCAAGCCTCAAACGAAATGCAGCGCTCCCGAGGCGAACGCCCAAAATGGAAAGATCGTGCGAGGACATGGCGGTCAAACCTGCCCAGTGGCGACGTGTGGTATCAGAAGCTCGGATCAGACGATGCAATCCACGACTTGTGTGGCAGGCTCACGTTGCGCCATATTCCTTCCAAAGATGAGTTGCCTTTCGATCAGCTTCTCAGCGCGTGTGTGGAACAACACGGTACTCTGGAAGAAGATTGGAAGTTCTTCTCTGAGATGGTGTTTTCTGGGGCATGTATTGTGGCTCTTCACTACAACCACCCAAAGGATGCCATTTATGACTCGCTCAAGGAATTTCTACAACGCCAGGACTGCTCAGAGAAGTATCTAAAGGAGACATTGCGGAGGGGGGCGCTGTGTGGTAGGCTGGTTGACATTGTTGTGATGAAAAAGGGGAGTGTGGCCTATAAGCTCCCCTGTTTCGGTAAGTTTCTTAATCATGTTGGACTCACCCGTACTAAACTACACAGAGGGCCGTGGCAAAGGTGAACTGTCAACTCGCACGCTGCTACGGGATTGCCCGGACGAAGTTTTCCCGTATCTCGAGAAACGCATCGATCGTGAGCAAGCGGACTCGGAAAGCAAGCAGGCCAACCAAGAAACATCGAAGGAGCTTCACATTGCTCGCCTTGTGTGTCAACTTTTGGGACGTTATAGGTAAATATACATTGGCAAATGGGCTGCAGACAAAGGGCTCACGGTCAGTAGGTATGCAGATATTTGTGAGATTTTAGGTACCGAGCCAGCCGGCAGCGAGCTTCTGCATCACAGCCTTCAGCGCTCGACTCATGATATGTTCGAACTCGCGATGAGTGCTATACAAGAGGCAGAAGTTGGGATTTCTTTTCAAGATCCAGTAGAACATAAATGAACCTCATATTTCCATCTCTAACCTTAAACCCAGTTCCATCATCCAGATGAAGCACCCAGTCTGGCTTCCATGTAATCGTGCGCTCCACAGCAGTTGCCACGGAGAGATCAACGAGGACGACTTCACATGGTGTACTGAAGAGTGGGATTACCACCGTCGTTTGGCCAGGCCGAGCCGCAGCCTCACTCGCGGGCTCAAGCCTATACGCAAGTGGCGGCGGGCCTGGTTTCAGAATCTGGCCATTTTTGCTGGCCCATTCGCCGCATTTCTCCATCTGCAGTACCGCGGTGAGCTAGTATACGTGATATGGCGGGAAAGGCGTACAAGGTATGGTTCCAGCGCGTCGAATAACGCGCGACAACGTTCTGGCAGACCATACATGAACAGGCCCTTGCCCACTTCTCGCAAACGAAGCTGGGAAAGTACCTCGTCGATGGCGCTTTGCCGTCGATCTTTGTGCTCTTGCGGGAAAGGGATAAAGTAATAGTTGATACCTCTTGGCATGGTGATGGGAGTGTCAGGAGGGATCCGTGTTCAGCCAAGCCATCTTTCACTTTCCTTTTTCCTTTGAGCGGGGTAGTCGAGGGCCATGCGGGAAAGAGGCGCTTGATCCACCGCGGAATCGGATGATTAGCCAGCCATGCGACGCCGGCCTATCACATTCGACTGCCCCTCGGTCAGCAGGGTTTCGACCAAGCCTCGCCTGGTGCCAAGACTTGCGGTTTAATCAGCTGACCACTAGCAGAAGGATATCAATCATTTAGAGACGGTTGCATGGGAACCGGGGAGGTCGGGAAGCTAGGTCGAGGCCTGGTCCTAACCTAGCCTGTACGCCGTGTGCTGTGTCCGTAGCCCACATTCTTTTCTCGCTCCATACCTTCTTTAGCCCTCGCACGTTGTCGTGGACGCCTCAAATATGACTGCCTATTTACGGCTTCCTTTCCCGTCCCTGTCTTGCGAGAATGTCATCGCTAGAGGCTCTGGGGGCCAGGTCGTTGCCATCAGCCAGCGCGTCGTTCTGAAATGCCCAACTGTGTTCGACAACCCCGCACCCCCGCAGGAGGCCGAGATGAAAGAGAGCATCGAGAGGATTAAGAATGAGAAACAGGTCTATGGCATTTTGTTGCAGAACCGCCATCCCCACATCGTCCTCAGTCCTCGATGCGTTCCTCAAGGGATCTTCCTCCACCGACTAGCAATGACCCTTCAAGAGCGTATTGAGCAGGCTCCAGACAATCCCCTTCCTCATCTAGTTCAAGAGCGGTGGATCAGACAACTATCCAGCGCCCTGGCATGGCTCGAGCACCTCGGCCTGGTGCATGGCGACCTGCGTCCCGCAAACATCCTCCTCACGAGCGGGGGAGATAAGGGCAGCATTCAACTGGGTGATTTCGACTCGACAGTTAAGTGCGGTGACTCCCTACTTGCTGCCAGTGAGCCATTTTGCAGGCTATTGGAGAACTACAAGCTGCCTACCGGCAGTCCTATCACGGAACAATTTGCGCTTGGGTCTTGCATCTACACAATTCGCTTCCAGCATGTTCCCTGGCACGATATCGACGCTCCCACCCGAGTCCGCAAACTCATGCGTGGAGAGTTTCCGGATCCCTCAAACGATTCTCTCTTTGGTGAAATCACGTCCCAGTGCTGGCTCGGCACGTACAAGACCGTACACGCAGTTGAAGAGGAGGTTGTTCACCGATTGCAAGCAAAGAGGGGAGTCCAGGAGGTAAAAAATATGCTAGGTTTTATCAATCTTACGCTGCATTTAAGCTTAGAGGCAGAATGTGATGAGTTCTTGAGAAAGAACTAAAATATGGTCCATAAAGACATGAATACAACATTTAGATGAGCTGCAGCGTGATCCTGGAGATGCGATAGGGGTTTAATTGAATGCTAGCCGGTATCAACGTGCGAGAAGCGGCGGCCGAGAAAACCTCCAGACTCATTCAGATGGGCGCCCGCTAGATTGCTCTCCCGGCTAACAAAAGAAAGGGGCCGGCGCAGGGGGCTTGGCAGCGCGTAAATTAAAATAGGGGCTTGAGTTGGAGGTTGGTGTGTGGGCAGTGCTTATGGCCGAGGCGCTGGGCATGAAAATTAGCCGCCTATGAACAAAAGACAACAACTTGACGGGATCCCGAGTTCTCCAGTGGGTATGGTCGTATGTGCTAGAAGACGCTGGTGGAAGGGGTCATATTCACGACGTGGAAGGGTGATGTGAACCAGGACCAACACCTTCAATCTATTTAATTTCTAGGAGCTTGACTCAGCCTTGTATCTTCCTTCATCAGCTTTGATGATCATCCGGAACAACTCAATGTCGTTTCGTGCATCTGCCGCACTCGTCTTGGGCGTCTTGTTTCCAACCACACAGTCGTACAACTCCAGCATCTCCAACGTATAAGGATCCTGGTATGTTTTTCTAATGGTCCGCTCTTGGAAACCATCTTCACCAATCTTTTCCCGGATCGTCAAAGTCACGGGAAGACCCTTGACGTAAGGGGAGTCGTAGTTGACGCGCACTATCTTGTCTTGTGAGTAGACCTCGATGTGTGCGTCGAATTGGGGCACGCCGTTGAGCCCTGACTCGTACGAGACGGGGAAGCCGTCGTATTCAAAGAGGACGCTGAAGATGCCGGGGAAAGTCAAACAAGCACCGGCGACGCGCTTGGGCATGCCGAGAATCTCTCGCATGGCGGAGAGATCATGTGTTCCAAGACTAGAATCATTATTAGCAAGGCATCTCATCTCAGAAATAAGTGAAACTCACCCTCCTAGAACACGAAGCATCCTCTTGGACTTGGGCGTGATAGGAACGTCAAACTCCTTCCCAAGAGCCTGCTCTTGAATATCCGTCTCACGCTTCAACCGATCCTCGCCATCAGCCTCAGTAAAGTCGCTAAACTTTTGAGGAAAAGTACCCGACTGATCAACAAAGACCGAGTTGGGTCCAATGATATCCCTGACGCGGGCATATTGGATGTTTTGCATGCCTCCGACTTCCTTCACGGCGTCGACAAAGGCGGTTGCGTAGCGCCGCATCGTGCCGACAAACACCTTGCCCTTTGATGTGCTTTCAGCTTGGACGAGTCTGTCCAAGTCTCTGAAGCAGAGGGCTGCTGGCTTCTCGATAAGACAGTACTTGTCATTCTGAAGAGCGATGATGCCGTGCTCAACGTGGTACGCATCTGCATTGGCGATCAAGACAACATCAACATCTGGAGAAGAACACAACTCCGTGGGGTCAATGGTAGTCTTTGGCGTGCCTCCTTGGACCTTTCCAGCACAATGGGCTAGGGCTTGTTTGGAAATGTCGCAGAGGTATGTTGTCTGGAACTTGTGGGAGAGAAAGTTGATGTTGGGAATGTGTGCGACCTGTGAGATTTCCCCGCAGCCGATGATGCCAACGCGCAGGATGCGAGAGTCGCCTTCAGGCTGACGGGTAGGAATGCTGCCCATTGTGTCTGGACTTGGGAGGTTTGAAAGAGAGCCGATGATTCCGTCAACTTGGAGAGTACAACTTTGAGGCTCTTAAAGGGAGATTTGATTTGTAAAGAAGCAAGTTTGCAAATGCGAGATCACTAGACATTTATCCATCAGTATAATTCGCCGACTACTTTCCTCTTCCCTCCCTTCACCAAAAAAACACCAATCCCGTCCTCCACAGCCGGCTTGGCAAAGTACCGACACTCCCCGACGCTAAGAGGTGGGTTACCGATACTCCGCGAAGCAAGGATTAATGACTCGTTTCCCCACGAACCTCTCCCCCCTTGGCTCGTGTGCGACTCTGTTGGTTCTTCCCCATGGGGTCATGAGGAAAAGGGTTGCTCTCGGTTAGCAAAGATCTGGACTGGTCTGGGGTACATTTTGGTGAGGAGATCGACGGTGATAAATTGAGACTCGGATCCCTTCGTTTTGGAGATTCTCAAGCACATCTCAAAGTGTCAGGCCCTCTATCCTTTCTGCAAAAAATTCTTCAATTTTGGGAATCATGGGTATTTTCAGCAAGAAAGGGGCGGAACTTGCCGTCGGCACAGAACTCTCCCGAGTAAGTAGTCTTCGAGTACGAACTGTCGGCCAGATCTAACAGTCTCAAACAGGTTCTGCCTCAAAATCCGAAGCCGTGGTATAGAACCTGGCATATCTTGAAGCTCAACTTGTGCCTCTTGGTCCCCTTGTTCTCTGCTTCGTCTGTTGGTTACGATGGTATAGTCTACCTCTTGACCGATGTTTGAGTCTTCTGTTAACATATTGATAGGCTCGATGATGAATGGACTTCAGACCCTTCCTCAATGGCGTCAATACTTTGACAACCCTGAAGGCGCCCTCCTCGGCCTCATGAACTCTGTCTATCCTCTCGGAAAGGTCGTTTCCCTGTTTGTCGTGTCGTACGTGTGCGACCGATGGGGACGAAAGCTGCCCATGCTCATCGGTTTTATCACTTGCATCGCATTTGCCATCCTCCAAGGTCTTTCCAAGGATATCCACAGCTTCATCATTGCCAGAGCGTTTCTGGGTTTCTTTACGAGTTTCATCAGCCAGCCTAGTCCCATCATCATCACCGAGCTAGCCTATCCAACCCAGCGAGGAAAGCTGACTGCTCTGTACAACACCTTTTTTGTAAGTCTATTGCAATCCCAGTTTCGTGCTCGTGCTTACACTCTGCAGTACTTTGGCTCCATCTTTGCTGCTTGGTGCACATACGGCACATTTAAGATCCAGTCGACTTGGAGCTGGAGAATTCCATCTCTCCTACAGGGAGCCTTGCCAGCACTTCAGCTTCTGGCCTGGTACTTTCTCCCAGAGTCGCCAAGGTATGCCTTGCTTATTCTCTACCCGCTCAGAACCATAACTCAACTAACACACCTAGATGGCTTGTTTCGAAGGGACGCAAGGAAGAGGCTCGCAAGGTCCTCGCAGAGTACCACGCCGGTGGTGATGCTGATTCCCCTCTTGTCAACTTTGAAATGAACGAGATCGAAAGCGTCATCACTCAAGAATCCGAAGCCCTCTCCGCCACCTCCTGGGTCGAGTTGGTCCGCACCCCTGCCAACCGCAAACGTACTCTCATTGCTGTCATCGTCGGTTGGTTCGCTCAGTGGAACGGCGTGGGAGTCGTCAGCTACTATCTCGTTCTCGTGCTCAACACCATCGGCATCACAAAGGTCAAGGACCAGACGCTTATCAACGGTCTTCTTCAGATCTTCAACTGGCTTGCGTCTACCTTCCTGGGAGCACTCATGGTCGATCGTCTCGGTCGTCGTACTCTTTTCCTTGTCTCCACGGCTGGCATGTTGGCTGCGTATGTCGTTTGGACCGGTTTGACTTCGCATTTCGTCAATACGCAGAACGAGGCCACAGGACGGGCAGTCGTTGCCTTCATCTTCATCTACTACCTGTTCTACGATATTGCCTGGACGCCACTTCTCCAAGCCTATCCCGTCGAGATTTATCCTTACACCCTCCGTGGCCGCGGTCTCTCAATCACCTACATCTCGTCCTTCACCGGTCTCATCGTCGGCAACCAGGTTAACCCGATTGCTATGAAGGCCATCGCTTGGAAGTACTACATTGTCTTCTGTTGTCTTTTGGCGATTTTGTTTGTCGTGATTTGGTTCCTCTTCCCCGAGACAAAGGGTCACACTCTTGAGGAAATCAGGGAGGTCTTTGAGGGCAAGCAAACCGACCATGATCGCCTGGCCAAGGTCGAGTCCGGCGTGGATGAAGAAGAGTCTCGTGAGAAGGATGGAAGGGCCAAGCAGCTTGAAGTTGTTTCTTAAGGGAGGTGTTTGTAGTTTGGGTAGACGAGGACGCATGGTGGTTGGGTGTAGTGGAGTGGGAGATAGTGGAACAGGCCTTCTTGCAATCTACAAGGCACCACAGCTTAGGATACACTATAATCTAGGCAAAAATTACCTTTCTGTAATCACATTTGTTGTTAATAGTTGCTTCATTTCGTCGTGGCTGGGGTTTTAAATACATCTTCCATGGCTTCCCATAGGATCCCGGACCGGACTGTCGGCGTCACAAGTAAAATCCCGGTAGTCAATAAGAAAAGCCAAGCTCTTAGTTACTTTATTTTAAAGATTAAATCGCTAGGCCGATGCGAGTCCGTAGATCAACCGTAGTTTGTGGGTAACCTTTCGATCCTGAACTGACAGGAAGTGGGGATAATCGGAAGCGTCGAAGCTATCGGGGAGTGTCGGCGTTAACTCGTGGTGCTAGTATATAGACGACGACAGTTGACTTATTCATCCATATTCTCTTTATATGCGGTTAATCCTTCTCTATTGTTCACTTTCACGTTAAAAATTCACTCTGTCACCACACATCTTCCATCATGTCTCAACAAAAGCCATCCCTCCGCTGGGGAATCATTGGAACCGGCCTCATCTCATCATGGTTCGTGGGGGATCTCTCCCTCAAGCGGGATAACGCCCAGGCAACACACCATATCCAAGCCATTGGATCATCTTCAGTCGAAAAGGGCACAAAATTCGTCGAGACCAATCTTCCAAACCAGAGTCCAGCTCCTACTGTATATGGTAGCTATGAGCAGACATACAAGGATCCCAATGTCGACATCATCTATATCGGAACTCCTCATGCTTTTCACAAGCAAAACTGTCTTGATGCCATCGCTCAGGGCAAGCATGTTCTTTGCGAAAAGGCATTTACTCTTAATGCTAGAGACGCTAGGGAAGTCTTCGAGGCAGCGAAGCAAAAGGGTGTGTTTGTTATGGAAGCCATGTGGACACGCTTCTTCCCGCTGGTCAAGACTCTTCAAAAACTTGTCCACGAAGAAAAGGTCATTGGCGATGTCGTACGCGTGTTTTGCGACTTTGCCATGAACATGCATCTCGAATCCCTTGGTCCTGAATCGCGACTCAAGAACCCTGCCCTCGGAGCCGGAAGCTTGCTGGATATTGGCATCTACAGTTTGACTTGGGGTCTTTTGAATCTCGACCCTGGAGTTGGTGAGAAGGCGCAAACACCAAAGATTGCGGCGGCTCAGACACTGGTTGACGGTGTCGACTATGCATCTTCAATCATTCTGCTGTATCCAGATGGAAAGCAGGGAATTTTGACGTCCAACGTGTCGGTCAAGACCCCTACTGCCTTCTGTCGTATTGAAGGTACCGGTGGTCACATTATCGTCGAGGGTCCGGCAGGCTCTGTACCTGTTTCATTCACAGTGTACAAGAACGAAGACACCGAGGGAAAGAAGTATGAGTTTGAGCGACCAGGCAAGGGCTTCTACTGGGAGGCTGATTCTGTGGCGGTTGATATTGCGGTTGGAAGGACTGAGAGTGAAACCATGCCTTGGGCTGAGACTGTTCGCGTTCTAGAGATTTTGGATGAGGTGAGGAGGCAGGGCGGTGCCAAGTTTCCCCAGGATTAGACTAGTTAGTAAATAGAAATAAATCTGACGGCATCTAAAATGTGTTTCCCATGTATTTCTTTGTAATTTGGTGCCTTTTCAAGTTGCGGCCACAAAATGAAGCTATTCGCAGTTAGTCCACACTTAAAATCTGCAGGGGCCTCGTCTTCAGCTCTCGTGACCCTCCAACTTCCCCACACTTGGAGCTATCTCCGACACTCCCCGAGACATGACTACCCCTCCACAAAACTCGCTTTTCCCCACAACGACCAAGCCCCGAGATCGAGAAATCTTTTCCGCTACTCCCCGACTCTTTCACCTCCCTGTTCCAGACTGCACCATGTTCAACTATAGAGATGGAGCTGATCAGGCGCCTCAGGCCCAGTCCGGGGCCGCAGGGGGGCAGGGCAACAAGAGACCACGCACGGCGGCCATGTATCAGCGAAAACGTGCCGTGACTGCATGTCAGAGCTGTCGGTTGAGAAAGACAAAGTGCGATAACGTTCGGCCGGCTTGTGGTTTCTGTTCTAAGAATGGAGCACAATGCATATACCCTGGTCCTGAAACATCGGACTATTCGACGTCAGTGTTCCCCAGATTCTGATAGTGGGTGGGCGTATCTCACTGACAGATTCACACATAGTTTCGACCCGGCCAGCTTGACCATCCTAGACCGCCTCAACCATGTCGTCACACTCTTGGAGTCTCGACCTCTAGCAGTCATCGCTCAACCCTCAGATGTCTCACAGCCAGTCTCGGAGAATTCCCCCTCTGTGAACTTTCTTCCTTCTGCCGCTCCTGCTGTTGAAGCCACCACCAATCTCCCCGAGATCGACATCCTCCATACACTTGATATCCCTGGCTTCCCGTCAGCTGCCAACAACTGCGAGGGAGTCCTGCGCTGGCCAATCTTTGAGGGCTTGGTACCTGATGTTCATTCTTTCATCCTCGAGTCGGCAAAAGAGGACAGCGGCCAGGCTGAGACTATAAGAACCGGCTCCTTGGGTAGAGGCGTCCAAGAAGATGACTTTATTCCCCTCTCCAAGAAATTCTTGGCCTATGTACACGTAAAGAACCCCATCTTGGAGGTGGCAGACTATAAAGCTCAAGTCAGAGACGCCGCAGAGAATGGACCCAGGTGGGATGGACCATCGTGCCTTGTGGTATGTCCCCCCAACATTGTCGAAGCCCTTGCTAATGATTTTCAGTTGATATCCTGCGCTCTTGCATGTCTCGCAGCACCTTTCCAGACTGACCCTGGAATCAACAGCACACCCGAGTCCATAAGATCCTCCATGTCTGCCTACGTAGACCAAGATACCGCATCATCCTACTACCTAGCTGCCAAGAAGCGGCTGGGACTTTTGCAACCTTCTTTACTCAACACACAATGCCTCTTCTTTTGTGGCGTATACGAAATGTATTCTCTTCGACCGCTTGAAGCATGGTCTCATTTTAACCGCGCTTGTGTTGACCTTCGCAACCTCCTCTGGTTACGCAGTCAGAGAAGGTCACCGGAAAACCACGCTGTATCCCGCGAGACCCATAGGCTAGAGCAAAGGCTATACTGGTCTTGTGTCAAGTCAGAATAGTAAGTCAGACATTCAAACATCATGTAAAACTGACTGACATCATGTAGCGAGTTGAGGCTAGAGATACCTCTCCCACCAAGTGGCATTGCACACTGCGACTATCCCGACATGTTCCCCTCTCCCCCCACAGAGCTAGCCTCCCCAACAGCTCAAAACCCAGCTCTAGACACTCTTCAGGAGGACATCGTACCTGAAGAAGAAAAGAGTTGGTTCTACTATCTCGCCGAGATCTCATATCGAAGGATGATGAATCGAGCCTTGGCCGTCATGGCGCGCGACGGAGAAAGAGGCTGGATCGACAACATTGGCGATACCATCAAGCAGTGCAAGGATTTTAGTGAACATATTGATATCTGGTAAGAAAACCCCTGAATCTCATGGATAAAGCTAACAGGGATAGGCATTCTCACATCCCACCCCAGATCGACCTCAAAGAGGATGAAATGTCCAACAACGAGCTCGCCCAATATGTCAAGAATCGAGAGATTAGCTGCCGAGAATGGATTCACAGACCCTTGCTCTTCTACGTCATCCACCAGAACCCAAGCGATCCTCACTACGACGAGGCCCTTCCCCTGGCCCAAAAGTGTCTTCAACTCTCCGTGAAGCACCTGTTTCGGATTTTTGGGCATAACCGGCACCATGGAACTTGGTACGTCGCACGTTCTTGCATCACGAGGGCTCTCATGTTGCTTGCTGCCGCCAAGAGTGGGAGGATACCGATGCCAGGACGTTGGAAGGAGGCGTTGGAGGTGGCGCGGTGGACGATACGTCGGTGGTCAACTGAGGCACCAGATCTTCAATGGGCTGAGCACATCTTGGACAATATCTTGAGGAGCGTTGAAAGGGATTCTATGTGAATAGGGTATCTTCGCATGTCCGAAGTGGTTCGGGTCATGTATCTAACCACACAAGTCCAATTCTAATCCATCTTCTGACCGACCATTGAGCCTTGGATTGTACCTCACCAAGAGTTCAAGGTTTGCTCTCCTCTGAGGGGTCGTCGATCATGAGCTCCTGGAACTTATCTGCAAGGTTGCTGCCTTGTGCGGCTTTGGGGTCCGTCATAGCAAGATCCAGATCGATGATCCAGTTGGCCACCTCTCGCCCATCGCCCAGAGGCTTGATGACTGTGTGATGGCGACCTAGGTCCTCTAACTCGTTCGTGATGCGCCGTGCTTCCGAGGTCCTGAGAGCACCGTGTTCAATTGCTATGCCCAGAATGGCCTTTGCAATAGACCCAAACACCCGGTAGGAGGCGTAGAGATCCTCCAGGCCAGCCATGCAGAGATGAAGATAGTAGCGCCATTCGTTACTATTGGACTTGACCTCTCTCATCATGGCATTGGCTACGTAGATCAGCCCTGTTTGCCAGACGACTGAGTACATGGCTGTCCTGAAGTTGAGCCGATACATGAGCAGCAGACGCTTCAGCTGGTTCACAGAAGCCGAGTATGCAGCCTCCGGAGTGGCTTTAGGCGCCGTGAACGAGCCTAGGCGAAGCGGTTTGCTCATCTCGGCATCGGTGAGCAGGGGCCTGAATATGTCGGTAACGATGGCGTGGAAGTATATGCTACATCAAGGTCAGCATGCTGATATCACCGCCCAGGACTCTCTGGAGATCACGGTTTGTAAGACATACTGCATCATCATAACGCCGTGGTTGCTTAGATCGCTCCGTACAAGGTTCAAGGGCAAGTCGTCTGCCCACGTTAATAGCCGACGATATATGCCCTCGGCAAACTCGATCGGAACGCGTTGCGAGGGTACTCCAGTCTGCTTTCGGCCATAATATGACCAGAGTACCTGGTGAAAGATGACCCAGAGCTGACAGCAAGCTCTGAATGTTTCTTTTTGGGGGTCAGAATGAGCAGAGTAGACCCCCTGCATGTCCGGAGTAAACTCTACGTCCCCTGGCATCGGAAGCTGAGGAGGAATCTCGATCTCTGCTCTCTGGTAGTGAAGGCCGTGTACACTGTATCCTCATGTATTAGTTTCATCGCTCGTTGTCCGGGTCAGGGGTGACGAACGAGACCCAGTTGAATACTCCCCATGCTGTGTACGACGCGGCGATGCGCCAATCATGGTAACCGTCCAGCCAGCTGTTGGCTGACGGTCTGCCAGGCTGTACACCAAACAAACCCATCGTCCTGCCTACTTTGACGCTCTCTTGAAGATAACTCAAGGCGACATCATCCCTGCCCTGTGTTACCGCACTCATGCAAAGAAACTGCAGCGCCGAGACGGCTGTCAGCGTGTTGGCTGACGGCATGGCGGCGAGACATCTCTCGGCCTCGGAAAAGAACTCGACACTGAATGTGGCGACCTCTGGCTTCAGTGCAGTGTATGCTTGCTGTGGAAATGTTGGCCTTGGCTACGTTGAGGTGTGTGAGGGATTTGCTTACACAAGCCCAGCTCAAAAGGGCAGAAACAAGGAAACGGGAACAAAAGTATCCTCGTCGCTGTACAAGATCTTGAATAAAGAGGTCGGCATGGAATAGGGGCAAGACTGGGTAGTCTATCTCGAGGTAGAGAGACATGACCCGAGCGGCCAGCTCATTGCCAATGGGTACATCTGTCCAGAAGGAGATGTCGAGTTGCTTGAGACTGTCATGGATGAGTGGTGTTGTCGGTGATTTGACTATCGAGAAACTGGGCGTGGGTGAGATGGTGTCCTGTCGAGGAGACTCGTCTGAGTCTGCTGAAGGAGACGTTGACGGCGATTGAATGGCTCTGGTTGGCCTGATCATCCGCTCAGGAGGGAGAGAGCCGATGGGTATGGGATACAAGGTTGGGTAGGCAATGGGATGTCTGATGGCAAGCTCAAACTCGAGGGAATTAGGGGTCCCGGGCATACAACTCCTGAGAATGAAGGTGTCGGGTA
Organism: Ascodesmis sphaerospora; assembly: GCA_027569015.1. NCBI lineage: Eukaryota > Fungi > Ascomycota > Pezizomycetes > Pezizales > Ascodesmidaceae > Ascodesmis > Ascodesmis sphaerospora. The sequence goes on along the minus strand of JAPPUR010000025.1, from coordinate 284,298 downwards.
TGGAAGGTGGTATACTTGACCCTTGGCTGCTCGCAGGTGTGCTTGACTCTCCTGCAGCCGATGACGAAGATCCTTGCCCTTCGCGTAGATGCTGGAAGAGCTCCAGGGCCTGGTCATACGGCAAGCTGCGCAAACGCGCAACGAGATCCCTCGACTCGAAGCCAGCCTCGAGGACCTCGCTCTTCTCTACGGGATACTCGCACTTGAGCTCCCGTTGGATGCAGGCCCGGCAGGTCGGACGTTGGCCGCCGCACTATGAGAGGGTCAGTGTCAGCTCAAGCCCGATGCCCGCCCATCCATCCGATCCCATCCTCCTCCATCCACGCACGGCATGCGTAACTAGCCCCCTGAAAGACCATTTTTGGACCAATAGACTGATCGACTGACCTTCACCTTGCGTTTCCGACATTGATGACATGCCGTTCTAGTCTTGGGGGGCTTGAAAAGGGGTGGACCCTGGATTCTGCTGCCAATCCTCGGCTTGTCCGACACGGGCCTCGGGAGCAAGGGACGGGACGACGGTGCCATTGCATCGCACAGAGATTCTAGCGAGAAGGGGAGGGGGATCTGAGGGGATAAAGGGTCCAAGTGTTCGGGTCGCGCCAAGTAGCGAGCGACGCGAACCTCGTGATCGCGTAAGAATTCTCCTCCATCAATTGTGTTTCGGTACCTAGTGCCATCACGACACGACGGGCTAGTCTGTTACGTCACGATGACGTCAATCTCATTTCCTTCTCCTCAATCCGGAGCTCGCTTATCTAATCACTCTTGGCGTACACGGGGACTCCTGAACCCTTAACCAACTCGTCCAAGAATGTCTCGAACTTGGTGTACTCGAAATCTGGGTACAGATCCTTCGTGGTGAGGTAGCCTAGATACTTGGCACGCTCTGGGAGGTTGTCCTCTCTGTGCCACTCGCTGCGAAAGTACTCAGGCACGACGAAGCCGAGAAGGTCCTGGTACGACTTGTCTCCTCCATCATACTTGGTCTTGGCGGCAGCAATAATAGCTTCAATTTCTTTCTTCGATACCTGAAGCTGAATCAGTATACTGGCAAACAAAACTTGGATAAAGGTTTGAATTACCGGGCTTCGTGGAATCTTTTCGCCACTGATTTTCTCAAGGTGGTTCCAGATCTGGTTCTGAGTCCACACCTCGTTGTACGCAAACACATACTGGTTCAGAGTCCTCTCATCCGTGATGATCTTCGCCACATACTTGCCAATATCCCTCAAGTCCGTAACGCTCGAAGCCCTCTGACCATCATCGGCGACCTGATCCGACGAATGCGTGAGAGCATAGTCAATCTTGCCAGAAGGTAGGCGTGGGATGGCAATCTGGTACCACATGCCAACGTCGATGACGGTGTACGGCAGATAGATCTTCTTGATGTGGTTGATCACCTTCTCTTTCTATGTGGTGTTAGATGAGACAGTAGAGCTCACGGTTTTCACGTACAAGTTCCCGGAGCATCATCACACCCGTGGGCGGGCAGCTTGACCCAAAGGCGCTAGGGATATAACGCTTGACTCCAGCTTCTTTGGCGGCAGATGCCAGTGCGAAGTGAGGCTCAAGAGAGAATGGCTCAAGGGCGACAATGACAACATCCTGGCCTGTCAGAGCCTTTACCAGCTCTTCGTGGGTGTTGACAAGCTCGAGGGCAATGATGGAAACGCCTTGGTTCTTGATTTTTTGGACGGCGGGTTTGTTGATTGAGGCAGGTCGAACAATCGCCGTGACGTTCTAGATGAGTTGATATGTGAGTAACAGCCTTGCAGTGGTATGGACGGCTTACAAAGTTGGTGGATGAACCCAAGAGCCCATCGATGATGGAACGACCTGTTTCGCCAGATGCGCCGACTACGGTGACGTTCATGATGAATGTTTTTATCAAAGATGTAGATGAAATTGACTGATTGAATTTCTATTTCATTAATTAGAGTTTATCATTGCGTATATATATCCTCGTACTATCCTCGAACTGAAGAGTGGGGATGACAAATGGGCTAACAATTACGGATACAAACTCCGCATAACGTTATGTAACTCCGCAACACATTTGCGAACATCAGGGATCACGATCTTACGGTTTGCAGGCTCCATCATGGCAGGCAGAAAGCAATAGCCAATAATCTGCTCACCTTGTCCCTTGAATGCTTTGTCAAGAGTAAGATGCTCTGTGGGCCTTTGGGGCCAGAAGTCGCAACGCGAAGGATTTGTCTGAACTCATAGTGGAAAGGATTACAAATTCGAATATCACGTAGATTAGCAATCAGTTGTATCGGGATTTGTCTATCGATCAGTCACATCAGCAAGTGCACTCGATATGCGGCGGCGATGTTGAAAGGGTGCACGTCGGAATGGCGTTTCGCCAGACTATCTTTGCAAACTCAAACTCAAACTCCCTTCGAGACGGGTGTCCATTTTGAAAACAATAGTAGTTCTACGCAAAGTCTAATTATAATGGAAAAACAAAGAAATCCCTCACGGCGTCTGAACCCATTTAAACAGCAGGACCTACAGTCTGGCATTCCTCGTTCTCCTGACTCGAGGCAGAAAAGTAGCGTCAAAACTCTAGATATCCTTGACTGCCTATGACGTATATAAAGGGCCTATACTAGCCTAATACGTGATCATGTTATTTTCTACCGCACAGTAGATGGCAGTTTCTCCAAATAACTTTGACGCCAAATAGGCCACCACAGCACGAAGCCCATGCCCTGTTACATCAAACAAGGTCGTTCGTGGAACAAGCTGACGCCTTCACTGATGCGTGGAGCAGCCGCGGTCATGTGTCAGCTGCGTTGCAAGGATACATGATAGGCGAGTTCATTGCCATTAATTAGCGCAGAGCGTCAGACCGAAACCTCCCTGCTTACTTTAGAGTTTCACAACGACTATTCACCTGTATACACTACATAACTCGTTCCTCATCCCTAATGATGTGCAACATATGCCACAATTTCATTGGAGTGGGCAAGCTACGCCCTGAAGAGGACGCTCCAGTGGGCATAAGCCGAAAACACGTCCCACGAGATCTCTCTTGGCAAGACTTGCAAACCTCGGCAAAGACATGTTACTGCTGCGAGATCCTGGTTTCTGGTTGCCGAGGATGCTTTAAGCAACACGGAGTCGACGAAGGCCAGGTTGAAAGCTTCAACATTAGGTTCTTCTACCCAAACTACGAGGACGAGGATGCTGAGGTAGACAAGGTCGTCAGCATTCTCATGCAAGACGGCACCTTTTTTGATATTGAGCTTTTCGCTACTGAAGAAGGTGAGTGATCCATAGCAGTATCTGATAGCTAGGCTGAATCATAATCTAGATGACTGTCCGGTTCCTGATGAATGGGAATCTATGCCAGTCTCCCAGCGTACATCGTCCAGGACAAACTCACCTAACGCAATTGAGAGTATCAAGTCTTGGATGCAGCTCTGTGAGGAAGACAGCGAACATGTAGATTGCATCGATCCAGAGGACCCCGAACTCCCGAAGCGAGTTGTTGACGTTGGCGATGCAGATGGAGCCATTCGTCTCTTAGAGACACATGGCCAATCAGCCAAATACATCTGTCTCAGTCATTGTTGGGGATTAACACAGATCATCACGACAACCCAGGATACCTTACAACAGCGACAACGAGGAATTGATGTGCAAGACTTGTCCAATACCTTCAGAGACGCGATAATCTTGACGAAGCAGCTTGGACTCCGCTACATCTGGATCGACTCTTTGTGCATCATTCAGGACAGTCGAACAGATTGGGAGATTGAGTCAGCAAAGATGTCTTCAATCTATTCCAAAGCTTTCTTGACCATCGCAGCTACGCATTCGCCAGACGGGAGAGGCGGCCTCTACGCAGACACGCCCGACTTCGAAGTGTCCGGGGAGACTCCAGAGGGAGAAGAGTACCGCCTCTTCTTTAGAGAGCGGATCGATCATCACCTCGATCCCGTTCCTGAACCAGACCGGTCCGGCGCCGATGTTGGTCTGATAGGTCATGGGACTATTGCTCGACACCCACTCCTGACAAGAGCCTGGGTTTATCAAGAACGTTTGCTATCACCGCGTGTGATACACTTTGGTCCCCAAGAACTATTCTTCGAATGTCTTTCGGCTATGCAGTGCGAGTGCGGCGGCATAGCCCATGATGGTTCCTCTATTGCTCCGTCAGGTCTCATGAAGCTCCTCTACGCAGAAGCACTCTTCACAACTGCACCGGGAGTAGAGTGGCACGAATACGCCGCCTACTACATGGCCCGTATCTGGCGCACCATGGTCAACGAATACACCTCCCTTGGAATAACCAAACCTTCGGACAGACTGCCTGCGATTGGAGGTTTGGCCAGGAAGATGGCGGCTTCTCGGAAGCAAGAATACGTCGCAGGCTTGTGGGGGAACACTTTAAATGACGACCTCATCTGGACTGTTCTTGAACTCGAGGGGGAGAAGAAGCCGAGGTATCACCCCCCGGCCGCGCCGACGTGGTCTTGGGCAAGTGTCGAGGCACATGTCTTTTACTGGGACAGCATCGTATTCTGGAATCCGGACGAGACGGTGACGGATGAGGATCGGCCTCCTTGGCAACACCTCAGTCAGGTCGAGAGTTGGAATGTCGACGCAGCCGGTGTCGATGAGTTTGGACACTTGAATGGAGGGACGATCAAGGTAACGGGTCTCGTTGCGGAGGGTATAGTCGAACGCGATGTCGGGGAGGAAACGAAATGGGGATCTGGCTCGTACTATGTCAGGTTCTCGCCAACCTTGCGGTTAATGATGCACGCCGATTATCAGCTGGATCACAAAGGTCCTCACCAAGTTCTTCCAGGAACAGATGTCATGTGTATTCGAATGAGCGTGATTCAAGAAGGGCCGACGGACCACTTGGTTTCACTGGTGCTAAGAGCAGTCGGCGAGTCTGGGCAATTCGAAAGGATCGGTACACTCGTCGTTCGTTCCCGTCCCCCGCCAGTTGATTCCTTGGGAGGGTTTTGCAAGGAGGGCAGACAGCGTTCTGTAGTGATAACATAGAGCACTGAGGTCATCAGAGTAGGCCTAGCCGAGTTGGTTTGTGCGCTGAACCGTGATGGCCAGTCCGAGATTCAGGGACCATGCCGCTTGACGGGCCAGTGATTCAACGAAAGAAAGAATCAAAGAAATTCTACGGCAATAAGAATATTTGCTTCTTTTGTATTACTTTTATTAAAGGCATTATTCAAAAGCAAACCCGGTCGTTTGAAGAACAGAACAAAGGACCTAAATAGGCGCCTGGAAAAGACCCCCCTAAGATATCAGACGCGCAAACATCCTCATCCTAAGCCTTAGGGGACAGTGGGAGAGTAAAAAATCAAATCTTCGCTGACCCTCCTCTAATTCATTCCTTCCTCATCATCACCCCAACCCGAGTGAACATTTTCTTCTTCACTCCCGTTCGCCCTCATTCACAGCGCGTCACCCGCTCGCAAGACATCAAGTCACTCAAAACCAACCTTTACGAAACCCGCAAAGAACATCATGCCGATCAACAGCGAAGGTTACATGCTGCCTACTCCCCCCAACCAGATCCGGGCCCTCCAGGAGATGATTCTCAGTAAGTCTTCAGTAGAAAAGCCCCCTCCCGACCATCCGCTAACCCTCCCTCCAGTGAACCTGCGTGTCGTGTACCCAGGTAATGACATGGAGGTCCTTTTGTGCATGGAGAGTCCTGGTGTCTACTACGCGTGCGTCATCCACGATCCTCTCCGCCAGAACAAGGTCCTGTTCCGCGGTCCCAAGGGTCCCAACCTCGAGATCCCCCTCGTCGGCATCCTGCGCGAGGTCATGGTTCTCGCCACCACCCGCTACCACCTGTAAAGTCGCCGCCGCCGACTTGTAGTGGACAGAAAAGGCATGGGTTGAGCATGTCGTGTACTTTTTGGGATGAAGATTGTGTCAACGGGGGATGGATGAAGCAGTGCAGCAGGTTGATCTGGTACCAGACTGGGTTTCGAGGACTCAAATGGGGGATTAAAGCGCATGGAAGTCATTAATAGCTTAAGCAAGCTAAAGCAACATCTCATCACTTCATCAAAATCAAATAATTTGAGGCAAGCAGCCAGGTTGTCATGAGTGATGTCTCCAGATTACTAGAATGCCCAAGGAGCGGCAAAGGGTTCTGTCAGGTGAAAGCCTGGCCACCCAGTAGCTGGTCATATAGAACCAGTGAGAATGTTTGGGGAGAGCAGAATGCCTCAGGGAACAGCGTGGGAGACCCGTGGCGACCCATTAAGCACGAAGCCATCCTTCATCGTTTATCAGGGGCGCAGCGTTTGGGGACAGGATACACTGGGTGCCGAGTCGAGCTGGCACCTCGAAAAATCAATCAAACGCATATCAATAGCTAGCAAACAAGCACGGGTGTCATTGTCAGGGTTAGGTGCCCTGATGGCTTTGAAGTTCGAGTCCTTGCACCTTTGTGAACCCCTCTTCAACACTGCATCTCCAGTTCTGCCTACATCCACACAGCAGCTTTCGAGCCTCACCAATCAGTGAACCAACCAAAGAACGAAGATCGAGACAAAATGTCTAGCGAATATCAGGATGCTCTTGCTCTTCGCGCCCTGACCCAAGGTATGAACCCTCCCCCAAAGCCACCGATCACCCAGCTGACTCAATAGGGAACCTGCGAATCCTCTTCCCCGGCATCCCAGCTATCGAGTTCTGCGTCTACTGGAACGACAAGACCATCCGCGCCGCCGTCATCGACTTGACCCGCCTCTACTGGTCTGAGCTCGGCGGGTACAGACCCAGCTGCCTCATCCACCTCGAATGGAAGGCCCATGCCGACGACCCTCAGGGCAAGCTTCTCGAAGGCCACAAGGTTCTCTTTGAAGAGACCCAGACGCTTCTCAAGCAGAGAATCTTCGACCGTCTCCGAGTTTGCCGTCTCAACACGGCCTCTTAATGGTCTGAATAGTTGGGACTTCAAGGAAGGACAAACATGTCACACGGGTGAATCAGCGCTAGGGGAGTTTGGCACACAATTGTTTCGAGGGTCTATATCTGTGGAAGATTTGCTTGATCGGAGTAAGGGAATAATCATGTGAGCTGGGAATATGGCATGTGGACATACGTTGGAACGAGAGTAAGCGCGCGGTATTACAAATCAAGTTGATGCCCCCAAGTTGCAGAGTGTGGATTCTCGCGCGCGGCATCGTGAACTGCTCCCGCCATGATGATGTCAGATCTCGCGCGCGCAACCTCGATGTGGCTTCGCGCGCGGCTCTGCTGACCCTTTATCAATCTCGATAGGCGAAAGTGAGTTAAATCACCATGAGTCCTAATTGGACGTTGATCAACATCCTGCACATTCGCCGTGAGGATGGACGACCTGGCAACCAGCAGACATCACAAGGAGGGTAGATAACACGACAAGAGAACGCAGTTCACGTCTTTATAAATATGGCTTAGTCCAGCGCAGCTAACGTCTTGCAGCATCCATCATCAGCTCAGCAGGCCACAGTGACAGAATGTCTTCGACAGAGTACTATCTTATCGCTGGCGCCACCGGCCGTCAAGGCGGCGCAACAGTCGATGCTCTCTTATCCCACCCCGACCTCAAAATCGAACACAGAAAAGTCTATGCCATCACTCGAAACGCCACCGGGCCGGGAGCTGTCAAGCTCCGTGAGAAGTACACCGACATCAACATTGTCCCCGGTGACTTGAACAACCCCGAGGCCATCTTCCAACATTTGGACAAGAACATCATGCCAAAAACCGGAGTGTTTCTCGCGCAAGCTCATGGACCGACCGAACTGAACGATGCAAAGGGATTCATCGATGCTGCCGCCTCCAACGGGATCCCCTACTTTGTCTACTCCTCCGTTGACCGCGGAGGACGTGAACTCAGCGACAAGGACCCCTCATACTGCAAGACCTTTTCAGACAAATTCCACATCGAGCAGCACCTTAGGAGTGTTTGCAGTTCCAGCCAGATGGAATACACCGTCCTCCGACCAACCTGGTTCGCCGACAATGCCTGGTGGGGCTTCCCCGGTCAGCTCTGCATGACAGGTTGGAGGGAGAATTTGCAGGGCAAGAGAATGCAGGTCACCGTGACTAAGGACATTGGAAGATGGGCAGTCGAGAGTCTAGTACGACCCGACCGGGCCGGTATTAGGAACCAGGCTCTCTCGATCGCCAGTGATGAACTCAGCTTCAAGGATATCGACGACATCTTTGCTCGACACACCGGAAAAGGGGTGCCTGTTACATATGGGTTTTTGGCTAGGTTCATCATCTGGATGGTAAAAGACTTGAGGACAATGTTTGGCTTCATCGGTGAGAGGGCTTACGGCGCGGATCTGCCATGGTTGAAGAGCCAGCTGGAGCCGACAACCTTTGAGCAATGGGTCCAGAGCGAAGTGCCCAGGGGTTGATCAGAGCCTACTTCTTCCTATGTAACCACTCGACCTGACTCTTTGCCTCAGTATTACCCCTTTGGTCCTGTGATGCGCTCTCGCTTACACCCTCGGTGAAAGTAACTGGATACTGATGTATGCAGTTGACCCTCAAATCAAACACGTCCAGTCTCTGGTATCCACCCACAACATTGTGATACTGCTTGCCCTCTATGCAATCCCCCACGTTCATATCACAGTACATAAAATCTTCTGCGCTCTGTAGGAAATCGGTAGGCTCTTCTGTCTGACCGTCTACTACAAACCCTTGCAGGGGAGCTCCATTGGGGTCCAAAAACATGGTCGCGCCGCGCTGCGAGTGCTCCAAAGCCTGGCGTATATGAGACGAACTCTCAGATATGATCTCGACAGCGTCATCTCCCAGGGCTCCAGAGCAGAGAACACCGACCAAGTCGGAGACGAAACTCAAGCACACCAAAATCCATTTCCATATGGGGTAAGCTTATGTTATAGCTGTGACTTGGTTCTTTGCAGGCGAGCCTGGACTGTCGCATCTCGAGCTCGACTACCAGCTCGGTGAGGACACTCTGCGCAGGCATGTGGGGTTGACAGCTGGTGCTTATGCCGATAACTACAAACAATCGATCATTCATACAAACCAAGAGCACCCAACACCGATTCAGACACACTTCCAGCTATCGGGAAAGGATGGATCGCCGGTTCCCTTACAAGTGTTCCGCAGAGGAGAGCCTCTGGACGATACTGGCAGAGGCCCGCGTCTTCGATGACGCCGTCGGCCCGAGCCCCGTTCGCTCTAATCATGCAAATCCGATCGTGGCCCAGCCGAGTTCCGCCGGCCGAACACCCGCCACCTCAGCCGCGAATTCATGGATGGGTACGCTCCCCTATGCATGACAGTCGGAGCGGACACAGACCGAGTCTTCTGGCCAGATGGTAACGTTCAAGGGCAACCGATCTCCCCAGAGAACGAGATTGAGGTTTTGGCAAAGGACTTGGTGGTATCATGCTCATCTCTGGGATGAATCTGAACGTTGTAGCGGGCTTGAGAGTAGGGGTCGCCTCGCCAGATGCACTCGTCTAGCATGTGTCCCGCCTTATCCGATGGGGCCGCGCCGCTTCGCTTTGCGTACTCGGCATACCGGTCGGTACGGCGGAAAAGGATTGTGAGGGAATGAACCAATCGCTGAATATGCGCTCGTCTCCCCGCTTGCTCCGTGACCCCTGGTCAATCTAAATGGTGCCCTGCAAAGTAGTCTATTCTCTCCGCTGTCGGGTTTCAAGTGCCCGGAAAGCATCCCATCTTGCTACGTACTTTCTTGTCTCCGCCTATTCATCCATGAGTGGAGGAGTAATTTTTTTCTCTTTTGTGTTTTGCTCCCCTGCTGTCCTACTTAAGGCCACCCTTGGATCGAATAAACGTCATAACACCTCTGGCAGCCCCGTTTCATGACCAAAGACTGTAGCCAGCCCGAACAACCGTCGCCTAGATCCACTATCTAATACTGTCGTCTACCATGTCTTCAGGCTTCCGAGTGGAAAAATTCCAAGATTGTTGATGAGACTGGAAAACGCGTCTTCCTTCGCGGGCGTGTGCTCGGCGGATGGCTCTGGTAAGTACCCCTTTTCGGTCGAGGCATGGTCTGAAGATTCAGATAAACTCCCCAGCATGGAGAACTTCACAATTGGCTATCCAGGTATTGAGTCTGCCTTCCGGATCGCCTTTTTGAATGTGCTCGGCAAGGAGAAATACGACTACTTCTTCGACCAGTACCAGTACCACTGGTTCACCGACGCCGACGCCAAGTACTTCCTATCCCTCGGTTTGAATTGCCTTCGACTACACTTCAGTCACAAGCATCTCGACGATTATGTGAACCCCCGTGGGCTCATCGAGGTCGGGTTTAAACACATCGACCGCGTAATTGATATCTGCTCCCGGAACGGTATCTACACCGCCCTCGATATGCATACGGTCCCCAGCTGCTAGAACCCTGACTGGCACTCCGACAACGGCACGGCATATGCGGCATTTTGGGACTTCAAGGGCCACCAGGATCGCATAGTGTGGCTCTGGGAGAGGATTGCAGAGCGATACCGTGACAGTCCGTGGGTCACTGGCTACAGGTGTCCTTTGGTCCTGTGCCCGGTTCATGCCAAAGATGGCATCCCCGACCTGGAAGGGTTAGAGGGGGCCTGCTTCTTTGAAAATCCCAGTAAAGTCATAGCCTGTGACGAACGAATGCATATCCATCAAAAAATGTTTTTGATCAGCACGGTTGATACCAGAATGTCGAAACACGCCAAGACTTTCGGATCCAATAGAGTTATGTTTCTCTGCGACGGTCAAATAAGAACACTTCAGAAGTAGCCAGCACATCACTGCCCCTTGCCAAGAGGAGGGCTACGTGTCGTCGCGTTCTTTCATTGATTTTATCTGGAGGGATGCAAGGACCTTGAGCCACTATGATTCCTATCCCGGCTCGGCAAGAGGAATGCTAAGTCCGTCTAAGTCCGTCTGCGCGCCGGGTTCACTGGAGAGCCCGATCTAATGCGACTCTGGGGGCTGGAAAGTCCGCGGGTATATAACGTTAACACAACTGCTATTGGGGTTGGGGAAATAAACTTTAAAGTTATGTGGACTAAGGGTATGCTTGATAAGCCGTCAAGATCTAAGGGATGTTTCATTCCCCGCACTTTCATGTGAGACGGGTTGGTGCAAGGCCCCGAGTGCGAGAGGTTTGCTCGAGCCTACACTGGGGCACTCTATATAATGGCCTGGTTGACCTGGACTTCCCGTCTACAGTCCCTATCCATCAGCCTCTACCAGTCACTTGAACCCACCATCAAAATGTCACTCGTCGTATCCGCGCCCGCTGTCTCAGGCAGCGTAGACCAGCTCAAGAAGCTCCCCATAGAGAACCGCCTCTTCATCAACGGCGAATTCGTCCCCTCCAAGAGCGGCAGGACCTTTGAGGTTGTAAACCCCGCTACCGAAAAGGTAGCTGCCAGTGTCTTTGAGGCTGACGCCGCAGACGTGGACGACGCCGTCGCCGCGGCCAAGGCGGCATTCCCAGCGTGGTCTGAGCTACCGGCCTCTGAGCGGGGGGCCTATCTCTTCAAGCTTGCGGATGCGTTGGAGAAGCACCTCCCCGAGCTGGCGTACCTGGATGCCATCAGCATGGGGAAGCCAGTGGACAATGACAGTGAGTTTTGGCTACCTGACTGGCCTTCATATGACTGATGTCTGAAGTCGTAAATTCCATGGCCAGCGCCCAGCTACGGTACTTTGCAGGCCGAGCCTACGAAGCTCAAGGAGACACCTCCCTCCACACTCCTGGATTCGTCAACCTCACCTTCCGTCAGCCCTTTGGTGTCTGCGGCGCAATCACGCCCTGGAACGCACCCGTTGTCATGGTCACGCAAAAGGTCGGTCCCGCCCTCATCACGGGGAACACCCTCGTCCTCAAGGTTTCCGAAAAGGCTCCGCTGAGTCCTCTTGTCCTCGCAAAATGCTGCCAGGAGATCGGACTCCCCAAAGGCGTCTTGAACATCCTGACTGGATTCGGACGGCCCTGCGGCGAAGCCATCGCTCGCCACATGGACATCCGGAAGCTCTCGTTCACAGGGTCAACCGCCACGGGAAAGGCCATCAAGAAGGCTGCGGCCGAGACGAACCTCAAGAACGTGACGCTAGAACTCGGCGGGAAGAGCCCTCTCATCATCTTTGATGACGCCGACCTCGAAAAGGCGGCGGGGGCATCGGCGTTTTCCATCCTGGCCAACACTGGGCAGGCATGCGTCGCCAGCTCAAGGGTGTTTGTCCAATCCACCATTGCCGACAGGTTCGTTGAGGCTCTCAAGACCTCGATGGCCCGCATTGGGTCCTCTGGAGACCCCCTAGCCGCCGGGACCCTGCGTGGACCGCAGGCAGACCGGCTACAGTTCGATCGGGTCATGGGTTTTCTCGACGAGGCGAAGCAGTCAGGTTTCGAGATCGTCACGGGAGGCGGCCGTGTGGGGGAAACGGGATATTTCGTTCAGCCCACAGTCATCAAAGACGTCCCCGAGAACTCGAGGGTGTTTAAAGAAGAGGTCTTTGGCCCGGTGCTCTGCCTCAACACCTTTGACGACGAGGAGGCGGTGCTGAAGAGTGCCAACGACACCGAGTTTGGATTGTATGCGTCCGTCTTTACCAAAGATATTTCACGCGCCCTCCGCATTGCGAAGAAGTTCGAGGCAGGAAATGTGGGTGTCAACTGTGCGAGCCCGATGATGTCACTGGACATGCCGTTTGGTGGGTGGAAGCAGAGCGGTGAGGGAAAGGAAAACTCCAAGTATGTCCTGGACCATTGGACGGAGCTCAAGACTGTGTATGTTGCTGTCTAGGGCAAGGGTCGGAACTACTATATCTACTCTACTTTTGGACTAAATAGAGTGGATGTACGATTTTTAGCAATTGCAGTACGTAGTGGATGGATGTACACACATGGATTTATAAGTGGATTTTTGAGGCTATTCATAACCTCGTTGACGCCTATTCAGCCAGACTTGCCTATCCTGATATACTATCCTGATATTATCTCTGCTATCCTGCTATATCTGATATGATATATATCGGATAACTTAGATATTAGGATAAGCTGCGCACTCTGATTGGCCAGATATTATGAAATTTCCCCGTTGGACCATTTTCCCCAAAGTCTTGTAGTCCGGGGGCAGTAGGACTAAATAGGACAGAGAGGTTCGCCTCGACGGGGCTGAAAGGATCAATAATAACAGGCTCGTTGCCAACTTCATCGCTTTCTTCCTCGTCGTCTCCATCCTCGTCCGTGGTTGCATATTGATCCACGGCTCGCAAGGCGTGACGAATAGCGATCCCCTCATCCTCGTCGCTAATACCATCGCCGATTTCCTCGGGGATGATTGTGATCACTTCCGCGTACCCGATGAAGAATGTGTGGAGCACATCTTAAGCGTCGTTCCTCATCTTCAAACCCGAACTCCTTTCCAAGAAACTCCATCGCTGTATCGTTGTTCGAAGCGTTGTCAAGAGTGAAATTGCCAATCTGCTTCTCCATCTTCCAAAAAACACGGTATCCGCTAACTCATCGGCCAGGTTGTTACCACAAGGTCTCGATGAGGGATTAAACGACATGAGCAGCTTTTGGTGCCTCCAATCGCAGTCGATAAAGTTGGCGTTGATACCAAGAAATGAGAAATTCTTGCGCCAAGTCTAGCTATTAAACGAGAAATGGATCTGGCTGCGTGCGGTTTGTAGAAGCTCCGTGACAGGGCCAATAGCTCTCTGATACTCGTCCATGGGCATCTTCCTCAGCAACTGCCTACTCGGAAGATCTTTTTTCTTAACCACTGGGCTGATATACTGAAGAATTCGTTGGAATCGAGGAGTATCGACTGTTCGGAAGGGCAAATTATGGTAGGTGACTCAGTCGAGTAGAAGAGGCCTAGATCTCTTCTCCATCGGCACAAACAGACTCCAGTGCCATTCGTTTGAATAGGTCATGGTTTTCAGTACGAGGCCGCAATGCACTCCCGTTGTGGAATGCAGAGATGTACGTCTCTGGGAGAACAACTAGGTGTGCATTGTGTTTGGCTACGCTCTCAATAAGCGAGATGGCCTTGGACATCGTGTTCCGAGCCGAGAGAAAGACGGGGGAGGCATTACATGCAGCAACGCGGATTGGTATTGCCATGATGAACAAACTATGAAGTTGATATCTGTATGGAGAGGTGGAACTATATAGTGGATAGTGGATTCAAAGGTATTATGGCGAGTTGCCCACTCTCTGATGTATTCAATTGCGAGCGGGGTTTCGGCCCAAGGGCGATTATCAGTCGGTGCTTATTCTAGGACCGACATATGCAGCTTGAAGTGTAGCAAAGGATAAGTGAGCGGGAAGAACGGCTGGAACGGAAGGAACGGTCACTTTCTGAAGCTATGCAAATCTCCCCTCACATTTCAATATCCTCGGTCGTGAGTGGAATTCCTCGAATGACTCCCGTCTTGGGTACACAATTCAGGTACTCAAACTTGGCATCTCCTCCCCTCAGGACAGATACTTCATGCCAAGTCCTCATCTTCCTCCTGTCCCCAAAGGCCTTGTAATGCGCCATTGCACCACGGTAGATGGCGAGATGTGATCGATGTGACTTGGCCCATGTCTCGAGTGTTTCCAGGCTCGTGAAGAATCCGGCGCCGCAGGTTTCTTTTCGTGGACGACCATCTGGGGAATCAATGTCATGATTCCTAAGATATCGTAGGCCCAGAGCGCCAGTGTCTGGAGAATTCTCCCACAGGTACTCAAGCCCCGACCGTAGTGTTGGCTCGAGCTTTCTGTCGTAGGCATCTGCTTCTTCCTGGCCGCAGTTCTCCCAAAACTGGCCTGATCGAATATGCGCAATATTTTCAGTATTTGTTCCCGTCAAATACTGACCAATTCCGCGAGGCACTGTTGTCGGCGGTACTGTGTCGGCCGATTGAGGAAACAAGTCGTAGGCAGAAGAAGGGATGCGATCTCTTGCAGCTCCCCAATAAGCCGAGAATTCATGTTCGGGAAAGCTAGCACCAGGGAGTCTTGCCAAGCCAGGGAGATAATCAAGACCAGAGTAGTTGGTCTCCAGCCTGGGAACCTCGGTTGTAAAAGCCTCACGCCAGATGCCGATTGAAGCGCGGCCTGGTGATGACAGACTCGAGTAGATTGAAGGAAGGGAGAGTTTCTCGATGCTGTGCTTGTACTTTGATTCTTCAAGCCAGTAGCTGACCCATATGGATGTTTCCTCCACGTCGCTACCGTCTATCACGGTGAACGATTCGAATGCCGAGGGTCCATGGTGGCCTTTGAGCCAAGCTTGGATCGCAGATGTGGCTTCTTTTTGAGCATCATTTGTCGCTTGATCGTTTGAGTGTTTCTGTATGCCGATGTAAGCCGTATACACGTGCGTGGTGTCTCTCGGCAAGGCCAGCCTCCATCTCGGAATCGGGAGTCGATGGTTTTTGGGTTTGCGGAGGGGATAAATGCGCGCTGGGCAAGACATGGCTGGTGAATTTTGCTGGTGCGATAGATGTTCGTTCGGGGTTCTTCTCTCTCATAAATTATCTGTGGTGTGTCTATGTAAGTGGAAGGTTATGTAAATACTCGGGGTCACTTTTGAACCCCGTGGTTTGATAGGTCGATCTGCTTTGGAATCAATGCGAACCAAGTGGCCCGATCGATGCGCACGTGGAGACTCGCATGTGCCTATTCCACCTTCGACTTTCGAGCCTCCTTTCTTACTGTGATGATTTGTCTCGGTTTAAATATTCAAACCAGTGACATAATAGGCGGATTATCTAGTGAAGGAACCTGGGCAACTCGAAGTATGTTCATGATTTTCTCAAGTTGTATATGTTCGAGGGGACCGTCGGGAGAGCTTCTCTAGTTGGATCAGTAGTCGGCCGAGTGTAGGCGATAATCTAGATTCAGGTATTGATGAATCTACATCATTGTGTCTACTAGAGTGGAAATCTGCTATCGGCTTCACGGCTCATACTATTACTTGATCTCAGATAATCAAATTCATAGTAGCCAGTGATGTTCGCGACACATCGTCTCTTCTCCCCTCTTCAGTCCAGGGTAGAATCGACCAGGATGGAGCCCACCAAGCCGGCAGCACATCTTCAGCTCACCGGGACAGCAGAGTAATAGACCCGACGAGGTATCTACGACACGGCGACGAGCATCTCGGGGAGATTACGTTTTATATATGTAATCAGAGCTTGGGAACCTTGATGGTAAAATAGGATTACTGAACCCCCACCATCCATCAAGGTAGCAAGGGAAGCGAGCTTAAATAGACGGCACAGCACCATCAATCGATTCAACGTTCCAAACGACCGACCGCTTACCCAAGCAGCCGTTGGCATTGATTCTCGTCATCCCTTCAATCGACCATCACGATGTCGACGCCGCGCTCAGCACCCACCCGTCCATAGACCCCTTCATCCGACGAAGCGGGGAAATCGACAACGCCTCGTGTCTGGGCGAGTCAGACTCAGGGCGGTCGGATGTCACCCAAAAACCACAAGGCACGCCATTCGATATACTCCCGACAATCATGTCCATCTTTGGATTCATCAAGTGCAGCGCCTCCTTTCCCCCCTCCTCATTTTCTTGGAATTCCCGAGGAGGAGTCGGGAAGCCAAGCGCAAGCTGCCGCCTTTTCGGCCCCACGCTGGACACAGTTTTATTTTTCCCGAGACTGGGCAATCTAGCCTCCTCTTCTTCCCGAAAAGGGTACATATTCTGAGAGCGGTGGGCTTCTAATCGTCATGTACTCCGACCAATGGCGCAATTATAGCCTTGCAATAACGTCGAGAGAAGCAAAAGCTACCCCTATCTCTGCACAGGTTCGAGAGGCTTCTCTGGTGCCCCATCGGAACGGGTTCCGGGATGTGTTGCCCAGCCTCCGGCGCCCCCCCATATTTAATCCGATCAGATGATAAGGGGACAACGATACGGAGTACTTGGCCTGTCTCCAAGATTGAATTACTCGGTAAGTATCTTTTGGGTTGCAGTCACTGTGTGCGTGCGTGTGCTTTCCTGTACCCCTCAATTCTGCGGCCGGGGTGCCGATCGGGAGTTGGACTAACACGAGGAATCGTGAAATGAGATGCCATGTATCATATTCAGTTTCACAGCAAACAATCAATTCTTTCTTATCTTGCTAACAACTGTACAGTCCTTCCATCTATCTATGCCTTCCTTAATCTCTGTGTCATTTTACCTGCGAATGGCGTAAAGTGGGCACGGAGTCGGTAGCCGTGGCCGACCTCCGGTGTGACTCCCTACCCCGGCTTCCCCGCAAAACAAAGCCCAAACGGAAACGGCAGATGGTGATATCTCGGCATCTCGGGGATGGTCTTGGACTGCGCTTACGCTTACGCCAACTCCTGCTCCATGCAGTAAACATTGCCGTGCGGGGACGACGCCGCATGGGCACGGAAACCATTCTCCCTTGCGCTGCCGCTGCTGGTACTGCTGCGAGATGGGGGCCGAAAGAACGGGCTGAATCTTATTTAATTGGTAGCAGTGTCCTTCTCGTGGGTATCCGACGCAGGTATATATAAACTCGCGAACCGTCAGACCCCAAATTCCCAAAATGTCTACTCCTCGATCCATCGTCTCCAAGAACAAGACCCCCATCGCAATCGCAGCAGCCCTCGTCTCAGCAGCCGCCGTCGTCACCCAGGTCTACCGCAAAGCCTCAGCCAAAGCCGCAGCCATGTCTCTCCCCCTCCACCCCTCGCTCAACAACGGCATCACCAAGGGCAGCGCCAGCTTCTCTGGTGGCAAGCTCCGCTGCAAGTGCTCCTCCAGCCCCGTCGAGGTGACCCTCGCCGGCAACGTCGCCCACAACCACGCCTGCGGCTGCTCCAAGTGCTGGAAGCCCGAGGGTGCCATCTTCTCCATCATTGGCGTCATCCCCAAGGAGCAGGTCAGCGTCACCGCCAACGCTGACAAGCTTTACATCGTCGATGAGAGCGCTGCCATCCAGCGACACGCCTGCAGCGGCTGCGGCGTTCACTTGTACGGTCGCATCGAGAAGGACCACCCTTTCAAGGGTCTCGACTTTGTCCACACTGAGCTGTCTTCCGAGAAGGGCTGGCAGGAGCCCCAGTTCGCCGCCTTTGTCTCTTCCATCATTGAGCAGGGCTTCGATGCTTCCAAGATGGATGCCGTGCGCTCCCAGTTCAAGTCGATCGGCCTCGAGACCTACGATGCTCTGTCGCCTCCTCTGATGGATGCCATCGCCAGCTGGACCGCCCAGAAGGCCAAGATCTAAGGGCTTTTTTTTTTACGTCCCCGTTGATCCGGGTGCAAGTTTATTACAAAAGTATTGGGTTCGAGGTCATGCAAGGTGGTGTTTGTAAGCGGCGTGAGGTTGTTGACTGCCCGATCTAGGCAGTGAGTGTTATTGTATGGGACAAGTGGAAGAAGCGAAGTTAACAAGAAAGGTTGCCACGGATAGTGAGCATCAAATAAATAAATGAATTGAAGCCGAGGCAATGGAGGGCTTCACTGTCTCTATCCTCTTGAATACCTGACATTCTTTTCTTGTTAGTGACGTTGCAAGTGATGACCCACCCGACGCGGGTCAATGCAAGATAAGGTGTGCACCAGGTGAAGAGGTAAGTCTATCTTATTACAAAGAAACTTAGTACAATCCCTTGCTGCGGTATATTCTTATTATTATTTTTTTATGGAGATCTGCTCACGCAAACAGTCACGGCCCTTGGCTGGAGTTGGTGGCTTCGCCTGGTGGTGTCTCGTTTAGATCACCCGCGCGGCAACAAATAGCCACCGCTTACGGCAAACAACGCAATTAACTTGGCAAACAAAGTAAGCACTCAAAAGATCCCTTATTCTTACATAAGTAACTGACAATGCCCCATATTACCCGTCCGTGGAATACAGTTTCGTCCGTTGATCGTGCGAATTACGGACTTTGGCTCAACTCCGTGGAGCCACGGAGCAATCAACCCTTGAGAAATGCCACCATCTCGGAAAACTCAGCTTGTCCGAGGTGTAAACAGCTCATTCAACTGGTGTGATCAATTTACGCTTAGAAAGCGAGGTGGATGGTGGTGGTGTATATAAATGGCGCCTTGCTCCAGGAGGCTCAACGTGGCCAACAACACTCGACTTACTTCAATCACCCAAGATGAGATCTCCAGCATCCTTCGCAGTTTCTCTCTTACTTCTCGCGGGGCTTGCTACCGCCCAACTCCCTCCCGCAGAAGTCTTCAGAACCGACTTCAACTCATCCCTCAAACTCACCCCAGCCCAGATCAAGGCCGCCCAACTCGATGACGCCCTCGCGGAAAGCGCCCAGAACGTCCTCAACTTTGAGAGATCCCAACTGGCATTTGGCGGACCCCTGGAGGATGACTTCTACAACCTCCCTCCTCTGACAAACGAGACTGGTCCTCTCGAGCCTGGTCAGATCCTCAAGATCCAGGCCTTCACTGACCCAACCGCCTATTCGATCCCGTCCAACACTGCACTCTCGCGCATCATCTACACGACTACCAACTTTAACGGGACCGTCATTCCTGCTTCTGGTTTCATCCTGTGGCCTTATACGCCCCGCAAGTTCGGCAAGAGCAAGAAAGCTTCTGTCGTGATCTGGGCACATGGAACGTCTGGCTTCTTCGCCTCTCAAGCACCCTCCGCTGATCGGGGTCTTTGGTACTCCAACTCTGCACCTTTCACTCTTGCTCAAGCTGGATACGCCGTCTTTGCCCCCGATTTCGCTGGCCTAGGTGTCTCCAAGTCATGGGACGGCAGCGATATCCCCCATCAGTACCATGCCTCTCCCACCACAGCCCGCGATTCCCTTTACGGCTTACGCGCCGCGCTGGAAGCTTTCCCAGAGAAGCTAAGCAGTAATTTTATCATCATGGGTCATAGCCAAGGCGGTGGAGTCGCTTGGGCCGTCGCCGAGGCTCTTGCCAACGAAAAGGACAAGTTTGCGGATCTCTCCCCTGACTACAAGGGGGCTGTCGCCGGCAGCCCTACCACTCGTGTTTTTGGTGGTCCCTCTCCCTTCATGCTCCCCTCTGTTGGCCAAATGCTCCGCTCCATCTTTCCCGACTTTAAACTCGAGGATTGGTTGACACCCCTTGGCGTCGCTCGGATAGAACTAGCCAGGGAAGTTCAAGGTGGCGTCGCATTCTTTCAACAACTCTTCCTCACAACCCAGACTGTTTTCAGGTCCGACTATGACCAGTCCTGGTACGTCGATGCGTTTTCCAAGCTCGGCGACGCTGGGGGCAAGGATTTTAAGGGTCCTCTGCTTGTCCTCCAAGGAATAGAAGACGCCTATGTCTTGTACAACATCACGGCCAAGACTGTCGAGGATACCTGGAAGCTATATCCCGATCACGACCTCGAATTTCTTGTTGCCTCAGGAGTGAGCCATGTTCCCGACCTTGACGCAACTCGGCACCTCTGGTTGAAATGGATCGAGGAGCGATTCGAGGGAAAGCCTCTTGCCAAGAAGGGCAGTGTCAGGACTGATCTGGAGAGTTTCTTGCCGATTGAGCAGTACCAGAGGACCGTCAAGTCATTCCCCCAGTGGGCTGGGTTGCCTCAGTATAGCTACCAGATTCCACTTGCTGTTTGAACGCGAATGGATAGTAATCGGGATTCGAACCTGCGTGCAGAGATGCACCTTGTCTACGAGCTATATAGTGGGACTGTATGTTGATTGGTGGCTATACTCACAAGGTTTTGTATTGTTAGTCCAAGGCTCGAGCTAGGACTGCTCAGTCACCTCGGTTAAAGGACTCTTTTCAATTGCAGCTCCACCAGCTGTTCAACAGAGTGATTGGCTGGCTGATCTCCTGATTACCTTACTGTACCTCCATGCCCAGGATTGCTTATTTATAGCCAGCCTGATTCGAAGATACGTAGCCTGATTGGGCAATATTCAAGCCATCGGTGGTTATCTGCTGCACACTGCATTGCTGCCTTATGGAGGCACCGCGGTCTGACCATGGGCTGCCTTCTACTTGGCCACTTGATGCCCCATCTCGAGCCCAAGAGTTGAGTTTGGTCTATTCTACTTAAACATCATCCACCATGACTTGCCAGGTTGGTCCCACAAATGCCGATATCGCAGGACTCGGGGTAAGTACTCAATAATCAATATTCCAAACTCAGCCGAGCAGAAGTAACCTGTGGTCAGATCATAATTTCGTTTGCCTTTCAGGCAGGCATCTCCCTCTTCCTTTCATATTACTCATTATTCCTATGGCGATCGGCCATCATCTCTCCGGGTCGGTTTGTCAACCAAATAGTTAGCGATGATCCCGACGAGTTAGCTGCCCGAACAGCCAACCAGGAAGAGGAAACTCTTCGGACAGTTGATACTACTCAAGTCCCAACGACGTCTGTTAGCGGGTTGCTACGGAGGGGAGGGGTGCACGCTCCCTTGAAGAAGAAATGCATAGACAAGCTACTTGCAACTATTGCGGACATACAATTGGTCAACGGTCGGTTTCACCATCTTCAATCACATTCGGAGGTGCTGCTAACATCACACAGCAATGGGCCTACTGATAGCCGCTCTCTTCCGGCATAAAACCATGAGCCTCTATCATCTACGTGTAGTATACGATAC
The DNA here is from genome assembly GCA_027569015.1 of Ascodesmis sphaerospora. NCBI lineage: Eukaryota > Fungi > Ascomycota > Pezizomycetes > Pezizales > Ascodesmidaceae > Ascodesmis > Ascodesmis sphaerospora. The sequence goes on along the minus strand of JAPPUR010000025.1, from coordinate 262,690 downwards.
TGTCAGTTTCACTACGTATGTTTCATTGCAAGGGTCAGTTTCGCTGTTTGAACTGATAGTCGACGCAGCATCCCGGCTTGTGCAAGCATCGTCGGCGTCTCTGCTGGTGGCGACAACCTGAAGAGGACCAGGTTGGTTGCCCTTGCTATTTATTCATATATTTTCATATCATTCTCTGCCGTATTTGGCACAAAATTAAGTACCTGGGACGAGAAACTACCCGGCCGCTGCTACAAAACCAGGCCTATGATAACCCCAGGTCACACAATTCCCCTGGGCGACATGATATATCTGGGTATCACCTGCTACTGCTCTATCGCTGCGCTTACGAGTTGCTGGATGACCAGGTTTGACTCGACACCTCTCCACCGGGACCCGCCACAATTCTATACAGCCATATTAAAGATCGTTCTCAGATGCATCAAGCACCCCCCGTTAAGATTTTCCATTTTTTACCTCCTATTTCACCCCAAGGCGGAGTATCGAGTCTGGGGACTCATTCCCTTGGCCATGGCACAATACCCACTGCACCTATACATGGTCATCACCGTCAGAAAAGACAACGAGAGGTTTCTCGAGGGAGACTCTGAGAACGATTGGGGTTTTGGGCAGATTGTTGCTCTCGTAGCCTGTACGGCTACGTGCATCGAATGTATTAGGTCATTTTCTGGTAAGTGTGTGCTCTGCTCGCAAGTGCATTCGCCAACATTGACTGTCTCTAGAGTATAGAAAAGCTGTTAGAGTTGGGCCTTTTCAGCGAGCCCGAAGATACAGCGCCTAGTTGTCCAGGGCTTTTACCAATACCAACAACTGGCGAGCCTTGATGTTAGCCTTTTCCTGCTGGGTTGGGTTGAGCATGGCTCCCAGCACCCTGTGATCCGGTTTGAAATGTATCGTTGTTCGATTAGGCGGCTCTATGGCTGGGAGTTACGTATGCTTTTGTTCTTTGTCCAGATAAAAATTCTTTTTTTAACGTCACTCCATTACAAAAAAATCAATCACAGTATCTGATAGACCACTTTCTCAAAGCATAATCGAGAGTGACTTGCTCTGCTACTCCACGCCTGTTACATGATTGCCATCTGTCAATACAATGTAACACCTGGATGCCTGGACCGTACAGGAGTTAGGGGTGATAAGAGTCCCATTAACCAATTTCACACGTGGGAGAGAAATTGCTTGCCCAAGCTATGTGGCTGCTCTCACAGAGACCACCTGGGCATTTCTGTCAGAAAGTCTGGTACATGGGCTATTTTAAACCGGGTTTATTTATCAACAAAGCTCACGCAGACGAGTAGTGAAGAATATGGGGTGCTGTTTTTCTCCTTCACTTCAAATGCTCTTCAATCTGACCAATGTCCATGACAATCTCGCTAGCATCCACATACTGCCCAGTCCAACACTTCGTAATCACCTCACCCAACGTCAAGTTTCCTACCTCTGGATAGTGGTCTGCGCCAAACAGCTCCTCGAGCTCCCCATCATTTTTACCATCATACGGCACGTACGTCGTCTCTATTTCGTATAGCATTGAGCCGATGGCGAACAGTTCAGATCGGATGGAGGGGTGCGTGATAGATATCCTCGGGTGCGTGGAATGTGCACTAGGAGCCACCATAGGCTCAGAACCATCGAGAGAAGATCCGGCAAAGTCGCAAAGCTTGACATCCTCGTTCCAGTCCAGCAAGACATTATACGTGCCAATATCCACCTGCAACACACCACACGAATGGACATGATGGAAGGCTTGGGCAATCTGCCGCGCCCACCGGAGTACATCTTGTATGGCTGGCCGCTCGTTCGCCTTGCGGAGTTCCAAAAGGCGCTTCCGAAGAGGGTATTGTAGACGTTCGAGCACGATCTCGTTGGAACGTGCGGTAATGACTTTGGTGATGTAAGGGTGATGCCCCAGGCGTTTATAAATGCGGCTCTCGACTTCCAGCTGTGCTTCCGACGCTTCTCCTGGTAAAGGCCTCTTGATAACCGTTAGATCAGGAGCTTCGACAACTACTCCCGACATTCCATGATACCACCGAACACTGGTGGCTTTATCGGAAACAGGCATGGTTGCTACTATTCTGGTTGTGTTACCTTGAAGGAAAAGGAAACCGTAGCCAATTTCTAATGGTCGATTCGGGCTCCGGCCGTACCTTTATCCCAGCGCTTGCTCGGCAAGCACGTGATTGAGCTGCGACCATTGAACGTCGGCTAACCCTTTGACGCCCAAGATCGGGGGTTATAGGCACACGCACAACGGACAACCATTCAGAATACCTAATAACACATCCCCAAAGAAAGCCATTATGCTCATGCCACATCCCGGTAAGAACTTGACATTGCTTTTACACATGTAATACACTGACTTCCTGCCACTTCCCACGCCTCTCACATGTCGTACATAGCTACCTCCACTTCAACTCGCATCACCCAGCTACTAGAGATCAACGTTAACCAAAGGATACCGAAGCAATCTCACACCTCGCTTCTCTCATATCCGCACATTGCGGTGACAAACCCAAACTCCAAATCATTGCGACACTCGACCATCCCTGGCATGAGATCCGGCTGTGCCCAAGGCACCCAATTCATCCTGCGATTTGAGCCGCATGTGGCCCAGGGACTCCGATCCTTAACCTTGTGAAAGATCATTGTTACTGCCGCAGAAATCGTCCCTTCACACCTGAGATAGAGTTCCGTGACTGGAGGCCATTCGCCACTCCCCTGAGAAACTTCAAGTATGTTCGCCTCGTCAGGAACTCGATTCCGTCCGATGCAAGTTGAGAAGTGCTTGCTCAGGTTGACAAATCCCACCCTGAGATTCTTGTGGTCCTCCATCAGATGTTGGGTTATGAATTCAACTCGTTTCAGCTCTGTTCTGTTCCACTTGAGCCATGCACGGCCATCGTCGATCTGATCCCAGAGTGCCTCTAGTTGCAACTTGCCCTGCTGTCGAAGAGAGTATTGCATTCTCGGGCTCAAGAATCCACCCAGGCAATGTCCACAAGTACATCCGTACTTCAGTCTCAGCGTCCGCTGAATCTCTCTGGCACCGGGAATACGTTGGAATTCTTGCTTTGGTGTTGTGAAAACCCGTGCGATAATGTCCTTTGGGACCTTGTCAAGGTCACAAACATTAATACCTTCCAAGGCAGCGAGTGATGCAATCTGCACAGAACTGAAACCTCGAAAATCGTCAGACACCACATATGTCTTGCCATTTTCGGTCCGAGTTGTTCTTGACGTCTCCAGCAACCTTTGTAGCGCTTCAAGGGGTGTGTGTCCCTCTCTATTTCGGACATTCTTCAACTGAGGCCACTTGTCGATAGCATATGAGATCGATTTGGGCCAGGTTCGCAAGGCAAAAAGATGCAGAATCGTATTTTCCATTTCGTCAAGTAGGATTCCGGGGTTATCTTCCAGTTGAAGTCGCAAGTCGGTTTGTAGTAGTCCAAGACATTCAGAGTCAACCATATCAGGTCCCTCGAACCTGGCAAAGGTCGCCACTGTTGATTGTGACACTTGAGTGAAACGAGGTTGGTTCCAGTCATCTAAAGCCTCCAGGCTCTTTGAAGGATGACTCGAGTCATCCGTGAATGCAAACCAGCCAGAGGTTCCGACACGCCTGAAGCCTATCGAACGAAAGAACTGCTCAGCAGCCTCAGTAGTCACCAGCTTTTGCTCAGTACTCTCGATGCCAATCTCTTCCACAAGATATCTTGGCTTGGCCAGAGCAAAGAACTTTGTCGACTTCCGCCGGACCTTGTTGAGAACGGCGTTGATAATGTTTGTCCCGATCTTTTGACGACGATGCCCAGGCTCGATTCGAATATTCTCAAAGAGAAGAATATCCTCACCATCGAGTTCGCTTCCCCAAACACCCGTGCCTTTGTTGACAGGGTGCTCGCGAAACTCTTTGCGAAGACGACCATAGCGATCAAACAGCTCGAAAGCGAGTTCCGAAGTTTGTCGAGTTGGCTCTTCCATCGCTGTCCAAAGCTTGTGGTGAACTTGCAGTCGTCGAATCAACTTGGCGTCGCAATATCCGATCCGGTTTCCTTTCACAAATGCAAGGCCATCGACCCGTTCAAGCCACCTTAGATGGGCAAAGTCATCTGGGAACGGTAGACCACCCATGTCGTATAGGGCCTTGGTCTCTGCATCAAGCTCGGCATCCTCGTTTTTAGGACTATATTCTGTCAGACCATCACACAGTCAAAGCTGCCAAAGATACTGCCAGTCGACTCACATGGTGCTGGGATCGAGATAGGTGTTGGGCCGGGGGTCATTCCGTTTTGCCTTAGATTTCGATCGTAGAGACACGATGATCCTAATGGTGGTATCTTCTGGCGCCCCGATAGAGTCAGGGTTGCGGCTTGATGTTTTTTTGGTGCTTCTGGAGATGACACCCTCGGGAGGGCTTGCGGATCGTTTTGGTACAACCATGTTTGGGGGCTCAGGTTCCATGATTTCAAAATCGAAGTGCAAATAGAAGAGAATAAAACAAAAACGAGAAAGGAAACGCAAATCTTGACCAAGTATTTAAGGGGGGGCACTACGAGTGGTGGGCAGTGACGGCCACCTGGTGACAGGAAACAAGAACCCAATAGGTTTCGTGCCTAGAATTTCCAGAAAATCATGATTTGCTCAGTATTTTTAGCAATACTTCCTCAGGTTAAGTTAATTAGAAGTGACATGTTACAGGCTGCCGCTCCCAAAGATCAGCGACCGGGTTTTCATCAAGTCATACTGCATATTAGATTCTTCGACCAAGGCATTTGAATCACGCCGGGGTTTTATAGCATTGTTATTTAATGTGAACATATGTTCATTGCTGTCTTCTTTGATATTGTGGTCGGTGTCTCTTCTGAGACCATTCAAATCACTTAAGGGGTATATCTAGATGTTTAAAACAGTGTTGAAGGAGTGTTGGTATTCGTTACGACACTACAAAACAAATGATCAAGTACTGACAGTTTAAACTACACAACCAGACATGACATCTCCATCTTCTCGCACACCTCTTCACACTCAACTCCAGCCCTCAAGGCTTCAGTTGTTGCCTCCATCGAGGAACCAAGCAGGGAAGCCTCCAGTGCCTTGAGAGAGACCCTTAGTGGCCTTGTTCTGGCTCTGGCGTCCACTCTCAGGCTTCGCCCCCTGAGTCTTGACCTTCTGCTCCTGAACCCTAACCTTCTCAGGCTCAACCTTCCGGTGCTCGGCCTCAATCTGCAGACGCTCAGCGTTGATGAATCTGGTGAAGTGGGCCATGGCCCTTCCACGCTCACGCTTGGTCACAAAGTCTCCCGCGACGAGGAACCGAGCCACATCGTTGACATACTGCCGATTGGCGTAGGCAGCGCTCTTGGACTGTGTTACCGGGATCGTCTCGCAGAGGTCGAAGAGTTCCTGGCTCCTGTCGCAGGACACCTTACCCAGAGTAATGTATTGAACCCCAGTCTCACCAGGGTGTCCGCTAGACTGCTTAAGCGAACATTGTCCGTATTGAAACGGCTTTCGCACCTCGTAGGTACGAAAGCCCTTCTTTGACCCATCGTAGATTGTGATGGCCCAAGAATAGCGGGATCGTCTGTTAGTTGCGTGGCGAGTGATATAAATTACCACCTCTTGTTCAGCCTCCTCTTCCACCTTCTCTACCTTCTTCTTTTCCGCCTTCACACTCACACTCACCTTCTTCCTCTCCTCCTTCACTGGCTCAATGTAATCGCCAGTGGTCGACTCGTACCAGTCAAAAGACATGTATTTCCGAGCAGGAGCCATTGTGAATCGATTTTAGGAGAATTGAAGAAAGGTTGACGAGTGTTCAGGCTTTGAGAAGAGTGCAGGCAAGTCTACTTCAAGACGAAGTGGGATTGCTGTGGCAGTTGTTATTGTTGTTTGATTGATGTTGTGAGTCAAGAAATTCATTCTCAAACCTGAGAAGCTACTCATTATATACTACAGAGGGAAAACATTTACTGTTGCGGAAAATCGTCTTGATGCATGAATCTGTGTCTGTGTTACAATGGTTTTCACTGGTTTGAACAAAGAGATGGCTACTTGAGGCTATGTTCTACCCTTGTGTTCAAAGCTATTCACAACTCTCTTTCAAGATCAGCTTACGTAGGTTCATTGAGAACATGCCTAGCAAGGAAGACGCCAACAAAGGCGTTGAAATGGACAACCTGTAGTTGGCCACCATCAATGCGTTCGTTGCCAACAACACTGCATGTTCCCCTAGGTTGAACTTGACCAACTACGAAGCCTTTCACAAAAGATGTGCACAGATCGCATTTCAACCCAGAACCCAACTAGAACACGCGTGTTGCTAAACGAGGCCCGCATCGCAAGCTCCTCCTACGCTCGGATTAAGCGACTACGCGTACCGAATCCGAGGATAGACAACATCCCCACTGGGCGCAGCAAGGACTGTGATTTCCTCACCTGAACCAATGGAGTAAAGCGATGTCTTACGCACCTCGTTCCGCATCTTCAGCCTCATCCCTTTCTGGGGTACGGAGTACAGCATGGGGGTATAAAGTCTATCAGCCCCCATGGCAGGAATCTCATCCCAAGACTCAACCTCTGGGTCCCATTCTTTTTGAAGCAGTCGTTCCTTAATTAATTCAAGTCACTCATTAATATTTGTATCTTCTTTCTTTGTGTTATCTGTCAAAATTACGACGCCATGTTCCTCCAAGACCGAGCCTCCGACGCCTCCGGCGGATTCAAGCTGTACCACTACGATCCGACGATACCGGGCGCCGTAATCTTCATGCTACTATTTCTTGCGACGACCGCCTTTCACTTCTGGCAATTAATTCGACCCCGATGCTGGTTCATGCTCCCGCTAGCCATTGGCGGCATCTGCAAGTCACCACCCCGCCCTCCCTGACAACCACAAGCTAATCACAGCCAACAGTCGAGGTTGTCGGATACGCCGCTCGTTGTAAATCAGGCACGCAAAGCCCCGATTGGACACTCGGTCCCTTTATCATGCAGGCGACTCTCCTGCTCGTCGCCCCCGCCCTCTTCGCCGCCACGATTTATATGGAACTTGGGAGGATCATCGCCATGGTGGACGGAGAAGGACACGTCAAGATTCCGCTAAGATGGTTGACCAAGATCTTTGTCATTGGTGACGTCTTTTCCTTTATGCTTCAAGGAGCGGGTAGGCAGGATCCTTGTGTCCTGATGTGTCAACACTGACAATGGGTTACAGGAGCTGGTCTACAAGCTGGCGGTTCACTCGAAGCCCTGGACAACGGGTCCAAGATCGTCGTCGGCGGTCTCTTCGTCCAGCTCATTTGCTTCGGCGTCTTCATGGTCATGGCAGTGTCATTCGATCTATCCATCCGAAAAGCCCCTACCGTTCGCTCACTAGGAGGAGCACCCTGGAAGAAGCACATGATGGCTCTATACATCGGCAGCGTCTTCATCATGGTTCGATCGGTTTTCAGGGCCATCGAGTACATACAGGGTTTCGACGGGTATCTCCTCAGCCATGAGCCCTACATGTATGTCTTTGACTCTGTCTTGATGTTCTTGGTCATGGCGCTGTTCAACTGGAGGCATCCGGCCGAGATCATGGTTTACCTAGGTCGGAACACGCCCAACTACAAGATGGACCCTGTTGCCGTAGTTTAATAGCAATGGGTTCAAGGGGCTATGCTTACCTATGGCTATAATAGATATGGTGGATAGTCGTATTTGATAGTTGTGTGGACGCAGTGACGAGAGTATATATTGTATAGACAGCGAACTTGCATGAATTGATCAAGGTCCATTTTTCCATTGGCATCAGCTTCTATTCACATTTAGCACAGGCCAGTAACCTTTGAAGGCCATTCAATCCAGGGTCTCCAGTAACTCCCCAACAGATCGTCGATAACCTCGACAATATCCCTCCCCCACCCCTCCAGGAACCAGTAATCATCCAGCTCATGTAGCAGCGCACCGAAAAAGGCAAACAGGATCAGTGCCGGGGGCTGCCTCTGATGTAGAAGAGTCAAGTAGGCTTGGGGGGCGAAAATGATGAAGAGCAAAGGGCCAGTCCAAAGCCGGCTGAATCCAACCTCTTCAAGCGGATCGATTCCGTCTCCCGAGAACCGGGCCATGAATAGCCTGCACTTCCTGAGTATCCTCAAGGCCTCTTCGTAGGTTGGTGCGTCGGGAGTGCCATCCCAGCAACTCCGCAGACCGTAGAGGCGCTGGTCTTCAGGATTGGGATTGGCGTCTGGATCCATCTCCCACCAGTTACCGACAGTCATGAATTTTCCCAGTCGGCCTGCTTTAAGAACCTTGTGGTTTGGCTTCACAACAGTCCGAATGCCAGTGACCATGGGTATCCATTCAACTCCTAGCATACGGTCTTTGCGGCTCAGGGAGTTTGAGTAAGGGTCCAGACCGTCACTCAGTCGTCCCGAGATGCCCAACACGTATAGCAGGTTAAGAGTTGACCAGATAAACAAGGCCTCGCTGTTCTCGTCACTCACATGGCTCAGGGCTTCTTGGAATCCCCTTAGAGCATTTGTGTGGTGAACGGCGGCGTCTGCCATGTGACGGTGCCTGTCTGGTCGAATGAGATATGCTCGATGCAAGGCAGCCAAGCTGAGAATGGCGTTCATGACGAATGGGTGCTCGTATCCCGTCTGTGGGACCATGACCTGCCAGAATTTGTGTTTGTCGTCGCCCTTGAATAGTTCGAGGCTTGTTGCAACGGTCCAGTGATGAAGGAGGGCCATGTCGTGGATACAGAAGCTCGACTGCGACGAGTTTTGAGAGGTACATCCGACAAGGACCGTCCTGTAGTTCGGGTTCAAACCTGTTGGGCCGTGTTGTTGGTTCGAGTCTGGAGTTGAGGCGGCTTGACTCGAGGCACATTCATCTCTACCCGGAGATGGTGATAGAAGCTCTGGGGGCGGCCGAGGTCTGTCGGGATATTTGCATCTCACCCCACGCCGAACACAGGCGCTACACCATGGTTTCTCTTCGCCACACTAATGGACGATGTGAGCTCACTATGAACTTGCGAGGTAGAGAAGGGTTCAACAAGACAGGATATAGAAGTTGAAATCAAAAGAACAGAAACATACTTTAACTCGGCGTCTTCTGCAGTCGATGCAACCAAATCTTGACTTGGTGTGTGGCTTGCGTCGTTTGGAATCCTCAGCCGTTTCGTCTAGGGGACTCATGGGGACGTTCTTTGCATGCGACGAGGAAAGGTTATTCGGCGGGGTAGCGCTTGCTCAAGCCACAAGTAACAGCAACAAGCAAGAGAGAACGAGAACCGAGTGCAAGAGGCAAGAGGAAGCAAGATGATGTATCCGAGGGAGCGAGTTGAGGCGCATTGAAGGAGTAAGGTCCCGCACAACTAAACGAGGTTAAACGAGGTAAACGAGGTTATCCGAGGGCAGCTCCACTCGAAGCTCGGGCTTTCGCTTCTTGGCGCTTAGCGTTGAAGTTGTTTGTACGGAACACCGCAAAGACCATGAAGGAAGAAGATGTATCAATGGTGGAAGGAAGAGAGAAGTCAATGCTAGTTGCCAACAATAAACACAACAACCACGCTCCTTCTAGTTTCACTTTGACACTGAATCACATCACATGATTTTCACCTGCCTATTTAACTCCCCAATCGACCCAGATCCTCGCAACTTGAACCAGTCACACAACCAACATCCATCCACACGACACCATACACCATCATCCAACAGCATCGACTTTACAAACAACATCGCACTACATCATCGACACCATGGTACCAGAAGCCGCGATGCGAAGAATGTCTCTGGAAGACATTCCCGAGAACACTCAACCAGGCACCGAGGAGCATCAACCAGAAACCATGGAAACCAAGTCTGCGGAGCATCTATTCGATGACATGGAACCCGATGAAAACCAACCAGGTACAGCCAAGGATGAGGCTGAGGGATATGAGCCAGAGGACGACGACGAGGACTGGGAAGACACCGAAGACGCCAATGAGCCCTACAACTAGAAGAGACAGCTTCAGTACGACCTCGATGTCTGGTTGGAGACCGAGTTCTCAGAACGCTTTCTCTCTCACATTTATGGACCCCCGCCCGATGATTTGATGCCTGACACCCCCAGACCTGCCGTGGCTCAGCACATACCCATCCCCCGAGAGAACCTCTTCTTTGATTTCGACGAAAATGCCCCGGCCGTATCATCTATCGCCTTCCTCGTCATCATGCTCGAGCCAGAAGCACAAGGAGAGAAGTGTCAGTGGACCTTTGCGATGCGCAACTACACAACCGACATGTGGCACAGCCAAGTTTTGTACGTCGAGCCCGGACCAGACCCGGAGTTGACCGTCGACGTACATCATCACGACCCGACAAAACTACCCAACTACGTCGAGACAATCGTCTTCAAGGAACGTATGATCCCACACCGAATCGCCGCGAGGATCATAGATGCCTGCATGGCTGTGAAGATCCCTAACTGCGCCCATCGAGAATGTCCCAGCGCTGACTACGTTTTGGAGGTTGTCGCTGAGTTGGAGAGGCTCGGGGCCATCGACCTATTTGACATGCATGACTTGTTGACCCAGACGGAAAAGTTTGGCATCAATCCGCTTGAATCGGACGAGGAGGAGGCGAAGGGGGGCCAGTAGGCTTGGGATTATAGGTGGTGAGTCTGGGCATAAGAATGGAAGAAATTATCACTGCCGCACCAGTCTTTGCATGAGAATTAGATGGGTTGAAGGATGCTAGAGAAATCAAGATAAATCATTCATTTGCGTTGTTCCTCGTCACTAAGACTGCTATCATATTATGCGACAACCTCCTCCTTGGTGTCTCTAAAATCCCAGTCCTTGAACGCAGGAGGCCGGGCACCCCCAGCAATATCAGCCTGCTTCACGAACCGCCTGACCTCAGCTTCCTCTTCATCAGAGAGCTCGACATCCAGGGACGCCCAGTTCTCGTCAAAATACTTGACCCTCTTCGTCCCGGGAATGGGGATGATATCGTCGCCCTGCTTCAGCAACCAAGCCAGGGCCAGCTGGGCCGTCGTGACGCCCTTCTTATCAGCCAGAGCCTTGAACTGACCGACGATCTGCATGTTCTTCTCACGGTTCTCTTCACCAAAGCGAGGAATCGACTTCCATCTCATGTCCTTTTCGTCACCAGCGGCCGTTCCCTCGACAAAGTTGGTGGTGAGCAGACCTCTGCCAAGGGGCATGGCTGCCACCACAGCGACACCGAGCTCGCGACACGTCTGAATAATGTGAGTCCCTTCATCTCCCTCGGCTTCGAGCTCGAAAGGAGAGTATCCAATCTGCACAGCGGCGACGGGAGCGATCTTGATGGCTCTGCGGAGGGTGGTTGAAGTAACAGCTGACAACCCGATGTGCTTGATTTTCCCCTCACTGTAGACGGTCAGAATACTACACGTGGATGGCTAATGGATATAAGCACTCACTCTTGCAGTTCCTTCAAAGCTCTCATCGTCTGCTCAATAGGTGTCTCAGGGTTAGGATGATGCACGTAGTCTGCCAGGATCAGCCCATGAATCCCATAACCCGCGGAAGCTGACTTACAGAGATCAATGTAGTCAACATCCAAAAGTCTCAGGCTCTCAGCACAAGCCTTCTTGGCATACTCGTACGAAGTGTTGAGCTCAAGTGTCTTGCTCCCCTTGACGAAACCAAACTTTGTCGCGAGAAAGATGTCGTCTCGCTTGCCTGTGCGCTTGAACCACTTTCCGATGAGCTCTTCACAGTCGCCGTAGAGGCTGTCCGTAGTCAGTTGAGTTTGATCAAAGATTATGTATTGTTACTCACTCAGCGCTGTCCCAGAAGGTCGATCCAACTTCATGGGCATGATCGAGGAGAGCGAATCTCTCTTCGTCGCTGGGAACGGATCCATAGGTGCCAAAGGACAAGCCCATGAGACCGAAACCTAGCTGGGGAACCAATGGGCCATTCTTCCCGAGAGGAACAAGATGAGTAGACTTGGTAGTCATTTTGAAGGAGTGTTTGGGGTTCAGTTGATGTGAGGTTGTTGAGAAGCTGTTGATCACATCACGGAAGACATTCAAGACTTATATAGTCCACCTCGCATTATATCTGCGGGCTCCAAAAAGAATCCGAAACCCGTCTAAGCTCCGTAAACCATGATTAACTCCGTCAATTACACAAAAAGAAGCTTGAGACTCACGACTCCCAAGTGGTTGTCGACGCTCTATGACAGCTGACCAATCACGATGCGTCATTTCCGAGCAGCCCAATGAGTCAAGAACGGTGTCGATCAATCCCTGCGACAATCACGGGCTGACCTTTTTCGTTAACTGCTGACGTCTTTTTCCCTTCTCACCAATCCAAAGAAATGGCCTTTTTTCCGAGCCAGCGAATATAACAAACTTATCCACCATGTCGTCTCAGGTTACACCACCTCCTAACCGCAAGCCACGGTCCAAGGTCAAGTCGGGGTGTAAAACCTGCAAGTGAGTTAACTGGTCCTCTCGGGATTGACTGGCTCAGACTGACTGGAGTAAAAAGAGTCCGCAAGGTCAAGTGTGATGAAGGTCGTCCTGCTTGTCGCAGATGTCTCTCCACAGGTCGTGTCTGCGACGGTTACGGTATCTGGGGTGGAGGAAACGCGCGCTGCGCCCAGAGACAAGGGGGTCTCTTTGAGTCCAAGAACAAGAACGCACGCGTCCCTATCTACCCGGCCGCGTCAATATCTCGCCCTATCCAACCAAGTCTCGCTTTGAGTTTAAGTCCTCAGCAAAAGATCTACTTTGACTGGTTCAAATGTCGCACAGCGTCCAAGCTACCGGGCACATTCACGTCGAGTTTCTGGAACACCCTCGTCTTTCAAGCCGGGTCATCCGAGCCCGCCGTCTTGAACGCCATTCTCGCCTTGAGCTCCGTCCACAAAGGAGATGCCATCGGAGTAGGCCTACAGAAAACCCGTCAAGATGCTTTAAGGAATGAGCAGGAACAGTTCACGCTGCAACATTACGTCAAGGCAATAAGTCACCTCCAACCACACTTCTCAACAAAGGACAGAACCTCTTGTCGCATCGCTCTCATCGCTTGTATCGTCTTTGTTTGCATGGAGTTTCTCCGAGGTCACTTCAAAACAGCACAGCTTCACCTCGCAAACGGACTTGAAATCTTGGGACACTTGCAAGGGCGGTCTGACTCAAGTTCTGGCATTCTCACTCTGAAGCAATGCCATGATCCAACAGATGATTGGATTGTTGAAGCCTTCTCAAGACTACACATTCAAGTAGAGCTCTTCAGACACCTCTACCAGCACCCATGCGTCATCCTCCAGCCAGCCTTTGACCCTCAAAGGATGCCGACTAGTCATATCCGCTCACTCAGCGACGCCTGGAGACAGATGGAACCAATTCTCAACAACATCTTTCATCTCACACAACAAGCCCGCCAACATCCCGTCACAGCAAGAGAACACACCTCTCAGCAGCTCATAAAAGCAAAACTAGCCCAATGGTTAAACATGTTTGAAGCCTTTAACAAAATCCAACCATGTGAAGGATCCGGCGATCTTGAAAAGGCATACCAGGTCGTCCGTGTCAACCACACCATGGCAACCATCATGGCAGACACATGTCTACACAGCGATGAATCCATATACGACGCCTACACAGACCGGTTCCTCCTGCTGATCACACAATTGACGAGATTATGGGTGGTATCCGCAGAAACCGAGGATTTCTCACTCAACTGGGATCTCATGTACATGCCCAGATCCATCATCGACATCGGCTGGATCGCACCACTCTACTTCACAGCCGTCAAGTGCCGCGTGCACCGCATAAGGCTCCAAGCAATCAAGCTCCTACCATTAAGCGGCCACAGAGAAGGGATCTGGGATTCAACCATAGCAGCCTGCGTCGCTAGAAAAGTAATGGAGATGGAGGAAGGTGATTTCTACCAAGGTTTCGATCTGGGAGATGACTTTTCTGTGGAAACTCTTCCACAGCCGCAGGACTTGGCGTTGCCGCTGGTTCCAGAGTCACGTAGGTTGAACGAGGTTGAGCTGGAACTTTCGGGTGCTCCGATGGATAGGATGCTGCTGTTCTGTAAGCAGCAGCAGCATGGTGTGAAGCGTAGGGTTCTTGTTTCGCAGTATAGCGTGCTGTTGAACCTGTGGGTAGATACGTGATGTCAAAGTAATCTAATTCCGGGAATATAGACTGGATAATACTTCTTTAAACTTGATGGAAAGTGGATTATTAGAACGGACTTGATAGATACTCTACTTGATATTGATTAAGCTGGGCTTCTTCTGAGATTACGAGTTTCACACACGTATTTTCAATTTACTCTATATGCAAGGAACTTACCAAGGACAATCTCGTTAGCTAGTTACATAGGTAGTGAAGTTAATGTCAAACATCCACCCATTCAAAGTCGAGTTGCACCATCATCTCGTCTGCGTTCACAGCGCTCTTGAAACAAATTGAATGGTTTACGACAGCATCCCAAAGCCTGAATGCAATTCTCTATGGGCGAAATAGCCGAAGCTGACGTAGACATTCCTAATATCTTGAAGGAAAGCCATATCCAGGTTCATCCAGCACTGCTCAACGCTTCCTAGTGCAACCCCTAGACAATTCACATACCCCGTTTAACGAAGCCCTTTGCTCTTAAACATCATATTCAATATCTCGAAAAAGAAACAAAACATCAGTGGGGCTTGCTGCACATGTGCAGCTGGCCATGCACTCATTTAGCCTATATACCACATCCTAACCACGAGATGTCAAACCGACATCGTCCGTCCCCCCTCTTCACGATAGCCTCACTTTCAAATCAAATCAAAAAACATGTCGTCCCACATCTCTGCCTCTGATCCTCGTATCGCCAAGGCGTTGCAGACAATCCTCGACCGTGGAGTTACGGGTGTCTCTGTGACGGCCTACTACCGAGGCAAACCCGTCATTGAAGGTACTGCAGGATACGCAAACATGGAGAAGAACCGCCCGGTTGATAAAGACACCATCTTTCCCGTCTTCTCAACAACAAAGGGTATCACGGCATTGGCTGTTCATATTCAAGCTGAGAAGGGGCTGCTCCGTCTTGATGATCCTATCGCCAAGCATTGGCCCGGGTTCGCCGCCAATGGAAAGGAGACCATCACAGTTGAGCAGGCTCTCTCGCACCGCTCTGGAATCCCTCAGATGCCAGAGGATGTGACCCCAGAGCTCATGGGAGATTGGGAGTGGATGATAGAACGCATCGCCAGCTACACACCCATCTTCCCACCAGGAAAGTCCAATGCTTACCATGTGTTGGTATACGGCTGGATCCTCGGAGAAATAGTCCGCAGGACTGATCCCGAGCACCGTCCTTTCGGCCAGTTTGTCAAGCAAGAGATCTTTGAGCGGCTGGGCGTCGACAAGGACATCTTCTACGGCGTGCCAGACTCTGAGCTCAACAGAGTGGCCACCTTGTACGGCAAGAATCAGGAAAGCATCGTCGACAAGTACAACGTCAACCCCTTGCCCGTGTTCCCAGGTCCCAGGCAGCACAACCTCAGAAGCATGCTGCAGGCCGTGGACCCGGGCGCAGGGGCTGTGACCAACTCGGCGTCGCTGGCCCGGATATTCTCCATGCTTGCAGAAGGCGGCGAGTTGGATGGTGTGAGAATATTATCTCCGGAACGTGTCAAGACCTTTTCAAGGCCACGAGAGGGCGTGCATGACATTGATGAGATCTTCACCGGCCCAGTGCCTTTCGGAGCCTCTGGGTTCTGGGTTAGACAGGAGGGCATGTCTGATCCCTTGGTAGGTGATCACGACGACATCATCTACAGCCCAGGAGCAGGAGGATCCATCGTATGGGCCGACCTTCGCGATAGGTTGTCAGTGGCGATTGTGAACAATCACATGGACGCTGGAGTGTCGGTTGATCCTGAGCCGATCTGGGCGGTGCTTGGCCGTGCTGTGCGTGAGGTTATTGCAGATCTGCAAGGCTGAGATTAGCTAGATGGCATGTTTACATGGTCATGGATCTACGACAGTTGGATGTTAGCAAACTGAATTACCAAGCCTGAATGACTTGGATAGAAGCATATGCTGAACGCCTCTTGGTTGCATGAGTTTCGTGTTGTCCTCGCTGTCGTCTGATGCAGTGATAAGATGATAATTCCAAGAGCCTCACTATCCAAACAATCATCAAGCATGGAGCTCAATCCCAGCTGTCAAACCTCAAAATAGGCCAGGTCGAGGCCCCAAGGCGGGTATCTCAGCTCCGTGCAATAACCAACAGCCACGCCTATCAACAGTGGATCAACCTAGCATTAGCGGTCAGGTACATTTTTTCCCTTCCTGTGGCTAAGCGGCGCGGTTCCTTTTCGATAGGTAGTCGGCTCAGCGTCAAAGAGGAGGCGGTGTGGATAGAGGAGAGAGATATGGTGTTGGTGAAAACGGTAAGTGGGCGGAAGAGGGACCCGATGTGAGTTGGCGGTGACGGGTTCAAAGAAACGGCCGACACGACATGCAATGCGAGAGATTAGTCGCCGACATGATGAGAGAAAAAACGGCGGTGTCGATGATGAATCGCATGGATAAGGGTCAAAGCGACCTTGGCAAAAATCTGTATCTTTATTGAACCTCCGTAAATTACTGTCGCCAATCTGTACTTGACCGTTTATACTAAACCCTTGCTAACCATTTGACCCGATAAGATAAGCTCCCCCGGTTGCCGTCACCTCAAAGTAAACAATCAATGCGCCGACCGCGGGGCACAAAGACTTCGATACCTTGATAGACCTCGACACTCACACCCTTAAAGACAACCGCCCGTCATGGACTCTGAATCTGTCGTTTCTCAGGTTCAGCGCAAGATTGAGCTGCAGAGCCCAGACGATCTGAGCTACCTCATCGCAAACGTCCGTCGCGCAGCGGCAGAGCGCCTTAATGAGGCTTTCCCGGTAGTAGAGGGCAATGACGGCGAAGATGAGTTGCGAAATCAGATTGAAAAGCTTGTCAATGAGGTAAATACACCTCTAACACAATTACGCGACCAATCCATTCTAACATCTGGTAGTACATCGACAAGACCTTTTCCCTCGCAGCCCCGAACCTCTCGATAAACGGCCTCCCCGTGTCCAGCGAATCCTTCCTCTCCGGCTCCGACGCCGAACCCGAACCCGTCTACGAACCCTTCGACACACGAAAACGCCGCCGCGTCGCCGACCTCATCACCCAAGAAGAGAAACTCCTGGAGGACGTGGCAGCCCTCAAACGCTCCGTACCCGCCACCGCAGCCGCGAACCAAGCCGAGCAACTACGCGACAGTCTAAAACGCGACGACGAGCTACTCGAGGCGCGGAAGAAACAGGTCGCTGCTGAAGCTGCAGATGTGGATATTGACGTCAAGACGCTCGAGAGGCAGGAGAGCGTCGAGGCCGGATTCCGCAAGGCCGTTGAAGGGTTAGGCCGATTGAAACGCGAGATGCCCGCCGTGGTGGCCAGGATGGAGAGAGCGCGCGTCGCAGGCGAATACGTCGTTACACAAGGTCGATAAAGTTGAATATACCCAGGGCGGAAACATGATATCAGGAGCAAATTATGGAGTTTAGGCGTCTTAGGCCACGAACAGCAGAGCACAATACCAATGAGACACACATACAAATTCAGAACTGCTTCTATTTTGTTGAGAGAACTATCGCAGTCATCATGAGGAGGAATAATAAGGGGCCAGGGAACACAAGTATCTCTCTCCAGGGAAAGTCTAGAAACAAGAATAGGCTGTAACTGAGTTACAGTCAATCAAGCTGAACAAATAACACGGCCATGACTATCTCTCTGCTTCCCGCAACAACAACTTCAACAACAACACGCTCCCACCCTTTGCCCTCCCGTTCCTCCGTGTTTTTATCCTTGTAATCCCGCTCTGGCATCAACCCCTCAAACCCCGGTTTGTTGAAAAAACGCATCGTAAAAAAAACGAGAGAAAAAATCCGGTCTATATCAAGACGCAGAAGAACGTTCCGTCTATCAATGATGGACAGCCACCCCCAAGACACACTCACTCACTCCTTTAAGCCGCAGCAGGCGCAGGCTGGGCAGCCTCGCCCTTGTCAGCGACGGGGGCAACCTCGGGGGCCTTCTCGCCCGCGGGGGCCTCAATCTCGGAGCCCTTGTTCTCGATGACCTTGTCATCCTGCTTCTTCTCCCACCAGGCGGGGCGCGCCCACTGGGGGTCGTGCCAGGGGCCGGCGTCGGTGTTCTCGCAGCCGCCCTGGCACTCGCAGGAGCCGCCAAACTGCTTGGGCAGGTTCTCGGCTTCGACCTGCTTGAGGAGCTCGCTCTTGTAGCCCGAGCCCAGGATGTTGATCTTGGACACAGTGACGGGGTCGAGCCAGCCCTTGACGATGCTCCAGACGGTGGAGAAGCCCCAGGGAGCGTTGATCATGTAAAGCTTGCCCAGACGCTCAGGGTAGTAGTTCTGAGAGATGACCGAGGCCTGCTTGACATAGGAGTACACCTGGGGGACCTTGCCGATGGAGACACCCTTGAGGTCCATGATGGTGCAGCAGGTCTCAAGGAGATGACCGGCCTTGCGGGAGCAGGCGGGGAGACGGGGGTCGGCGACGCGCTCGTACTCGACAGCAAGGTTCTGAAGCATACGCTCGGCGGTGGTGATCTTGTACATGGCAGTCAAGTCAATGCCGCCGAGGGTCTCGATGTAGATGGGTCGGCCATCCTACAGGTGAAGAAAAAAGATCAGCATGTATCCTCATGATAACTCTCCCCAACACCAGGACAGCATCATACCTTGTCGGTCTTGTGGTAGAACTGAGTGTAGTACTTGCTGATCTCAGCCTTCTCGGGGTAGTCCCAGGTAGGGACGGTCTCGTCCAGCTTGGTCTCCTTTCGCCATTTCTCAGTGTCCAAGAACCTAGTGGCGGTCAGCCCCCCTGTCGCGACCAGCGCATATCTCGTTCCACCGCCAAAGAGGGAGTTCTCACATGGCTTTTGAGAGTTCGACGTCAAACTTGCGCGCTCGGAGGAATCGAAGCTGTAGAGGGGTGATGTCAGCATGTTGCATTCCTGTAGAGCGCATCCGGAAGCTGTGGTGGCGGCCAACTGCTTGCGTGTCATAGCGGGAAGCTTTCTCATACCAGAGTCAGAGTGTCCAATCGATCAGTCAGGCCCTCAGCCTCGAGGAGCATCCGAAGCTGGTGAACCTTGGCGATCTGCTCCTCTGTGAGGTAGCCAGCGTGGCCATCCTGCTTCTCGGGTCCCTGGGTAGGGAAGTCGTAGTTGTCGTACTTGGGGTTCACATCCATGGTGATGGTGGGGTAGTTTTTGTGTGTATGAGCGAAGGAGGGGGAGAAAAGATGAGAGAGATCGATCCGCAGAGCGAGTCAGCGGGACCTGAAAAGGGCTTCGGGGGAGGACGGGAGATGGCGCGAGGGAGTGTTGGAGGACGAGGTGAAAGGGGTGTCTTTCGTTTTTTAAGTCGTCGGCGTTGAGAAGCGTAATTAACGGTCTGTCTTTTGGTCTCCCCTAGAGATCTCCTCCTGGTGGGACTTCGTCATGGGTGTCAAGAAGGTTACCCAAACCGGGCTAGCTTCTGTTGAGGAGAATCAGGTGAGATATCACATGCAATGCAGGCCGCCGTATCTTACCTAAGGCACTTTCGGTCCCGCTTCCGGATGTCGTCGACTTTAAGCCGGACCCTCTAGATTCGTCCGTCTTGGACATCCCGAGTTGTAAATATTTACCTACTCGTCCCTCGCTTTCTATGGCGACCTTGTTTGTGGCATCATGAGGAATTCCCCGCAACGGATCACCCTCAATGCTGTGCGCCTCATCCACACTTCCGTCGCCGGCCCGCGGCCGCTGGTTCATCGGTCATTCCACTTGACGGCGCCGGCGAGCCTCCCGCGCAAGCGCAGCTTCTTCACCTCGAACCCCTTCCTCTCCCAGGCCAATGACGACTCCCGCTCAGCCTCGGAGCTAGCCAGGGACGACCAGACTCCCGCCGCTGCAAAAAGGAAGCCGACACGAGCAGCTACGGCCAAGAATTCTCTCCGGCGCGTCGCCATCATCGCCCAGCAGCCAAAGCGAGGCGCCTCCGCCACAGGCAGCCCGAGCGATGAGCCCTCCAACGTGGTCAGCGCAACGTGCGTCTCGGAATCATTCAAGATGCCTCTGGTTCTCGAGATTCTATCTTCCCACGGCTTCGCAATCGATCCGGATGGCACGGGATTCGACGCCAACGAGGTTCTCCACGCAAGAGGAGTCAACGGTGGGGACATTTTTGTCTTTCCTTCCGGCACGATAGTGACATGGTCACTGCCTCCCGACGTCGTCACCAAGCAGATCATGCGCGCCGCCGAAGAAGCGCACCCTATCGAGTCCCGCGAGTTCGAGGATCTAGAGTTCACCACCGACACAAACCGAGAGACGAGTGTCCTCAAGGGTGATGTGATTGTGCTGGGAACCCGCAAGGAGCACAGGGACAACGATACGCTGGACACCACTCTGGCAAAGGTCGCCTTCTCCTCGGGTCTCGCCCGTAGCACCAAACTCGCTGTCCTCGAAACCGCCCTGACCAGCTACTTCGAGAGTACACGCAACATCCCCGAAATACTATCTCAGGGCGCAGGCGTCCCCCTCGGCCGCCGCTTTATCCTTCAAAAGACGGGTGAACTACTCAGCTTGCGAGCCCGCCTTAATCACTACTCCGAACTAACCGACTCGCTCCCTGATATCTTCTGGGATACCAGCTCCGAGCTCGGCCTCGAGGGGTACTACGAGCAGGTTGGCCGTGCCCTCGATGTAAACGTGCGCATCCGTGCACTAAACCAGAAGATGGACTATGCTGCCGAGATTGCTAGCGTTCTGCGCGAGATGTCCAGCGAGCAGCATGGTACCCGGCTGGAGCTGATCATCATCCTTCTCATCGCAGTTGAAGTTGTCTTTGAGCTGCGTCGCATCGTCCTCGAGTGGATGCAGGAGCGTGAGATGGCTGCAGATCTACCAAAGCATGTGCCATGAACCAAGAAGGTCATGTGTTTGTACGACTAGATGAAAACAAAATTGTATGTATATGGGTTCATGTGGGAATAGAGATGAACATTTGGGCTGCCATGATAGATACCCTCTGCTCTGTAGATTACAATCAACTCACTCATTCACTCGTCCCTTATTGTTCTTCAAGCCTTTCAGCCACTTACACCATGTGAATATCCAATCTCAAGGCGGTCTGCCAGTCAAACAGACTCTAGGATCACATATCCAACACTCCAACTAGCCACTTATTCGGCGTACTCTGTGTTACGTCCAAGTAGGAATCAAGTAAACACATTCACGCCTTGGTCGGATCTTTTTCTCTTACAACAAGCTAGCTCTTCAAGAACACAACAGAGATATTGGTGGGATTCTACCACGGCACCTCATACCAAACATCTACTCCCCGAACTTAGAACCTTGACTCCTCCAGCAAATTCACTACCCATTCAATCATATTAATCCATCACGATATCTACTAAGTAATCGCACTTTGCAAAAGTATTCTCATACTTTACTACACCTCACACTACTACGACTACTTTAACAGCATACTTGACAATGGTAACCCATCGTCGCTTATTTCATCTGCATACACGCGCCATTTCATCCCATCTGGCGGCTTGAATTACACAACCAGGACTTCCCAGTTCATCAATGTCAACAACTTTGACGGGAAAAAAACACCTCCCCCTAGTGATCACATCTCCTTTGTAGTGGTTTCACGTCCCTTTTCCCTGGTTACAAAAAAAGCCAACTCCCCAAAGACTAATAAACACATTTCGAGAATCCACCTCTAAACGCCCAGCCCAGTCCGTCTCGCGCTGCTCCTTGGTCCCAGATTCAACACTGGGCGCCACACTCAATTCTCCATACGAACTGTTTTTTCCAACGAATCCGACCCGCAAAACATCTCGCTTCATGTTGAGGGCTTCCTCTGCATCCCGGGGATCGGTGGGACCGGCACAGGCGTCACCTTGTGCGGGATATGTGGCCCCGGGGTTCCATTCATCCCTGCTCGTTGAGGAGTTGGAGTCCCCGGCTTCTGCTGAGCTGCCATACTCGCCCGGGCAGCAGCAAGCCTGCTCGCATCCATCGTCCCTTGAGGCGCCATCCCTCCTCCACTTACAAACCCTTGCGTGCCGGGCTGGGCAATCTTGTCCGCAAACATGGTCGATCGTTCTTGGGCGGCGAGGCGGGCCTTCGCTTGCTCAAGGATCCGCTGCTGTTGAGCTTCAGGGATCACGGTGTGGTATCCTGTAAGTCCAGGGTTCTGAGTTGGCGTTCCTGGCTGTGGGGGATTGCTCGGGTACCTATTCATTTGATTGCCCATAGCCTGGTTCGGCGTGCCATAACGAGCAGCTTGCTGCATGTTAGGCGAGGGGCTATAAGCCTGTCTATGCTGCACCTGTGGAGACATAGTTCTCTGCGGCATAGCTTGGCCGTTCGGGAAAGCCCCAAAGGTGGGTTGCGCGGGTGTTCCAGCCTGTTGCTGTGGGTAGCCTGGCTGGAACGGGTATCGGGCGGCCGGTGTGCCCTGCTGCGGTGGCATCTGTCCGTACGGGGGCCTTTGTTGAGTCGCATACTGAGGCATGTTCTGGTGGCCATATGGAGTCTGGGCTTTAGCCACTTGAGTCGCATACTGGGCCGGGTAGCCGTTGGGTCGATTGTATGGAGCTGGTTGAGGGGGTCGAGGTTGTGAGGGTGGCATTGGTCTTTGCTGGGGCTGGAAAGCTGGCGTAGGACCTGGCCGGTAATACTGTTGCTGGATCGCAGGAGGTCGGCTGGGGGTGGCGTATGCATTTGCGGGTGGGTGATGTCCATAGGAAACAGACGACATGCTGGGTGTACGCTGCGGTGGCGGGCGGGCACTAGCTTGCGCAGCCGCCTGTTGCTGTTGCGCTCTAAGACGGGCCTGAACAGCTGCGTCGTCCTCTTCCATGACACCCTTGTACTGATCTGTCTGGACCTGCACCTTGGTGCTGATGAGAAGATCCTCAAGTTGGTCACCATTCAGCTTGGCTACCGCATACGGAGGTAGTGTCTTGATGATGAGCGCAAGTTGCGCCTTGAGCATCTGGTAGGTGGCTTGTTCGCCTTCTGAGGGAGTCGGTCCAGGGGTAGCCAGCATATCGCCTGTGACCGGGTCGCTCGAGGAACGGTTTTGAGAGTTGGGGAGATTGAGGTTGCGAATCCGCTGGTACGAGGCCAATGTCTCAATCATGTCGCTGACCTCTTCAAGGATCTCGTCAACTTCCTTTTCCTCATCCGCTCTCTTAGTGCCAAGAGCCTCTTCTAGCGACGGGTCAACGATCGAATCATCCCAATTGTCGATGGCTTCCTGAATAGCCTTTTCGTCAATCTCCATGGTCTGGGCTTTGTCGTCTGCCTCTTTGCTGTCCTCCTCATCGGCATAATACTCGACCTCAATCATGTTTTCGAATTGTCGGCGGCCTGCCCGCTGCCACCACATTCGACCAGCGACACTGGACGGCACAATCGCCCCCGAGTCGTCCTTGCACGGCGCGAAACTTGAAAAGGCTCCTCGGAAAAGCGACTCCATCTCAGACAGTTCCAGCTCGGTAGAAGAAGGCCGCTTTCCAGCAAGGCTCTGCGCGCGCTCTCGTTGCTTCGTAATTGTCTGCGACGAGGGGGTAGCATTGCTGTAGTCGAGGTAGTATCCGGATGTCAACTTGGTCGTAAAGAACGTGTTGCTCCGGTACTTGCAAGTGTCTGTCAATTCGGGACGGTAGAAGTCGAGGGTATTGCCCTTGGCCTGCGTTTTCGGCTGCTTAGGCGGTTGCAGTGGTGGTAGGGAGCGAGGGGATGAGAATAGATCACCGAGAGTCTGTGTTCGTTCATGGGGAGTCGTTGGCATAATGTGAGTCAATGCCACGCCCTGGGGGAGGTTCAAATCACGCAAATCGGTCTCGTCGGAAAGGGGAAGACTGGAAAACAGACGCCTCTCTTGCGGCGCATATCCCAGGATAGAGAGGACCAGCTCGCCCTTCTGGGGAGAAGAGGGAAGATTTGCCTCGACAGGGAGCGGCTCTGCGGTGGCCTTGGGATAGGCCTTTTCCCGGCGAAGAAGTTGGAACGCCTTGTCCTTAAACTCGGCGATTTGCGCCCTTGTTGTCTCGTCCAGAAGCTCCCTCTTGCCCTCGGCAGATTCAACCTTGGGCTCCTTGAGGGATGCTTGGATGACAGAGACGAGATCGGCGGCGACTTGGTCGAGATTATCGTACGCATTCGCCGTTGCCTTATCGGCGATGGTCGACTTCTGGCGCTTTGTTCGAGGCTCATCATCGTCGGAGACTTCGGGCAGGGGGCGCTTCATGATGGACGGGGTAGTATCGAAGCTGTCGGGGATGGTTAGTCTTCATCAGAGACAGGGCCATTCGCATCGACCAAAAGGTCGCAGTGCAGCCGTAGTCACGGAAAAAGATGGCGTACCTGGTCAGGACATCAATAAAAGACCGGATCAATTCCCTCTGGTCCTTTTTTGGTTCACCATTGGTGATGGCGGGCTTTTGCTCGTCGGGACCATCCTCATCATCGCGGTCGTCGTCAATGTCGCGTTTTCGCTTTCCCGGGGCGACGGCTTGGACAGTCTCGGGGGTGGGAGAGACGGAGACGCCGTTCACCTGGACGGTCGTGGACTGCGCCATGTTGGGCGTGGTCATGATGGCTGCGCTGCTGGAGACGGTCGTCGTCAGGGCGTTGGCGTTGGCCGCGCCTGGTCGCGACACGCGGTAGCTGGCAGCGGTGGTGGATGGCAGAACGGGTCGCTCGTTGGTGCTGGTGCAACTCCAACGCTTAGAGGGCTTCGTCGAGGCAGCGCGAATCGGGCGTCCTCATCCAAAAGACGCGCCGCAATCGTGCAATCAGGAGGTGCATCCACGACTCGGCAAATTACGCGACAAACAGCCTTGAGGAAATATCTCGATCCGACTCCTGGCGAGAATGAGAGGTGCTGCGCTGGGGGAAGAATGTGTCTCGATCGCCAAGTACTAACTTCTCGCTGACCAGGACCCACACTAGCGCCCTTTGGGGGAGGAGGCTAATGAGCCATGCACGTGACTCAGCTCCGCCAGCCCAACCAGCTCCTGCGGCTTCGTCAACGGCATCACCAACAATGAGCTGGGTGTCACCACGCCTAGACATGATTCATTTGCTTGAAAATGGCTATGTTCGAGTCTCATTGATTTACGCTCTCTCCTTTTAAATATTACGAGTTGAACAATGAACATGACACTTACTCTAGCTATTGTTCACCTTCACAGTGCACCAAGGCAGCTGCAGGCCTAGCGCAATCATCATGAATGGTACACGCAATTACACACAACAAGAAGTTTCAATGCATCATCCTCGCCACCGTTGCACGAGATCACAATCACGCTTGATCACATCAGGGCGAAATAAACATGTTCATATTATCGAGCATCGTAATGAGACGTTCGCACCATCTCATACTCTGCTCCTCATGTCTGCTGTAATAATCAAAGCTATCCATCCCAGTCTCAATCAAAACCAAGTCCGTGATACATACTCATGCGCTATCTGATAATCATCCATAAATAATCGTCGCTTACTTGGAGCGGGCCAGACCAACGGCGTTCTTGCCAAGGTCGTAGACAGAGTAGTACCGTCGGAGGAAAGCATCACCAAGAATGACAAGGGGACCAACAGGCTCGGGGAAGTCCATGCCCTGGAAGGTAGAGATACAGCTGCCGGAAACCTCAAGGATGTAGTCGGTGGCGGGGAGGCTGTAGTTGGATCCGGCAAGGGTGAAGGTGATGTCGGGAAGGGTCTGGCGCTTGTCACACTCAACGGTGTACTGGCCGTTGTAGCCCTTCTTGGCACCAATCTCCTTGTTCAGGAGCTCAGCCAGAGCGCTGGGGAGGACGTTCAGGGAGGTACCAGTGTCGAGGATGGCACCAGTGTTCTCCTGCTCAGCAACCTCATCGCCGAGAGCAATGGCGTCAAGGTCAACCTCCCAGTAAGCCTTGCGGCGGAGAGGAATGTACTCAATATCGCCCTCGTAGTGGGACTTGTCAACACCGCCAAAGACAACCTCGCTCTCGCCCTCCTGGTCAGCCAGGTAGAAGGCAAAGACGGGGTCGTCCAGGAGCTTCTGGTTGACCATCTGGTAGAAGGGAGGAACAATGTGGTTGACAGAGATGGTGTCATACCCCAGACCCAGGATACCATCGAAGCGACCGAAGGCGAAAGCCAGACCGGGCTCCTTGGTAGCCTCGGCAAAGTCCTGGCCCTTGATCTTGAGGTCACCGATCTGGACATCATCGTTGGAGATGAAACCAGACAGGCTACCAGATCCGTAGTGAATCTCGAATTCACTGCCGTTCTGCTTGTAGGTGGACGAGGCAGAAGAGTCGTACTTGGAGTGGAGGTAGCAGGCGATGCTGCCGCACTCCTGGGAAGGAACCCAGAGGTTGGAGCTGCCGGTGTCGAGGACGACCTTGAAGCTCTGGGGAGGGTTACCGATGGTGATCTCGGAGAAGTCTGGGGGCTGGGTCAGTCTTGGTCATCATCATATGATCTGGAAAGCTCACACTGGGCGTTCATGAAGTTGGAGATGGGAACGGGGTGACCGCCCTCAACGTTGATAGCTTCGGTGCTGAAGGCATAGTCGGCCTGGTTCTTGGGGCGGGCAGAGCCCAGGTACTTCTGACCGAGGTTCTGGATGTGAGTCTCGATGGAGGTGGTAGCCTGTGCCGTGGTCAGCAAGCTCGACAGAATCAGTGTGCATCGTGGAATGGTCGTACCAGCTGCTCAGCCAGAGGAACCTTCTGGATCTTCATCTTGTGAACACCGGCCTGGGCAGAACCCAGAAGCGCAGCGGCGGCGAGAAGAGCGCTCTTCATGATGGGCAATCGGTCGAGGATGCGACCAAGAGTACGGTAGAGGTACTAAGAAGATGGAGCTGTAGAACTCGACGACGATCCGACGGCGGGTTCGATGGCGAGCTCGATGGTGATGGTGATGGATGGGAATGGGAATGGGGATGCAAGATGCAGATGGAGAGATAAGATGGTTGGTTATGAAGCAGTGGAAGCGGAGAGGTAAGGTAAGGGAATGACGGAGCTGGGGGAGAGCTTATTGCGTGTTCGCGGCCTGTTTCGGCGGCTGGGTGGGTGACCATGGGTGACCTCCACTAGTCGCACCTGCCTGGATTCGTAAGGTAAGGTACCTTGCACCTTGCGCCTTCCGGACCTTCCCTCCCCCCAATGAATGGCAGCCTGTCCCTGCGAATGATCTTGTGACTCGCCTTGTAATGACGCACCATATCGCCGAACCCGACTCCACTTTCCCTGCTCGGCAACCAAGAGCATTGACGCCTTTCCGCCTTAGGCATCATGCGTCTCTCCCGCCGTGCATCCTTCAAGCGCCGTCTCATCTTATCGCGGACAAGCGTCTCAGAATCAGGAACGAAAACAACAACAAACGCTGGGGCCGAGAACTTGAACGCCTCATCCATGTTGTCATGGCATCTGGTGCTCTTCTTGATGACTAATGACGGCAGCATAAGACGTGATAAGGCAACAAGCTTGTTGACTATCGAGTTATCGACTGCATAAACGCAGTGTAGTTATTCTTCAACATGTGAAACAGTCCTGCATGCTGATCGTCCGCTGCTTCGGGTTCAAATACCTTCTTTGTGCATGACTACGGATATTAATGTCCTGACAAGGGAGCTTTCATGACTCGGTCGGGCGGCGCCATGAAGCCTCAAGCTGACAAAAGCGCACACAAATAACTATGCCATAGACTGCTCTATGAGTCTAGAACTACTGGCCATTCCACTCCACAAGCACATGTAGACATTTGCCTAAGATATCGGTGCTGAAGACTAAGCATGTAGCACAGTACAGATCGTCAAAACTCCCATACGAAATACCCTATATCAATATCGTTCCGAAACCGGCCCATACCGCATCGCGACTACGAAAAGTAATAGAGGACGGATGCATCCGAACCCATTGTTTATAGTTTAATCTTAATCTTCCTTTTACTTGAATTCCATTGTCCTCTCCAACTTGGGCGAGTTCAGCATTCCTTAGTTCTCATTAAATAGGCATTGCCCTGACTTCTAAAAATGACTTCGGGACCACATACTCTCGAGGATGCATCGTCACCACGCCAGACTCGATGAATGGAAACCTCACTACAGCCCCCCGGTGTAACAGCCAGGAAACCGAGGAGCTGGGTGGCGCCGACGTCTTCCATCTAATAAACCACTGCGAACGAGAGCATGAGCACGGAGTTGAGCGTCTAACCATCCCGCAAGCATGTACCATAGAGTAAGAGAAGGCTTACTCCGATTGTCAACATTGTACATGGTATGGATCCATCATCATTCTTCTACCATGTTCCCTGATGCTGTCATTCTCGAGCTCGACGCCGCCCCAGTGAGCGAAGAGTATATTCAAAACAACAGTAGCCCAATCCTGGATAAAAGATCCGCGGCACGAAACTGTTATGCAATTAGAGCGCCTGTTTCGCTACACCAAGGAACATAATCACGAGTCCCATCCGTTAGTGACAAGTGACCCCAAAGAGGTTGATCGAGAGTAGTTGAGGTCCTTATCCCGTGGGTTGTTCTCAGCGTGTTAACCATCGCTGCTTTCCCCTGTTACTGCTATTGATAGATTGATCCCTGGTGGCATATCCTCGTGTTATTGTACGAAATGAGCTATCCTATGATCTAGAGTTATAGTCGTAGAGAGCGGACCCAGGGGGTCCAGAAATGAAAAGCCAAGAAAGAGTAGACGCTTAATTAAGTCCCTTCTGCCAATCTGATCAATGTTTCTGGTAAAATAGAAGCTATGGATGTTCAAGTGATACCCGACTCCCAACTCTTATCACGATGGACTCCTAACCTCCTTTGGATGAGCTTCGCTGGCCCGCTGTGACCCGTCAAAGGGGGTTTAAAAAATGGTGATCGCTGAATCGCGTTGTATCACTGTATGCGATACCATCTCGCCCCCCGGAAACTCGAATGGTCAAGTCCATTTAAGTTGAATATGGTCTAATTGCAAGCCGATCCGGGGGGACTCTTCATCGGCATGCCCGTTTATTCGCCCCTATTAATGTTTCCATGCTTTGGGAGCAAGTTTAACGTTACGTATAAACTTGGGATGCGTCTTGAAGCCAGGGTTTGCCTGTGGAAGTGAGTCAACACCTTCATGTAGTTAACAACATTAGAGCTCACTGATCCCAAGTCACAGTCTAACCAGAACAAACCAACAAGAACAAAATCCCGATCTTCTGGTATTAATTGCATTAGCTTGATGAATACACTGAAGGGAAAGCAAGTCTCAACGACGCCTACAACATATGTCCCTGGAGTGATGCCGTCCACGGGGTCACGGTGGCAGATCACCAGCATTATAGAGCCAATTTGATGCTTTGACCCCAGATTTGATCTAAGCTATTGTTGAGACTTTTCACACCGATGATAACTTATGATCTATTGTCCTGACTCAGCCCGAGAAAAGTTTCAGTGATATATGAATATCGGACGTCAAGACCGATTACGACTCTGTACCCTAGCCACTCCATTGCACCGGCACATCAGCGTGATGGCAGAACTAATGTTTGGACTCATGACACACTGCCCCCTTGTTGCTTAGTCTGGGTCGTAACATCCCAATGACAAAGAGTTTGCTGAAGGAGAATGCTGGACCCGGATTGAGTTGCCATCTCTGGGGGTCCGAATGATGGTCAAGACAATTACCCCTGGCAGGCAAGGTGAACCGTTGTTTGTAGCCAGACAATCGAGATTATCTCATAAGAAGAAAGAGCCTAACCCCTAACCCGAGAACAGTAGGACCGGCCACCCGATATATTTGAGCTACCGGGAACCTTGTTGCCCTAATTGTTCGTATGTTGATCCGAACCTCCACCAGTAAGCCATGTCAACCCCGACAGGGAAAAACAGCACAATAGAGACAATCTGCCCGAACCCCCAATTATCACCCTCATATACTTGTCCCATATCAACGGAAAGATCCTTTTGAAGGTCTCTCAATGTGAAAATAATCACCACCAGCGGTGTTGTCAAGCCGATAATCGCTAGAAGTGGCACCATTGCCCAGAACTTCCTATCCTCAAACCACTTGGTTACTCTCTTCCGCCAGGAGAGAAGCTTCCTTACCCCCTTGTAACCCTTTGTGTCCTTATCGGGGATGTAGTGTGTGCTTGGGAGACCAGAGAGAAGCCAGAAAGCGAAGAAGTACGTGGCCAAGCTGGCGACTAGCTCCAGTCCTTTCAGGGCCTTCCATATCGCAGTCTTCTTGAGATCCTCAAAGCCACCAAAAAAGCACATCTCCACAATCTTTGCCCAATCATTTGTGCTAACCTCTTGGTGTGTATCACTTCCAATGGGACTCGGTCCAAATGCATGGATACATCTCGAAAGAAAAGGGAAGAAGGATAGTGCCAACGTTGCGCTCAGCAACAGCAGCCTGGAGTTGTGTCGAACATCTCGGCGGATATCACGTTCCTTGGGCTCTAGTAGAGCAGCCGGGTATAGTAGTGGCGTCAGACTCACAACAGAGACAGACTGGGCGATACGTGCTTCTATCGCGCCCAGGTCAGCAGTGCTGATGCCGTAGTCCTTGCGTACGAGCACGACGATGGTTGCGAGCTGAATTGCTAGTGTGAAGTACGCTGCTGAGAAAAAGAAGGAGTCGAGGCCGCACTGGACTATCTGCTTCCATTTATAGGCTCCTGTTTCGGGCTTAGGATCCCTTAGTATAATGGCTGCGAGAGACAACAAGACGCTGAGCGTGAACTCGATGATATAGCCGGTGGCAACCTACAGCTTGTCAGTGAACATCCGACCTCAATGATAAGGTGTCGCAGACCCCAATGCCTGATATGTCAGGATTGCCCGTCCCATAGACGCAGCTGCATATCTCGTTCTTGCAGAGCGATAGGTTGGATTCGTTGAAAGCTGTCTCTACGCGGAGGGCCTGAACATAATCGGAGAAGTCGTTCAGCTGCTTCAGCATGGAGCAATTGGGCTCATCCATGTTATCGGTAGTTGCATTCAGGAAGTCCTTCTCTGCGAGTTCGACATCTAGGCATATTGTATTGCTCTGTAAGGCATAGGTCAAGCAAGAGGCTGCTCTTATGTGATTGTTCACATGCCATCTCTGCCAACATTGCCAAGAGAATATTCAGCCTCAAAGCCTCAGCTGAAAGCTGGAGTGCATCTAGATATGCGCCCAAAACGCCACGATAGGTGTGGGTTGAAAGTGATGGATCAGGCTCCGAGTAATCCTCGACACTTCACGATCGCTACAGAGGAGAATCAACACCAATTCAGAATACTGTCTATTACATGCGATTGCTGATACAGCTGTTTCAAGCTCATTGCTCATGAAGACGAACATTTTTGGCCTCATCTTTGCCGTCAGCCTTGTCGCCGAGACTGTGGCACAAGCCGTCGAGACAGCGGCACAAACAACCGTGACTGCGGAAGCCGACTCAGAAGATAATCTCTCGAGTTCTGACACAGCTGATGCCCTCGATGCTGAGGACCATCTTACCTGTGGGTTTGTCTCCGGCGGTACGTGGCTTATCTCAACTAGACAATGCTATAGGTCATAAGGAGTAACTGATAAAGGCGACTGTAGACCCTGAACGGCCTGTGATATGCTCGCCTTCATCTTGCGCCTTTCTTCACGTCTCTGGCCGAGAAGATCTCTATCTAGGTTGCTGTGACGATGACCGATGCGACATCCAGACAACATGTGTTGAATCAGGCACTGCGCTTGGAGGGTTCACCAAGGCATGGTGAGTATCTTTGTCGGGATTTGGGAATGGCTGTTGAGCCGATAACGATTATAGTACCGAGGGCTCATTCTCAAGATGTGCCACTTGGACGTGGCCCGATCTCTTCGCAGTGCAATATGGCTGCGCAGATTCACGACGCACGATAACGGTAGCTACAGAAACAAGTATCAGCGAGAAGACATTCTGGACCTCGATAGTTACTGTAACCGAAGTCACCTTAGAGGAGCCTGCCTCTACTCCGGGCGGCGTTGGCCCCGTTGGCCCCGATGACGGCGATGACGGTGATGACGGCGATGACGGCGATGATACCCGGCCTGCCTTCCCAGCTCCAGCCCCCTATCCCGGCATAGGCTGGGAGCATGGTGAGCGATGCTATATCGTTTCTTTGTATCCTGACATTCGAGTTAATGATCACCTAGGCATGGATTCGAGACAAAGAATCGGCGCAGGCATTGGCTCAGGTGTCATTGGTGGTTTACTGCTGATATTCTTCGGGTGAGTCTTGAAAGCCAGTCACACTCGCTCGAAATACGCATCTAAAGCACACGCAGCATATTCGGATGCTGGCGAGGACCGGCACGGAGGGAACCCCATCCGAAACCCCAACGGCAAGACACGGTGCAATCGGATGTCCAATTGCCAGCTGGAGGTGAAAAAGCTGTCAAGAAACGCAGCGTGACTGATACAGTCGCCATAGAGGAGGCGCTGCCAGATGGATCTTGGACCCCGAGTCCCGTCAACATCGAGTCCCCTCAGCCTATACGCCCTCAACCTCCCTTTTATCCAACTAGCGATATGCCAGGGAGTAGTATGGGATATCGAAATCCGCAATATCAATAGTCTTGTTCTTTTTTCGCCTCATCGAAATCAATATCCCAAACGTTGTCGATATTGCACAGCGGGGGGGCGCGTGCACATGAACTCCACAGCAAATGAGACACAGACGGGCGCGAAGGGGGGCACACACGCACGCACGCACGCACGCCTTGTCTTTAGTGACTGGCATGACGGGGGGAATATACTATTTCCAGCACTACCGTGGAATGCAGGGAGAACAAGTGAAAGCTCATGATGCAGAATATGGAGGTTTTGTCTATAGGAGGTCTAGTGGTTGACGGTGGCAAGGGCTGCAGAGATGATCATCTCTGCAGGTGGAACGAGAAACTTGGAAGTTGAAGCTCACGCCTTGGAAAAAAAGAGATCTAGGCCCGTCGTCGGTGAATGGCGATAGAGTCCCGCAAGATCAGGAAAAAAAAGGAACCAAACGCCGCAGCCATCTCATCTCGATTACTCAGGCTGGCGTGGCCCGGTGACATTTCACAAGCCTATCATTGAATTTTCTTCCCCAACACATCCGGTAGAGCAAAAGTGACAAACTGTGAATCTTTTTAAGATGAAGAGACGCCAAAAATAGCCTTCAACGGTTGATCAATCTCTCCCGCGCCGCCGCGGCCGACGACCAGAGTGAGAAGAAAAAAGGGACCACCTCAGTTGGCAAGGTTTGGTAAGACCAACAAATGGACGGACCGCGTCCCGGCGAACGGCCACCAGCGCCGGGCCGGAAGGGGTGGAAAACAAGGAAAAAGGGATTGTGCAGGAGAGAGAGAGTTATACGGTAAATAATGAAGAATGAAAGTGGAGGGTGGAATTGTGCTCAAAAAACGTGGCACAGCCCATGGTAATCTCGATAAACTGGGGCACATGTGTCTCGACTACCTACCTAAACAAGATGAAGGTTGCCTCAGGACGTGGAATGGAGAGATGAAAGAGTGTAACCTTGAAAGAGGTGAATATTGTTTGTTTGAATTGACCGTGGTTGTGGAAACCAACATCCACCAGCCTTTTTTACATGAGACGACAAAACGAACGACAAGAGGCACAAGACGGTCTGGGCGGGTGGTTCGGGACGAAAGCCACGTCGAGCCGGTGACGCTGCAGTGTCTAGGACAGGGGAAGATTGTCCGGTGCACATACAAAAGTGTATTCCGTATGCTGTACGGAGTAATCTGCAGAGATATGTATCTCTGTGTTGTTGTTGATGAGGCTGGTTGAACGGGTATGGAACAAAGTAAATAGACGGAGCAACCATAGCCATGGTGAAACCAGTCAGCGTCCTGATTCCCGATGGGCAATCTACGATGTAATGCAACGATGTCGAGATGACAGTGTCGTCTTGGCTCAACGGCTCAAGATCCGGTCCCCTGGACACAAGCCAGGCAGGCAGGCCTCTCCACCACGAGCGGTCGGGAGTACATATCAATAGATGCAAAAAAGAAACGGATAATTGCGGTGCCCAACCATCTGGGTCAAGATGCCCGTCGCGGACGAGGCCGGCAAGATATATTACCCTCCGTGCTCCAGAAGGCAATAATCGTCAACCCAAATTTACTTCGGGGTCATGCCACCGCCAACCCAGGTCTGGCTTGTAAGAAGCTATCCACGGGGTCCTTGAATCTCAACTAGACGGTAATCCACGAGGGTTTGGTCTTCCTCCCTCAAAGCTTGGAGAAGCCCGTGAAATGGGGGGAGAATGCAACGGTACTGATCCATGTCTTGGGGCGGTCGCAGTTGAGGGGAATGAATGGGTGCTGGCTGGGGAGATGTGGTCCTTACATAGTAGGGAGGTGGTAAACCAAGCAATGAGTGATCATGGGGGTGCCACCGAGGGGGCTGAATCTCTCTGTCCTTCTGTAAAAGAAGAAAATCTGCCTTGCCAGAGGGGACGCCCGGAGCTTGTTTGGAAGCTTTGACAAGTAGTTGAGCCGCTCGTTCCTTGCACCTGGTTTCGTCTTCCTTGTTCCTTGAATTCACGACACTCCTTGCATTGACCTCTCAGGTACGCCAGGCACAAGATTCGACCGCTTCTTTCTTTTTTCCCTCTCGAGTACGTAGCACACTGTCAGGTAAGTGGCCATCAATGCTGTGCATCTGCCAGGTTTTCTCTCGACCCTCCCACAGAGTACGTATTCCTACCTCCGGAACTCCGGCAGCAAATCGAGTTGCGAATGGCTTCGCGGCCTCGTATCAAATACGCAGACTTGACCCACATGTGTCATCTGAGGGGTGGGCAGCAAATCAAGAATCGCTTTGTCAGTCTCTCGACCTCGACAGAAAGGGCAAGTGCCGTCGCTAATGTAGGAACCAATCCTTTTCACCTGCCACGAACGCGTAAGGTGATTAACCTTATACGCGCGCTTTAATGAACGAAAAACACAAAACAGGGAATTGTGCGATTAGTGCCTGGTCCGTGATGCAAGACCTAACCCTATCCAGAGTTGTCCAGAGTTATGCAAGCCGCCATGTGGCTACCGGCCACTCCTTCAGACCAAGTGGGCTCGGGAACCACGGCGGCCCCTCTGAAAAGCAAGTGCTGGATCGGTCGGTCGGTCGGGGCGGCGGACTTGATTCAGCTCAGACGGTCCTCTCGAGATCGGTTCTATTCAATTCTCCTGCCGAGTCGAGTCGATTCGATTCAGCTGCCTCCGTCAGCAAGCTCAAACTCTACGGGACGCTCTGCGGGATACAGGCGCCCGGCAATCGTCTTGGCAGTTGGAAAAGTCTAAACCTCTGACAACGGAGCCGTTTGGGTGGGTGACAGCGGCCAACGAGATTGGGTGGGAGGCGGCGTTTCTAGTCGCTGTTTCAACTCTGCGACCGCCGTCACGCATCGCTGCTGACGGGCGCGACACGGGAATGAATGATGAACATTCTCTCAGCTTCGATAGGAGCCAGCAAAAGATGCACCCGTTGTTGTCAGTTCGAGGCGTAGCCCTGAGCAATCTCGTTTCTGTGCAGGGCTAGATACCGAGAGGTTGGGTGTCGCTCGGGGTCGTGCTTGGCGTGATCTGGTTGATGCAACTCCGATGGCCGTCAGACCCAGACCCAGCGGCCGTGGACAATCCACCCCGAACAAAGCCTGCCAGTTTCTCTTTTGTGCTCATCACTGGCTGCTCCGTACTGTACTCCGTACGGAGGACTGCATGCCTCGATCCTCGATCGAGTTGCCGAGGTGGATACCCAGAGACACCAAGATAGCGAGACAGCCAACACCAGAATCACGACTCGCCGGTTCATCCCATTGTGCCAGCGAGGTCCTTGCAGTATTACCTCTCTTGCAAACTCTGCCACGCATACTTCAGCTGTTATAGGTGTAAGCGCTTCCTACGCACGCACGTCGTCGTCCTGCAAGCCGTATTGCTCGTTCCATGGACCTGATGCATCCCCCGTAACAGCAAGCCTCGTCAGACACGTGGATCGAGACGGCCATTGCGGCGTGGTGATGGCTGGCGCGCGCCCTGTTGGGGTTTTTGCTGATCCGCCATGGGGGCATGGCATGCACAAGTCTGCACAAAGGGTGTGACATTTTATGAAAGGTTCGAGATGAGGATTGCGCCGTGGGCGTGCATTGACGTGCAAATGAAGGTCGAGATGGGCCTCGAAATCTCCACTTGAACATGGGGATGTCAAGCTTCAGCCATCTCGGTCGTCGCAAGCCGACTTGGACCGCGAGAGCGAACCTTTCGAGACCATCCTCCAGAACAAAAAGGCCTTATCACATTCTGACTTTTCCCGTTCAACCGCCGAGGTTTGCGTTGACGCCGCACGCGTGATTTGCTTGCGGTTGGGACGGGTAAATTGATTTGATCAACGAGCGTTGGCGCCGAGAGGTTGAGTTTCGCGGCACAGGACCAG
Organism: Ascodesmis sphaerospora; assembly: GCA_027569015.1. NCBI lineage: Eukaryota > Fungi > Ascomycota > Pezizomycetes > Pezizales > Ascodesmidaceae > Ascodesmis > Ascodesmis sphaerospora. The sequence goes on along the minus strand of JAPPUR010000025.1, from coordinate 226,147 downwards.
CTTGGGACATGATCTGCAGCAATCACGTCCAGTTTGGGTCGAGGAGGGTGAGGTACGTATCCCAGGCTATGCTGTTCCTGAATATCAGGGCACAAAGTGGACATGAACTCGATGCACAAGGTTTGCACCAGGCCGCGGAGAAGACCCAAGATGGAAATGAAGGGGAAGAAGGCGAACAGCTCGCATGGCAGAAACCCAATCTCCCGCCGTCCTCCCCAATACCGCAAAGGCATCACCGAAAAGCTTTTCTCAACGTATCGAGACCAGAACCGTGGTTGCCTTTTGAGGATCCCGAAGCTTGACGTGGCCCGCATGTTCCAATAGCGGCAGCACATTCCATGGTCCCAACTCGAGGCATTGGCTGAGGTGGCTTGCAGGCGGCTTCAGCGGTCCCAGCGCCTCCAGCGTTACCCCCGGCGCACGGCGCGGCGCCGGCCAGGGATGGAGGGGTGTTGAATGAGCCCAGGGGATGGAAGCGGTGGGGGATTGATTCGAGGGTCGAGGGAGATGGATGGACGTGGACATGATGGTCAACCGCCAGGCTCAGGAACGAGGCATCAATGAGACCCGAGACGTTTGTTCAAGGGGACACAGGGCGGCTCTCTCGGGCGTGCTGATGTGCAGCATCCATCGATTCGCTGAGGCTCTGAGGCTCTAGCTGACGCCCTGTGTTTCCAGATCCAGCCACTGGGCGATTGTGGTGATTTCCTATGGTGTCGCCCGTGTCCCGGGCCGTGTAGGTACTGTCGTAGTCTTGTGTGAACATTTTCCGTGGTGTGGTTTCGTCTTCTGTGTCGTGTGTCGCGGCGTTGAGCGCACGAGAGGTACCTCGTGTACGGGGTGTGAGGTGAGGCAGGTGGTCAGTCACGTCGTTTGCATTTTGTGCAAGAGCCGTTGCTCGCACAAACTTGTGCTGTGCGCGTCAAAGTGCTGCATGATTCGCCGCCCAACAAGCAGAAGCCGTGAACAGTCGGCATCCCATTGGCGGTGTCTTCGGCGCTTTTGGGCTTCTGGATGGGATGGATGGAGCGGACAGCGGCGGGCGACGGACGAGCAGTGCAGGCCAGTGCAGTGCAGCGCAGGTCTAATGCCGTGCATGATTTTGTGCTCTCTTGTGCAATTAAACAGGAACCACCCCCTGCAGCTCCACCACCACCACCCAAATATGGTCCCAAAATGGTGCCCAAATCCCTGCTGATTCCCTGATGCCAACTCCACTGGCTGGGCATTCCCCTGTGACCCTCTGGATCCCCCCCTGCCCATACCCCCCTGTTCCCTGCTCTTCTGCCGCTCACTCGCTGCAATCCCAGGCCTGGGCTCGCTCTGACTCCTGTTCCTGGCTCCTCGTCTCCCCTGTTCTGCCCTTCCAAGTCCCTTCCCTGCCCACTTCCCTTCCAAGCCAAGCCAAGTCCCTCCGCTCCGTCTCCTTCTCGCTTCGCTTCTGGTGGTCGAGTCCCGTCGCTACCTCTCTCCTCTCGCTCCGTTTCTCGCCATCTCCCCTTTCAACAAAACAAGCCACTCCCTCCCGCCGCTCGTTCGTTCCAGTCCCTCCTTCACCTCCCCCCCACACGCAAAGCGTTTGATCTTCTTTCACCTTTGGAGCGTATTGTGGTGACCAATGCTGCCTTCGTCTCCTTTCCATCGTTGAGTCTTTTTTCTTTCGGTTCTCGTTGTTCAAGGGCGTATCGTCTCGTTGCCCTTAAGCTTCTTTGTTCTACCACCTTGTCTGGTTCCACGACACCCACGACACGATCCGATCATCTCTCGCCTCCTTTCTTCTCGATCCATCTCCTCCGACCGACGACATTTGTTCGCTCAACTCGTCGCCTATCGTCTGTGACCTGATATCCAATCGACCAAGGATTCACAGCGTCTTGTTTAATTATCGACGACTCTCCTGTTCGCGTCATCGACTTGGCTCACTGTTAATCGAGAGATTTCGACCGACATCAAATCGTGCCGATTCACCGCATCTTTGGACCAGCCTGGAGTAACACCAACCAAAAAGAAAACCCTCAGCTTTGGATCAGGCAAGCCTCAATTCCAGTTGATCTGATTCGAGGCCCGCTCCCGTAATAAGCGGATTAATCAAACCAACCCAAACCTCCCTCACGCTCGCTCTATATCCGATACACAACCAACAACAATGAAGACCACAACAACTGTTTCGCTGGCCTTCCTGGCCGCCGTCAACTTCCTCGGAGTCTACGCTAAGAACGGACAACAAAGGCCGGCCGTCACTCCCGTCATTAACCAGTTGACCTCGCATGGATGCTTCTCATCTGGAGCCAACTTTACCCAGGAGGCATCGGGAGCCAAGGTCACCAGCGGCTACTGTGGTGATATTTGCAAAGAGGCTGGCATGTATGTGTCAGCTATGAAGGCCGATAAGTGTTATTGCGGCATGGTTTATCCTCCCGAGGACGATCTGGTCAAGGACTCGTTTTGCAACTTCCCATGCCCAGCCTACCCCCAAGAGGCCTGCGGTGCCCTCAAGACCTACTACTCTGTCTTCAACACCGGTCTCGAAATTGCCGTGGATGATTATGTGCCGGAAGAGACGACCACGAGTGCTGCTCCCTCATCGACCAAGGCGGCCGAGAGCACCGCCGCCGAGAGCACTGCTGTCGTGACACACACCGATGATGTCACTTCCCCCTCCGATTCTAGCACTGCCGACGACGACGACAAGAAGAAGGACGGTCCCAACGTGGCCGCCATTGCCGCAGGTGTCGTTGTGGGTGTGGTGGTGGTCGGTGCTATTGCTGCTGGTGCCATCTTCTTTGTCCGCCGCCGACGAAACGCTGAGATCGAGGAGGAGCATCGCAGAAACGCTGCTGTGAACGCATTCATCAACGGCTCCAAGCCTCCTGGCAGCAGCGGCAGCATCTCCATGACCGACTCTCGCCTCGATCCTGTCATGGCTCACCGACGACTCAGCGATGGCAGCATCGCTGACAACCAAGACTACTCTCGGAGGATTCTTCGGGTAAGTTTATGACATTGAATTCATTTGGACATGTCCAACTAACATGACCAGGTCACCAACGCATGAGCGAATTCCAAAACTCTTCAAGGCTTATCAGCCAAACACTCCCCATCCACCTCACCATCGGCATTCACGGCGTTTTTGGGATGATAGCTCATGTCTATTGGTCGATCGATTCCCCCCGACGATCTGGCGGCGTTTGACTCTTTTCTGGGCGTAGGGTTAGACCTTTTTATTCTATTTTGCCTCTGCGGAAATAACGACTGGATTTGATCAAGCACGCTCCATGGCACACCGGCTCTCCCTACGCCGTCCACTCCCTCACTCGTCACTTTTCAGCTTCACACTTTGATTCGAGCAGTCGACTGGGGAAGATGAGAGCAACGCCGCAGCAACTGTCCCCTGGATGCCACCGTCATTCTCCAGCACCCTCCGCAGAAGTCATCTCCGGGTAAGAGCATCACGGCGGCAACCATACCCCCACGTGTAATCGACACGTCTGTTTCTTTTTTCTCTTTACGACTGGGAGTCCGAGGTCTCCTCTGTACAAATTCTCCATCTATCTAGCGAGTAGGATGGGAAGCAGGTCTAAAAATTAGAGGGCAACCGGGTCCTCTTGGGATATTTGGGCGGGGTGCCAGCGAGCGAGGTGTCACATAGATGCAGTAAGACGGACGCAGGGGAGATTTTGCCAGCCCTGGCGGAGATATCACGACGAAGAGGGGGCTGGTTTATTGATGGTGTGGGATATCCTATCGTCGCTCTATTTAACCTTTTTTTTTACTTGATCGTTGTTTCTTCTTCCGAATCATTGACCGATGGAGGTGGTCATGGTGTTGTCTGTATGTAGGATTGCGCGTAGTAATCGAAACACCACCACTTGAGACTTGAAAAGCTGGTTCTTTGGATGTGGTCTCACGAGTTTTAGTTCCTACCAAAGTCGATCGGACGATGTTGAGCTCCTGGTGAAACCAGCCACATGCCCGGACCGCGTTCGAGCTCGTTGCCCCTTGACGTTCCTACGGTATCATCAATAGGTCGGTTTGAGATAGTACCATCGCCGCGGTTTTCCCAGTTCCGCTCGCCTCCGGTTTCCATCAGGTTTGAGGCTTGGCCGTCTTGTTTGTTCTCGACCTGCCTTGTGTTTCTCAAAGATCTGTGCCAAGTTTTCGATCAAGGCTTGGTGGGAGTCAGCACAGCAAAGGATAGAACAAGCACGCAGCTAAGCTTTCCATGTTCTCTCAGAGCACCACTTTCATGTTGAGTGCTTGCACTGGTGGTTGCTTGCCCTCTTGGTTTCCATGGTCTACATGGTCTTGAGTCACGATATAAGCTTTGTCTCTTTGTCGCTTTGTCGTTGTCTGACTGTTGCTCCTTCGGTGGCCCTTCTTTTTGCCATTGGCCCTAGAAATATCAAAGCATTTAAATCCCCTGTACATAGATGATTGCTCTGTAAAGTTACCGCCTAGGTCGGCAATACTTGGTGTGTGCTCTTTCATTCTGACTCTAGCTTGGAGAATGATTTCATCGCATGCTTGGCTAGAACTCAAGCGCTGGGAATCAGTATTGCTCGCATAAACCGCCACATCGAAGCCCACAAAATTTAAAAAAATGTGTTTTTCAGGACAAGAAAGAAACAAAGACGAGGGTAATCAACCACTAGAAGATCAGTATGAGATGTAGGCTGTGCATAAAGGCCAGCACTGGCTCGGCGTTCAAGGCATCCAGGGTAGGTTGTCGAATTGAGCAGTCGTTGGAGGTTGCATCGATCACGTGACCATAGAGCTGGGAGCTTGGCGCGATCTTGTCGCGTTGGAAAAGTTCCTGGCTCCAAACAGTTGGAAGGCACCAGCTCAAGCATCACAACACCATTCAATCTGCGCCATCACCCACCCTATTCCAGAAATCGACCCCTATCAACCTCAGAGGCGTCTCCTCATCGAAATATAGCCCTGTACTTCTTCACAGGGCTCTTCGCCCAAAGCTCAGCTGCACGATGAGCTCCATCACAGCTCCCCGAATCCGTCGCACGGCGCAAAACACACAGTTCACGTAAGACACCATCACCTTAAAAGGTCGACATCTAGAGCGCTAGCTGACGCCCACAGATACAATCTCTCGCGACGTATCAACGATGTGCAAACATACCCCGTCCAGTCTCCCCAGGGTGCGACCATCCTCATATACGGTCACGAAAACGGCGTGACCGTTGCCTGGCGAGGCGGCAAGCGATTCAAGGCCGCCAAGAAGGCGCCCGAGAAAGAGAACGAGAAGCAGAACGGAACGGGCGAGGACTCTATCATGATTATCGACTCGGACGACGAGGAACCGCCCGCCAAGTCCAAGACAGTGCCCCAATTTGAGGACAAGCCCGAGTTCGAGGACGAGATTGAGGATGGCCCCTATCCCGAGATTGTACAGACCCTCGACCTGGCTCTTGGGACATCGGTGTTAAAGGTTGCGGTGATGCCCATGACCCTAACACCTGCCGAGGATGCCGCGTGGGGAGGAGCCAAAGTCTTGACCGAGAAGATGGTATTTGCTGTCTCGTGCGTCACCAACGATGTCTACGTCATCACACTTCCTCTTACTCCCCCTTCTCCAGAGAGCAAGGCGAGACCGGAGCTTAGGAATGATCTCCTGGCAGGCAATGCTGGTTCTGGAGCCTGGGGTGAGTCACTCATCCTGCTTGGCGGCCAGAGCAAGCACAGCGAGGGCATCGCCATCAACCTGATCATGCCCACGGCCACTGAGCGACCAGGCACAAAGTCACGGGCTGTCGTCGCTTCACACTCGCGAGAGGCCTCGGGCGTCCTCCGTCTCTGGGATGTGCCCCTGAACCCCAAGGACAAGCCCACAAGAGCCCTTGAACCGTTCCAGACCGAGTACTTGCCCAACCCCCTCAAGAGCATATCCTTCAACCCCACGCACACAACACAGCTGCTCACAGTCTCCGCGGTGCAAGGCGTGCGGATCTATGATTTTGCGCTTGCTTCTCTAAACGACCCGGATGCGACTGGACCACTGCCAGGTCAGGGCTCTTGGTTGTTGTCCCTGTATCAGCCTTTTGCTCGCCCTTCGGCAACAAGGAAGCCTATTCTCGACGCCGCTTGGATAGCACACGGCCGCGCTGTATTGGCTCTCCTTGCTGATGGCATGTGGGGAATTTGGGACATTGACGGTGTTAGCCCTGCTGGATCGGGTGCTATCCTTTCAAGCAAGCTGAAGTCTGGAGTTCGTGGTGCCGCACTATCAGCTTTCAACGTGTCTGGATATGTGGAGGGAACGAGCTCGCTCCGCAGTGTTACTATGCAGAACAAGGAGAGCAGCACTGGAGAGTTTGCACCCATGACCCCACACACCCGACGTCAAGCGACGGCTTCCCTCAGCTCTGCCATCACTCTTGATCGCCTGGCTACCATCCAAGGCGGTATCACGGTGGCGGCTCTACCAACAACCGGAAACGCTGTCCAAGACGAGACAGTCGTGCTCTGGGTTGGTGGCTTGGAACACGTTTGCGTCATTCCTGGTATTCTGCGATTCTGGGACTCTCAGCTTCGCAGAGGAACTGGTGCTGGTGTAGACATTTTCAGCGGAGCGCAACCCACTAGGATGGTCAAGCTCCTGGACCTGTCCACTGGTCTCTTAGGCGAGAGATGCAATGGAGTTGGTCTGGTGGTAGACGCCAATCATACCGCCATCCAGGACGGAGACCTCCCTGCCGATGTGTTGATTGTCGGTGATTCCAGGATCGTCATCGTCCGAGAGGGAGATGACGGACCGGGCAAGAAGATTGGCGCAGTTGTCAACACACGAAGACGGGGATTGTTTTCTAAGAAGTCAGATGCCATCATCGTGCATGGCAAGCCAGGAAGACCGACCAAGGCGACTTTCAACCTCAGCACCGTCAAGCCCGGGACACTGCGACTACGGTCTGCTTCTGGACAACATGATATCACTGGCGACCTTGTGTCGAATAACCGGGCAGCATCACGGCCCCGTGTTGGCTTCGACTTTATGGACACCCTGAACGATGCGGCAGATGAGACGGATGACTTTACAAAGCGAGACGTGGAGGTCGAGATGTTGGATATTATGGAGATTGACAAGACTCTCGACAGCATGAACGGAGGCCGACGGAGGTCATGAAGGATGGTTGGAGCAACAGAAGAACTGACAAGCGAGCAGATATCGAGGATGAAATAATGAAGATTGGGGACGAAAATGTACGATACCCAACACAACCACACGACATATAGGACCAGCCAAGGATGCAGTCCATATCCCGAACGTGATGTATCCCTCTTCTCAGTGATTTATATGTCTAGCCTTTGGCTATTCCGCACGGCAAGGTGGAGCGCAAGGAGAGACCCATCCTTGACTGCTTTGTATTCCGAGCGGTATATCAACAAACAAGTACTCAGTACTTTGTCGACGCCATCAGCAACGAGGTGGGTTAGGGAAGTGGATTATGTGCCTTGTGCACACATCTCCCGGCTTCCCAGTGTGTATCCTGTTATCCGCTGGTCGAGGGGCCTTCTTAACTCTGAGGCTTGCCTTGAGGATGATGGAGGGCCCTGAGGCTAGTGGGGGATATAATGGCCTGGGCTGGGAGTGGTGAGCGTCGATACATTTGTTTAATATCTGCTGTGCGCTGTGACTAGGTTTATCAATCAGGTTGGAGACTCTCTCAACACGGTCAAGTACGTTCAAGACCTCGTTGGCTAAGGTACACTTGATCATCCAATGACCTCGATCACCTCCAACAGCACGTCGAGTACATCCCATCCTGCAACACGGGAATCCTGCGCCTCCAGTCTTGTCAAGCCCCCACCAAGTAAGCAGACCTCTCTGCTCTCTCAGAATGTATATCTTCTTTCAGGCCTCGAATCTGCCATCATATCAGCCCTCAGTAATTACCTGGAAGAGAAGAGAGCTTACCAGTCGTCCAGCGAAGGTGGCGCTGCTGCCAGAGGGAAATAAGTCCGACAATTAACTGAAGGATGCCGAATATAATGGAGATGATGACTTCAGTAGACAGCATTGCTAGAGCCATGGTGCGATATCCGGGGATGAGATTTGCTGTGTTCGCGTGCGTTGACGTAAAGCAATAGAATGAATTGCCTCTGGGTAGGGGAAAGGTCGACGGGTGACCGTGTAAAAAGTCTTGTACTGGGCTTGAGTACGAATCTCCCATAACAGCGAGGATACAGCTTTTTTAAGAGGACTACATTTAGGAGTTTTGCAATAGCAGTAAGTCGGGGTCATGCTCTCTGCGTCAAAACCCATCGTCTAGGTCGCCCATGACCGTTGAATGTTGGCATGGTATGCCTTGGCCATTGCGGCTGGGAGCGCCTCCGGGCAGAGAAACAAACGCACACGTAAACCGTCTTGGCACCACACCCGGTCAAGGGGAGACAGCGGTGTGGACATTCACTGGGTGGGAGATTAGTGATGTGGCGTATAATAGTAGTTTTGCTTGGTCAAAAGGCTGCACAAGGCCAGGGGGCGGGAACCTGGAATAGTAGTTTTGCATGTGCCCTGCCTCGCAGCGAAATAGGAGTTTTGCAAAACGCTTTCAGCCCCTGTAATGAGGCTTACGCCCAAGCCCTTGCCCTCTGTTTGCCGCCTTACTGATGCGACCAAGGATAGGACTTTTGAGCTGCAGTCATGTCTGCTTCCTCAGGCGTTTTGCAGTATATATTCACACCAAGTCCTCTCCGACATGCAGAATCAATTTCCCTCCCCTACTTTCTATTCCCTCTCTAGCACGTCTATTCGCTTTTGGTTGCTAGTATAGCCGAGTCGCGAAGAGATATCAACATGGATCCTTCAATCGCTGCTCTGGCTTTCTTCAGGGAGCTCAACCCCATCCAACAGCAAGGCTACGATTCCCATGGCGTCCCCCCCGCGCTTGACGGCTCGGCTTCACAGTGGCAAGCACCGTACGGACAGTTTATGACAGACCAAAACCACATGCACCCGCCCAATCTGCCTCAAGAACCTCCTATCCACGCGCCTCAGAATCCAGGTTCTTTTGGCGATATTGGTGATACCCAAGCCATGCCCGCAACTCCCATACCCACAGCCCCCATGGGCCCACCCGCCAAGCGTCGAAAGAAGGCTCCGACCCTGCGTGCTGAGGATTGGGAGCCATACAAAGCTCGAATCCACGAGCTTCATGTTGTGCAGGACCTATCACTGAAGAAGGTTAAGAAGAAGATCGAGGATGAGTTTAAGTTCACTGCTGGGTATGGGATTCTTTCCAAGGTGGAGCGAAATAGCCTGAAAACTGTACTGATCTCCATGTGTTTTACAGGATACGTCAGTATCGAACACGCATAAGCCAATGGGGGATGGACAAGAACGTCAAGCGACCGGAGATGGAGGCAATTGTCAGGAAACGACAACGAAGGAAGCTCATTAATAGCGACAAAAGGGAGCTAATCTTCACGGTCAGAGGCAGTATGGTGGAACCACAGAAGATCGACCGATGGATGAACAGAAATCAGGTCTCTCAAGATCTTTTGTATGCTCCTCGTCCCGCGGCATGTAAGTCAACGTGTGACGGATATTGCCTGTATACGACGGCTGACATGCTGAAGCCACCCCATCCGACGTGTGCTGTCGAACAATTTCTGACCGAGGTTCCCTGGCCCCCAGTCCCGCATACTCAGCACAAAGTCCGAACTTTTCAGCGGAAGGCGTTGTGTCCATCGCCCAGAGTCCTGCGGTTTCTTCTCCTGCCCTCTCCGTATGGAGCATATCTCAGCCTCAGGCCGGTACTTTTGTTGGACAGAGCCCGGCCCCTATCTATCGACCTCTTCCAAACCCACCTTCGAGCTTCCCCCCTACTCCACGCGCCTTTCAAGGCCAACCGGGTACTGCAGCAGGTTCTCTGCAGTATCGGTATATACAAGCGGACGAAGAGCGTCTGCGAGAAGAACTGTCTAGGGCGGAGACCATGTTCGGGACCAGCGATTCTAAGACCCTAGACGTATTATCCAAATTAGGCAGTGTGCTGGTGCAGCAAGGAAGATACAGATCCGCCGAGGAAGTGGCCCGCAGATTGGTAGAAGGTTGTCGAAATGAGAGCGGAAAGGATAGCATCGAGACGCTTGAGGCCTTGGAACTCCTTGGACAAGTTTTGAGCCGCCAAGGATTCTATGCTCATGCTGAGAGACTGCGCCGACGGATATTCGAGTCTAGGAAGATCATATTAGGGGACGAGCATCCAGACACACTGACGAGCATGGCCAACCTAGCGTTCACGTACTGGAGTCAAGGTCGATGGAAGGAGGCGGAAGAGCTACAGGTGGGGATAGTAGAGACGAGCAAGAGAGTGCTAGGGGACGAGCATTTAGACACACTGACGAGCATAGCTAACCTAGGGTTGACGTATTGGAGTCAAGGTCGATGGAAGGAGGCAGAAGAGCTAGAGGTGAGAGTGATGGAGACAAGGAAGAGAGTGCTAGGAGAGGAGCATCCCGATACGCTGGCCAGCATGGATAATCTGGCTGGAACCTTGAACGACCAAGGTCGATGGAAAGAGGCGGAAGAGCTACAGGTAGGAGTGGTGGAGGCAAGGAAGAGAGCGCTAGGAGAGGAGCATCCCGACGCGCTGTTGAGCATGGCTAACTTAGGGTCGATATACTGGAGTCAAGGTCGATGGAAAGAGGCAGAAGAGCTAGAGGTGGGAGTGCTAGAGGCAAGGAAGAGAGTGCTGGGAGATGAGCATCCCGATACGCTGGCCAGCATGGCCAACCTGGCGTCGACGTATAGGAGTCAAGGCCGATGGAAAGAGGCGGAAGAGCTACAAGGGAAAGAATTCCAGATATGCTCAAGGGTACTAGGGGACGAGCATCCCGATACGCTGAACAGCATGAAAAATCTGGCCCTCATCTGGAATTGCCAAGGCCGTACCAAAGATGCTTTAGCCCTGATGCGAAGCTGCGTTGTCCTACGAGAGCGAGTGCTTGGTACGGACCATCCGCATACAACTTCATCGGTGGTAACTCTCGCTGAGTGGGAAATAAGCGATTTATCTAGAGAGGAATAATTTTGAATTGACAACAAGAAGGACGCATACGAGTAATGTACGTGCAGAGCGCAGCGCGGAGGTCACGGTGTGGGGTCAATTAAGATCCCTGTCAATTTCGGCGCGACAGGGCGCGTCATGACGTTCCCGCACGCGTCAAGTTCCTTCCTCCTTACAATTGAAGTTTCCTCCCACTTGCGCCCCTTCCCTCCTTCTCCGTCTTTTCACTCAACGCCCACCTCTCTCTTCTCCCCCACCAACCCAACACACATTAACAGAGAAGAAAGTCGCCAAGATGGGTATCAAGCAGCTCTTTCAGATCATCAAGGAGGAAGCTCCAGATGCCATCAAGGAGGGTGAGATCAAGAACCAGTTCGGCCGCAAGGTCGCCATCGTAAGTTGACACCTCGTTCTCCAGGCGTGGAGAAGTCCTATTGCTGACTATTCAAGGATGCCTCGATGAGCATCTACAGTTTCCTCATCGCCGTACGATCCGATGGTCAGCAGCTCATGAACGACAGCGGCGAGACGACATCGCATCTGATGGGCATGTTCTACCGCACTCTCCGCATGGTCGACAACGGCATCAAGCCTCTATACGTCTTCGATGGTGCGCCCCCTAAGCTCAAGTCCGGCGAGCTGGCGAAGCGTTTCCAGCGTAAGCAAGAGGCCACCGAGGGCCTCGAGGAAGCCAAAGAGACGGGTACAGCAGAGGAGGTTGAGAAGTTCTCACGACGAACTGTTCGTGTCACCCGAGAGCACAACGCCGAGTGCCAGCGCCTGCTGAAGCTCATGGGTATCCCTTACATTATCGCACCCACTGAAGCTGAGGCCCAATGTGCCGTGCTGGCGCAGGCGGGCAAGGTGTATGCGGCGGCCAGTGAGGATATGGATACTCTATGCTTCAACTCTCCCATTCTGTTGCGCCACCTCACATTCAGTGAGCAGCGAAAGGAGCCCATTCAAGAGATCCATCTGGAGAAGGTTCTTGAGGGACTTGGTATGGAGCGCAAGCAGGTACGTCGCACTACTCACCTTGACCTCTTCCTTTACTGACTGTTTTACCTAGTTTGTGGATCTCTGTATCCTTCTCGGCTGCGATTATCTCGACCCTATCCCCAAGGTCGGCCCTACCACTGCCCTCAAGCTGATCCGTGATCACGGTTCGTTGGAGAAGATTGTCGAGGCGATGGAGAAGGACCCCAAGAAGAAGTACGTGCTTCCTGAGGACTGGCCCTACAAGGATGCGCGGGATCTGTTCTTCGAGCCCGATGTGAGAAAGGCCGATGACCCCGAATGCGACGTCAAGTGGGACAAGCCAGACATTGAGGGCCTGGTGCAGTTCCTCGTCACAGAGAAGGGTTTCTCGGAGGATCGTGTCCGTAGCGGAGGCGCGCGTCTAGAGAAGAACCTCAAGAGCTCACAGCAAGCTCGTCTAGAGGGCTTCTTCAAGCCGGTTCCCAAGACGGATGCGCAGAAGGCAGCGCACAAGCGGAAGCTGGAAGAGAAGAATGAGGAAAAGAAGAAGAAGCTCAAGCAGGAGAAGAAGGACAAGGCGGCGGCCAAGGCGAAGCCCCGCGGAGCCGCATAAGCAGGTGCCTGACTCGAGAGCGGTGAGAAGTAATGCGTTGGGCTGGACGAAAGGACTGAAAAGTAGAGGCTTGGTTTGGCCGGGATCGGGATCGGAGTTTTGGCGCGCGGAGTGAGGCTACGGATACATCCTGCGTGATGATCGAGGTCAATTTCTATCTTGGTGTACATTTATCTGGGATTAAGAGGGGAAGGCCCAGCTGCTTAGCTATTATTATGCTTCTGCCATGGAAGACACATGTGTCGAATTGACGCTATTCAAAAGATGATGACCCAACTAATGGTGGATATTCATCTTCCCCAGGTTTCTAATTCTTTGCTGACCAAAATCACGCACGCCCGAGCCCGACTGAATGACCCTGCATCTTCTCCGCATCCCCAATCTCGGTCCCTGGCCTCGTTTACACATGGCGCCCGAATCCTGTGGAGGAGCAAGCGAGTCGTGGAACGAGCCTCGGGGAGACTTTGGCAATTGTGGACGTACGATTGGACAGGGAGAGCGAACCTCGGCATCCCCACACAGTCCTATCATGACATCAACAGACACACACCCCAGGGTCGCCACGAGGGTTCTCGGCGCTAGTAAGCAGGTTGGCTTTTGTTCTTTTTGTTGCGCGACGCCGGCTTTGGCTCTGGCTTTCACATGCTTTCTCTTGTCTCAGTCAGAGCGAGGCGCAGGGCACATGACCATGACCGCATCGAGAAGCGCCGCGAACGACTCGTGCATGACCTGCTCTGCAGAAGAGGTCAGCCTGTGAAAGAGACCCCAAGTATGGGGAAATGGAAACCTAGACGGGGTTATTCTGGGGGTGGAGGCACACTCCGGACAACATGTGATTGTCGACTGTGTACGTTTTTGCCGAACTGAATTTAAAAGGGGGATGGATCGTGGGGAAGATAAAACCATCCTAGCAAGATCTCTCGATTCCTTTTCCTCTTCCCTTTCCCCTCTCTCTATTGTGTACCTCTAGACTTTCTTGGCGCCTTTCCCTGTAAGATTAACCCTGGGAATCTCACATTTTTCCACGTCAAACATCAACACCTGAAAAAGAGTCGCAAGATGGCCCAGGTATTTACCAAGAGCGACGTTGCGTCGCATAACAAGCCCGGAGACTTGTACATTGTTGTCGATGGCGATGTCTACGACGTGACCAAGTTTCAAGACGACCATCCAGGTGAGCAATGCTTCCATTAACTCTACGTTGCGCCTCCAGACGCCACGAACATGTCTCAATCTGCACTCCACAGACGCGTGCATGAACCGTTCCTCTAACGTTCAGCTAGGCGGCAAGAAGATTCTCCAGCGCGTCGCCGGCAAGGACGCGTCCAAGCAGTTCTGGAAGTACCACAACGAGAGCATCCTGAAGAAGTACCAGAAGCAGCTTCAGGTCGGATCACTCGACACCAAGCCCAAGGCCCCCGAGCCCAAGGCCGAGCCTAAGCCCGCTCCCGCTCCCGTGGCTACACCCAAGGCTGTTGCTGCTGCTGAGAAGGAGGCTTCTAGCAGTGAGGAGGCTGATGCTCTTGAGCCTTATGGAGATCAGATTCCCTTTGGCGATCCCAGCTGGTACCAGAACGTGAGTCGTACCTTGACCATGTGTTGAGCCAATGCTGACTTGAACAGTACCACTCTCCCTACTTCAACGAGACTCATGCTGCCCTTCGCGCCGAGGTTCGTGAGTGGATAGACGCTGAGATCGAGCCCAATGTCACCGAGTGGGACGAGGCCAAGCAGGTTCCCGAGGAGATCTACAAGGAGATGGGCCGCCGGGGCTACCTGGCTGGTCTGCTCGGCGTCAAGTACCCTACCAACTACGTGCCCCAGGGCATCAAGTCGGTGCCCCCCGAGAAGTGGGATCTGTTCCACGAGATGATCATCACCGACGAGCTGTCGCGCACCGGATCCGGCGGCTTCGTGTGGAACGTCATCGGAGGCTTCGGCATCGGCTGCCCCCCTGTCATCAAGTTTGGCTCCAAGAAGCTCAAGGACCGCATCATGCCTGGTATCCTGAACGGAGACAAGCGCATCTGTCTTGCCATCACTGAGCCAGATGCTGGTAGTGATGTCGCCAACCTGACTTGCGAGGCCAAGCTGAGCGAGGATGGAAAGCACTACATCGTCAACGGTGAGAAGAAGTGGATCACCAACGGTATCTGGTGTGACTACTTCACCACTGCTGTCCGGACGGGAGAGAATGGCATGAATGGTGTGTCATTGCTTCTCATTGAGCGCGGTGAGGGTGTCACCACACGACGCATGAACTGCCAGGGTGTGCATTCGTCTGGTACAACGTACATCACGTTTGAGGATGTCAAGGTCCCCGTTGAGAACCTGCTTGGCAAGGAGAACAAGGGTTTCCGAGGTAAGCTCTCTAACCGAGTCTCAAGACTGTACCTATACTAACTGCTCTAGTCATCATGACCAACTTCAACCACGAGCGTATGGGCATCATCATCCAGTCCCTCCGCTTCTCCCGCGTCTGCTACGAGGAGTCGGTCAAGTACGCCAACAAGCGACGCACCTTTGGCAAGAAGCTCATTGAGCATCCCGTGATCCGAATGAAGCTGGCGCACATGGCTCGACAGATCGAGGCCTCGTACAACTGGCTCGAGAACCTCATCTACCAGTGTGAGCGCATGGGCGAGACCGAGGCCATGCTGAGACTGGGAGGCCCCATCGCCGGCCTTAAGGCCCAGTCGACCTTGACCTTTGAGTTCTGCGCCCGCGAGGCCAGTCAGATCTTTGGTGGTCTGAGCTACTCGCGCGGTGGCCAGGGCGCCAAGGTCGAGAGACTGTACCGTGATGTGAGGGCATATGCTATCCCCGGTGGTAGCGAGGAGATTATGCTGGACCTTAGCATGAGGCAGAGTTTGAGAGTGGCCAAGGCCATGGGCATGAAGCTTTAGAATGTTTATGATGAAGCTGTAGGATGTTTATTGGTTTTGTACGATTATTATACTGGAGTTTGGATAGCCACGTCGAGATACAATGTGGCCCAGTTAGAGCGAAGAATGGTTATTTATTCGAGCCAATGGAAACAGGATTTGTGGCATGACAGCTATTGAAGTGAAGGCATAACTGCCCTGGTCAAGCGAGATCAAGAAATCAATTCCAGGGCCCCTGGTTGGCCCCTCCCACGTCATGATGCCAGAAGCCGCGATGCGAACTGTTTCTGGATGGCTGCCGAGACTGGGGATGAACTTTGGTCAGAAGATAGGTAAAGACTGGGGAGCATAAGGCGTATACTGAGATTGAAGAGCTCTGCAATGACTGAAGGTAGCTTCAAGGAGGCGAATTGTAGCTCGTTCCCCTGCTCAATAAGCATCCTCATGACTTTTACCGAATAGAGTTTCCCCTCTGCTTTCGCGAACACGCCACGAACCGATACCACTCCTTGTATGGAATTACAGTATCTGCCTCGGCCGCCTCCTTCAACCAATTCAGCCCTTGGCAAGTTCCGACCAGCTGATCGATCTGCCAAGCCTGCCCACCTCCTCACCTCAGGTCAGTGAGTCGACCACGACCAAAACCGGGCTGCCCCGCCGCTGGCAAACACGTGACCAAGGAAATGCAGGGCCTTCCGCCGCCATGAGGCACACACCAGCGTCACCTTCACCTTCAAACTCTAAACCTGAGCCTGCCTCACAACTTCTCTCCCCTTCTTCAAAAACTACGTACCAACTCACAACAATCTTCCCTCCACGACCACGAATACCCACGCGATTCTCGGCTGCGCGCCTGACACGAGCGAAAGAAACAATACCTCATCTCTCTTCCTCCCCGAAAGCCGCTTCGATTCCATTCCCCGGGTAGTGCAACCGGACGGACCCTCTCCGACCTCCCCCCCACACGACACGAAATCAACCTCGCAGCTCCTCAACTGCTGCCTCCCCTCGCGCCACCAGCACCTTTGAGAGGTCAACCTCTGTGCTGTTTTGCATATAATATCATCCTCCTCACTCTTCCTCGATCCGTAGACGGATCCCACTAGCGCAATGGCGGATCAGCTAGCAGACAAGCTGAAATCTACCCAAATCAGGTCCGCTGCGCCGCCCTCGCGGCCCTCGTGTGTGAGCTTGCGCTGACCCCAGCAGTGATGGCCTGCCCACTGGAAACGACGACTGGAAGAAGAACTTGAACCTCCCCGCCAAGGATAACCGACAACAAACAGAGGTATGCACCCGGCTCCCCTTTGGCGCATGGTCCCCCCCCGCATTCTGACCTGGCGCCTCGCAGGATGTCACAAACACAAAGGGCCTCGAGTTTGAGAACTTTGCCCTGAAGCGAGACCTGCTCATGGGAATCTTCGAAGCTGGTTTCGAAAAGCCCTCCCCAATTCAAGAAGAGGCCATCCCTGTCGCATTAACTGGACGAGATATCCTTGCACGAGCAAAGAACGGCACTGGCAAGACGGCTGCCTTTGTCATCCCTGCGTTGGAGCGCATCAACCCCAAGGTCTCCAAGATCCAATGCCTCATCCTTGTCCCCACACGTGAGCTTGCCATGCAGACCTCGCAAGTCTGCAAGACCCTCGGCAAGCACCTCGGCGTCAATGTCATGGTCACGACTGGTGGTACCGGTCTTCGAGATGACATTATCCGTCTGCAGGATCCCGTCCACATCGTCGTCGGCACCCCCGGCCGAATTCTTGACCTCGCTGGCAAGAACGTTGCCGACCTCAGCGAGTGCCCCATGTTCATCATGGACGAAGCCGACAAGCTTCTCTCCATCGAGTTCACTCCCGTCATCGAACAACTGCTCCAATTCCACCCCAAGGACCGCCAGGTCATGCTTTTCTCCGCCACCTTCCCCCTGTCCGTCAAGGACTTTTCCGACAAGAACATGGTCAGCCCATATGAGATCAACCTCATGGACGAGCTCACCCTGAGGGGTATCACCCAATACTACGCCTTTGTTGAGGAAAAGCAAAAGGTCCACTGCTTGAACACGCTCTTCTCCAAGCTCCAAATCAACCAGTCCATTATTTTCTGCAACTCGACCAACCGAGTCGAACTGCTTGCCAAGAAGATCACTGAGCTGGGTTACTCTTGCTTCTACAGTCACGCAAAGATGCAGCAGCACGCTCGAAACCGTGTTTTCCACGATTTCCGAAACGGCGTCTGCCGAAACCTTGTCTGCTCCGACTTGCTCACCCGAGGTATTGATATCCAAGCGGTTAATGTCGTCATCAACTTTGATTTCCCCAAGAATGCAGAGACTTATCTGCACCGCATTGGTCGATCCGGCCGTTATGGCCACCTGGGTCTGGCTATTAACCTGATTAACTGGGACGACCGTTTCAACCTCTACAACATTGAAAGGGATCTGGGTACTGAGATTCAGCCCATTCCCGCCAGCATCGACAAGTCTCTCTACGTTTACGAGAACCCTGAGTCGATTCCTCGACCCATCTCCAACCTCCAGAGGGGCCAGCAACCCGCTGCGCTGGCTCAGCAGCCGCAGCAACAGCAACCATTCCAGCCCCAGCAGGCACAGCAGGCTGGTCTGCCTCAACAGGGCCAGGGTAACTGGCAGAGCCAGAGCGCCCAGCACAACAACCAGCACTTCTCAGGCGGACGGGGTCGTGGCCGAGGCCGTGGATATCGCGGTCGTGGCGGCCAAGGCGCAGGCGGACGAGGTCGCGGCCCGCCCCGTGAAGCCCAAACCTAATATCACACACATATGCATGGCGTTAGGTGGGGAGACGGGGTAACGGTTGACATTTCGACATGATTTTCTCGTATTGGGCTGTTTTTTATGGTTGGATTGTACATTATTCGCACATTTCTGGCGAATGGATGGAACGGCGGAACGGATTTCATCGCCGATGGCGCACGACGACTCAACACTCTTTCATCTGTCCTTCTCAGGCATCATCACACTTGCGATACAGACTCGACGGTCCACACACTATGGGACCGGTAGATCAGCTTCTGCTTTTGCGACTACACACACACAAACAAACAACAACTACTCAACTTGTCGGTCTGTACGATACCCATCGGCTTTGACTTCTGTTCGGCTTGGTTCATGATATCTACGGATGACGAAGGGAAAGCGGGGCTGGAAGATGCAAAGGAAAAGGTGTTCTTTGGGCATCGACTACGGTAGACATACCTGCTTTGGGGCTGGGCACGGCCACGGTGTGGGAAGAAGGGACCGGAGGGCTTTTTGAGACTCGGGGCGTTCCAGGCATTTTGTGCAGGATGGCGTTGCCCCCGGTTTGCATTTGAGGGCTGTGGTTTTCTGTGGAGGTCTTGTGGGTTGAACGGCACCTCTGCGGAAGGCATGGGGGAATGATACCCTGACGACAAATCTACGTTAGACGAACGGACCTCGTATGAGATGGGACGTGGGCTCTGCTAGAAGTATTGGGGGTTGGGGGATGTTTCTTGATGATACCTTTTGGGAATCATCTTTACGCCTGATCCTCCCTGGGCCATCCGGAGACAAGACATGGCCTTGGCTCTCCTTGCGACGAGGTCAAGGATGGAGCCAGGGCGGTTGCTGCTGGTGAGCGGCAAGCAAGCAAGCTGACGAAAACAACGAAAAAAGAAGAACAAACTAAAAAAAAACCTCTGGGAGGGACACTGGATGGACTATATGACTTTCGAACCGGCTCGGCTTATGTCTGCAGGATGCACGGGTTGTTGCATCTTGGTGACGGCATGGCTGGGGCCGGTGAGGCAGATGGTTTATCTGAGCATAGCAATGGAAGATTCCATTTTCTCTCTCATGCGAAGTGTCATGTTGAACCTTGAATGCTGACGTGTTGTTGAGAAGTTGACAGATATCCTGATGTACAATGTTGATGCCTCAACAAGTTTGGACGATTGTGCACATGATGTCGATATCGATGATGGATGAAAGCATGGTGCTTGGACTTGACATATGATGTGCATTGCCGGACTGAAGGTGTTACACAGTGTAGAGTAAAGGATCAAAGCCACGCAAGAGGGGAGGCTGTCCCAGCCGGGATGCTAGCGAAAGGGGATGGTGAAGAAAGCTGACATGAGGTCGAAGAGCCGAATTGCATGTAGTCCAGGTGTTTTCAAGTAATGTAAGTGTCTGCAATACGTTGTTTACCTTGTATGGAAGGTACCCCCTTTATGAGCAATGGCCTTTGACAATTTACCTGTGGACCCTTTGCAACGCTGCAAAGTCAAAGGATCCGGTACGAGTGTGAGGCTGTCGTGAGAATTATGTATTATGTGCATGCATGTTGCTTTGTAGATCTGACTGACTCAGCCACGAACCCATTTATGCCAGCTGATAGGGCGCTACTGTAGCTAGCGGCTCAATGATCCTTGGTCTCGGGATGGCAGTGCTTCCCGAAGGCACACCCACGATCTGCGGCTCACTTGCGTGTGTTTCCCCCCCCCCTTTCCTCAACGAGACTTCTCTGACATGCTGAACTCGGGCAATTAAGCAGCAACGTCTTTGTTTTGAATCCCGTGTCCCCCATCATGCAACCAGTGGAGACACCTTCTTTGTGAGACGAACACCTTGTCACGGAAGACCGCATTCCTCGCGGACCCCGAGAGATCCGTGCTCGACGACGGATCGGAGATAGCTTAACCCAGGCCAGGGGAAAAAGAAAGCAAAAGAGGCAGCCAAAGGAAACTATGTGCGGGGGGGAAACTAAATGATTAATTGGGGAAGAAATAAGGCGCCGTGTTGCTATGGGAGAGCGATAGTGACCGGGGATAATTTACGCGTATCGACGTAGCAACAGGAGCGAGAGAGGTCGTGTAGAGAGTCGGTTGTGTGACGGGCTTGGCCTTGGTCATGACATGCCATCAGTGGCAGGGTCATGGGCCAGGGTTGGTTTTTGACGGGAGGATAGGTGAGAACAGAGAGAGAGACCTATATAATTATTGCGGATTTAGTTGTTAGGTAGCGATAGAGGGAGATAACAAGGTCTCTATGTCTCTTGTCTGACTCTGGCCGTGGTGTGGTGGTGCCAAGGACCAATGCAATATCGCGGGTTGGGCACATGAAGTAATCAACACAAACCCATGGAACCCCAAGCCAAGCACTTTGGGGTGTCATAACGGTACCTAGGGCATCCATGACGGAATATGCTAGCGGTGAAGAAAAAAAAGTAGTAGTCAGGGGGTCTAAATGTCTTGGAACAAGAAAGACTTGGAAAAACGAGAATGATCTTCTGTCAATCGGCGTGGTCGCCAAAACAGGGGACTGTCGATCAATTCTCCCTACGATTTCCAATTGTTATGCATTATCTCATCCCATTCGGAGTGGACGAGAATAGAAAAAAAGACGGCGCGTAAGGTAGGACAAAACACTGCCTTCTCTCTTGTCCAGCCAAGCAAAAACGCCAGACATGGCGAGACAGCATCAACACAGGCAATGTAATGTCCGTCCGTCAGCTAGAGCCGACCGCCGGGCGGGTCCTCCATGATTCCCCCCCGTGGCTTAGCAGCGGTGCCTGGGGTGATTCCATAATATGGGAGCTGGTGGGGATTGGGGAGGCGAAGCTGATGATGAGTATTTGTCTGTCGAAATCGATATCGAGAACGAATTCGAATAATTCTCGTGATCGAAGGTCGTCTCATGTCTTGGTGAAAAAAGAGTGAGCCCGAAGTTTGAAACCCCTTACCCAGAAATTCTGCTTGGCCTTGTCTGGAACGAAGGGTCTGGAATGAGACGGGCGCTGGATGATACGGTACAGTACCTACGTATCCATACATGACTACCTCACCTCACAGCATTGGCAAGGATCCCCGTTTGATCCGTATGACGGATTGTACGAGCCAGATGGAACAAGCCATGCTCCAGATATGAGCTGTAGCCACGCACAGCAGTCATTTTCTGTATTATACGAATTCATGGCGTTGATGCTGACGGGACGGCACACACACACACACACACACACACACAATCAAGAGGACGCTACCTACCGTCGCCAGGTCAAAAAGTCAAGCCAAGCGTGGGAGCATCAACTTTCGGCTTGCTAAGCCCGTGGCCAAGACTAGGCCAAGCCTTCAAGTCCTTGAAGACCACGCTCGCCGGGGTTGGCAAAGGACATTCTGCCACGCAAGCTAACCCATTTTCTTGGCGGACCCAACGCCAGGTTGGCTGAGCGCCCTGCACAGCGCTTCGAGAGTGCCCTGAATTACGCTGCGTCCAGTGGAAGAAAGAAGGGCCCCACGCACGGCTCAGGGCATCATCATCCCCCCCCGGCTCATCCGCCCCTCCCCATCCCCCTTCCCTCCCCTGGACACACCCCCGACGCGCCTCATTTCCAGTTTTAGGTACATGCCAGGGAAGGCAGGAGCTGCTGGGCTGCTTGCACTGGCAACTTCCAGGTCCCGTCCCGTCATTTTTTTCCCTGCCCGGGCAGCCAGCGCTTCTCCCAGCCTCACCACCTCTACCTACCTTCTCTCTCACCTACCTACCTACCTACCTACCTACCTCACTTCACCTCTCTCCCCCGATTGTACGTTACTTGGGAACTCCGTATACGAACCGGTTCCATCCTCTCTCTCCCCCCCCCCATCATCTTCATCCAACGACAATCCCCTCCCTCCGTCACCGAATCACGCCTGCGCCTCTCGATTTTATCCTTTTCCTTGTCGCCTCCTGGGCTTTCGCTTCGACTTGACCCCCTCTCCAGCGCAACGTCCCTGCCTAGCTCCGCCCTATTGGTCGACCCGCCAAGGAACCCTGTGCGCCCGCCCAGCAGAGAGACTCGACCCAATTTCCCTCCTCTCGCACCTTGCCTTGCTCATTCTTGCATTCGACTGTCGTATCAACTGAGAGCTTGGAATCGAAAGGTCGGAACCGAAACCGAGCGAGATATTGCCTTGGACAACGACGACCTCGACGGCGACAAACATCTCGACGACAAACGTAGCCATCCTCACCTGCCCGATCACGAGCCAGGATTCATCCAGCATCGCTTCACACAAGTAGCATCTAACCGCGTCAGCGCTCGCTGGTCTTGGCCTCCAGCGAGTTCATTCGACCCCCCGCTCGAAATGCCATCGTTTCTCAACAACGAGGACAATTCGGCCATCTTCTCCAACAACCCCGACATCCTCAACCTCGACCCCACGAACCAGTTCGGCCTCGCGACCACCAAGGAGAGGGTGAATGGGGGTTCCATCCGCCACACCCGATCCGACACCATCAATGAGAGCTTCGACGAGAGCTCCATCTCATCCACTCACGCCTCCGACGTCTCCGAGCCCACGCCGACGCCTATGAATGGCAACGGCACGAGGCCCACGAGCATGAGCTCCATCTCCAACGGCCAGTCCGTTACAGCCATCTACCCTCCTCGCCAGGATGACGAAACCGACGTCTACCGGCAAAAGCCCATGCCCAATGGCACCGCGACTCTGCCCGACCGCACATATCGACACTCGGCCGATACTAATGGCACCGGCCCCGTCATGACATCGAGCAACGGCCATCAGTATCCCACCACACTATCAAAACCTCTGCCTTCTGAGCCCCCGACCGAGGAGACCTATGAAAAGCCCCCGAGCAGGAGCCTCGATGCCCCGACCACAGCCCCTCCACCTCCCCCTGAGCCGCGTGGCTCACAATCACAAACAGCATTGCCAACCACCGCTCACCGGTTGTCATCCCCGCCCGTCTACGTTTCCGGTAACACTGCAGGTTCCTCGCCAGGACTCCTTCAGGCTCCCGGCCCAGGCGGCCTCAAGCAGAGAAACACACTCGACGTGCCAAAGCATACACCTGGTCGAGGCTCCAGGGATGGTATGGATACGGCACAGGCCAGTGGCCGCTTCTCTCCCACCGGCGCTCCTGCGACCGGTGGCCGACGGCCATCTCTGAGCTTGGGTAGAAGACCAACCAGATCGATGCAGTCGGACGCACCCCGAGACGAGATCATTCCAGACGAGGACGCCCTCCGATGGACAGAAGCAGTACGGGCAAAGCGGGCCAGCAAGCGGAGGAAGAAGGAAGAGGAGGATGACGAACGTGTCATTGTCGGCACCAAGGTGGACGAGACCCACGCCAACTGGGTAACGGCCTACAACATGTTGACAGGTATCCGAGTATCAGTCTCGCGGACGAACGCAAAGCTCGACCGGGAATTGACTGATGCCGACTTTGAGACTAAGCAGAAGTCGACATTTGATATGTAGGTTGTCTCTTGACACTAACACCTGCGATATGCTGACGTCAACAGTGCCGGTAATGAGCTGGTTCCATCAGCCAAATATGACTTCAAGTTCAAGGACTACGCCCCTTGGGTTTTCCGTCGCCTACGTTCACTGTTCCGCCTGGACCCTGCCGATTATCTCATGTCCCTCACGGGCAAGTATATCTTGTCAGAGCTTGGTTCTCCCGGCAAGAGTGGCAGCTTTTTCTATTTTTCACGAGATTATAAGTACATCATCAAGACGATTCACCACGCCGAGCACAAGTTTCTCCGAAAGATCCTGAAGGAATATTACGAGCACGTCAAGGAGAACCCCAACACACTTCTCTCACAGTTTTACGGCCTGCACCGAGTCAAGATGCCTTATGGCAAGAAGATCCACTTTGTGGTGATGAACAACCTGTTCCCACCACACCGGGATATTCACACCACCTTTGACCTAAAGGGTTCAACTATTGGCCGAGACTACAGAGAGGAGGATTTGGAGAAGAACCCCCGTGCGACCTTGAAGGATCTGAACTGGATGAGACGGCAGCGCAACCTGGAGCTAGGCATCCGGAAGAAACAAATGTTCCTGGAACAACTTCAGAGGGATGTTGTCCTGCTAAAGCGCCTTCACATCATGGACTACTCCCTACTGGTTGGCATCCATGATGTCTCGCGGGGCAATGAGGAGAATCTACGTGACAAGACGTTGCAGGTCTTCAACCCTGGCGGTGAGAAGGCCCCTGATGACGACCCTGCGTCGGTCCTCCTCCGCACGCCGTCCAAGTTGGAGAATGCACGAAAGGCCAGGGAACTACGGCAGATGATCCGTCAGGAGCGACCAGTGCCCATGGGTCAATCGGCAAACAAGATGCCGGATGAGCTAGAGGAGGGTCACAACCGATCCGGATTCGTGTTCAACCAGGATGATGGTGGATTCAGGGCAACCCACGAAGACAACAGCCCAGCGGATGAGATTTACTACCTGGGAGTCATCGACTGCCTGACTCACGTGAGTATTGTGCTTGGCATTCACAAAGGTGAAACTAACAGGAGATACAGTACGGAATAATCAAGAAGATTGAACACTTCTGGAAGGGTTTGTCGAGCGACAGGTCACAGATCTCGGCGCTACCGCCTGCCCAGTATGGTGATCGATTCTACCATTTCATCGAAGGGGTGACCATGTCATCCGAAGAGGCTCATCGGGAGGCTGAGAGGAGAGATCAGGAAATGATTGAGGCACAAGGATCGGGCCAGAGGGTGTCGAGCTGGAATTCGCGTCGTAGGTCGTCGCAAGCCATCCCACCCATGCCGACTCATGTTCCTCCCCCGCCTCCTTGCCGCTCCCCGGAAGCTCAAGAGACGGTAGAAAAGGCAAGCAGGGAAGCTGAGCGAGCAGAGAGGCACGGGCACACAGAGAACCAAGTGCCTGACCGAGTCTTGACGACTGCTGGTTCCAGGGGAGAGGCGCGTGACTCGATGCAGCATGAGCCCATCCTGCCAGTTGTTGAGGAAGCAGGCGAGAATTGCCGAGATGACAGCCGACCCGAGACGCCACCCAAGGATATGAACAAGACCCTACCTCCGACAAGGGCACCCCCTCCTACACCACCCAAGACGGGATACCAGAAGCCGGACAGCGCAGACAGCGGATATGCCGGGATGAACCACAGCACCGGACCTGTTGACCATGTCTCGATGCTGCGAAACAGTCTGGACAAGGAACTGCCGCCGCTCCCAAGAAAGGAGGAGGCGAACGGCAGCGGGGTGAGAATGGTGGTATAGATTGCTACCATGGTCAGATGTGGCAACCCAGCTCGGAGGAAAAGACGGCCGGCTTCATGATTAAGAAAGAAAGCGAACGACGCAAGCGCAGAAGCTTGACGAGAGACGGAATCATCATCTATCTACCACAACCACACCACACCACACCACAAACGATGCATTAGAAAGGCGAGACATACGGCGGCACCTCTTTTGTTTTAGTTTCTTTCTTTCCTTGCCTCCCTGCTACCACAAACTATTATTTCCCTTTGGACAATTTTTGGCATACCAAGCTACGCTCATGAAAGCAGCTTCATCTTTCCGTTTTATTATTTCCTTTTCCTTTGTCAATGAAGGAGCGGAGAGGAGGATGAGGGAGACGGGAGGAGAGAGAGGCGAGGAAGGACATTGCACGTTAAAAGGCCGACCTGTATTCAGGGGCATCCGGAGATGGAGAGAATGTGCAGATATGGGTTGTTTTTTTGTTACAAAAAAGAAGAACATGGATGATACCACCACAGTGAGCACGCTTACAGTTTGTTTGTTTTTACTTGTCTCTTTTCAGTTTTCTTGATCATCAGTCTTCACTTCTTATAACCCCTTTATTCGACTTCATTCCTTTTTTGCGTCGTATACTCATTCTCTTTTGGGTTGTATCAAGCTGGGAGGGCTTTTGCAGGCGGGGATTAGGTAGTAGGGATAGATAGATAGGGTAGGATAAGACTCGCGTTTATATCAATCAGCCTGAAAGGTAGCTGAAGTAACAGTAACAGTAGTGTAGTAGTACATTTTGTTGTAATGTACATGAAGTTTTGGTGAGCTGGTGATGACATGTTAGTGTACAGTGGTATAAATACATTTTTTAAGGCCCTGTGGTGTTTCTTGGCTTTTTGACTCTTTTCTATCCATCTCATCCTTTACCTCCCCTTCTTCCTATCCAACATATCCTGGATATCCTCAACACCCTTACCCTTCTCACCAGCACCACCCTCGGGAGCAAAACTCGTAGTAACAGTCATCTCCTGCGCACCCTGAGCCCTCAGCTCATCGAGCCTCCTCTTCTTCTGAATGTCGGCGACGCGCCACTGCTTAAAGTACTTGACCCACGCCGCAGCGCAGTCCCGCTCAAAGTCTTCGTTCTGGACGGGGCAGGCCTTCTTGGCGGCCGAGGCATCCTTGGTGGCGTCGACGATGCTGTTCGTGTCGAGGCAGGCAAAGTAGGCGTCGCGGGCGGCCCAGCAGGCTTTGCGCTCTTGGCGGTTGGGGATGGCGGCTCCGGAGCGGATGGCGTCGCCGCGGGTGTCGCTCGAGAAGGGCCAGAAGCCCATTGTGTGCGTTAATTGGTTGAGGAGTAGTTTTTAGGAGGAGATTGTTTGTATTGAGATTTGATTGTTGATTTAAAGAGCGTTTGTATGGTAAAGCTCCCAGCTTGTGGTGGGATGGAGTTCAAAATCTCATGAGCACATGCATTCGATCAACCTATGACGAGAGCCGGCTCAGTCGGAGCGGCAGAATTCAAAAGCGGTGAGCCACAGATAGTTTAGCGCATGGGGAAAGCTTGAAGCCTAGTTGTGGCTGTGGCTGGTGCGTGACCACCATCCATCAGAAGGAAACATGTCCCTTCCTTTGCCCTTGCTTTGCTCATACGTACTCCAACCTCGATCCAACCTCTTTTTTTCATTTCGCGTATTTCGATTTAATGCTCGTCTTTCCTTAATTATTGGTGTTTATTCTGTTCTCTAAAGAGTGGGTTTTTTTTAAAACTCTGAGAACGTAGGAAAGGCGAGATCGACAGGGGCTATTAAACCAAGCTCGAGAAACAACTTGAATATACCGAACGAACTCCATCACACGCGACCACCAACCAACTCCAAGACTAAATCAAGCTCTCCCGAAGAAATAAGAATGGCCCGACGCCGCAAGCCCCCCCGCGCGGGCGCCCTGGCGGAACTGGCGCCCCTCAAGATCGCGACGCAGATCGCGACACTACAACTCATCTACTACTTCTCCGCGCTGGTCCTGCTCGTCTTTACTGCGCTCGTCGCCGGCACGGGGTTCAGCTTCACGTTGTTGTTTGGATGGGAGGGTGTTAGGGGTGATACCACGCATGGATGGCTCATGGCGTTTGTGCTGTTGCTAGACGGAGGACTATGCATGTGAGTTTCTCCCTTCCCACACATACATATATATGCTGACAGTTTAACAGATCCGTCGCCATGGTCGCCCTCGTCGCTCGATCCAAACTCGTCCCCGACTTTGCCCTCACCGTCCACTTCCTCCACCTCGTCGTCGCAACCCTCTACAGCGGCCGTCTCCCCCGCCACGCCATGTGGTGGTTCACCATGCTCGCCTCTTCCGCCCTCTCCGTGGGTCTAGGAATCTGGGGTTGTCGGTACCGAGAGCTGCAACCCGTCTTCTTTGGCGGTCGTAGAATCTTGGCAGCCACGGGTCCTGAATCTGGCCCCGCTGCTGCTGCTCCTGCTACCACTGCTGGGGAAACTACTGTTACGGAGCAGCCGAGGGATGAGGAGGAGATGGCTGTGCCGGGTGGGAGGGGGAATGGAGAGTATGAGATGGCGCCTATGCAACCTGTAAGATGATTTTATAAAAAAAGAGATGGGATTGGGTCAAGAGAATGCTGGGTATATTGGGATAGAAACTTGTACGGCCAGGCGTTGAGGCGCATCATTATACGAAAGACAATCTCAGAGTTGCACTCCAAGGCTTCTCGCTTGTAATATACTGTGATGGAACTATTTAACTGTATTGGTAAACGTCGACCATGTCGGGATGTTGAGATATGGCTTGTTAATTGGCCATATTGGGTGTATTTTAACATATAGTCAGGGCTGATACGTGTGCCCCTTTTCATTGATAGGAACACACGTCAGCAACCAAGTACACATAGTCAAGCCAAAGTACTCTCATAAGACCCATTGTTGGATTATCATTCATCTACCTTATCTTTAATCCCTCCCCCAATCTCCAAGAGCATATTTCCTCTCCAACGTACTCCAGGTCCCGAAAAGAGAAATACACCTTTGTCTTTTATAACGTGCAAGAAAAAAAAAACGTGTTACCCCATTGACTATGCCCCCCTTTGCGTCTACCAAGTATCCAGCCATCACGTCGCCGACTGCCTCTATGCACCAGTGACGACAGCCAGGTTGTCGTAAATCACCTTGCGTACCTCGTAGAACGTGCTTCGGCGAGCAGTGGGCATACCAACACTTTCCACCTCGACACGTCCTGTCGCCGTCTTGCGGACTGCCACGGTTCCATCGACGACGAGTGTACCCTCGCCGCGGAACTCGGCTGTGTGTCCCGCAGACTGCATGGCACGTCGTAGATCTGCTAGACGTAGGTCACCCACGTGTAGCGGCTGGGCGGCAGATCGCACAGCCGAGACGAGGTTGGCGGGGAGGACGTCAAGAGTAGGCATGGGAGAGGCCACGACGGTGCTGAGGGCTGTTGTTGAGCTTTCCTCGGTCTTCTGACGCTTGTTGGCTGCATCTTGATCTCCCGCTGGAGCATCGTCGAGCTTCGTTGCCAGAAGTTGGCCAGTGATGGTGACAATTCCCAACCCGCGAACGTTCTGCCACTTGATCTTTTTGACGAGTGAGTCGGCGAGCTTGACGACCCAGGCGTTGGTGTCGACGCTGGCATCCACCAGAGTGCCTATTTCAGGTGTATACACATCGACTGTACGCTCACTTGACCCATCGCCGGCAGCGGCATCGCCTCCAAGAGACCGACGGCAGTCTTCAGCCAGGGCGAGTGTCTCCTCCCGTCCACCGCCAACCAGGATGAGTTTCCGGGGCTTGATCAACGGGATCAGCATGTTGAGACTGCGCTTGTCGTGAAGGCCACTAAAGTCGACATACGCGATGCGTAGGTTGGCTGTGACGGTCTCGGTCTGATATGAGAGCTTGCATGGCCCTGTTGGCTCCTCAGGCTCGATATCCTCCACATTGTCGAGTTCATCGGGGACAAAGCCGTCTCCTGCGCCAGCTTCAGCATCGTCAACAGAACCGGCTCTGGTTGTCTGTTGACGCTTGTTGGCTCCGGCTCCATTCTTGGCCACATCGTCCCATCTGCGCTTCTTGCCGAGCTTGTCGTCTGTGGCCTCCATGTTGGCGTTATCCTGGCCATCCTCTTCCTTCTCCTCTGCGCGGAGGTAATCCTCGGGTCGGATGAGCTCTCCAAAATCATCATGACGCTTCCTGCGGATTGCAACAGGGAATGTCCGCTCTCTACCCTTCTTTCCTCGGGAGTCAAAGTCGTGGACGCCCTTCTTCTTGATGAGTACGTTGATTCCGAGGTCCTCGTCCTTGAGAACAACGTTCTTCCGGCCAGCTTGTCCAATCGTTGTCGAAACATTGAGCGCCTTGCCTTGTTGCTCACCGTCCTCATCTTCAGAGTCAGATGATGATTCCGACGAAGCATCGTCAACCACATCAGCTGATGCTTCAAGTCCGGCCGCGCCACCGCTCTGCTGTGTCGCCTGGAGTTGTCTCTGAGTTGCCAACCATTGTTGGTAGACTGCCAACTCATCACCCTCCAGCGCCTGACGTTGAGCCTCACGAATCTCCAACTCTCGTCCACCAGCATACACAAGCTCGATATTGTCTCCGCTGCTGGTCTGCTCCACCGACACGCCGTCCTTGCGTTCCTTCCACCAGTCCCAGAGCGTCCTCGCAATCGATGGCTTGTCGTCTTTTGACAGACCCGGCTTATCTGTCAGGATGACCAAGTTCCTCGAGTCTCTAGCCAGTCCCTTGATCAAGTCCTTAGAGAATCCCCACTCGATGCTGCTGTCGCTCGCCAGAATCACACGTCCCTCCGTCTCGACGTTCTCAAAGCCGCGGCTCAGTAGTCGCGCGATCTGGGCCTTTCGTTCGAGCAGTCGTAGATATTTGAAATCGAATGGTCCTCCCTCCTTCTTGTCACCCGCACCGTTGACCTTTCTCTGGCCCTCGGCAAAAGCCTCAAATTCCTGGACAATGCTATCGTCCATCCACTCAAGCATACTCCGAGCGTATCGCATTGTGCTCGACATGTTGCGGCCAGCCAAGTATAGTTTGGCTGCCTTGAGCACGCCATCTTCAGAGGCAGCATCTGTCCGCCACGCATGTTCCAGCAGGTATGACAGTTCTAGAACTCTAGCACTCGAGTCCACGGGGATCAGAACTGTGCCTCCTCGCGTCACACATGCCTTGATGGTATCAATCAACTGCTCGTCTCGCTTGGCGCGACCACCAGCCTGGGCAGTCCTGTCGGCACCGCGGCTACTACAGATCAGCGCAGTTGGTTTCCGTAGCTGCTCAATGACCTCAGCACCGCCGCCTCCAGCGCCTCCCAGCCAAGCCGCGCCGGCAAACACATTCTCACGCGCTTGGTTCCAGTCCACAGCGTACACGATCGACTCCAGACCGTGCTGGATATGCCATATTGTGCCACCGAGGGTATGTCCAGAGTTGTATGCAGTAATCGTCAAGCCGTTTAGCGGTGGTGAAAAGGGTGAAGGAAGAGGTTGGTGTGGCTGTGAGTATTTAAGTGGTTGGATTAGAGAAAAGTATCGTGCAATATCTTCGTTGGTCGGGGACTGGAGGAGGAGGTTTTGCGCTGTCGTAGCGGTCTGGGCGAACGAGTACGCAGTCTCGGATAGCGAACTCTGTGGGATGGTCGTCGCTGCTGCAGGGCTCGAGTTGTAGAGGTCTTGAATAAGGGTGCGGCCAAGGTCGATGACGGGCCGTGTCGCATATACGGGGATGCGTGTGAATTGTGGTATATTCTTGCAGCAGTGTGCGTAAGCAGCAAGATGAGATGCAGTCGCATGTGTAACGAGAATGAGCGAAAGAGTCGTGACTTGTCTAGATGCACATCTTGTTAGCCATCATCACCTCGCAACGGCGAGCGCAGCAACACCTACTTCTCAATCTCCTTGAGTTTTCCAACGTCGAACGACTCGTCCCATCCTAGATCGACCAGCACCTTCACGCCTCCATCAAGCTCAAGAAGGGACTGCGAAGCGGGCGACTCGGAGAGGGCGCCCTGGAGGGGGCAAAAGGTGAACATGGTGGGCGCGACGTCGCAAAAGTCAGGATGTCAATGATCAGATTGATCGCCACAGCATGATGTGTTTCGCCCAGTCAAGAGAGTGTGAGTAAAAGAGACTTTACGATGATTTGGATCGCGACTATCGAATAGACATTGTTGACTTCGTCGATGCCAGCCAACAAAGGAAAATGACAATAGCTAAAGTCGTCGCGTGGAGAGCTTCCCAATCCTTGCCTTGGTGAAGCGCGCCGGAGCTGTCAAATCGCGGGACCGGAAGATTTATTCCCCGACTTACACGCGACAATCAACAACACCTCATCCATCACGGGCAATTCATCACCCAGATTGTTAGATTTACTGTCTAACTATTTCTAGAATATAGAAACAAATTGTTCAACTAATTCTTGGCTCATTGGGCGACTTTACTTTTCCAGGTTCAGAACGTTGCTCAATTACGCCAAGATTGGAAGCTATTCAAGTCTTATTGTGCATCTCGAAGAGCTTCACTGGAAAGGAACCGCCGACCTGCACCAAGTGTTCGTACCCAAAGACATGTTGAAACTCCGAACCGTATATCTTTTTGAACCACGTACTCCACACTTTATTCTTACCATAGGAATACTTGCTATTGATAACTCCTACCCACAACCCTCCAACCCAGAACGGCCATTGACCAAGAGTGGCCTGGGAATAGCCTCAGTCCCCTCTGGCAATAAAACAAGTTCATCCAGTAGTTCCACGCCGCATCCACTCCCCCTTCGCTCAATCCATCCGAATATTCAGCCTCAAAGCCTCATCAGCCAGCCTCACCACAACACGTAACCAACCCACCCCGCCAAGTTTCAAAACCCCCAGATCACCATTCCCAAAATAACCTCTTCATCCTGAAGCCAAGACATTTGAATACGCATCGCGCTGACGACATTTCAATAACCGATACCCCCCTTTTTTTCGTTAACTCGCTGCCTATCGTGTACACACACCCTGGCCGGCATCTCGGCATGATGGGCGACGATGACGCGGCCCCGGTTCTAGGTCGCCGCTCCGCGCTGAGTGGTGAGGCACGGATAATCGGGAATGCGGGCGCGCTGCGGATGCGAATGCGCTCTGCAGGTGGAAGGTCTATCTGTTTCGGATGGCTATGCGAGGGCGGTTACACTCTATCTGGTCTATTGGCAGCCTCAGCATGTACTGAACTCCTACGGGAAGAGATATCGCAAGGTAGACTACAAGCCACAGATCACAATGGAAACTCCAGAGAGTCTCCTCCAGTTATTCCCTTGCGTATAGCCTAAAAGGATACGTCAAGCATCTGATCCCTTGCCAAGCCGACTGCCTATCGAATACGACAACAACGGTTAACCTTACCCTCGGTACCACCCCTAACTCATGCGGACGCCTTGTTCACGCGATTCGGCACCTAGTCAAGGTTAATGGGAACCTTGTGCGCAACCTCACGCTACGTGTAAACCAAAATTAGACATTGTGGACAATTCGTCCATAGGTTCTTGGCATTGCTAGATGGCTATGTACAATACCAGTGTGTGAAAATATGACAGCCATCATCGTCTGTTGCATGGCCCGTAAACACCAAATCAGCCCTTCCTATCGCCAGTCGTGATGAATACCCGCTGAATGTATCCGCAGCAAGCCCCCTTGGCTGCTGCCCTGTAGAAAATCAAGACGCCGTTACAATGCATATGGCGAAACGCCAACAAAAACAAAGCCAACCCCATGCCCGGTTCGCCTAGACACAACATGGTGTCACCATGATACCCTTCCTTGGGTTCAGGTCTTAAGAATCTCCGCCAGTTTACCGGCGCCTCCCTCGTAAAGCTCCGTCGTTCTAGATGCAAAACTTGCGGTCCAGCATTCTCAAGGCCCTTGCGTCCTCGCTGACGCCACCCTTCTCCAGCCCACACGACCCAGTCGCTCGAGGGCTGCTGCTTGCACTGCCGGGCTTGGCGCTACCAGCCTCGCTGGCAGCTGGCGTGGGATGCAGAAGCGCCGACAAGCTTGCCTTGTTTGTTGAAGGGATGGGAGCTTCCGAATGCGAGCTTCTCGGTGGGCTGACGCTCAGTGTCCGGTTGGGAGGAGTGCTGATCGCCGCGAGCGAGGATCCGGGAGGTCCGTTTGTAACGGCACCCAGACCTGGCAGCGCAACCTGGTGTGTGCGGGAAGAACCGTTCACGCGGTGATCGACGATGGCGCTCTGGGCGGTTGCCTGGAGATGCTGCTCCCGTGGTGAGTCGTGAGCTCGAGGAAGGGCGGCATGCGTGTAGTGGGGCGAAGGGTGCTGCTGGTAGGCGGGCTTGGAAGTAATGGGAGGAGGAAGGGTGGTGC
This sequence comes from Ascodesmis sphaerospora, assembly GCA_027569015.1. Classification (NCBI taxonomy): domain Eukaryota; kingdom Fungi; phylum Ascomycota; class Pezizomycetes; order Pezizales; family Ascodesmidaceae; genus Ascodesmis; species Ascodesmis sphaerospora. The sequence goes on along the minus strand of JAPPUR010000025.1, from coordinate 192,216 downwards.
GCTGCTCATAGACGGGAGCCTGAGCGTATTGCGGAGGAGGAAGAGCTGACTGGGTGACGTGAGGCGGCGGCACTTGATGGTGTACGCTGGGGGGGTACGGAGCAGCGTAATGGCTGTAAGGGGGAGTGGCAACAGGTGATGGAGGCCATCCATAGCCAGGTTGACCGTACGGAGCATAGGGTTGTTGAGGGTGCTGAGGAGCGACCATGAAGGGAGGCTGCTGCATAGGAGCACGAGTGAGAGCCGGTGTGCTGTTGGTCTCGCCCATGCTGGACTCGGGGTACATGCCCTTGAGAGGAACGATGCCTCGAAGTGCTGGGTCGTTGGTCGGTTGCTGAAGTTCGGGCTGACCAGGCTGAGGACGGGAGTAGTATGAGATAAGGTGAAGGTGTTGTCCGTTGGAGGTGGTGATGCTGAACGATTGCTTCATAAGTCCATCGGCCTTGTATCGGTATCCCTCAGGTTCTCCATCATCCTGGTCCTCGTCGCTACCGCGTCCAGAGTCGGGAGTCTTGCCGGCGCCTCGTCGGCTGGCAGAGAAACCACCACCTCGCTTGCCCTCCATCTCACGGTAAGTCAGGAAGCTCCCCGAGACTCGGCTTGCACTCCACGACTTGCCATCGGTCCATCGTCTCATGCCAGCTTCCCGCTCATCCCAGACAAAAACAGATCCAGATCGAATCGACTGTCTCTCCTTCTCGGACAGTCGTCGTTGCACACGGGGAAGAATGCCTAATCGACAGGCTTCAAACAGCCGGATGGCGTCGGCGGGTGTCCGCACGTAGCCGTGGTACGTCTCCATTGTGATGGTGTGTAACGTTGTGAAGTAGTTGAAGTGTCCGCGCGAGGGCGGTAGGTTGAGATGATTGAGTAGAAGGATCCAGGGTCTTGGTAGGTTCTCAGCGTCCTTATAAAGAAGGGCTTCTTGAGAACCAAGCTCTAGATTCCACGCGGCGCCCCACCAGATCTAAACGGGCCAAGGCGTGTGTGATTATGCAAATTGAGGCGTGATCCACAAGGGCCGAAGGATGTGCGGAACTACGCCCACGTATCCACCTCTAGTAGCGGGCTCGTTGTTCAGTTCCTTGGCGGTGATGACAGCTTAGGGTTCCAGAGAGGTTCTAGCAATAGTGGCAACGTGATGACCTCTAGTGATGGTCGGGGTTTGCCGAATAGATAGTGGTGAGACTAAGTGGATGCTATGTCAGTTGATGTGAATGCGACAGGTGACTGAAGCAGTGTAGAGGGATTGCCAAGAAAGATGAATAGAAAGCAAAAAGGGCAAGGGACCGGGGACAAGAGGCAAAGAGCACCAGTCATGATATATAATGCTGATACAAACAGGCAATGGGCGGCAAGCCAGCGCATATAACGGCAGAGTGACACACCCAAGTCCACATCCAGGGGTCAGAGCCTCGATTCCCTGGCGGGAGAATGCCGTCGGAGCCGATTCAGTGGGGGATCCACTCGACTAAAATTTCCCTGAGATTGAGTGTTGCCGCTTGGCGATGTGCATCATGACCTCGTAAGAACCACCAAGCAGAAGAGGCTCAGGCCCCATGCTCGAGGCAATCAGCTCCCGGTACATGCGGTGCTCTCGTTGCTCAACTCACTCAAGCCGAGCAGAGGGGATCCAATCCAGCTCTCTCATAGAGTGGATTGACCGAACGAAGCACGACGGTCCCACGAGTGAATCCAGGACACTTGACCCATGCACCAAACCGCCTCACCTTGGAGGTATTCCGCCGGAAGCACCGAGTGCCAGAGCCAAGGAAGACACGAGATCTGAGACGGGAGACGAGCAAACGTACCTATCCTGTCGAGATGAGACGATGAAGAGCGGTTGCGTGCGTTTGTCGTCGAAGTATGTAGTGGAACGAGGAGACTGCTGCAAAAGGCGAGAGTCAAGTCAGGTTGAGGAGAGACGAAGAAAGAAGCAATCCTTTCCAGAGGTCAGAACAGAACAGAAACGGGTCAGCAGGGTTTGATGAACCGTGGCCTCGGACAAGACGGGAAGCGGAAGCAGGGAGGGGCCAAAGAGCAAGATAAGGTTGCAAAGGCAAGTCAGAAAAGGGAACCAGAGACTTGGAGGCGCAAAACCGTGGTGGATAACTCGGCGACGAGCATGGCCGGCCGTGTGGAGAAGCACGGAGGACGGCACAGTAGGAGGGGTGTGAAGGAGCAAGCCAAGGGACGGGGGAGTCGGCCTAGAGGGTGTGAGACGAGAGCGTCCAAGGTTGGTCAGGACAAGCTTTTGAAGCTGACCCACCGCCAGGGGGCCGTAGGGAAAGATGACGCTGCGGCAGGACAGGGGACAGTACGAAAGGTACGAGAGCGAGGTCATGATAGGCGCGAGTGCAGTGGACGAGGAGCATGATTGATGGGGCACGCAACGCAAGCACGGCAATCGGGCCAGGTCTAGGGCAGGGCACGGGAATGTGGGCAAAAGGATGCTGAGAGGCAATCGAAGACGATGTCGTGATCCAATGTCTGTAGACCCAGAAGGGAAGAGCGCCGGCGCAAAAGACAAAGAAGCTTACCGTCGAACGAGATGGCGCTGCAAGTCCCTGCGCTGCTGCGAGTCTGGAACCTCTAGCACCGTCGAGATGAGATGGTCTGGGCTAGCTGGATCCATCGTGGGGGAGGCGTTATTGAGGGCGTTTTTAACCTATGTCGTCTTTTCGGTCCGCCCGTCCGTTCGATCTTTGGTGCTGGCCTTTGTTAAGGAGGTGCTGATGCTGACGATATGGTAGGTATTGCGATGTGTAATGTTTGTCATAGAGAGGGGAACGAGGGAAAAAAGGCGCCGCCTGCGCTTACCCTGCGGATAAGGTATCGCTAAAACGGCAAGACGAGTGCCGAAGAAAAAAGGGGTCCCTTAGAAGCGACAAAGATTCTCTAAATGTCGGAAGAAAGTTGCCGGTGGTGGAAACTGCGTTTCGGATCGAAATTTGACTACATGTACAGAGTTCTAGGCTGGTCCTCATCTGGGGGATACGTTGCGATGGGGGGAAACGAGTGCGAGTGTGTGTGTGCAAAAGCAAACAGGCCAGGACCCAACACCGGCTGTGCACTGTAATAATTCCAAACAGATGGGTCTCTGGTTGGACGTAGGGGAGCTACCTCTGAAACTCGAATTGCTTACGGCCGACGATACCTGTAGACAGCGTCTACGATGCCGCTAACCGGCATCGTCCTTCTCGCTCTCTAAATGTATCACCCAGACAAAGCGGTCAGGGATTTTGCAGACGCTGCGCATCAGGAGCGGAAAATGACAGCCCGCGCCAAGATGAAGAACGAAATCGACCTCCAAGGTAGCCAATCCTCTCTCATTGCATTGCCTATCAATCACGAGCAGCTGCAAAAAGAGACTGCCTAGCGGTGGCACTCGAAACAAGACACGAGGTCATCACCAACAACAATACGGATCCAAAATAAAAAACAACAAGGTCCCCATCCGTACCTTAAAATTATTTTTACCTTTTCTGCTTCTGTTGCTCACATCTCCTGACCCTGCAGTGAGTAAGCATATCAGGAATCCAGTGAATCCTTCCCAAGCTTATTTGGACTCTTTTCACTGCTGTTGGTTTAGAGAGGGAAGGAAAAAAGCCAAGGGGGAGTGGCCCAGAACACAAAACTGGAAATCGCCGCACAGGGGATAAGGGGGGCGTGAGGGTCAGAAAAGCTTGGCTGCTGATCTTGCTTAGTGTGGATGGGGGATGCGCAATTCTGAGCGCGCGTACATTGGCCGCGCTACTGAGGCTATTCTCAGCACCTTTATTGAGTACACGTTGATTGTTTAAATAGTACCGTAATCTGGATAAGAAGCAAAAGATCCTAAGCAGATCCGATCTTGATATGGTTTATTAAAAGTTCTTTGCCCCTATCGTACTCTATTGATATGTACCAAATACCAGACCAGCTGGCTGTCAACATCTTCACCCGTAAAGTACTCCAGAAAATAGTACCGACTACGTTTCAAGGCTTGCTGCATCTCTCGTAGAGCGTTATTAAAAGAAAGAAAAAAGACCACGTTGAAGAGAAACGACGGAACTTTCGGCCCCTCCCCTTACTCTGCATAGGGCGTCTGCGGGCTTGCTGCAACTGACGATGGGAGGGGGGCTTTCTTCTAGACGAGCAGGGAGGCCGCCAACAAAGTAGAAGTCAACTTGTTGACAAAAACTCTCGAAAAGAGAAGTCTCACGATGATGATTACAGGTTCCTCGACGACGCAATGCATTGGTCCAGAGTCAATCAATGACAACTTCAATTCCTGGCTGACATCTTTTGACGGATGATGCGGCTGTATACGACGACAGCGCCGGGCGCCCACCCCCAGGGTCTTGGCACCAAGTGCCGTGGCTGCCGAGTCTAGGGACAATCGGGGTTCAAATCTGGCACAGGTTTGCGCGCGACCAAGAAGAGCCAAGCAATAGCCAAGCTCTTGGCTCACGCGAGATGTCAGGTTTTATTTTTTGACGAAAGGAGTCCCAGGGGAGGAAGTATATCTCTGTTACGAGCAAGCCAAACAGAGATTGAAGATGTATATCCTTGAGAAATTCGCTCCACAAAAGGGCCCTGTTGTTGTAAACAACGTCCAACGGTGGTCCAACATGGTGGATATTCCCATCATCAAAGTGGTGGTACTTTGTACTGCGCGCGCCAAACATCAGCAAAGTGAGTGGGAAATCCTTCTCGCAAGATGATGCCTGGATACAGATGCTCTCTGCGCCCCTTCTTCAGCCCCTCGCACAAGGCAACCCAGCTGAGACAAGGTCAAAAATGTTTGTCGTCACGCAGATCGTCAGCTTCCCCAATGTAACCTCACTTTTTTCACACACTCTCTCTCTCTTGAATTCGCTGATGACAGATCTTGCCCTCCCAAATGAGCCCCAACCCGCGCTGTCATCTCAGCCTTGGAGGATCATCTGTTGGGCTCAGTTCGAAACATGGTCAGCACTTAATCCTACACGGCCACCGCATATACACACCCCCGAGTCGTCGTCATTAACCTCGAAGTTTCTATTAAGGGAAAAGGCCCATCCAACACGTCAAGGCAACAACCCTTTTGCTATCATGCTTTTCTTGATCGACGCCATCGTGCACATCACCAACTTCGGCACGCACGGCTCCGTGATGGACGGACACCTCGTGACTGGGGTCTAATTTGCGTGGGAATAGGCTTTTTGGTTGGTTGATGCCAAGATGACGTTTGCCAGGCACACACACTCTCTCTCTCGTTTTGGGCAACACAAGAAAAAAAAACGTTGGATTCCTCTCGTTTCTGTGACCGGCAAGGATGTGCATCTTTCAAAGGTAAGCTTAAGGCATTTGCGAATCTCCGAGTAAACTCTGTTCTCGTTTCTTCTTAGTAACAAGCGTTGCCGATCTTGTCCATGCCAGGTAACGGGCGTAGAGCGGCTTTTGTCACGCGTTTCGACTCAACCTTTTGCCGTGATACACACACTTCCGCGGGGTCTCGCCATTGTCAACACAGCAAAAAAAGACTCCAAATAATCTCCCTCTCGCCGCGAAACCACCGAAACTCGGCTTGATCCGGTCTCGATGAAGATGTCCTGTGCATCAATGCAATCCTCCTGGGGATAACCTCGTCGGTTACACGCACCGGTATCTGATCTGTGTGCTTCAGTGAGGCTTTGAGGATACGAAGAGAGAGGCCGTTTATGCCCCGAGGAGACCTGAAGAAACATGCAACATTCATCCAAGCACACGGGGTAAAATGTGACACTTGTTCCAGAAAGGATTGCCCTTGGGTCAACCGACGTTCCGTTAGAGAGAAGAGCCCTGCGGTCTTTTGAAGTGAGGACAAGCTTCCCGCCCAACCAGATGAGGCGAGTCGGGAAAATCGGCGGTTTTTCTTTGGCCCCCCCTCCCCAACCCCCCTTGACCATTCCCCACGCCAGCGCGAGCTTTATCCCCAGGAGATGACGTCGATGTGCCGTGCTGCCGAGTCGGGCGCCCTCTCATGTCTCGCCCGTGTCTCGGTGTTTGTGTTTGATGCTAGAGACACGGCCCCCAAGTGACAGAGGCAGGCAAGATGGCAGATTAGAACTGCGAGATCCTTCAAAAGGACCTCAAAGGCCTCCACCGCTTCCTCGGCTTTTCCTGCTGGCAGTTGACGGGCGCATCAAGATCGACAAGAGTGCGCTGTAGGTACGTGACATTACCTTACATTGTAGGCAGCTCCCTGTTTCTCTTGTCGCAGAGCTTGCTTCAATGATACCCAATGGATTTGCGCTGTGTCACGGAGCCAAGGGCGCCGAACGACCCGTGCCTCCGTCCTTCTCAAGAGAGAATTGTCCATCCGTCTGAGAGTTGAGCTCGGAAATTCGGCTCAGAGATGTGCACTAACACGGACGCAGTGTGGCCCCCCCTTCTTGAAGAATCCATCGAAAGCGGCCCCCAACACACAACGAGAGAGGGAACAAATAAACAAGGCGGAAGACCCCGTCCGAGTAATCCGTAACCCGTAATCCAGGGAAAGACGGGACCGGACCCAACGGTGGGTGACTTGACCTGACTGCCTGCCCGCCTACCGCTTGGCTTGCGCGACGTTTGTCCCGTCTTGATGTGTAAAAGTCCCTCTTGGACTTGCCAAGCTCTCTTCCCTGAACCATGACCCATGTGGGGAGGGGAGGGGGTTGTTGTGACTGTGACTGCGACTGCGACTCGACTGCGACTCGACTGCGGCTAAGGTGGCCTTTCATCTCGGTCAAGTAAAAAAGAGCGCGACTCAGCTGACGGGTTGTTGATCCTCAGAGCCGCCGCCCCGGCAGCAACTGTCTCTCGTCTCGCCTTGACCACCAGCACGAGCACGACATTGGGATGTGCAGATGCTGCTGCAACGTCCATGTCGAGTGTGTCTCTGATAGCAAAAAGTGTGTTTACTCTGTCCGCTGAAGCGTAATTATCGCTCGCCAAGACGGATCTCAAGGCTCGGCGCTGGTGCTGGTGCTGGTGCTTTGTACTGGATCAGTCAGGTGTGCGCCCCTCAGCAAGCCCAAGACCACGCGCAACGGATTAAGCATGAATTTAAGCGTTGTCAGCCACTGGCTTGGCACCGGGGCCATTCCGCGAGGGCGTGTACGCATCCAGACAAGGTCTCTGGCCTACCGGCACCGTATCGTCTCCCAATTGGGGAGAGAGGCCTCGGTCCCTTGGTCAGCAATGGATGAATGGCCTGCCTGGTAAGCCCGCTCTTCAAGCAAAAGGACACATGCCCCCCCGGTGCAAGTGGCTTGTGAGGGATGAAGCCGCGCCCAGGAGATGGTGGGTTGCGAGATGCCGTCCGAACCGACTTGGCTTTCCAGGGAGGGTGTGCGGAGAGGAGGCTAAGAGGGAGGGAAACCCTGGTTGCTCGAGCTGATCCTGGGGACGAGCAGTCTTATTCCCGGAGGTGTTCGCGGTGCCGGGTGGGTCTGGGCTCGCCTTGGCTTTTTCTTGTCTGCCCACCAACCGCGATTTGGCAAAGGACGAACAAAGGATTCTATCTCGTCCAAGCTGGGCTGGGCGCCAAGGGCGACAGTGTTTCTTGTCTGCCTGCGTGACGTGAGCAGGAAAGCGTCGAGATACGTAAAGTCCACGCGGCAGACCAGACATCTGGAAACGCGAGGCCCCCATCTCCCATTCCGAATGGCGGCAAGTCGTCGTCATGGCGGGACCCGTAATGTCATCGCCTGGATATGTCGGCATCTCTTGTCTCCCACGCTACCGCTGGCCCTGACCGAGCGGATGGGTTTTGTTCTCAGCCCAGCGCTAGACAGGGACTCTCCATATTTCTAATTCTCACGCGTGCCGATCTGTCCGTCCTGCGGTCCCCTTGGCCAGAAACTGACTCGGCCGGCCGCCCAGAAACTCTAATGTCGCGTCTTTCGCAGTAGACGCCCCCTGGTCCCCTCTGGGGGTCTGCCCACCCTCCCTGAGAGGGCGAAGCTTTTTGCTCGCTTTTACCGTGCAGCCCGAGAAAAGCTTGGCGGTCTGTGGCTGCATGCTTATCCGTCATAAGGCCCTGGCCCAGACAGACCACGCGGTCGTGATTGGGCTAGCCGGACCTGTTTGGAGTTTTTTGTGTTTGTGCACGGGGCAGAGTCCGCGGCACAGGGCTTGGGTTGAGGCACACATTATTGTCTGGCTAGTGGTGTCTTTGTGCTCTGTGAGATTGGCAGATTGGCTTGGGCTTGCCTGTGGTGGTTCGTGGTGGACGCCGATCTATCCGTGCCATCGACAAGTTGGGGAATGCGGCTGCGACAGTCTTTCTCCAGGGTCTCAGCCTGAAGAGCAGCTGTTGAGGCTTCAAGACATCAGATGTCGCCTTGCTGTGGCTCATCCCAGACCCTGGTACGCGTATTAATAGCAGTGAGCCGTATCGGGGAGCCCGTAATGCTGCTTCTTGTTACCCTATACAGTCAGCAATTAGTTGGGGCATACCTGGAGGGGACGTTAGTCGGCGCGTGAATAATTAGCCGGGTGACCTTTGTGACTTGTGTATCTCCAAGTATCGTTATCTTGCGGTCAGCCACTGACACCTTCGGGGCCTAATATCACGATAGACTCATACAAGGACAAGCTTATTCGATCAGTAGTGCACATCCTTAACCTACCGGGTTGTCAATGCGCGCCTTCCAGGCACGCACGACATGGAGACAGTACAGTAGATTTCAGTCGTTCCGCGGACAGGGTCAGCAGACTCTGGCGCCAAGTAAAAGAAGCGAGAGCCAAGCTGCAGGTCGGCTCGAAGCCATCGCGACTGCGAGGTCGACTGAATGGCTGCTGAAACTCGCCCGCACAAAGTTATCTTGGCCATCATCAGCCAAGGCTTTGCGCCGAGATAGGGCCAAGACGTGATGATGGAGCAAATGCTCCCGCGTGATCTGGACGGATGGAGCCTGGCCACGAACCCCTAGCCAGGCACAGAAGAGGACAAGGCTACACTGATTAGCATATCAGCCGGTGCTTCAGCCAGGTCGTATTTGTGCGAGGTATAAAAAAGTGAACGAGGCCGACGACGGGACCGAGGGCCTGAAGGATCCAGGTCCATTGGATTGCGAGCAAAATAGGCGGTGGTCAGTGGTCTCGCTTCCATGCATTAGTGGCTCATGGCAGGCAGCGCGCCCCCAAAGAGGCCAGGCGCACTGCAACTTTAATCCATCCTCGCGGCGCCAAGAGCTGCCCAGACTCGCCCATTCGGGGCCTGGATTTACGCATCAGGTCATGCATATCTGAGGAGGGAGGAGGAGGCGGCTTGGGCGGCATCTTGAGCTTTGTCGTTCCCGCGCGAATAAAGGTCAAGGTACAACACACTCAGAAAGCCACACTCGAGCGGTAAAATAGGAGGCATCACCACTTTTTGACGTTGGACGCGTGTTTAGATGCAGGCTGGCAAAAACTGTCGGTGACAATCCAGCTAGCCACAGATTTCTCTTCTGCTGCAGTCCCGTGAGTTCTGGACCTTTTGCGTTGATGATGAGGCTGAAAGGGGGTCACTGGAGCGACATCATTGGGCGAACCTCAGCCCACGAGAATTCCGTGACCTAATCATCACACGCCGAGGTGCATAACTTGTACTGTAGATACTACGTAGCATTTAGGGAATTGCAGTTAGTAACCTCTTTGGCTACTGTAGGAAGGTGAGCGATCCGCTAGAGACCCTGTCGTGATACCCGTTTGCTTGAGTGAAGCTATTTGTCATGAATGACGAAAGAAAATGATGCGAGAGAAGGGGTTTTTGGCGGGGGACGAGAAGGACACGAAGAAACGAAAAAGAAGCATTCTGTGGATCTCGAGGGATAAAAGAAACTCGAGCTTCCCCATCGAAACAGCGCGCGACTGACAGTGACCGATCAAAGCGTCGGGTTGGTTCCACTGGCCGAGACCCTATTATCTAACGGAATGCGCCCCCATTTCCCGTTCGCGGCGGTCGGGGGTGCCGCATGGATAAGTCGGCATCTTTTGCGGATTTTTTTCTTCTTGGGTTGCCCCCTTTGGCCGGCGGCGGCGCGGCGCGAGCGACTTTGTTCGCTTGTTGGTTGCAGATCTTGGGTTTATTTTATTTCGCCAAGCTGTCATGACCTTTCTGCGCCGCTGGTCTTGGCTGATACTTGGCTTCCGATCTTGGCATCATCTCGAGTCGAGAGTAATAATACTACGTAGTATGGTCAATGAGAAGAGTTGTATAGTCAACGCCACGGGAAAGCCCCCAAGACCTGTATCTGATGGTTTTGGTTTGGCGCCATTGAGTCAAGTTTGTGTGATTGTGACCTGCCAACCCTGATCCATCCCATCCCATCCCATCCCCGACCCAAGGGCCCCCAGCTTAAGCTTATTTCAGACTTTTGAGAGAACAAGAAGGAGGGGGTGTTTGATTTTTTTTTTTGTGCATGTTATGTATATCGTACTGTGCTACATACCCCGTGATTTTACGGCGCACTTTTGTTGTTCGGTGTGTGTCAAAGAGTCTTGGGGTCCCCCTCCGACTCTCCGTCGCCAAGCTTACGTGGTTCCCGGCAAAGTCGGGATCAAGAAAAAGACTTGGGGGAAACAAGAATACAAGAAGTTTGGAAAGTGGCCGCACCAGCGAGGCCGTTATATCCGATCCGCCCCCCTTCTCCCCCGACGTCATGGAGATGATGAGTAGAAGGGGGTCTCATGAGAACTGCATCTCAGTAACACCGGGTACGCAGCTTCCAATATCGGTCTTCTCCCGGAGATGCGGCTTTCAAAGGACCGATCATTCGGTCCTTGGCACGGATGAGTAAAGAAAAAAAGTTCTTCTCGAAGCCCCTCTCTCCCTTCGGTGGATGAGGGCATGGACCCGATGAAGATCCAAATCCCATCACAAGTAACCAACCCACTCTTCAAAACCTCGCAACAAGCCCACAGTTTTATAACACCGAGTTCCATCCGCGACACAGTTTGATCATAAGAAAGCTTGACGGAAATAAAGCGCCGTTTGACAAGGGTTCCACACACACCTCTCCACACTCAAGAGGGTCCAGCCTCCCCCGGAACGGCTGCGTCGGCACCACGATTTGCGCTCATTGTGCCGCGGGATGATGGCATGCGCCGCAAGATGGTCAGATATGCTTATTGTTGTGTCTCTTTTGCCCCCCTTCCTTAGCTTAGACCAGGGTTACTTGAGTCTTTGCCGTCCAAGCCGTTCAAACCCACGCCATGAAACGGTGGGCATTCGGTCACGTATCATATCGCTCGGATCTACAGTCCCTATCTGGGCTGCTCCTTGAACCCCCCGGCCAGAACAGAAACCATCGTCGAGGTTTCGTGGTGGCTGAGCTTGAGGCTATTAAACGCCGACCACGCCATCGACTTGCCGGTTATCCAGATTTCCCTAGCATTTCAGGGGGCGCTTGTTCAGTTGTCGTATCGAAGGCTTGTATGGCTTGTAAGAGGGATGGATCGCAGATTGCCGTGAACCGAAGGTGAATCTGTCCTCAACAAGTTTCATTTGCTCGTTGGTGTCGCATCGTGGAGGATCGTGAGCCTCTAGGGTAGGTGGGTTTCAACTTTGACGAGTATCAGCAACCCCTTAATCCGAGGAGGCCTCGTGGAGAATGCTTGACCTTTCGGCAAACTGTGCCGAGAGAGATTGATGATGTGTACTCGCCTAGATATGGAACCTGGTGCTGTTGTCGGCGTGTTGACTGCCGTGACTGAGATCTAGCTATGTGACCCTCTTGAGGCGAAATGATGCTCCTGTAACTCTCTAAGTACTGACGCTATGAAGTTCGTATCTAAGTAGAGTTTACATTATTATGTTGTCACGAAGCAGTATCTTATTAGTCTTGCCAATAGAGAAAAAAATTGTTGAGATGCAGTCCTCGACTAGAGTTTGTCGTTGAAGCGAGTTGTCATCACGGCTGCTTCTGGACAGCCTCATACCACGCAAGGAATAAGGAAAGATGTTGACAGGGGCACGAAACACGGAAGCGAACAAGTTGGAACAGTTGAAGGAGAAATTTACTCTCAACTATTCGGCAGATGAGATGTTGTTTGCCAACTATAACCTTTCCCCTCGATATACGGCAAAACTGGGCTATAGATACACGTAGCTTTTGCGAGTAGCATGACTTGGGTCTGGAATAGCGACACGAGAATCAAATCGGCCAAATAGGTTATAGAGTTGACAATCTAGAGCAATACTGTGATTTAGTTACGATCTAGAGCATTAAATTCGCCAGTACGCCCCCGAACGGAGCGATACCAGCTGGGCATGAGTTCCAGCTCTGCCCAGTATCTGCTGTATATTGCCGCCAACGAGGTATCACGAGACGTTCCCCTGCCCCAAGAACCTGATCACATGATACTATAACATCAATACACCCAGCGAACCAAAAACTTCGACTTCCCAGAGATGGCTAGTCGACCCGAAAACACAGCGTCAAGTCGAAAGGATCTAGTATGTGGTATCTGTCTTTCGCACGTCGCCGGCAATGCCAACATACACGTAGTCTACACTCTATAATACAAAGCGCCCCAATGTTGCAGACGCAGGTCATGGAGTACAAGATGGCTAACCCAGCGATCTCGGTCCCCAGATCTCATTGTCTCGATCTCAGAGATCAGGTCCTCCTCCTCGTCCCCGGAAGATCCGGCAAGTCTCCCCGTCGATCTCGCAAACAAGACGATGCACTCACCCGAGCCGAACCAGAAGTTCCTCCTCACCGCATCGTCGAGAGCTCACATTTCAGGGCTGGGGAACATAGACATGGGCCCATTTCAGTGTCACACAGTATTCGCCGGTGCTGCACTCCGCGTGAGAAAAGAGAGGAGGGATGTTTGTTGTGACCGTTTGTCCCCGGTACACGGGTGTCGCTCGCCTCGATGCGTGCAACGTACCACAGAGCAGAAACACGGGTATCAGATCGCCCAGAGTGCGGTGCTGAACATTGAGCCGAGGGGAGCTCAACTTCCAAGGTAGGCAAGCATTAACGAGGGCGATGCGCCAGACATCAAGGAATGGGGCCACTCTTCAGGGGGTTTGAGCGGGAGAGGTGAGGGGAGAAAGGTTGGGAGCAGCGATGTGATTAGCAGTCACACCGCTCGTAGTGACGCGGGAAGGCAACAACATCGCGGATGTTGGGTACGCCTGTGAGATAGCTAAGGAGTCGATCGAATCCAAGACCGAAGCCGCCATGAGGGGGACAACCCCAGCGGCGCAGATCTAGGTACCAGGCCAGTTCCTTTCCTTTGGGAGACCGCTTGCTGGGAACCTCGAGACCCAGAGCACGCATGTTCTCCTCTAGCTGGGGCAGACGATGCTCACGCATGGAGCCTCCAGCCAGCTCGCCAAGGCTGGGAACAAGGAGGTCGAAGCAGTCGACCGTCAGGCCGGCGTCAGGGGAAGATGCAGACTGGCGCATGTAGAATGCCTTGATCTCGCGCGGATACTGGGTGATAAAAACCGGGACGGATGAGTCGGTAGCCTCGTCGTAGCCGATCTTCTCGGCCAGGCACTTTTCGTGCTCTGACTGTAGGCCAGCACCCCATGTCGGCTTGTGTTCGAACTTGTCGGCTATGGGTTCGAGGATCTTAATTGCCTCGCTGTAGGTAACCCGAGGCCATCTCTTGGTGGTCAGGAGACCTCTCCAGCGGCGATCCAGTTGTTTCTGGTCAACTAGATCGTTGAACGCGAGACGCTCCGCTGGATCCTTGGAGTCGACACGGTTCTGCTTGAGTTCCTTGGCAGCGTTGAGCTCCTTCAGTCCACGTGTAAGGGAGTTCAACATGCGTTGTGCCAAGTCCATAACCTCGTCCATATCATCAACAAAGCTCATTTCAGCCTCGAGCATGTAGAACTCGCTGAGATGTCTTGATGTATCGCTCTGTTCAGCACGGAACGTCGGAGACAGAGTCCACACATTGCCAAGCGCCTGTGCCAGGGCCTCGAGATGAAGTTGGGAAGAGACTGTGAGGTATTTGGGGTCACGGAAGAACTCGCCCGGTGAAGAGGCCTTGACTGCAAAAGCCTCGCCAGCGCCCTCGCAGTCAGAAGAGGTGATGATGGGCGGGTGTGACTGCTGGAAACGTTCTTGAAAGAAGAACTGGGTGAGGAGAGCAGTGGCATCAGAACGCAATCGTAGCATGGTGGAGTTGAGAGGAGTTCGTGGTCTCAGGTGAGAGATTGTACGAAGACTCTCAGGTGTCTGATACTTGTTCTGGATCGGATATGTCTGATACGTGTGAGTAAATATTCCACGTGGACACGGACTAGTTCATCGTACTTGAGGATCAGAATGGCCTAGAACTTCCACCTCTGAGACTTGAAGTTCGGCATTGGCAGGTGTCTTGGGAGCCTCTGAAGATTCTGTATTGTTTTCGGATTCTTTTCTAGTCTCATCAACCCACGTGCCCTTAAGACGAACAGCAGCACCGGGACGCATGCTAGGGAGATGTCAGTCAAGATCTGATACATAAGCTAACTGAGACGAAAGCTTAGTTTACATACTCTGTAGCCAAGCTCTTATCGACAACCACTTGAACCGGACGCATCGAAGATCCATCGGTGATGTCGATGAAGCGTACGCCAGAGCTCTTCCTCACTGATCTCACCCATCCAGAGACTTCAACATCTGGTACACGGGTTGACGGACCCCAGGCCTTCAGTTCTGCCACAGTTTTGATGTCCTTCTGGCACTCGCCAGGTACTCGAACCGAGTAGGGTCTCCTCTGAACCCATAATCTTCCCGTCCTCGGGACACTCGAGAGGCGAATTGAACGCATTGTGATAGGCCCAGAGCCGGAATATGCAAATACGAACTAAGTGAGTCTCGGGACTTGTCAGGCCTCAATCCACATCAATCATTGAGCCGCGTCTTTGAGACTCCGGGAAAGACGGGTCATGTGCGGAATGGGCAAAAGGGGTTTAGTCCTCTATTGTCGGTGAGAAGTGACGTCGTGGAGCTTGGATGCAAGGGATGTTGAGCTCCGAGATGGTCGTGGAGAATTTTTGGATGACCGGCAGATGACCCATCACCAAGCTCCAGGGTAGCTGAGATACGAGTGGAAAAACGAATAAGCCGTTGGGCGTCCGTTGGGCGGTTCCCTTCTGGGTAAAGCGGCGGATTTGAGGTACGCACCGCATCTGATCCCCGCTGCTGGGAACGCTGGGAGCTGACATGCTTACAGTGGCTGCAATAGAGCCCTGTAGCCCTGTAATCTAGTGAGGATTGGGTTCAAGGTTGCCTTGTGTGGGTTGCTCTGTGGGTGGTTTTACAGGCCGATCCCCGATCACAGATCACAGATGACGGCGCCGGCCTGTGGTTAGTGTGCGCAGGTGCACAAGCCGATGCGCCGGGACGGTCCTTCCTTGCTTAGAGCTTACCTTACATTACAGGTCCTGCCTTTTGTCCAGAAGTTGAGACGAAAGGTTGGAAGGTGCGATGCGATGACATCGGTACCCGCAACCCTACATAGACTGATTCAACTTCAACTCAACTCCACGTAACTCGTCCTCAACAATAACAGCAACAACAACTACAGCCCCGTTCATCTCCATCTCACCGGCGTGTCCGTCAGCAACTCATCGTCCCTCGTCCGAGACCTTCTCCCCCGTAATCACGTACTGCACCCACTCACACGCTCTTCTAACCACGCATCTCACGAGACAAGACACGGAGCAAGACATCCACCCACACCCACACCAAGCGTCCTTCTTTGCAACTAGTCCAAAAGCCAAAAGGCAAACTCACCGATCCTCTCTCCAATTTCCCAACCCCGACATCATTCGGGACGAGGAAAAAGAAAGCCTACACCGCATCCTCCCGCACCGTCTCCCGCCCCGGCTCCGGCTCTGTCTTAAACCGAGCATCGTGACTGGACTCTATGCGGTCTCTCATGTCTCACACATTCTGAGCCGATCGATTGCGCACCTCCTCACCCTTGCCGCCTCTCTCGCATAACATGTGGAATCGCCTAGTTACCGACCTGGCCAAGCCCAGGCGAGCCCGAGTCCCAACTCGGGTAGTCGCTGGGTTGCAACCCTCGAGTTTCCATGGCTTCAGCAAACGAGACACGGGTTTTGTCCCAATGCCCCCGGCTTTCCCACACACACAGTCAGTTTAGCCTCCCGTGTACTCGGACTCGACAAGCTGAGCCTCCTCGTCACGCACGCTCGATGACCCCACCACACACACGCACACGCGCTCTCTTGTCTCTTTCACAGCCGCTCCGCGACCCCGGCTACCATCCGCTTGGACACAAGCTTCGACCAGGCGAGATGAAGGGGTGCCACAGATCTTGATTCGCAACAATGTCCCGGCCAGCTGTGTCTCAGGCCCACCGATGGATATCGCTCTCTCTCGTCGACGGCCCTGGTCGTCCGTCAAGCTGCCCAACCAGCATGGCTATCTGCCCCGTCTTGAGATGGCGGCGCCGCCTGTGTTCCCGTGAGATCTCGCAGCTGCTCCACGGTTCCCGACAGTTGACGCTCAGTGTAGCCCACCCTGGTTCCGTCAACTTGGATGCCGGTTCCCCTACAGCCTGTGGTGGTGGTGACGATCTGGTACCCCCGGCCGGCGACTGATAGTCCCTAGTCCCTGGGGCCCTCTCCGTGATGGGTCCTGTCCTTGTCCCTGCCGTTGGCTTGCCTTAATTCGTGTGGCCCTGCATTTGTTTTGCCATGCCATGTCTGGGTCTTGTCTGCTGTCTGTACTGTCCTCCGGCTCGATGTGTACAAGAGTATATGCCTGTCGACAAGCGGCGGGACCATGGGCCATCTAAGCAAGCACCTACGTCTTCCCGTACCCATAAAGTCATGCCGCTTTCTTTCTGGTCCGCCCGTTCTTTGGCTTGCTGCCTCGCCTCTGGCTGAGCCTGTCCTAAACAAGTGGTTCAGATCTTGGACATATTGGGTCACACAGCCCAGCGGCCATCCCTCCCCTCTCGCTTGCGCCAGTTGACCGTGAGTGAGGTATTGCATCTTGTCTGGTGACAGACTCCTCCACCGTGTTGCTTTTTCAGACTCACTGCCCAGTGTGCATATAAGGGTCTCGCCGCCCTTTGCAATGAATCGATGTGCCTACTCTCTCGTCGTCACCCAAGTCACTGCCGTTCACTTCCTACTTCTTCTCCTTGACCTTGGAGCCTTCTTTTCACCTTTCTACCCAGCATCTTACTCTACTTGTATTATTGACTAGGGAGTATTGACTGCTGCCTCGTTGCTCGCAAAGATACTGCTTGCTTGCTTCCTGCATTACAAGTTGTTGTATACCCTCATCTTCCCAATGGCACCGCCGAGATCCAGCCGGGTACGGCCCTCAGAAGTCGCAGCCGATACCAAGAGGAACTTTATCCCACTCGTCAAGAAGAACTATGGCGACATCTTCCCACCCTACTCGTACCTCTACCGGCAGCCTATCGCACAGCTCGCTATCCAGCGCCAGAAGCCAAGTACCCGGCCGCCCACCTTTACTATCGAGGTTGGCGACCCGGTCATGAAGGCATTGACATACGCAGCCATGGATACGCAGGCGAGCGAAGCGGTTGGTGGCCCCAGAGTGCGTATTCCCTTTATCTGTGCCGCCAATGAACGAAGACCTGGGGGAGATTGGGAGACTGGCTGCGTTGGTTATGAGGAGAAGCTCTGCCGACGAAGTAACCTCTCGGCCACGCTGAACTCGCCCTGGCCCAACTCACCAGAACCAAGCAACTACCCCATCCCTTCCCAAGGCGGCATCCTGTCTGACGCCGTCGTGGTCTGCCGTGGACCTCATGACCGCTACGATCGGTTGGACAGCTGGTTTGACCTGCCCGTTGTGTCGGTACCACCAACGCGATGGCCGAAGCTCAAGGACAACGGCACCAAGTACTCGTTTGCGGAGGAACGCGAGATGACTCGCGATAAGCTGCGTGGCGCCCTCCGCATCTGCCTCTACAACGGCTACGACCGCGTGGTGATTGGCGACTTTGGCCTTGGCAATGGCTACCGCAACCCTCCCCAGGAGCTGGCAGAGCTCTGGAGGGATGTCTTCCTCTTCGACCCTGATCTACGTGGGCAGTTTTCTTACGTTGTTTTCGTATTCGAGGATCCCCTCCAGAGCACCGCGCGGCACATCCTAGACGAGATTGCCAAGAAGGAGAATGGCTCCAAGGGCAAGTCTCGGGCTGGATCTTCGAGCTCGTCAGGGTCAAGCAAGAGCCACAGCAGCAGCAGCAGCCATGGCAGTTCCCCGACCGATTGCCACATCTTTGAGCATGTCTTCAGCCCCGCCGAAGTTGACCGAGTGCTTCGGCAGCCCGATCCGCGATATGGACTCGGCATGATCACAACGTGATCTGGCTCCATGACAGGCAGACCAGACCAGGCTGTCTGTAGCCTTGGGCAGGGGTCCAAGACGAGACACAGAGCTTCTGCGAGGACTCGAGAGGATTCCCCGAGTTGGAAGGTAGCCAGGAGGGCCCGGCCCCAGAAGGCAACCGGGTTATGGGAGCCCTGGCGGTTATCCATTTTGAGGCCGACCGGACTGACGGGACCCTTGTGCGACGTTTCTTTTTCGACTCTGCTGCAGTTGTCCGCATTCTGGCGGTCAGCCAACGAACAAGGAAAGTTGTTGGGCGCTTAGAGGATGGCAGGCCCGGGGCCCCAGGTATCTGGAGCCGCGAGGGAGCTGATGCTGGTGGAGGATGGTCTGGTTACATGAATGGGGGGTGCCGCTGGCGGTTTAGTTGGTCGAGGTTGCTGTTGGCTGTCATGAGGCTTACGACATGTTTCTTTTTTTCTTTTGTTGGTGTTTTGGGGGGGTAACTTTTGGCGTCTTACTGAATGGGAAGTGGCCCTACCAGGCTGCTCTGGTCTGCACGACGACATGATGACTGCTGGGACGGGCTGGACTGGGCTGGGAAGGGCTGGGAAGGGTATCGGTGTTGGGTGTATCACATTCACATATCTCTAGCTCAAGTATCCAACGAGTTTTGTTCCCTTTACCTCGTGTCACACCCTGGTTCACCGTGTCAAGTCCCACAGGCCGGGGGGAGAAGCTGACGCTGGTGGATCTCATGTACGGATCGCCGGGGCTGAACTCGGCCGAGACGACCCCAATTGGGATGAGATTGCCGGTGATATCACCATGTTGGAGTGGTCATGGAGTTGCTGACAGAAGAGAAGTTGCTAGACGACCAACTCAAGCAGCCATTGACACTACATCCAGACATGCTGAGGCCTTCTACTCATTACCAACAACCACACTTGTCTACCTCTACTCGCTTGACCCACCCATCAGCTCTTGCCGACCAGGGCCAAGACGTGCTAGCCTCGGTCACAACGTGCACATGCGGGTATCCTCATGGCTTGTCTGTGGTTAGGGGGGGGGGGGGGGGGGGGGATGGAGGAGGTTCCAGGACGTGGGATATAGCTCAAACCATCCCACCACATCTGCACGCACGCGTTATGCGCTGGGGGGCGAATTTCTTATTGCCTGCCCTCGATTGACCGCCTCCCGGAGAGAGAGAGTTTGGGGGTGGTCTGATGGAGACAGGGGGGCGTGAAAGCTCAGCTTGACAGGGAGAGAGAAAGGGTTGGAATTCAAGATGTGAATGTGTTGGTGATGTTTGCAGGAGGATGGATGCGGAACGATGAATCTGACAAGCACTATCGACCAACAACCACGACACCCTCATGAGCAGAGTCTAGACTGTTAGGTAGGTACGTGATGTTTCCCCCCTCCGTTCTTCCCCGGTCACCACTACCAATGCAAGATAACGCATCACCCCGGGGAGAAAAGGAGGGGAGGGGGGGAAAGATGATGGGGCACACACACACACACACACACACACGTAAATACAACCACACTACTGCTGTACAAGGCTGCCTCTCCCCCAAGGTAGCAGCGCTTCGATCTGTCCCCTTGTCTATGTTACTTGCATATATACATACATACATTACCTACTTCTTTGAATCCTTTCGCGTGTAACCCGGGCGGGTCTTTAGCCGCGGCTGACCGCATGAGAAGAGATACTTACTGTGTTGTGTTGTGTTTTGTAAGAAGATGGGATGAAATATCAGAGGCAAAAAAGGAATGCGTTCTTTTTTCCCCTTTCTTACACGTGTGATATAGAATAACCCCGGTTTTCTCATACCTAGTTTCGACGCCAAGAAGCGAGATTCATGCCAACTTGACCTTAACACTCATGCTATAAGACTCTCTTCGTTTCTGCTTTCTTCAAGAAAATCTCCCCACCGCTGGGAGCAACATCGATCGTCTGTCCCCCTCTTCTCGCCCCCAGGTTGCACAAATCTCGATTGCACTACCCTGACACGGCAGGTTGCATCCGCGCTGTCTCCCGTCCTGCCACGGACACTGTTAGGATGGGCGGCGTAAAGACGGTGAGAGGGAAGCAAGACTGAGAAGAATATAGAGAGAGAAACAGCTAGAGTGATGAGGCTGGGTATTGTTTCAGACGTGGTCATGCCGACAGGCGAGGTGCAGATGAACAAGAGATGCTTTGACCGCCTGGGGACGGACTCAAACTCCAGGGACGGGGACGATGGACCGTGTTTGCTGTCGTGGATAGTCAAGTCATGCCAGAGGCCACACGGATAGACACAGACACGGGTGGCACCATGACGAGTCATGGGCAACGAAACGAACGAGAGAACCAGGGGGGAAAGAGGCATTTTTCTCGTCAAAACAGACATTGACAGGGTCTTTTCAGATATCCATGGATGGGATGGATGAGTCGTCGTCTCTTCTTTGTTCGCTAACCAAGCTCTGTTTCTTCCCCTGACTTTTGTATGGGTTTTCGTCTGTTGCTGTTTCATCCCATGCCATGACACCATGAATACACAACCGCTGCTCTCAGTATCAAATTCTATTACACTACACGTAAGCTTTTTTTCAACTACCAGTAAGCTGGTCTCAGTCCTGCAAAGTTGGACAAGGCTGCTGCATTCGAGTGCTCATCACCCTCCTTCTTGCGCTGTCCGCTCAACTATGCATCTCGTCAGTATTCACTCAGCTTTGATCAGTTGGATGTGTCATGACTAACCTCGAGCTGCACGCCCTTGTGAATGTGCACCAGCCAGTCCACGTAGCTCTGTGCCTCGTTGTTCCGATCCTCCACAAGCATACGAGCAAAGTCGAACTCGGCTCCGTCGATGCCCTGTCGCGCCAGCTGGATCGTCAAGCCCTTGGAACCGCGCATTGTGCGGAGGAACTCGATGATGTTGCGCACCTGCGCGTTGAGATGCGTCTCGAGCACTGGCAGAGCCGACGTGTACGGGTCAAGGCTCTTGAGAGAATCCTTGTCCTCGCCAAAGAGATCAGCGATCAGGTTGGGCGAGGTTTGTGCGTGAAGCCAGAGGAGGCATTGCTGGCCATTATCAACCAGGTAAACACCACCAGGCTCAACGCGTGAGAAGGATGTGCGGATTGAAGGTGGCACCTTCAGATGGCCCGTCTCAGGGTCGGCAAAGCCCTCTTCAGGCTGAAGGTTATGGATGGGGATCATGCGGGGATAGAGGTACAGGCTCAGCTCCAAAGCACCCATTGACCGGAGCATCCGGAGTTCGTGTACTCTGCGGTCAGAGTTCTCAACGCCGCCCTTGAAGGCACGGCACTTGAGGAGACCGAGCAGGTACATGCAGAACTCCTTCAATCTCTCCGGCATGACGAGCTGGCCAGGCGGGTGCTGCTGTGCTGCATGCTTCCTGTAGCAGGCAAGAACATCAATCGCCTTCTCTCCCAGCCAGTGTCGGATATCCTTAAGATTGCTAGAAGTCGTCGCCAACTTGGTGCCAGCCTCCTTGGCCAGCACCGAGATGACGGCGTCTTGGTCCACAAACTTGAGGCACTCACGGATGCCCTGCTCACGCGCACCAGATTCCTTAGAAGTTTCGGTCACGCTAGCAATGACATTGGAGCACCGCACACGGCGCTGGCCCGAGGCAGTGGTGTACAGGAGAGCAGACTGGAAGTGGGCATCAAGCTTGGCATCCAACTTGCCGTCGTAGCTGAATGTAACGCCCATCGCCTTGTCTGCGTCGATGACACCAATCTCGAGATCCGCGCCAAATGTGTGCTGAATAAAGTTGCCATGATAGGCAGAGACCTGGAGTCCGTTGGAGCAACGGACCTTCATGAGAGCCTGGTAACCAGTCTCTCGTGTCACTGCGTGAGTAATCTCGAGAGACAATTTCCGGCTGTCTCGTGCGGCGATGAAATTAGGATAGTAGAATGTTTCGCCGCCGGTCGTAGAAGCAACATGGCCTAAACATAAAGTCAGTTCTTTTGGTCCTATATTCCAGACAAGCTGGCTCACCAATTGTAGCAATGTCGAGGTAACCGCCTGAGGGAGCAGCAAGGAAGAAATCGGCACCAACGCCAGCGGCTGCCATCTTCTCGGCCACCTTCTTCCACGCTGGGTGCTCCGTCGTATACAGCTTCTTGTCGATCTCGCCGCCTGGGTGGTTACCGTTGTCTCGCATAAAGAGTCGTCCGGGACCCCAGGTTGGCAGGGCAGAGCACGATGCCACCACCTTACCACCCGTCTTCTCGAGGGCAGCGAGCGCCGAGTTAAGGGCAGCAAGGAGAGCAGGCTCGGGATTCTTGACGACCGAGAACATATCCGGCAAGCGCGTCAAGAGAGAACTGATGACATCCTTGGATTCATATGGATCAACAAAGAGACCCTCGCTCAAAGGTACAAAGGGGTCTTCGAGATCAGGCATGATCATCATCTGAGCTTGGTCCAAGGCGGGCTGGCTGACGTTAGTACAGCTACCTCGGCATGATATCGATACACTCACGTTGACGTTGTAGAAATGGATATCCTTGTCGTATGTTACAAAGCCAACCTTGGCTCCCTCAGGTATCCTCCGTTTCGCCTCTCCATTCTCATCCTTCTCCTGATCCTCGCCGCCGTACAGGGCAGCGAGAATTCCTTCGCAGAAGGCCTCTACATAGCCCTTGTTATAAGCCTCCTGGGTCACGTCGATCAAGAACAGCCATCGCAGGCCGACTGGCTCCCGCGTCCAGTACTCCTTGGGCACCACAAACTCCACCGTTCCTCGGTGAAGCTCGGGTCGGGTATCTCGATCGACTCGCACGCCTTGAGGGCTGGTCGCGCAGAAGTACTCTGGCGGGGTGTCGTTAGGATACGAGCAAAGGTTGCACACAAACTTGTTTCCACCAGAACGGAACATCATGAAGGGGTTCATATAAGCTCGGCATCGTCTGCATCGTGGGGGACCGGCTTCGCCAAAGTCGAGGATTGGAATGTCGGTTTCTCCGGCCTGGAGAGGAGCCAGCGGTTGAAGAAGCATACCGAGTGTGAGGCCTGTGGCTTGAAGGGCTTCCGAGGTCGCAGGGATGTTGTTGAGTGTAAGTCGGGTGTATTTCGGAGAAGAGTTGCCCTGGTCATAGGCGACGAACGAGACGGTTGCAGGCGGAGGAACATGTCGTTCGAAGGTAGGATAGACGTTCTTCAGATAGTGTTGTTGAATAGCATCTCGTGAAGCCGGCACGCTGGGCATGTCGTCGGGGGAGACCTTGGGCCCGCTGGTCGAGACAGCCGCGGTGTCGACGAAGCTCTCGCCAGCATTGGGTGAGATCGCTGGGATAGCAGGGCTGAAAGCAGGATTCGGAGGAGCCCCGTACAGGTTTGGGCTGATCATCTGAGGTGTGCCCATAGGGCTTGCACCTTGTCCGAAGCCAGGGGCACCTGGGACGTTGTTGTCGAGGAACTGCGAAGTCGAAGTTCCCTGCGCAGGCATGCCATTGAAGGCTTGCGAGGAACCTGTGGCCTCAACAGTATGGTATGCATGTCGGTCCTTCTTCTTTCTTCGTGCTGTGTGGTGTCCATCTCCCAAGTTCATTCCTCCCAGTTGCGCGGCCAGCGTAGCATCTTGAGACGGGGGAGCTTGGCCTGTTGGAGGAGGTCCTTGGGCCTGAGGAGGACCGTAACCGTATCCAGGAGCTGGGGCAGGCGACCCAGTCATCGGGGGAGGAACTTGTTGACCTCCATAGTATGGCGGCGCTCCGCCATAACCTGGCTGCGGTGTTGCTTGTTGCTGGTAAGGAGACGGGGCGACAGGCGGCTGGAACTGTTGGGCAGCGGGTTGCGAGGTTCGATTAGGGTCATTTGGGTCGATGACCTCGCCCTGACCAAGGGCGTGGTACTGGGCATAATCGGCCATGGTGACGATGCAGTGTCGAGGTGGAATCGGAGAGAGGATCGAATGCGTCTAGCTGTCTATCGGACGAGCATGCGCCCAGTAAAGGAGACGTGGGGCAACAACGGCGGACGGCACGAGCTCCGTGAGAGGGCAGAAAGAGAAAATCCGAGAAGTATTAGATGCAAAAAAGGGCAAACATGATCCCGTGTTCGCGTCGAAGCTGGCGGAATTCGATCGCCGAAGAAATCAAGAGTAGAAACGAAGTGTAGCTGGTGATGATCTCCTGCCTCGCTGGCCTTTTCTGGCGATGGTGTCGGTGTCCTTACGACCTTCTAGGAACGATCGTGTTCCGGGTCCCGCATTACTCTGATTGGTAAAGCGTGGGGTGTCGACAGGCGATAAGCACTGTACTATCGACTGTGTTCTATCCGCATGCATGGTCATGTGACTGTTCACATGCTTCGCTAAAATGGACAACAGGTTTCAGGTTCGCCGTTCCAGATGAGATTGATCGCCCTGGCGGTTGTTAACGAGTACGTATAGATCATTACATGGGTGGACAAGCGATAATAAAGCTTATCTTTATCGTTTACCTATCAGGAAATGCACATATTTGGTGCCTGTTTGACCACGGTTGGCAATGCCATCCATCCTTATGTCAGCGAACAGAGGCTCCTGCAGCTCTGATAACGCAAGAACTTTCTCACAGCGACTTTCTCCTCCGACACAAGAGATGCAAAAGTCGGTAGATGTCGAAGCCTGTGCCTGGCATAGATCGCTGAAACATCCGAGGCAGTAATCATGGCTGCAAGATGTGCGGATCGGCTCCTCTGCTTCGCTCCGACAAACTGAGCACTCTGCTTGGTTATTGGAGAGTCTCGTTGCAGGCTCAATCTTTTGGCTGATGACGATTTCCAAGGCCGTTTGATAATCTGCCTGTGATCCGCTGATGATACGCTTTGGGGTCGGCACGATATCGAAGGCTGCCTTGTCGTTTCCAAGACGTAACTCGAGTGTGTTGAATCCTCCCCGACAAGCCCATTGGAACTTCTCGGAAGTGAGCTCAATGACCTGGTCATTGAAAACCCTTCCTTGTGCAAGTATCGCAAGCGCGTTCGTCGCTCGCTTGTGGCTCTCTTCGGATCCAAAGAGCAGGAGTTGTGACTTCCGCCTGTTGGGTATGACGATGATACCATGATCATTCTCGATCTTTCTCAGCTTTGCGCGTCCGTCCCCATTCTTTCCCGAGGCTTGCGCTCCAGATATCTTCATCATTCTTCCTTGCCAACTCACCGCGGATGATGCGCTCCAGAGATTTCTTGGCTTGCGCTACACGCTGGCTGTTTTCACCCTCCAGCTTCAGGACGCGATATCCATTTTGAGGGGGATGAGCCACGAAGTAGACATGTTGCATCTTCCAAGCAGGTGTCTGTGATTCGAGCCGCCCACGTAGGACGTCGTATATCCGAGTCGACACCTTGAATTTGACCGACATCATGAGTTGAACAGTCAGCCTTGCAGCTTTACTGAATGACAGCGGCTTGTTGTCCAATAAATTTACAGCCTCTCTCGCATGAGACTCTTCGAAAAAGCGTACCTAAGCCTTGGCACGCTTACCACTGGAGTTGCGTGATACTGCCCACCCCTCCAACAGCCCAAGCTGAAGCAACATTGACTCAACGATAGTAGACGCGTGGTCTATATCCGCTTCGTAGCTTGGTCGTCCCAGAGTCATGTCACGGGGTTTGTGGAAATCCGGGATGTCCTGGCAGATCTGCCGCTCCGCAGCAGTCGCAGGCAAGTCCGTCAACATCACTGTCCAGGCTAATGGATTCCGCCGGTTTGTCCAGTCGGCGCATTAGCTTTGGCACTGCAGCCTAGTACTTTGTAAATTCCTGCTTTAAACCTCTCTTGAACCTTTTGCGCCACTCGTTCAGTTCCAAAGTCAAGCCAGGCTGTGCGAGTTGGCCGATGCCAAGAACAATGCACTCTCCTACAGTCAACTCGGTGGAGGCGTGAACCAGGAGGGCTAGGCACAGAAATTGGAATAGCCTCGATATCTGACGCGCCAGAGCTGACCCGTAGTTTGCTGCACAGAGTCTTCGCAAACGTGGGGTCCTCGACTTTGATGTCTGCGCTGCATCGGACTACGCTAGGCTGCGTTGTAACTCGCACGTCATCTGCCGAAATCACCACTTCCATGCTCGATAGTAACGCAGCCACTGAATTCTGGGTGCTGCCCAGCGGGAGATTATTGAGATGGACGGCAGAGAAGTCGGAGGGAAGGGAGATCTTGGAGGTCACTGCGCCGTCGTCGAACTTGGCCCACGCGCCTCCAAGCTCGCGGATCCACGTCGTGGGACCTGTCTTCCTGCCGTAGATCAACATGTCAGGTATAAGTTCAAGAAGACCATGGGCCAGCGTACATGGAGCAGCATCTCATGCGGTGCCTTCTCATCCAATCCATCCGTGGCATCGCTGTTCGAGTGTGCAATGGACATGTGTCCCCATTCCTACAGCGGCCCTTTACGAAAAATCGGCATCGCATTTGCGACTGCGGAGCAGGAATGGGCTCTTGAGCAACAGGTAAAGGGGCTGATGGCGTCGGCGATGGTTCGTGTGCAAACGGGCAAGGATATCGGGTGCAATTCCCACGTGCAAAGAACCGGCGAGGTACTTTCGGGTTCGCTTCTACCTACCTAGGCCAGGTGCCATGGGGGGTGTTTGAATATCCCCAACTATGTTAGCGTACTGACTGTCCATGTTATCGACCATGTCGAGGATGATGGTCGCAACAATAGAGAACGCGCTTCGGTACTTGAGCTGTTGGACCCAGGCAGGCAACAAATGAGGGGTTATACCTCAACTCGTCCGGAGAACGCCAGTGAGTGGCTATTCATGCATATTAAGAGAAAAGAGTTGGCCGGGTCATCTTTTCGCTAGCCAGTTAGTTGTAGCCATCGCGAGGCTGCGAGCTGGAACGCCGGTGGCTCCGGACGCCAACACTTTCAGTTACGGAGACTTCAGCTTCGCCTTTGATACTCGATTTGGACCGACTCGACAATTCAAGCCCAATAATCCAGTATATCTCTATGCAAAAGCGTTGCCAATGACTTTATAGTAAACCAACGTGGTGGGTGGTCGACCCCGCTCTACTCTACGCCAAATCCCATCCTTCCAGATCATATTCGAGCGAGTGCGCTATACACATTTATCTCCCCTGTGCGCGTTTCTCATTCAATGAGTCAAACATAGGATGCTGCAGTAGTTCCTTGGCCGTCTTCCTCTTCTCGGGCAGCCACTGGAGCATACCGGAAGCGAAGTCGAGGAATTCCTCTTTCTCGTCGCCGGCCAGCTCCGTCACTGTTTCTGCAAGCCTTTTCCCACCGACAAGATCCTTGCGAATAATGTTGTCTGTTTCATTGGCGTGTAAGTGATTCTGTCAGTATGAGTGCCGTGCTGGCTTACCGTCGTTATCGAAAAAAGGACCGCCCCAGAACTCATTCATAGTCTTGCACTCCTGGCCGCGGGAATTCTTGGTGGGCTTCTCCAGCTGGTGATTGCGAAAGAATCGTTCCCTCTCTATTAGCTCTCGGGGAGGGTCGCCCAGGAGGGAGACCATTTGGGCGAGGTGGACATGTGCGTCGTATTCATCATCCTCGCCGGCGGGCCGGTTGAATATACTAACGTCTTCAAGGAGGTTCCACATCTATCGGAGTCAGTATCTTCAGTGAGAAATTTGGCCATTCCTATTTACGAGGAGACCAAGGTTCCAGATGTCGGTGCTGTACGTCCACGGGCAGCCGAGCAGCACCTCCGGTGCGCGGAAGCGGTGAGACTGTATTGCAGAGAGGTGGCCGTTGCCCTTAGCTAGTCCAGGAAAGGAGAGATTGAAATCAGCGAGTTTTGGGAGCAGTCTGGTTCCTTTTAATGGGCCAAAATCACCCTGTGACAGATAGGTTATACGGCCGTCCTCAATTCGAAGGTGTCCGGGCTGTGGATTCTTCTTTTGCGATTTGACGAAGTCGGCCAGGACAGCATCATTCTCGATCGTCACCATGATATTGTCATCTTTGATATCTAGTAGCGTCATCAGTGACACGCATTCACCAAAGTTGCCGTGAGCCCTTGCCAGTGTGAATGACACCGCATTTGGTATGCAGAAAGTCCACGGCCTCGAGAAGGCAGTAGATGAAGAATTTGAACAGGGGTGGTGCTAATCTCTGACGCCGTAATCTGTGCTGGAACTGAAATAACGTTTCGCGCATCGGCGTGTAGACGAGACAGGAGTGTGTTCCCTCAGGTCTCTCTAGTTGAAACTCGTCGACAGGCGTCCGAAGGAATCCTAAGCCATCGTGTGACGCATCGGCATTGGCGATGAGTTTCGAAATTTTTATCTCCCATGCAGCATTTGTATCGAGCGAAGGGATTTTGATACTGACATATCGAGGAACAAGCGATCTCCTCCACTTCTTACTGATGGGGCATATTAGCCTGGAGGGTTCGACAAACGGGCGAGACAGGGAGCTGTATACAAGCGGAGGTTCTCTGCCAACCAGACAGTGGAGCCGCCTCCGTAACCAAGCTTGACTATGGTTTTATATCTACTGTCCAAGACCTCGCCGGACCGCGTTGGGTGGAAATATTTGAGCCGATCGCCAGGGAGTAGCTCCTCCTCGATGGGCTCGTCGATTGTATGACGCATCGACTTGAGCTGAGAGACTGACAGGCGTCTATACCACAAAGACGGCAACACAGGGCGCTGTTTATGCCAAAGGGCCCGCGGTTTTGTAATGATCGATGCGTTTACCATGCTTCCTCAAGAAGCGCGCGCTCTGGGTGTGATGTGAGCGTGGCCGTGAACTTGTCGTGAAGCGGGCACGCTATTTTAGGGGCGTCTCCCCATCCTACTGCAGGGAAAAGCGCACAGCAGTCTCCGGATGTGTGGGGCGGCTTCACTTCTACGGCGCTTATCAGCCACCGTCTATGGAGGATCACACGAATATCACCGTGGATCAGATTCATAGATCCCAGAGCTAACGTTCGCTCAGGGAGTTCCACAGGTCCGTTTAATCAGGCCAACATCTGCTGCGCCTTCCACCACTGGGCCAAATATACGGCCAAAGAGAACACAATGAAATCGGAGAAGTCCAAAGGCTTAACGTCGGAATCACCGCTCCAGGTTGTATCAGGCGTGGACTCCCTGCCGTCTGTCGGTGGCAGTTATTCCGGTAGGGAAATGTAGGCCAGATGCTCAGGTGTCAGTCTGTCGTCGCACTTTGATGAAGACTGACTGGACAGAGCATCGCCTTTTTGTGTAGCCTCGTATTCTGGCCAACCACTACCGTGACAATTGCGAGCTGGGGAGCCTTTCGTAGACGATGTTGCGGACGCACTAGCCGTGCGATGACGCCGTGCCGTTTCAATCGTCTCGTCAACAAAATAGCACTCGGATTCGGCCTTGATTCCGTTACGTCGAATCATCATTCTGTTTCAGCATCTCTGGTACGCTTGATTCCTTGATGAAATCCGGGCAATGGATATCTAGATGATGAAACTCAAGATGCTTGGCCGAGTCAAACTCCACATCACATCGTAAGTTCGGATGAGGGCATGACGCCAGCTTACCGGCCTCGATATTTTGGACACATACTCTGTAGTGACCATGGGCATGATCCCTCCATGAGTATTTGTCTAGGGACTGACGGAGTCGCACGTCGGGCTCCAGCGACGAATCTGCCATGCAGAATATGCAGTAGCCGGCAGTGTCTCTGGACAAGCAAGATGCGATCGACAGTGGTCACTCCATTGAAGCTCACCAGCAACTCACTCGTTACACAGGAAACAGAGCTCGACAAAGCCGCTTTGCGACTTCTTGAAGCAGTTGTAGACGTGTCTCCAATCATAGGTGGATTGCGCGTAGTTGGCGGCGTGAGCAGATCCGGGTAGTTTTCGGCGGCGCGCTGTATCACCGCATTGACACAGTCTTGGTTCCAGGCCTGGTCGAAAGTCTACTTCTGTTTCTGCGCCGCACCAAGCAACCATATCGCGGAGTGCCCTCAGACCGGTTGGGCTCCGCAAAGTGTCAGTTTCAAAGAGACTCATTGCGAGCCGGTCCCGTTCGGGCATCAGAAACCTCACACGGTTGAAGAGGCTCCTGTGATGGCATGGCGAGTCGTAATCTGGGCCGGTATGGCTGAACCTTCTGCCATTTTCGGAGTTCTCTGTCGGCCAGCTTTCGTTTCTCCGCATAAAGCTTTGTGCGGCGGGAAGCTGATTTTATCGCGCTGTCCCAATAGAGCCGTGAGCTCCTCCTCAATCGCTGCGAATTCAGGGCTAGACTTCAGTGCTTCCCTTTCTGCCGCTGGAAGAGACTGTACCAGCTGCGGGTTTTGTGCCACGGTCAAGCCGCGGAAAAGGTCATTGGCGACAGTGCGTACTTTTGTGCCAAAATAGCTACCTTGACCATCCGCACCACTATTGTTTGGCTGGTAGTGGTTATTGCAAGTGTCCGGGTCTTTCTGGCCTGCATGTTTCATTCTCTGGGCTAGGGAATAGAGCTGGTCCAAATGACGATGCAAGCAAAGCTGTAGGTAGAGGATAGATGGAGAGCGGCGACGAAGTATATACCAAGCGGTAGGGAGTAGGTAGGGGGCGAATGCGGTCGGTCGCAGCCTTATATGCACAAGGAATCAGAACGTCAAACCCCATGGCGAGGTGGCAAGAGCAATTCGACACCCCTGCGCCATTCACGGCGTGAAAGCCGAGCATCAGATGCTAAGGCGTTCAGAGAATGGAGGGTACCAGAAGCCTGGCTCATGAGCCAACCGGCACTTATCACCGCGCCCCTGGCCGCGGTGACCGGATCCTCAATCATGGCGAAGTCGCATAAAGTCAATACGATACTGCGTAAGCGCAGGGTTATGTTGGCTGTGAATGGACGGGCTCGCATGCATCCTATCGGAGGGGGGGTTGAGGTGATTCAAGTCTAAGCATCACGGAGCGAAGGTGATGAAAGCCTGAGCAAGAGCGGGGAACCGGCACGGCCAGCCGTGATATATATCACGTGACCTTATTAATACGGCCGGCCTTGCTTGTACGGGCTCCTGCAAGAGCGGCGTTGCTGACTAACGGAGCTTGGGGGCGGGCTGTCTGAGTTTCATGGAAGACTACCTAGGTAGCTACCTTAGAAGGCGAATATGAATCCATCACCTTTTATACATGATCGAAATATGTATTCAGTTGGTGATACAACTTCACATGTTATGTTGTCATGGGTAGGAAAGGAGTGGGAATCTCGGAATCTGGCCAATATGAGAGGGACACCGGTGTCTCGCTTCTCTTGGACGCCGTGACAGGAATGCCATTGACTCAGCTGCACCTACAGACTTTAAACGGGCATAGGAAATGGGAATCTGGAATGATGAAGAATTTCAAAGCCAGGCTAAAGCTATGCCTAGTTGCTAGTAATGTGCAGTACAGTTATCTCTTGACCGAGAAAGCGTGTGGATGGAGTAGGGTAGCAAGGCTGCCAGGACAAGGTTCAAGGCGAGTGCAGAGAAGCCGGCTGCGATGAGTAGTGGATGAATGCGAGATATACATAATGAATTAGAGATATATGGGTATTACCGTATATCTGGTGCCATTTTCAATCTATTTTGCCAGCCTGAAAGCCGTGGTGTTGGCTCACACCCAGATCGCACGCTTCACGATGCCGCGCCATGCCCCTCACCTGACGTAGTCACCCAGTCGGGCGGGAGTAGAATGGTGAATTCCCAACTGACAATAAAGACACAAATTGCCATCGACAACAAAGGAAACTGGATACCTAGACCGTGCGACCGATATTTTACCCAAGCCAAATATGCTGGCGCATGTTGGTGTTGAATCTTGGGCTGACCTGAACATTTGCACGCGCGGCGCGTCCACGCTGCAACATTGTTGATGGGTTTGCGTGCTCATAGACGTGATGAATGCGCAATTTTGTGAAAGTAATGAAAAATAGACAGGACATTCAAGTAAACTTCATTCACGCAAACATCTATGAAGCAGAGTTGCAGGTGGTGAGGAGGGCAATCTTCTGTCGTGCTCGTTTGACGCCTCCGACCGTGTAAGTCGTGATGCGACATCTCTGCGCTCTCAAGAGGCAACGGAGCGCCTCTGATTGACAAAAAAATTGCAAAATGTTTTCAAGTTGCATCCGCGTAGCCCAAGACCCCCAAACGAACTAAAATGACTCAATGGCGTGATGTGCGGCGGGTTGACGATCAGGCAGTCGTGGGATGCGGATAGCTTCAGGTGCCGGCGCGCGATGTCGCGATTCAACACAAAAAGTGACTTTGGACGATAAGGTCGATATCACGGTCAAATCAACACGGGACAACTCGAAAACTCGAAAACAAACGTCGCCGAGTCCTCTGAAGACACTGACGAGCTCCTCAGGGAGACAGAAACTGCTGTACATGTCGCAATTCGGAATGCGACAACGAGCATGGCTCATTCAAACGTGCCGTGACGGCCAGTCGACGGCCGCGGTGCTTCAACTATCACGCGCAAGAAACCGGTGAATCCTCCCCCTCATTTCAGACGCGGAAACTCGCCGCAAACTCGCAAGAACACGGCAAGAATGACTCATTTGGATCGTAAAGGAGGGTGCGCGAAGAAACGAGAGAATCGAGGGAAATGGATGCTCGGGGGCATGAGTTGCTCTCGCATTCTGCCAGACTCTAGATCACACAGAGGTACACCTCACCCGAGGTGATGTCTGGACCGACCAATCAAAAAAATGGTCACAGGCCCAGGCATTATTTTGGCATTTTTTGAGTGCCCCGATTTTTAAAAGGTGGCATATCGCGGTCTGAGGAGCTAGGGGCCTTCTTGGCATCGCCCACCTGGTGTGGCTGAAGCTCATTTGTGCAGGAGACCGATGATGCACTGGAGTTGTGCACGCCCCGCAGGCCAATCCGAGGGTTCGAAGCTCCCTTTGTGCAGGGCTGATGCATCTTGTGCAGACACGGGTGCAAAGAATGCATTGGCCTTTGGTGTGGCGCTAGATGCCCCTCTTCCCAATCGAGGAAGGTGGGTCTGTGGCAGGTGAGCACGGGCGGGTAAAGAGGTTGCAAAGTTGTAAGAGCAGGAGCAGAAGTCTAGAGCCCAGAGAAAGAGCTACTGATTGCGGTCCTGCCCCCGCCCGATATATAAACATGCCCCGTCCCCTCCACGCGCCCGACGAGATCGTTCTGCTCGACTCTTGTTCTTCAGTTCATCATACGCATATCAAATCTCTCGCCGAGTCTTTCATCTTTGTCGCCTCTCTGCCCATCTTCAGACGCATTATCTGCCTTCCTTCTTCAACCAACACAACTTACAAACCTTCACCATGCCTCCCAAGACCGCCGCCGCCGCGAAGAAGTCTGGCCACGCCAGCTACCAGGTGAGCCCATTTGTCTTTTGAGCGCGGTATTTTCTCTTGGATAACTTGCTGACTTTTTCACTCAAGGACATGATCACTGATGCCATTGTCAACGTATGTGGATTTTGAAATTCTCTGTTCCTCGGCGCGTCTCTCGTTGCGCGCCCACCACGTCGCTCGGTCGCGGCTTGAAGCCATCGCCATGCGCGCCCGCCCGACCTTCTGTGTCGCGCTCTTTGTCTTTCGCAATGCTTTTCTCTTACTGACTTGTCTTTTTCCCATTCAATAGCTCAAGGACCGAAAGGGCTCTAGGTACGTTCCTATCTTTCTTTTTTCTTCTCTCTGGCAATGCAATCCAGCTGTCGCCGCTCCCTCCCTCTCCCACACTCGGTCGCTGACTCGTCCCACAGCCGTCAGTCCCTGAAGAAGTATGTCAAGGCAAACAACACTCTCAATGTCACGGACAACATGTTCGACTCGCTCTTCAACAAGGCCCTGAAGGCTGGCGTTGACAAGGGCATCTTCGAGCAGCCCAAGGGTCCTTCTGGTGGCACCAAGCTCGCCAAGAAGCAGCCCGAGCCCAAGAAGGAGAAGAAGCCTGCTCCTGCGCCCAAGAAGGAGGCTGCCGAGAAGGCTCCCGCCAAGAAGCCTGCTGCTAAGAAGGCTGCTGCCCCCAAGAAGGCCGCCACTGAGAAGAAGGCTGCCACTGAGAAGAAGCCCGCTGCCGAGAAGAAGGCTGCTGCCGAAAAGCCCGCTCCCGCAAAGAAGGCTGCTCCTAAGAAGGCTGCCGCCGCTGCCACTGAGAAAAAGGCTCCTGCTGAGAAGAAGGCCGCCGCGCCCAAGAAGGCTGCTGCTCCCAAGAAGGTGTGTTCCCTTTATGCAATTTGACCTCGATCTGTGCTGACTCGACCCAGGCCGAGAAGGCTGAGAAGGCCGCCGATGCCCCTCTCACCAAGACAAAGACTGGTCGCGTCACAAAGCCTGCCAAGGCTGCCCCCACAAAGAAGGCTGCCGTGTCGAAGAGAGCAGCAGCGCCCAAGAAGGCTGCTGCCTCCAAGGCATAGAAGCATGCCTCTGGCACCATTGATCCTTGTTAATGACGGCCATGGCGTTCACGGTTTTGTTTATGGTTCGGACACGGAGAGTAAGGCACTGGGTTTCTACTGGGTTTTGAACGAGAGCGCGGGTCTGTTGATTGTTTGATTGCACGCGTGCACAGAGACACCATTCACATCCTCGGTCGTCTTCGTGCAAGGAGCGAATGACGCGCCGAAGTGGAAGGTCATTCTCTCCAACGCGATTATGGCACTTGTATTATATCACACATGACATGACACATTTCATGGCGTGTCGGTTATGACGGTAACGCGAGAATCATGGTCGGTTGGCGCGTTTTGGAGGGGCGGAAAATCCTGAGGAAGGGCTGCGAGGGAAGTGATTCGGAATACCACTGCCACTGTTTATAGTTCATGATTTCAATATGAAGCGACACGTATATTTCATCTTTTGTCTACGATTTTTGATGTGAAGCCTTTGGAGTTTGTGCGTGTGTATGCCTGACGCGTCTTGTTAGGGTTTTGTTTACGTGACAGTCAGGCTGAGTTGCGACGAAACGTGTCTTGACTCTTGTCAGGGCCATCACGTGGGTCCAGCGCTCAATTGCCGTCATAGGTCTGGAATATGAGTTTATCAAGAGCCTAGACGGAATCAGGGGCTGTTAAATTGGAATGCAAGAGTAGTTGATCCCTCAGTCTTGGCGATTACGCGTGTGTCAAATGAAGGAACTGCTGATAACCTTGATGGAGGTGGGAGCTTGGGATCGTGAACTGCGTGTAAGTGAACAGCACCAGTTTAGTGACTGAGTGAGCTAATCAACTCTAGTGAAGCTATGAATGTCATGGGGTGCAAAATATCCCTCGGATGAGTTCGCCAGCCTTGAGCTCAGGTGTCCTTAGCCTTGGGTGAGCTGTTGGACATTGCTGTGATCCCGTGGCCGAGTGTGTCGCTGACCGGCGCTGAGAGGAGCGAGATGTTGTCGGCTGAGTGGGGCTACTAGTTGGAATTGAGATTACAATCCACACCCGTGGCGTGTGAGTATGGGCATGAACTATCAGCCCACTTACACGATAAGATGCTCAGAGTTGGTGGACAAGGCATTGGAACTCATTCAAGAGCCTGGAGGGATGTCGGTAAACTTGCTCATAAGCTAAGCTTTGATCGACAGCTTCCCGTCACATCAGAAGCTGCCACGCATTGTCAGCAGAGCCAGCGCCAACTGGTCAGTGTCATGGCTGAGAGCTGAAGGGGTGGGTGTGAGAAGGTGAGGGGATGTTGAAACGTTGTTCGTCATCCAGCTCACGTGCCTAACCTCTCAGCCCAAGATCAAAGTACCTTTTACTTCCTCTTCGTCCAGATCCCCATTGCAGAAGCTTGACAGGTACGTACCTTCCTTGTAGGGAAGACCCAACGTCAGCGCTGCCAGCAAGCACCGTGAGGTGCCCCTCCTCCCACTTGAAGCTCCCGGATGGCCCGTGCTCTCCGTGCCTACGAGGCAGGTACCTACAGCCAACCAACCTCTACTGCGTAATGTATCCTCTCTCATCCCGTCGCCGTTGTTCAAACTCCGTTGTCTGCCCCCCCTGGTCGGGCTTCTATTCTTCCCCGTTTTCCCAGTCGTGCCACGGCCCCCTGACGGTGACCCGATCCCGCGCTGACAGAGGAGGCACGGCCACCAAGAGTATACGCAAAAAGCCCCCCCAAGGCGCTGACGGCCCAAGCCCACTTTTGGTTCCTAGGTGCATCATCAGCGGCATCGCCAGATCCCCCCCGACTTTTACGAGCCTTGGGCCTTGACCGATCGTTCCGGGGGCACGTTCTGCGGTATAGATTCTGGCAGCCTACAGCACCGCGACTCAGCCTACAACATCTACGCAATCAATCACCGGCCTCGTCATTTTCACACTTCTTTCCCATTCCTGCTTATTCCATCACCGCCTCACCTCCGCTCTGCTTTCTTCTCTTGGCCGCCCAACGAGCTTCCTGCCCGGCTGTGCCGAAGATGGCAGGCAGTCTCCGTTCGCAAACATCTTGACCTACCACCACATCGAGCTCCCCTCCGACATTCCCGCGAGGCAAGTGATAAGCTTGAATAGCGCAGAGAAAGACGAAAAAAGGACGACCGCAGAACCCGAGGCGCCGCGCCAGTGCTCATCATGGCTTCGTCCAATCCATTCCGCAAGTCCGTCGTTGCCGCAGACACGGCTACATTACAGGGCATAGCCTCGTCTACTTCAACCCGCTTTCCCCCCCTCCATTCGATAGACACCTCGTCGAGCCGACCACCTCCAACGAGTTTCCAGCAGGTTGACATTTCGACGTCTGACTCACAATCGAAAACCTCCAAAAAGGTCCGCGTCCTCTCTCCACCGCTCTCCCCCGATTCGCCAGAATGGGCCTTTGCGGCACCGTCTTTCGAGGAGCATGGCTCCATGCAGCAGAAGGGTGATGACCCGTTCGACGCGACCTCTACCGATGATAGCGATCGCGAGATGGTATCGGCGTTTGCCCGGGATCAAGACCGTAGTGGCGGTCAAGCTCCAGGCAACCCATTCAGCAAGACGTTACGAGATTTGGAGTCGCCGGCGGCAGAACGAAAGCTTGAGCAGGAGCGGAAGGAGGAAGGGCATGCGCTCAAAGCTGCCAACACGGCTCGGCGGTCCTTGGATGTGAATTCGTTCAAGAGATTGCTCATGACCGGCAACTCAGGCTCGGAGAAGCCCTCATCACCACTAAGGATGCGCCAATCGATGCCTCCGCCGGCAAGAAATATGGCCGACTCCTCTTCTGTCTCCCTGGCATCAACGCAGGATAGCCTCAAAGACGCACTGACACCGGGCAGCGAGATGCAAGAGGTGTCGCTCATAGCCCGAGATGCTTCGGATACCCCGGAAGACGACATTGAGCGCAGTAGCTTCTCTGACTCGAGCACATCGCTTCAGATTGGCAGAGGAAAGAAGCCACCACCACCACCCAGCTCTCGACATGGCAAATCGATCAAGCTGGATTTCATCGGAGGCCAGCCAGCCCCGGAAGCATTGGCATCCATGTCACAGTCTGACATGAACAAGCCCCTACCGCCGGCGCCTGTTCGAAAGAGCTTCGAAGATAGCCATGAGTCACCATTCGATCAAGAAGCAGCGGGCAAAGTCCCCGATGTCAACGTCGAGAACAACCCTGCGTCTCCGAATGCATCTAGGAACAACCAGAAAGCGGTCCCAGCGCCGCCGCCACGAAGGGGACATGCCAGGGGGGAGAGCAAGGCATTTGCTCCTGGTGGCTCTAGTATAGGACAGCAGGCGCTTAAAA
Source organism: Ascodesmis sphaerospora (assembly GCA_027569015.1). NCBI lineage: Eukaryota > Fungi > Ascomycota > Pezizomycetes > Pezizales > Ascodesmidaceae > Ascodesmis > Ascodesmis sphaerospora. The sequence continues at coordinate 154,294 of JAPPUR010000025.1, read as the reverse complement.
ACCATAACGGGAATCTATCACGGTCATCGTCGATGAGATCCCAGAGCAACCATGCTCGCCATGACTCTCACGCCCCGGCTCCTCCACCACCACCACGAAGGTCGCACCACGGCTCGAGGCAGTCAACTCAGATACCAGCGGGAATGGCATCCAATCTCACTAGAAACGTGAGCCAATCATCGTCATCTCCAGCGTTGTCACCAGAAATCGATACAATTTCGACGCCGACACACCACCAGCCGTCAGTGGAACCAACACCTCCTCGGGAGGCCCAGCCTGGAAGTTATCAGGCTGGAGTGACCAAGTCATGGGCTCCTCCCCCGCCTCCAGCGCGCAACGCTTCGGTGCGACGGCCTGCTAGTATCCGGAGCGTTGACAGCACAAGCCGACGAGTTTCGTTTGAAGCAAAGCCTCACGGTGGCATAGCGCCGCCTCCCCCACCTCGGAGACAGAGGGGAAGCAGTCGCGGCAGCATAGAAGAACCGCCGAGGAGAACAAGCATGGAAGGAGTTGCCAAGACACGGTCGAGTCAAGTTCCTGAAGAGGAACCTTATGATGCGGCGGCAACCATCAGCGCCGGTCCCACATCTCCGCAATCGGCAACTGATGCAGGGAAAGGTGCCAACATCCTAGCTGACCTTGATGCCCTGCAGAGGGAGGTGGACGCACTGCGGGGGAAGCTAGGGTGACGAGACACGAAGTAAGGGGATGCAAGCTGTTGTGGACATGCAGATGACGCTGTACGTTGCAGCGCTGAGAGAGTGTGGATGCCGGCTTTGGAAGCGAGGTACGGTAATGGAGGGAGGCAGCCGACGACGGTAACTTGACAGGCGGGCTGGAAGGCGTTCTCATGGAAGGGATTCTGACACTTATAGAGATATTCGATCTGGGTGTGATGTTGAAGGATGGCGTCTCACAGGGCTTGTATGAAGTATTGAAGATGATTATGTGATGACGTCTGCCCTGAGGGTGTTGGGCCGTCAGGAAAGACAGCTCAACCTTGTACTCACTTGTCCATGGACGATGACGATGGTGGTGATGGTGGTGAGGTTGGCCCTGAAGATGGGCGATCTATCATTGCTCCCGTGCCCCCCCTTCTGCCCCTCCCCCACTCAGCCAGCCATCCACCCACACCAAAGGGACCTGACGACTCAAGAATCAGGGCCCATCTTTTGACTGCATGTGGTGACCCGAAGGATCCGTGACAGCCGTGGCCGAGCGGCTGCGCAGAACGGGCAGATGACCCGCGCAAAGCCCGTCTAACGGTCCGACGGCGCTTGGGATTGGGGGGAAACGGTTTTCTAGCCATGTTCCTCGGTCAAATGAATCCCAAGGTTACGGGTCAGCAACTGCGGATACATGTACCTTTTTTTTCTGCTGTGCAGTGCGGCACGATAAACAAAAAATCCCACTTTTTTGCGGTACATATTACTATGCGTGAAAATGCGTGATGTTGCATTGGGGCGGCCAATATACTAGATGTGACTTGTTCGGAGGAGGGAGGGGGAGGGCAGACTATCGAAGCACAGGGACAGCCCCATCTATTCACCCCTACAGGGTATGATCTTCCCTGCGCCTAGGGGAATTTCCAGTATGATTTCCGGGACGTGGGATCTTCTTTTCTTTCGAGAAGCTCTCTGTTGGAGGGTGGAGGGGCAAAAAACAGAGGGGAACGAACGAAAGAATGGACGAACAAGGATTCGTGATGGAGGGGGAGGGGGGGCGGCGCAAGAGAGAGTTGGTGTCCGTCCCACCTTTTTGATCAAACTCCTCTCCCCTCCGCTTTGTTTCCATCCCAGGCGAAGCGAGCGAGGCGAAGCGGGCGGATGTGTCGGTGAGGGAGGCACTTGGAGGTGAAGGTCTAACGCGTTCGTTTGGCATGTCTCTCTAGTGGGTGCTGGCCGTTGCCGAGACATGTAGAGTCTGTTTTAGAAAAGAGAAGAAAAGCTCGGCATGTGATGAGTGGTGGTGATTTGTGTAAGACGCCCTTCCTGACTAATAGACCGTTAGCTACACACTCGAAAAAAGTGAGGCCCGGCGTCAAGTGTCAGGATTCTTACTATCTACGCTGTACCTACCTATAACAGAGCAACGGACCCCCTCTTTCCTCTCTCTTGTTCCCGGGATCATGAGGAGGGAGGGGGGGGGATCAAAGCCGAGAGAAGAAGCGGCAGCGCAGCAGGCAGTGAAACGGAATCGTCCCACTCTGGCCCAAGTGGGTTCTTCTACCCTTCCTCTTTGTTTCCCAGCGAGAGGGAAAGAAGGCCTTCCATCACCGAGCGACCCCATCACGACAGCCCCCGGGTCGGGTCGCACTTGCTCTTTACACACGCGCGCGCTCGCTCACTCACTCACCTACCTTGCCTTACCAATCTATCGTACCTGCCTTACTCTATCCCATACCTACTCATTCCTTCCTCTCTCGAAATAACCCTTGCTCCCTGCAAGTACAACAAAAGTTGGCTCCAGCTTTCCTTCCCCTCCGTCATCTTATCCTCTCTTGTTCATTCTTCGACGCTTTCTTCATCTTACCTTACCTTTCCATGCCAAACAAATCTCGTTTAATCAGTTCGCCTTTGTTCCTGTTGACCACTTCGGTGTCCCCGTTTGTCTGTATTTAAAAAGCTTCCGCTGGGACGTCCAAGTTCCCTTGTCTACTACATATCTCTCTCTCGTCTTTCACATCCACACCCTGGTCTTATTCTTGATCGTGTCTCTTTTTCCCCTCTTCGGAGCATCAGCAAACTATCAGCCCTAAAAAAGAGCAAAAAAAAGAGAAAACCATGTGCTACGCAAACCTCGGAACCCTCATCTGCCAGGCCTGTGGCCGCCGCGTCGGAGAACAGCCCGTGGGAACTACGCCCTGCCTCGCCGGCTGCGGCAAGTACGTCTCGAGGGTCACGGGCGCCGTCGTCAGGGGCGAGTGCGGCGTCTGTAGCGAGGCAAAGGAGCAGAGGAGCCAGTTGACCATGAGGCTGAACAGGGCGTTTGGCAAGTAGGGTGCGGCTTGGGGGGAGGTGGTGCAGATGGTAAGTGGACTAGTGGTACTTGACTTTGGAGGTCCGAGCTGACATTGATCACGAAAAGGTCCTCTGGAGTCTACAAGAGAAGAAATGTCTCTTGGTACTCCTTCTGAGGTCGTCATCATCGTCAATTCTACAAGTTGACATGCAAAAGGGGGGTAGAGATACATCCCCCTCACCAAACCCCCTCGACATACAACCAAACCCACCTACATATTACGCTTTACGACACTCACGGCTTCACGACTCACGGCGGCGTTCGGGGCATCGCATCTTCCATCACCCCCTAAGCCTTTCTTTCAACAGGGATACGATACCAAACGGGCGAAAGGGGAAAGTCTGATGGAAACACGGAGGGCGGCATTTTGTGCATTTCATTCCGGCAGCAAGCATGCATTTTCCATTTCCAACCATGTTCATTTTCTTCTTCTTTTCCTTTCTGGGACCTCTTCTTCCATACATACCCTTGTCTGTTACATCAATCGAGAGACTCGACCATCCAAGCTTTTGGCTGCAGCTCCCCCCGTGTACGACGGTGTGGAGTTGCGCCCATCGTGAGACAATGTGCAAACTGACGGTGTATGTCAGACTAACGTGACGTCGATATCCCAGGCAAGTTTGACCTGGCCCATGCCACGAGGCACAGAGATACAAGGGGCTTGGTTGGACCGGGCATGAAGGAGAAAGTAAGATACAAGACTAGTGCTCATGACTGAACTTAACATAATCATTATTTACTGGGTCTAGCAGGTCTAGCAGGTCTATTCGCAAAATCTCGGCAGTCGTAAATTACATCCCACTCGTGCCCCCAAATTCCGGAACGATATACCCGGGTTAAGGGGCCGGTTTTTATATCTTTTTCGTCCTTGCTCCAAGCACGGAGCACTAGGCAAACAAGCTTCCTCATTCATCATAGCCCCACGAGTGTCCTCACAAAGGTCGCGGCCGGCGGTATCGAGGTGAAGAGCACGGTTATGGTGCCAAAGAGGCTCATGGACAGACTTGACAGGGCTGCGGCTCGAGGATCGGTCCGCAGCAGCACCGCCGTGCCAATGGCGCTCGAGTTGATGCCCTGGGTCACGCCGCGCGTCACGTAATCGTCCTCTGGGACACGCAGCCAACGCAGGATGCGGGCGCCGAGCACAACACCAAGGATACCGCTGATGATGGCCAGGGCGGCTACCGTGTTTGTGTCGCCGCCCAGGTTGACGGTCGCGGGGACGGCCAAGGCGAGCGTCAGGCTGCGCGACGCAAACGCCAGACTGCGTGCTGCCGAGATACCGCAGGCGTAGCACAACGGCGGGTAAGCGAGCAGGGAGCCAACGCTGATGGCGACGTTTGGGATGACGATGGAGACGAAGTGGGTGCGCAGCTCACGGCGGTACTGGAACATGGGAAGGGCGAGTGCCACGATACTGGCGTCGAGCAACGTGCCAAAGAAGTCACCCGCGCCGGGGAGGACGTGCCGGTCCTGCGTCGAGTTCCGCCATAGCTCAATGTACTTTGCCCCTGTGCGGTATGCGTGGAGGGCCGTCGACAAGCTGTCGCCACGTATCTCGGCGAGTGCCCAGATCACGAGCACGGTAGCAAGGGACGACACGAGAACAGGGTGGAGGTACTGCTTGAAATTCGCCGGGATGGCCATGGCGGCGAACCAGGCGAGGATGTTGACCGCCATATGAATTGGCATGGCATATCCTGTCGAGTAGTACAGCGGGACGCCGACAAAGAGGAACAGCCCTATGAAGGTTGACAGGTCAAGGCTCCCCGATATCTGAGCTGCCCATATCTCGGCCTTTGGTGGCGGCAGGGGGACCTGGGTCGGATAACTCGGCGGGTTGAGCGCCTCGACAGCGTTCTCTGGGGCGTGACCGTTGGCATAGTGGTGATCCTGGAGGCGCAGCTGAGGCGGGCTCTGCGGCCGGGATGGTGGTGTCGATGACGGAGCCGAGTCCGATCCTGATACGGGGACAAGTGGGATCTGAGACGGAGCCTGGGAGAAGCTCGTCCGGCGAGAGATGCCGGGGGTGGTGTTCTCGCTTATGGGAATGTCCGGCGTCCGGCGGCCGAGTTCTTCGGCACGCTGGGATTCGGAGCGCTTGGAGATGCCGAGAGCTAACTGGACGCTCCGGGTGATCCAGGCCGCAAGGGCCATCATGATAAAGAAGCCGATAACTCCATCCGGTCAGCCAGATGATCAATTTTGGGGTAAGCAACTTACCAAAGATGGCAATGATCTTGAAGACTTCGATAACACCGACTGCCGGACTCAGGGGGAGGAGAACGAATGAGGGCGTGAAGAAGACGCCCATCCATCGAAGCGACCAACCAGCCTATCAACGCATTAGAGTTGGCTTGGCTAATGTCATCGAGCATCACTTCGACTTACAGAAACATCGATAAAGCTAACCACCTTCCTCGTTCGATGGCTCCCCAGCAACGACTCGCACGCGATAAGGGCGAAGAAGAGCAACATCATACACGTGACAGAAGCTGGGAAAGAAACATTGAACCGGTGGAATATAGAATCGACACCGAAACATACGGCGAGGGTTATCGTGAGGCCCAGGGGCACGTAGAACCATTCGCGAATGAGTTTACTCTTGTTGTTTTGGGCAGCCTACGTCATCATTAGACAACAGTTTGGTGGATATGGACGAGAGAGCGTCACTCGTAAAGAGTCTCACCAATTTAATGGCTCGCGCCAATGTCTGAACGTCTTTGGTCTGCACCATTGTGTATCATGGGTGAGGAGAAGTGTGGAAGCAAGTGAAGCAGCGGACTCTCGGCCCGTATTAAAGACTGAAGAGAAGCCGAGTCGACGGAGTTGAGGCTCCGGAAGGTGATTCAGAGTATCGAGACGGAGGAAGGCCGAGAACGTTGGTGTAAGCGGCGCTCCGCCTGTCCGTTGATCCGCACTAGAAGTGATTAGCCTAGGGAGACTTGAAGTTGGCTGGGACAACGAGAGCATACCTGCACCCAACAGGTGAGAGGCCTCAAACGCAGGCCTAAATATATCCCTGTGAAAACTCTTTCAGTTCCAAAGCATGAGATTGCAAAGGAAAATCACAGGGAGGCAAACCAGATCCCCTGTTTTGGTCGGATTTTGGCTCCGGGACGGAGTGGATACGGACACCTCCGGGATCGGCGGCAGGCCGAGTTCATGTTGGATTTCCACTTTAACCGCCTGTTTAGGAGTGCAACTCAGGAACAAAGATAAGAAATGAGGTTAAAGTCCCTGTTGAAGGAGGCCCAAGAGGTGAAAAATGCAGGGTTTCGGGCCAAAGACAAGGGGCTCGAGCCTGGCCTCAGGGTGTGCAATCCGCTGGAAAAAGCACTGATACAGTCCATGACTTGAAATCGTGCCTGCCAAGGCGGTTCTTAGTGGCACAGATGGACTCGAACATCATGAGGCTCTCCGGCATCCATGGTTCCGAGATTTCACAGATCCAGGGTCATGGATTAAAACGAATGCGGCTCCTCTGAGGCCCCCTTGTCTGCCGGGGGGCGACGACCTCCCAATCACTCGACTGAGCCAGGAACATGGTCAGATCGCCAGGTACGAATACCGCGACTCAGCGATAAACTCAGTTTGCCAAGCCGCGTGTTGCTGCTCCACTGCCGTCTGCGCCTGTCGCTTGACCCCTTGGGCGCCGCCGTTGGGCACGGCAGACGAAGTGGTCAACAGATGTTGAGATCTGAGGTTCTCGAAGGTCGGGCCGTGGTTGGAAGGCTGTGGCGTCGTATGTCATCATGCAGGGTAGGGCGACTTCTCGGAGAGTCGGAGATCGAGTTCATCGTGGATTGACGTCGGCGACCATGGTCTCGAATGTTTAAACAGCACCCTAGAAGACTGTCTCTGGCTCAGATGATGTTGTCGGGAGTTTTTGGAACAGTGAGATGTGTGGTCTGAACTTGGCAGGGGTGACAAGCGAGATGGGAGAAGCAATTTGGGAACATTTTGTGGCCGTCAGCAGGACACTGATGAAGTGGAAGTTAAGGGATGGTGCTTGCTCTGCTCCTTCCATCGAATGTAGTCCGCTTCTATGCCGTGAAGGAGGAGCGAGTTGCCTTCGGCGTCATGCGCTTCAGGTTATGAAGATGTCGCAAAGATTCTTGATCATGTTTTTCGCTTCGCAAATCCTCTTCACAGGCCGTTACTGGCCTTGATAAGTCATCGTTAGCCTTCCTTTCATCGCCAGTCTTTTGCCCTCAATAGGTCGACATCCAATCCTTACCATGTCCTCAGAAACAAGCTCCCCTCACTCTGTTGAGATACATGTAACGCCACCTCACGAATCTTCGACTCATGGTAGCGCTGATGCGCGGTCTGGTATCCTTCGCGAGTCGGTTGAGATACGAGAGAAGAGGGATGGCGATGCCTCGAGTCTATTGCAGCAGAATTTGGTGTACGGATCCGAAATGGATGCCCTGTTACGTGCGCCAGCATTTAAGCACCAAGGAATGAGCTCTTGTCCAGAACTCAGTCGAAGGGATCTGGACTCCCCAGTAAGTGGTTCTTTAGTTTCATTGACAAAACATGTCTTTGTATTGATCACTTTGCAGAAATCAACCCCTCCTTTGTCCAACAGTCCCCGCCGCCGTCACAGCCCGCTCTATCACTCTCTTCCAGTAACACCAAGGACCTTCCGCAGCCGGCTGGGACGCCGGTTTAGACGGGTGCGTCCGTGGAGGAGGTCACCGGTGGGATCGAGCCGGTCCATATCTCCAAACCCACCGCCGGAGCCGATAGATGAATTCAAGCTCCAGACCGGCAAGGAACGGAGAAGAAGAGCGCGCGACTCGGGGGAGGAACGGGGCTCAAGGTCCTCGGACGAGCCGGTGCCGATGATCTCGGCTCCGACAGAACTGGAGGGGACTCGCCAGTTGGCCGTGGCGGGGGTTATCTTGGCGACATCGGACCTGGACCGTTTGAGCGTCATGGCAAGACGGCGTCAAGAGAAAAGGGAGTCTCGAGCAGAGCAGACACAGAGTGTCTAGACAATGGGATGTTCAACATGGTTTCCTATCCAAGGCAGCTGGTCCGCGACTTGGGTTGGTGATTGGATGTGCAGCAGTTGTTAACGTTAGCATTGATAGGTTGGTAGATCCCATCGGCATACCTTTGAATACACCGAGAATACTTATCGGGAACCAGTTGACGCCGCCGATGTTTAAGGATTTTGATCAAGCGAATCTGGGCAATACGCTTCATTTTACAGTCACGCGGGCAACATGTTCGGAATTTGTGGCCGGAATTCCCATGTATTGGCGTGCCTCGGTTCCGGGGTAAAGTTGGGGATTGGGGATTGACGGCTCCGGGTTACGTCGGATGACTTCATTGGGGGACTTTGATTGCCGACGCCCTTTCCTCTGTCACAACCTCGCAGCTGTTTTTAACTTGTTGATCTCCCTCGACCTTTTTGCGACTTGCTTCAGCATCATCCCTGTCCTCCCTCAGTTGAAGCTTCATACAATGTTCCGCCCTATTCTCAGACAATGCGCCCGAAGAGCAAGTGCCGCTCCTCTACGGCCCCTCGCTGCCCGGACCTTCGCCTCTGCGACAGGGCCGAGCTTCAATTGGGAGGATCCCTTGAACTCCAACAACCTCTTGACTGAGGAGGAGCGAGCCATTGGCGAGACTGCGGAGCGATACTGCCAAGAGCATCTGCTCCCCCGGGTACTACGCAAGTTACCTTCCATTCCAGCTTCACCAATTGCTGCTAACGTGCGTCAATAGAGGCCTACCGCGACGAGAACTATGATGCCAAGATGCTCGAGGAGATGGGCGAGCTCGGTCTCTTGGGCGCTACGATCGATGGTTACGGCTGCGCAGGCGTCTCATCCGTCGCTGGCGGTTTGATCACACGAGCTGTTGAGCGAGTCGATAGCGGTTACCGATCCGGCATGTCGGTCCAGTCCTCGCTGGTCATGGGCGGCATCTACGAGCACGGTACTGCCGAACAGAAGGAGAGATTCCTCCCAGAGATGGCCAAGGGAAAGCTCCTCGGCGCCTTTGGCCTCACAGAGCCCAACCACGGCAGTGACCCCGGTAGCATGGAGACAGTAGCGAGGCCGCATCCCACAAAGAAGGGTTACTACTTGCTGAGCGGCGCCAAGACCTGGATCACCAACAGTCCTATTGCCGATGTTCTGATGGTTTGGGCCAAGCTGCAAGAGACAGGCAAGATCCGGGGTTTCCTGGTTGAGCGCAAGGACTGCCCGGCTGGCACGCTCGAGACACCCGCCATCAAGGACAAGAACGGTCTCCGAGCCTCCATCACGGGTATGATCCAGCTCGACGACTGCCCTGTGCCAGAAGAGAACATGTTCCCCACCATTGAAGGCCTCAAGGGACCCTTCAGCTGCCTTAACAATGCCCGATACGGTATTGCTCTGGGTGTCATGGGTGCCCTGGAGGACTGCATCGACCGAGCCCGAACCTACTCTCTTGAGCGCAAGCAGTTCAAGGGCAACCCTCTCGCCAAGTACCAGCTCATCCAGAAGAAGCTCGCAGATGCTTCAACCGACGCGGCATACGGCACACTGGCGGCCATCCAGGTCGGCCGACTAAAGGATGAGGGCAAGGCGACACCTGAGATGATCAGCATGGTGAAGCGGCAAAACTGCGACGCCGCGCTCAGGAACGCTCGCATCCTCCAGGAGATTTTCGGAGGTAACGCCGTGAGCGATGAGTACATGATCGGTCGACATGTGGCGAATCTCTTTGTGACGCAGACATATGAGGGCCAGAGTGACATTCACAGTACGTTTCTTTCTGTTCCTGCGTTTTATGACGTGTAGCAACTGACAATGCTCTAGGTCTCATCTTGGGACGAGCCATCACTGGTGTCCAGGCGTTTGTGTAAAGAGCAAATGGTTGGTTGTTTGATTGGTAAGGAGGCGATTGATAAAAAGAGTCATGGCGATTGCGTGCATACCCGGGTTATAGATGATTTGAAATCAAACATCACGGCATATAACGGCCCCCTCAAGTAAATGCAGAAATCCATAGTAAAGTAAAACGAATAAAGAGGATCACATAGATTTGTCGATGCTAGGTAATCCGTTATTAACTGGACAGCCCCCTATCGTGGCTGAGGATGCCCCAGTGACGTTGCTGAGACAAGCCCTTGAAGGTTGCCAATGCTGGCCAATGCATTCATCGATTGACATGAATGGCCCGGCGAGGCCGTCCAAGCCGGTGCTTGTTTGACCGCAGCCGGTATTCCCGGGCCATGATGCAAGACAGGCTTTGGTTTGGCATTTCTACGTTAGTAAACAAACATCAGCGTTCATGAATCGTGCTGCTACAGGTCAATACAAGGGGCGGAATGATCTGGAAACCGACCAAAAGGCCAAGGAGACGAGCAGAATCTAGACCGAAAACCAGCCCTGGCCACCGCCATCCATTCCCATGTTTGTGCTACTCACCGCCGCCCACCCACTGGCCACGGGCAAGGTTTCCAGAGGCTGGCCTGTCGTATTGTCAAGGAAAATAAGCATCTGATGGCGCGGAGCCCATCGAAGTCAAGCGAAGGACATGGGCAGAATGGATACCTGCTCTCTTCCTGTACCTCGATCAAGAAATTGACGCGCCCCCTTAGCAATGCCCAATGTAGATTCTCGTGGTGAGTGTTAGTGCGTGGATACCGCTGATTCGCTTGTGGCGGTGTCTGTTTGGACTGTGGCCCAGCGAGCGATGGAGCTGTGGCCCAGTGCGTACAGTGTCTACTGGGGGGCAGGCAGCGAGTGGCCCCAGTGGCAGGCGCAGTGCCCAGTCAGCCATGGGGCGCCCGGGCCTAAAAAAACCTGACTTTTCGGGCTGCCAGACGGTCCTGAATGGATGGGATGGATTTGCCAGCGCAGCGCAGCGTGGACCTCAGCCACTCACAAACACTGAAGGGCACTGAGGTACCTCCTGTAGGTGCCTTAGGTCAGTCAGGTTCCGCTTTCCCTTCACCTCTTTGTTGACCTGACCCTCCTTCCCGCTTCTCTTTCTTCTAGGCCCGACCGACCTGACCTCTTTTACTCCATCCGAACGAACCATCTCCTCCAAATCCCGCCTCTTCTCCCTTTTCAGCCTCGACTGAATTTCTTCCTCTCGCCTGCCTGCATAACACAACACAACCAAACCATCAACACCAACACTACCGATACTCTTCTACACATCACCGTGGTCTCTTACGCCTCGGACCGAACCTTTACGTGCGTTCTTTCGAAGCCTTTTCCCCCTCCTCGACCGCTCGTCGTCTTCGTGCAACCCCTCGACTAACTTTCTTCTCCAACACAGAGCGATCGCGATCTCCTCGCACCACACCTCTTAGATACCCCCTCCTCAAATCACAAAATGGCTCTCAAGCGCATCAACAAGGAGCTCACTGATCTCGGCCGGTAAGTCGCACCACGAACGATGCATCCTCACCCCAAGCCCGAGGGGTCAAGTTGGACGCCCAAGACGTCAGGTGGGGCGCTGGTAAGCGGGGTCCTTCGATGACCGACGATGCCAGCGCCTATCACGACTCCAAAAGTTTTCTTGAGGCCATCGCCTCTTTTTGCTGGAATAACGATGCTGACTTTTCCTTTGCAGAGACCCTCCCTCTTCCTGCTCCGCCGGCCCCGTTGGTGAGGATCTGGTAGGCATCACCCTCCCCGCTCTGATGGACGCACGTGGCTGGCACACATGTCATGACTGTGTTGATACGCATGCCTCTGCGTAGAGAGCGATCACGGCTATTGAATACGCGACTAACGGATGTGAATAGTTCCACTGGCAAGCTACGATTATGGGTCCTGTGAGTATTTCCCCCAGATTCCAGACACAGATGAAATGTTGGCAATATGCGCCGACATCGTGGCGAAGCGCTCAGCCGCTTCCTCGCGAACCGCGCCTCGCTGCATCTATTCCTCAGATTCGCAAGAACCTGACTGACCATGAACAGAGCGAGTCCCCGTACTCCGGCGGTGTCTTCTTCCTCGCCATCCACTTCCCTACCGACTACCCCTTCAAGCCTCCCAAGGTCAACTTCACCACCCGCATCTACCACCCTAACATCAACTCCAACGGCAGCATCTGCCTGGACATTCTGCGAGACCAGTGGAGCCCCGCGTTGACCATTAGCAAAGGTATGCATGATTGAGAACCCCTATGGCCAGCTGTCATGATCTAACTTTTGCAGTTCTTCTGTCTATCTGCTCGATGCTGACGGACCCCAACCCTGACGATCCTTTGGTGCCCGAGATCGCCCACGTCTACAAGACCGACCGGCCCCGATACGAGGCCACCGCCCGGGAGTGGACTCGAAAGTATGCGATTTAACGCGAGCAAGGAGAACCGGGGCGGTTAGACCTGGGATGGATTGCCCTCCCTGTCATGAAGGCAATGTGCAACGATCGAATGAAAGCTTCGCATGCGGTTGCGACATGTCCTTGGTCCGTGGTATCCTGGCGGGCGCTGTGCCCTGAATCAGCGCCTAGGCCACGATTGGCGAGGCAGAGAGCGACGATGAGGAGTGGATTAGTGACGATTGAGGGGAGGAAAGACAAACCAGACAAACAGATCAGCTAGTAAGGGAGATCATGCGGCTGGATTTTGGGTTTGCATTGACGACGTGTTTTTGACATCCAGAAATAGGCAGCGTGTACACTTTGTCTCTAGATGTGGATTTCTTTGTGATGTGATGTTTGCAACTGTTTATTGACTGTGAAGATGTGGCTATTCGGGAGTCTTGTGAGCATGCCAATGAGAGTGACTGCGATAAGCATCCCCGTGATCATGAAAGTGCAGTCCAACTTGGCTAGAGCCAACGACTGGCCAGGAATGTTGATTTAAAGCGCCGGAGCAGATTTTCCAGGCAGATCTACGTCATGATATGAGATGTGGTGGTCCAAGTATTGGATGTCTGGCTACGATAGGCGCTGACAGGGACGAGGTTGGTGACGGGAAGGGCAGCAAGATACGCGCTAATGCTGGAAACGTCCCAACTGGCTATCTGTCTGGCAACGGGTGAGATTGTGGGGATGGGGTCGACGTGGGATGATTCAGCACAGGAAGATGCATGTCGTGCTTGGGTATGATGGATTACAAACCGCAGTAGGGTCGTATGTCAAGAAATATGTCAAGCGAGCATGTGTGACTGTTGCGTTGCGATTTGCCCAGCAAACAAGGAGTGGTTTCGAGTGATGGGCGGTACTTGACACAAGTGCCGATATATGACAGGAGATAAGGCAAAGCAAAGGATTCTGAGATGATGCATGTGTCGTCTGAGGTTGTTTGAAACGGAGAGAAGACAGAGGTGTGACGGGTGGGTGATGCTGTTGTATAAGTGATGGGTATGTATAGTTGATGTTGTAAGCGGAAGATCGAGGTGGGCGGATGACAGCACGTGGGCGGGAATGGAAACCAAAAGCCACAATGTTGAAACCATCCAAGGCCGTATATCCGTGATATGGACTCTGAAAGGTGACATGAAGCTATTCGCTTTGCCATGCATTGCAACTGCAACAGATCAGGGGGTGGTGTGGTTGCCCACGAGTCGTGAAGCGGGGACCCGCCTTCGGTACGACACGCCCGGACAGGCCAAGTCTTGTTGAACCTGTAACAACGGGGTTTCAGACCAAAAGGCGCGAACAGCGGCCAATCGTTGGCCTGCGGTTTGGAGATGGTACCGCGGCTCAGCATTGCTCATCGGACGATTTTAATCGCTGGGGAGTTGAATGTGAGGAGAGGTTGGATAGATTGAGGGGAAGAGTATTGGTTGTAGATGGTCTTGAGTCTCTTGTACAGCATCTTCTCTGCTGGTGGTTGAACAAGGTCGCATTGGATTGGCCACGACAACTCCTGAGATGGCGTGTTTGAGCCGCGTCTCGCCCGTCTCGAGACGGAGGCTTGCTAGTGATTGAACACCACCTCTACAGTTCCCTTTTTCTCTCTCTTCTTGCGCCTCCTGCTCTCGCTAGAAGGCTCTAGGCGCATGCCAAGCGCGAACCCCGGACACTCGCCGTCTGTGCCTGGTATCATCTCCGTTGTCAACGACTCCGTTTTTTTTTTCCACCACCCACCAGGAGAAGAGAAGCGACGAGTTGGAAGGGAATCAGCTCATGTTTCTTCTTCTTCTTTCCTCACCCCCTGGAGGAGTAAGTAACAGTTTTGACACTTGACGCTGCCGCCGCCGATGACAAAGGAGTTGCTGCCCTAGGCTGAGAAACCCTGGTTGTCTTCTTTTCTCTCACACCTTACTTACTACACCTCTCCCTTTTTCCCTCCCCCCTCCTTCGTTCGTCTTTTTGAGGCTCTCGTCGCTTCTTTTGGCCTTTCGCGGTGACAATTACATGACTGGTTTAATCTTCACGCTCTAGACAGCACCTCTTTTATTTTTCTTGTGTATAGTCTTGCCGATCACTTTCGCTTCTTCGAATAATTCTTCCCGTTCAGCTGGCTCTGAATCTCGACGACAACTACAATCGCTCGCTAACAACAAGACGTGTACACAAACAAACATTGCGCTCACAATTTATCTGAAGGAGGATAACGGAATTCGCCTGGTTTTTGGAAAGAAATTAGGGCCAGTCGCCCTCGCATCTGCGAATTCACTCTTGACAAGATGAGCTACCAACTCGATACCTGGAGCGAGAAGCCCTCGGAGCGTTCACGATGGTCTCCCCTTACGCGGATGCTCCTCTCGGGAGAGATGACGCAGGAGAAGCAGCAGGAGCTGTCGACGAGGGAAAAGTTTGATCGCTGGATGATCAACGAGGGTTACCGAAGAGTGTAAGTCGAGGCAGAATGATTCAACACTTTGGATGGTAAAACTGACCAAGCAGGTTCGTCTTTGTCTTCATGTTTGCGCACGCCCTCATCTTCTCCTTCGCCTGCGTTCATTACTCGATGAAGGAGAGTCTCCAGTCTTCCCGCGACAACTTTGGCTTCACCTTTGTCATTGCCCGTTCCGCGGCCCTGGTTCTGCACGTCGACGTGGCCATCATCCTGTTCCCCGTGTGTCGCACCCTCATCTCGCTGCTGCGCCAGACGCCCCTCAACGGCATCATCCAGTTCGACAAGAACATCAGCTTCCACATCGTCACCGCCTGGTCCATCGTCTTTTGGTCCTGGGTCCACACCATTGCTCACTGGAACAACTTTGCGCAGGCCGCTATCAAGAACAAGCTGGGTGTCTACGGATGGCTGCTCGCCAACTTTGTCTCGGGACCTGGATGGACTGGATATGTTATGCTGATTGCCCTTATGGGTATGGTTATCACGTCGGTGGAGAAGCCTAGGAGAGCCAACTATGAACGTTTCTGGTATACTCACCACATGTTCATCGTCTTCTTCTTCTTCTGGTCCATCCACGGCGCTTTCTGCATGATTCAGCCTGATGTTGCACCTTTCTGCACCAGTGTGGGTGCCTCAGCTGTCGGTGTCTTCTGGCAGTACTGGATGTACAGTGGCTTCATCTACCTGGCCGAGAGAATCGCTCGTGAGGTTCGTGGCCGTCACAGGACTTATATCACCAAGGTCATTCAGCACCCCAGCAACGTTTGCGAGATCCAGATGAAGAAGGAGCACACAAAGACGCGAGCTGGCCAGTACATCTTCTTCTGCTGCCCTGCCGTGTCACTCTGGCAGTACCACCCCTTCACCCTGACCAGCGCCCCCGAGGAGGACTACATCTCGATTCACATGCGCTGCGTTGGTGACTTTACCAAGGCTGTTTCTACGACATTGGGCTGTGAGTGGGGCAAGAAGAAGGGCGACGCGAGCCAGGTTGTTGGTGTTAACGGCAACAACGGAGAGGTTGACCCAGCTCTTCGTCGAGTTCTTCCCCGTGTCTACGTTGACGGCCCCTTTGGCTCTGCCTCTGAAGACGTCTTCAAGTATGAGGTTTCGGTTCTCGTCGGTGCTGGTATCGGCGTGACACCGTTTGCCTCGATCCTCAAGTCCATCTGGTACCGGATGAACTACCCCCAGAAGAAGACGCGACTCTCCAAGGTCTACTTCTTCTGGATCTGCCGTGACTTTGAGTCTTTCGAGTGGTTCCGCTCCCTGCTGCTGGCTGTCGAGGCGCAGGATCTGGACCACCGGATCGAGATTCACACGTACCTGACGGCCAAGATCAAGGCCGACGACGCTACAAACATCATGATCAACGACGCCAACGCCGACAAGGACACCATCACGGGCCTTCGCAGCCCGACCAACTTTGGCCGACCCAACTGGGACATGATCTTCCGAGGCATCAGGAAGCTGCACAGCCCTGCCGAGGCCGGAGTCTTTTTCTGCGGACCCAAGGGACTGGGTAGTGCTCTGCACGTGTATTGCAACAAGTACACCGAGCCTGGGTGAGTTTTTAATACTGAGTGATAATGACATATCGGCTGACCGAGATTACAGATTCTCTTTTGTCTGGGGCAAGGAGAACTTCTAAGTCTACCTATGCCTTACTGTGTAAGGACGGATTGGAAAGAGTTTGTAACATCAGATGCCATCTTGGTTGGGGGTTTAGATATAAAGAGACCACGGTCTTGAAGAGCTTGGAGTTAACATTTTAATACGGATGCCGTACAAGCCCAACATTTCTTCGTCACAGGCAAAATTTCGCTGCTTTTCAGATTTTCAATAAAGTTGCTATACCAGCCCATATTACTACGCATGGGATGCCTCCCCGGGTACTTTACCGGGGAGAACTAAGCGAGAGTAGTCGTCCAGAGCCAAGTTCATGCATCTTGCCTATACTCACCGTGAGATAATCCGAACCTGAGGCGCAGGCGAAGTGGTTTGTCCGGGTCTCGATCTCGCGGGTTTGAGTTATCTCGATTGGTCCCGAGGCGTCCTGAAACGTTTCATGGCCAATGATGTACGAGGAGGCCAATGATGACGACGTCCAGTGGAGAGAGGAAAGTCAGTCTTGTCAGAGACGGTGTGCGTGTCCCTGTTGATCACCCGGGTCCTTCGGACGCGGCATGTCCGTGGGATAGTTTGAGCCTACGGCGGTCAGCCGGGGAGAATAATAACTCCCGTCGGTGAACTGTCAGAAAGATACGGGGTCTATAGTCTGGGGAAAGTCAATTGATCAGAGATGTGGCATGTTGAGTGTAGAGATTACGGCGACCGGCATGTACAAGTCACGAGCCTATCCGAGTTGCGCCGAGTCAAAGATGAACGTGGCTGAGATGGTGGGAAGACACAATTGTCTAGACTGAGCGGTCGGTCCTCGGATGCAACCATCCAACGAGGCTTTGTTATCACTAGCGAAAAAAAAGGGCCCATGAGCGAGCGAGCGAGCCTGGAGAAAAGAGAGAAAAGAACGACGCATGGGCTTCGAGTGATGCCATTTCGACCTGGCCCAACGGAAATCGAAACGGATCCCGGACCGTGCTCCTATTTAGGGCATGGGGCTAGACCCCATATGGACCAAGTCGCCCCTGGCCGACCAGCGTGACCCGTCAAATACGAACAGGGAGGGAGATTGATGTCATTCGTTGGGAGGCCTACCTATGAGAGGATGCATGTGTGTCTGCTCTGGCTGTCAAGAAAGGTGAGAACCAGTTGATGGCTCTGGAAGAGGATCAAGATGTAACCACCCCGTTGGGAAAATTGAAGGGACGGGTACGAAAAGTCTCGGCGACGGTTTAATCTCGACTCTCGGCGACGCCACGATTAACAAATGGTCTTGATCGATTCATGGAATTGGCTTCTAGCAGGCGAAATCACCGACGTAAATCATCTTGGCATTCAAGTCACGTTTTTTCTTTCTTTTCCCTCGAAAAAAGACCAAGACGACGATCAACATACAATGGCAAAAAAGGGCATTGCGTCAGGTCCCAGAGACATGCAGCTCATGTCCACTTGATGTAATTTAGTCGACGGCCAGTGAAAAGTACAGCCTATGCCGAAAAGGGGGGCATGCAACTCCCCAAAAAGAAGGGGTCATGCCTGTTGCAGATAGGATGTGCGCAGGTCCGGGCAGCCAGAGCGCGTCGCGCTGTGACACATTGCAAAGGTGACGGGAGCGTGCATTTGCAGTTGCAGATGCACGTCTTTAACCGCGGTCTATTTTCGAATGGGAACAATACTTGATTCGAGTTTCAAGAGGTCATTGTTTCAATTGAACAATCGCCTTTTATTCGTGATTGTGTTCCACGTCGCTTCTTTTTCTCCTTCTACGGTAAAACGTTAAAAGGACGGGAATTCCTCCTCCAAAAACTGCAGGGGTACTTTGCCACAAAGTATCCGGTACCTTTTAGCGTCCGTTCCTCGTACCTGCCCGCAACTGCAGGTGCACTTTTTTTTTTTAGGCTCGCCCACTCAAAGCCGCCCATCCCGACCGGGCATTCCTTTCACACGTCCCCCCCGAGTCACTCAACCCATCCTCTCCCCCCTCTGGGTGGCCACGCCTCTTTCTCAATCCTTCGTACCAAACCAACCACCACGGGCAGTCTTTTTCCAAGTTCTGCTTGTATCTCCTACTGTTCCTTCCACTCGTTAACTGACCTATTTTGTTACTTACTCTTCTTTTTTCCCTTGCGTTGTTTTTTTTCCTCTACTAGCTCATCATCACTGACTCGCCGTTGCTTGCTCAACAACTCTTGACGACGACGCGCGTGCCATTCTCCCTTTTTACCCACCTCACACAAGCCGGAGCAGCCAACTGCCTGCTTGATCTGTCGCCCACGCCACGTACCCCCTCTCAATAACATCCATCTTCGATCCGAGACGGGCCCTGTTTTTTTATTTCCTGTGTCTTTCATCGACTTGGCCCTCGTGGGTATCTCCCAACACCCCCTTGACATCTATTGTCGTCATTCGATCATCGCCTTCTCGACTGGCCTTGATTGAACCCGTCCGTCACACTTGCTATCGTCAACTCCAGCAAGACTTGCCGAGATGCAGATTCGACGACTCTTATTCCTGGGCCTGCTCCTCGGAGCTGAAGCCTCCAAGCTCGCTATCCGCCAGAACACCAGCTCGGGCAACAACAGCCCCGCGACCACAGCTGAAGAGACCGAGCCGACGGCTGATCCTACAACGGCCGCAGAGGCTTCGCCCACCGAAGAAACTACCGAAGCCGCTGAGACTACCAACGACGAGCCTACTACCGCGGCGGAGCCCACCGACGACAGCACAACCGAGTCCTCCCCTACGACGACGGACTCTGGAGATACTACCATTACCCGAACTGTCACCGTCACCGATGCCGATGCCAAGACTGTGAGCCGGCAGACGACTGTGATGCGAACCATCACTTCTACCGTCCTCGTTACTTCGACTGCGTTCGAGACAACCACTGTTACTAGCAGCGATGCCGAGACCGCGACTAGAACCGTATATACCACTACTACCGTGTGGGCCAACGAGAAGCGTGCCCTGAACCTCGCTCCCCGAACTATCGGCGGCGAGGAGCTTATCGTCGAGGTCCCCGCGCCTACGATTACTTCTGTCCCCGAATCCTTCAACAACGAGCACTATGGCCTCCGCGCTTTCCGACGAGGCCTCGAGAAGCGTGCCACCATCACCAGGCTCGTTACCGTTACCGTGGGTGAGGACAGCGATACGACCGTTGTCAACACTATCGCTCGAACCGTCATTTCTACCGTGAGCAGGGAGACCGAGGTCACCAGGACTATCACCGAGACCGAGCAGGCCGGCGCCAGGACTACAGTTACTTCCACCGGCACCCTCACTATTACCTCTACGAGAGTTACTACGGGTGTTGTTCAAACTGTGACTGTTGCGTCCTCGGGAGATTATGGCTCCGCCGGAACTGGTGTCCCTGAGTCCGACAACAACAACAACAGCAGCAGCAGCGGCGGTGACGGTGGTCTGTCCACTGGTGCCAAGGCTGGTATCGGTGCTGGTGCTGGTGTCGCCGGTCTTCTCATCATTGGTGCCCTGATCTGGTTCTGCGTCAAGAAGCGCCGCAACGACAAGCACAAGGCCGAGTACGACGATGTCTTTGGCTCGTCCGAGGTCCCCGTTGGCGGTCCCGTCAGCGGCGGTACTGCTCCCAACATGTCCCAGGTCACCCCCACCACTGCTTCCTCGACTCTGGCTCCCAGCCGCAACCCTACCAAGGGTTCTACCCCCGAAGGCTACCGTGGCACCGCTCTTGGTGATGGCCGTGCCGGATTCGCCAAGCCCCAACCGTACGGACGTGCCTACATGCCTGCGAGCCCCGAGACAAACTACTCGCGCACTACCGGCGGTGACAACATGGGAGGCGTGAGCCCCGAAACCAACTACTCTCGTGTCGCTGGAGGCGAGCAGGGCTCCCCCAACTTTGCTGCCGCTGAGATGCACAGCCCTGCCAACACAGCTGAGCTCGCCAGTGACAGCGCCGCTGCTCGATGGCACCAGAACGACGCCGCCGAGATCGACGGTAACCAGGTGACGAGTGCTCACGGATCATCGCCTCCAGCGAATGTGTATGAGATGCCGGCGCAACCTTACAGGTAAATGAGGGGTATAGCCATGTGTCGAGTACAACGGCCATGGCAAAAAGGAAGGAAAAAGGAGGAAAGCGAGATTCTTGATTTGACCTTTTCGAAGATCTGATTGGGAGAGGGAATAATAATGTCAGATACTTGTACATACGTTGTAACACCCATTTTTCCTTGCGTCTATCATGCATGAACCTGTACACAGCGGATGAAGAGGGGGGATTTGATTTCCGCACCTCATACCCTTTATATTCTTTTGTTGCCATTCATTCTCGTGGGTAGGGACCGTGATATTCATACGTCTCATACGGGTGTTGTCGAAAGGTGTGATTGGAGTGAAATGATACATGGGGAGGACAAGGTCAGTTAGGGATCCTGTCACGTTAATTGAGTAACAGCGATGATCAATGTAGCCCATTTTCCGCCATGTTTCTGCGTGAGTGAGTTTTGAGTGGTTGGGTGTTGATCATGGATCATGGTTGTTGATTTGGAATCAGCTCGCGTGCTGTGACTGGTTGTGGGTGGGACGAGTGACGATGTGGTACGGACAGTGGCACTGGATGATGTCGAGTCATTTTAATCTTGATTTTGCTCTTTGACCAAGTAGTCATTAACTTGTGAATACACACTATGTGATTCGGGTTTTGTGAAAAGCAATATGGCTAAGAGCGAGCATAGGTGATGGTGAGATAGTATCTGACCCTCCACTTGCAGTGGGTGATGGAGAAGTCGGCCGCCTAGGAGTGGCCGTTATCGGTGGCGCGATGCCGTGCATGACCGGGAAGAAAGGATGCATGCAATGGATAAATGCGCAACTCCCAAGGGATGGTTCACGAGAATTGTCGGCCAGAGGAACTGCAGTCGATCTCTTGGCCAAACTCTCACATGTACACATCTGATACTCGCCTCTGATTCAATCGCCACCACAAACAAACCCCTTGGAAAGAGTCACTCATCACAATGGATCCTTCCCTTGATTGTAGCGTTCCATCTGCCCGTGAATGTCTCGGCCAGATCTCTTCTACCTCCTCTTTCTTCCCCCACGATGAATAGAGCACGGCCTATGAGCAAGGACTAGATGGTCTGACAAAGAGCGGAGCTTTGTCATAAAACGATACCTACCTAGGTATCCAAATTTTTTATCTCGCCAAGACTAGTTAGTTTTTGGTGTGTTACCTTTTTCTCTCTCGTGGCGCGGCCTTTTTCTTCACGCCAACCCCATTCTCGACAGCTGCATCGTTCGTTCGGTTTTCTTCCAGAAGGAAACTTCCCGTTGGAAGAGGATTTGATCCCATCGTGAGTTTTCTCCCTCTTTTGTTTCGTTTTCTTCGTGTGAATACTTATCCTTGTGTAGATCTCGGCAAATCAACAACCATGGCCAACAAGTCCGACTTTGCTGCGCCTGGTGAGGAACCCACCACGCCTCAGACCTTGGGCGATGATGAGGCTCAAGTTCAGACTCACACGGCCGAGGATGAGAAGAGGCTCGTGATGAAGCTGGACTTTTACATCATTCCCCTCGTCATGGTTCTTTACCTCTTTAGTTTCCTCGACAGGTTTGTTGTTTTTGCTCCTCGACTCTTTTTTTTTCTTGGTGACTAATTCGAACTTTGTAGAGTCAATATTGGTAATGCGAGGTTGTACAGTCTTGAAGAGGATCTGAACCTCTCTTCGGAGCAGTTTCAGGTTGCCGTGTCAATCCTGTTTGTCACGTATCTGCTCTTCGAGGTCCCTTCCAACCTCGTCTTGAAGCTCTTTACTCCTCGACGCTGGATCGCTTTCATCGCTGCCGCGTGGGGACTCATCGCCACTCTCATGGGTCTGGTCAACTCGTACGGCGCCCTCATTGCTTGCCGTCTTTTGCTCGGAGCTGTCGAGGCTGGTCTGTTCCCTGGCTTGACTGTTTACCTGACCTTCTTTTACACCAAGCAAGAACTCGCCCTACGCGTGGGATACCTCTTCGTCAGTGCCGCCGTCGCGGGTGCCCTCGGTGGTCTGCTGGCGTATGGCATCGGCCACATGGATGGTCTGCACGGCATGAGCGGATGGCGCTGGATCATGATCATCGAGGGCATCCCGAGTTTCCTGGTCGGCATCGTGACGTACTTTGCGCTGCCCAACGATGCCGAGACGGCCTACTTCCTCGACGACAAGGAGAGGAAGCTGATGCGGGTGAGGCACGCTCGCGAGTACGGAAACACAGAGTCTAGCCGTGAGTTTAGCAAGGCGGATATGCTCTGCGCTTTCAAGGACTGGAAGGTGTGGGCGTTTTGTGTTGCGCAGTTTGGTGTCGACACCATGCTGTACGGTAAGTTTCCAACATTTGGCTTCGACCTTTTCGAGTCTGATTCGATTCTAATGAATTGTTGCAGGCTTTTCGACTTTCCTCCCCACCATTATCAGGGATCTTGGTGACTGGACGGTTGCAGAGACTCAGCTCCTCACGGTGCCTTGCTACTTTCTCGGTGCGGCAGCATACATGACGACGGCTTATCTCTCGGATCGTTTGCAGCGCCGTGGGCTGTTCTGTGTCATCTTTGGTCTTATCAGTGTTGTCGGATACGCAGTGTTGTTGGCGGATGTTGCCTCGGGCGTTCACTACTTTGGATGCTTCCTCGTTGCGGGTGGACTGTATGTTGTTGTTGGTCTGCCACTGGCCTGGGTAAGTTTGACATGAAACCTGTGAGATCGATGGATGATTGACAGTGTTGTGTCTAGTTGCCGACAAACTCGCCACGGTATGGAAAGCGTACGACTGGTACGGGCATGCAGTTGACCTGGGGAAACGCGGCGGGCATCATGTCTGCTTTTATCTAGTGAGTATTGCCCCCTTGAGGAAAACCTCTTGCTGACAAGACCGAAAAGCCCTGCCAAGGACAAGCCCCGTTACACTCGCGGTCACGCCGTGACGCTCAGCATGGTGGCTCTCGGAACCATCATCTACGGATTCCTCTGGTGGTGGTACAAGCGGGTGAATGAGCAGCGACAGGCCGGTGTGATGAAGGATAAGCATCGAAACATGCGTGAAGATGAGCTGGCAGAGCTTGGTGATGAGAGTCCGCGCTACAGGTATACCATTTGAGAGAGGTAGATGGTGTTTGGGTCATGAAGTCAAGACAGTAATGGACAGCGAGAATAGGGGTAAAATGTGGAATAGCTTGAGGGCTGGAATAGATGGATAGATAAAGATAAAAGAACATGGATGACGTCTCCCCTCGGAATCCGGCAAGCAGCATCATAGGTTTATGTGTTAGCTCAAAGACCATCTCGGCATAAAGAAGCCGTAGAGGCAGAGCCTCACGACAAAGACGCGCAAGACCGCACGGGCCCCATTCCAATGTTTGTGGCTTGAAGCTGAGGCCGCAAGTTCAGGTTGACAAAAAGCTGCTCAATGTCGTGTCCATGATGCAGGCCCTGTTGTGAAAAAATGGCGAGATCCATTGGTTCCGGCGGGCAAATGGGGAAGAAGCGGCACGCGGATTGGACATGCGTACGTCAGCTTGTGTTGTATGGAGGGAGGGGGGCTTGTGCATATACGAAGTTGTGCTTGGGGGCTGGCTGGAATATGTACATGTGCGTGGTGGAATGTGACGATGAGCGAGGAGTTGTTTTGTTATTTGTTTTGCTGTCGTTTTATTGTCTGTAATTGAGCTGTTCAGCTTGCGTTGAGTAGAAATGGACGTGCCACTATTCAAGTCCCCCTTAATAAACTTGCCGATCCGGAAATGCCGTGTTTTTTTGCTTCTTGTTCTCTCGGACAGTCGGCTCTGCTAACAAACCGCAGTAAGACCTTGGGACGGCTCACTCTTTTCCGTTAGCTGGGAATTCATCACGAACAACACTCTTTGCCACTGAAAAGCCCCCCCTATTACTTGTCTTGTCTTAACTGAATGCACCAATACACGTACCCCAGAATAAACGCGGTGGGCCGGAGGCTTTCTCAGCATTGGTTCCAAAATTAACACCCCAGAGCCTGGTACCGGGCAGGGTCCCTACGTCCAGTGGAGCATAAGGTCTTTTTAAAGCATTTGACCTTCTTGTTCCCCTGGTTTCCTGCACTGCATTCCCATTTTTCTTACTTCCTTTTTTACCTGGGTGCCTTCGTTTCACATTTTTGCCCAGCCTCGTCCTTCGCTTGACTTGCTTATTTTTTTTCGTTACTCCTTCCCCTGGAAATTTGGCTCTTGCATTACTTTCCATCTCTTCCCGGCTTCGTCTCCCCTTTTTACTGTTCGAGTCGAGTCGTCAAACCATCACTTGATCGAGCCATATAACGAACAAGACATCGTACAAGAATCATAATCACACATACATCGATTTAATCACCTCATCTTCGACATCATGCGTTTCGCCAAGCACCTTCTTCCTCTCGCCCTCGTCATCACCGGCGTCATCGCCGCTGATGACGAGTCAACCACCGAGGTGGCCAAGGCCAAGGCTACTGCCACCGACGACAAGGCCACCCAGACCACGAACGAGCCCGACGAGACCAAGGGGTCCGACAAGACGGAGGAGGCCTCAGCCACAGCTACTGGAGACGACAAGGACGAGGACAGCACCGACAAGGAGACCAAAACTGAGAAGAACAGCAAGGCCAAGGTCACATCTGCTACCGAGACGGAACAGTCGATCGTCTCGTGGAACCCTCCTCAGCCTTCGACCATGGCTCCCGACATCAATGCTTCTTCTCGCTCCATCCAGACCTCGGGATACATGGCCCTGACCATGGTGGGCATCGTGTCCATCGCCGCTGCTTTCCTATGAGAAACAGAAGTCTCTGCTATTCACAGCTATTCCTTGTCGATATTCCATCAAGTCTGAAAATGACCTGAAAGCATGTCATTGTTGGCGTCCAACTACTGTCTTTTGTTTTTTGCTTTTTATTATTTTTATGGCGCTGCTACGGGTGGGAATTGGGATTGGCTTTTTAATCAGCTTTAGTTGGGAGTGGACGCGTCGTCCGTGTGTGATGTGGCGTGGCGCTGAGACAAGTCAATTTGTTTTTGGCGGAAAAGGCGGGAAATTGGATGAAGAGAGAGAGAAAGAAAGCTCTACTAGACCAGGCACTTGAGAGATAGAAGAGCATTTTGCCTCGAGAATAATAATTGTCCATACACATGAGCTGACAATGGGAGAAGGTACACACTCGCTTGAGGTCCAGACTGGCTTGTGATCAGCCGATGTGGTCGAGTTGGCTTCGGGGCTAGTGGACGGAAATGCGGATTCAACACGGCCCCACTTTCGGAGTCCGGAGGTGGAAGCCGGACTGGCATTGTCAAAGAATGGACACCTGATCCCAAGGCAAATAATTGGCCCAACTACAATGTTCGATAAAGGGGTTCGAACTCATTCGCTGGGCAATTCATCTTTGAGCTAAGGCCTTCCAGAGACAACAGCAGCTTCACAAGAGGCCACATGGAAACTGTCCAATCATGTAACCGGCTGCCGACGTCATACCTAACCCACCCCTCTATCTGCCCAATCACTCGCGATTGCCCCGCCCCCTCATCGATGTGATGGGCAAGCTTGGTTTTAGGTCAAGTCCAGTGTGCTTGTGTGTGTCGCCCAGCGCGTGCTGCGGCTTCGGGTCCCCATTCTAGGCCGGGGCCGTAGGTCTCCTTCAGTGAGGCTTGCAGCGCTGCAGCGGCAGGGCGATGGGTGATGGTCCAGTGAGGAAGGGGCGATGTGTGCCTTGCATCCTTCCAATCTCGCCCTGGGCATCATTCCAGTTTCTCTCCCAGCTGATCTTTTTGCGACGACACACACGCACTCACGCATTTCCTTTCTTCTTCATCTCCCCTTCGCCATCTCTCTCCTAACAATTCCATCTATTCTCTCTTGTTCCGACAGACAATCGCGACTCTACACTACCGCTGCCCATTGACATTGACGTGCGCGCCCAAACTACCTGAGCCGCTGTGGACGGCGGATCAACTCGTTTCCTGAACGTCGCCTCACATTCACGCTCACCTTTGCTCGCTACTCCTCCATCACCCGTCATCTTCACCTCCCTCTCCTGGTCGATCTACAGACACCATGGCGCAGACGCAACCCCCAACCTTCATCAATCTCCCGCCTCCGGGCTCCAGACCAGAGACACCCTCTGAGATGCCGTGGGTCCCTCTCGCTCCAACTAACCCCGTCGTGCAATGACGTCGCATTGCTTGAACCTCGACATGGAACTGACCTCGCTCCTTGCTTCTTATCAGCGGTACTCCCACGAGCACCACCACCTCTCTCTCCGCCCTATCCACTACAGCCATCAAGGACGGCCATCGCGGCCACTTCCCCCAGGGTCCCCTTGGCAGAGGCCACCAGCACAACCCTTCCACCACCAGCCTCGAGGCTGAGCGCGCCGACCGCATCTCCCGACTCGCCGGACTCGAGCGCGTTGCCACCCTCCGAGCCCCTACCCATGCGCCTCCCGCCGGCGCATCCTCCGCTTCGCCGCAAACCACCCCGACCTCGACGACTGGCTTCCCTCCCAACTATCCTGCGACCCAGCACCTGACTCCCGCCTACTTTGATAGCAATGGGCAGCCTGTTGCTGTCACCAAGATGAGCACTGTTGGCACAGCCAGCGCGACCGAGAGTCACATTGGCGAGGGCGATGATGCGCGCACCACCGGCGGCGACCATGACGAGGATATGCTGAGCACCGATACCAATTATCGTGAAGCCGATTCAGTTACAAGCATGGGGGGTTATCCTGATGCCATGGATGAGGATCTTGATGGTACCACAGCTCGATCCGTGGGCGGCTACGATGATCGCATGAGTGATGACGGTTCTGCATCTCTGGTGGGCTTTGGTGAAGGCGCTGGCAGCACTGTGTCTGGGCCCATCTACCACCGTCGACCAGCCCCTCAGATCTGGGGTCTTGAGAGAACGAACTCGGGGCTCAGCGACGCCCGGCGCGAGCGCGAGCGCGATATTCATATGGGTGGTGACACGCCTGTGAGCATCTCTGCCCTCCAGGAGCGCCGTGATGCCCGGATGGTGGATGGTGTGGCCACCGATCCGAACCCAGGACAGGGTGCTGAGAACGATACCTTTGTTGACACAACCTTCCGAGGGCCCGTACCGGTGTCACAGGCGCAGTCACAACCCGGTGCTGGTCACGAAGCAGCGGAGAGGATCGTCCAGCGGCTAGACAGAGGCGAAACCAGAGCACCAGCGTCGGGTCTGGTAGGACCTGGCCGAGGTGGTGAGCCTCTGGGCAAATTCTACTTTGAGGGTGAGAAGCGTGATGACTGATGAAAGACCACGACGAAAAGAGGCTAGCTATCCGAAGGATTCAAGTCTGAAAATGTTATCTGGGGACATTTCCTATGCTCAACCTGGGGCGACGCTACGGTTCTGTATGCTCTTTTGAGGAAACCAAGTCTGTTAGAGGTGGAAAGAAAGAATTGGCCTTTCGTGTTGCTATATGCGTGTGAAGGTGTGTATCGTGCTTAGGATCACAAATGCATTCTGTCCTTCCGGCGATAGGTCGTTTCTCTGCGTATGATGTGACTGTTCAACCTGGCTCCCAGGTGTTACTCAAGGTCATGGCGAGCGGATTCTTTTCTGCCTCGAGCCTCCTCAAGGTGTCACGATACGAGCAACCGATCATGAAGGATAGCCAGGGGTATCAAGTTCTGTGAAGAAGAGGCAGCTTGTAAGTTCATGCCAATGGTCAGATAGAATCAGGTAGTTGATCGTATCACTCCAGACCAATCCAATGAGAAATAACCTGCAGACGACTTGATAAGTATATTGACAAGGCGCACAAGGCCTGCCAAGATGTCAGAAGTATAGAAGAGGCAGCATAGACATGAATACGTCATGTACGTGTTCCCTGAAGACTCCAATATCTACATCGAATGATTGAGTATTATCAAGACCTCAGTTTCGACAAAGTCACATAGGCAATCGAGGATGAATTGAGTTGACAATGACCATCAAATGAGTCCACCTGGCTCAGCATGTTATTCTTGCCCTGGTTCGTCTTGCATCATTGTAAAACGACCGGAATAAAAGCAAAAGCAGCAGCATCATAGCATGCCTATATCATCTCGACATGTTTTCAAATCTGATTGTTCAGTTATCCCAGCCTGACATTCTTGACGCCGGGTGCTTCATATTCCATCCTCTCGTAAATGGAACCAGATGGCAGTAATGATAAAACCAGTTGCAAATAAAAAGACATTGCCATATCCCCTTCCGTTCAAAGGCTCTGGTTCGTCTTATGAGACGAGACATCATCCAGATCCAGAAACATGAACGCCTTGCTTCCCCTCAATAGAGCTTCCATCCCCTTAGGGGTAGGACCTCCAGTATATAAAGTCATGCTGTGCCACCCAAAGTGCCTCAGTGGCGTGGTCGAAGGTTGGTTCGGATCAAAAATAATAAAAGAAAAAGGCGTGGATCTCATAATCCCGCGGGACAGAAGAGTAGTCAAAACCTCCATTTCTCGTGATAGCCCTGATATTAACATCGCCGTAGTAAAGTGATCAAGATGATTGCCTCCGTGTTGAAATGATCAAGGCATTGGTTGTTCTTCTCGAATCCTGTACTTGCATGTAACCCTGCTGTATCCAGATCTCTCAAAGCTCATCATGAGTAGAACTGTCATTGTGCTGGACCAGAATAACAATAACAATAACAGACTGGTATACCGTCTCGGCCGTTGACAGTGCTTGGTAGATATTATGAAACTTGGACGCAAACTGGGAGCTCAATGGCCTCCAATTCTCAAAGGTGGCGGATGAGTCTGCAGTTCTTCTTCGTGATAAACGTATTAATTCGGTTGTATAATGTCGTGATAATTCATGAGCAGGAGAAGTCGAGGTGCATCCGGCGAGCTAAGCCCTGCCAGTCCCATACAGAGACCCAGTCGCCCTCTTCCATGCAGGACCAGACCTTTTCGAGAAGCTCCATCACGCGGTCGCAGTTTCGAAGGCCTGTGTAGCCGCGGACTGCCTTGATTCCACCCCGGATGCGCTCGCGCTGGGTTGGCTCGAAGCATGCGGTGCCGATGACAAGACATGGGATGAGGAGGAGGGTCTGCGAGGGGTCCGAAGGCTTGAAGGACTCTAGGATGACCAGTGACTCTTCGATTGCCAGAGTAATGCGGCGGTCATGATAAGCCGGCCGTCGGCTCGGTGGTGGCGATGATGCTCTGTCGCAAGATGAAGTCGAGTCCTGCTCGTGCATCGAGCTTGTTCTGGATGGGTTCCTTGAAGTCGGGCAGCTGCTCGCCATTTGGACATCCGAAGGGACTTTACCCATCGACACTGTGGCCATCATCGAGGCTCGTCGTGCCGGCGCAGAGGGCATGGTCGGTGGGGGTGGGGGTAGGATAGGCAGCGTGCTAAAGGTCGAACGGCGCATCGGTGGCACTGATGGCGGGTAGATGGACCTGAAGAGATACACCCACATCATCTGCTTGTACAGCAGCCCGACACGATCACGGGTGTCGCCCGGCGGCCATTGAGGCGTCCACTCCCGGATAGCAGCATCGATTTCGGCAGCCCGGTATAAACTAGTGTAGTCAACGACTGGGTCAACCGAAGCTGCCATGTTGGCACGGACGGTGTTCCGGATGGTGGTGATCTGAGTAAGGTAGTGGAAGAGGCCGTCAGAAACGCCCAGCAGCCGAGGTGGATGAATTGGTTCGGATGGGGTCCAGTCCTCAGAGGACAAGCGCGCTGTGCCGTTCTCGGGATGCCAGAAAAGATCATCAGCGTAGATGTGGTACTGGAAGAACTCGGTGATGAAGGTGTGGAAGGCTGGGTCTTCAGGGGGCGAGTTGTGGATTAGAGTCTGGTACGCTTGGAGGTGCACTCGGTGTTCGCCCCGGGGGTTCCCATCAGCTCGAGTTTGTAGCAGCAGACACAGCATCTGTCCATATCTTGCTGACAGAATCATCTTGTTCTCGGGGTCGTCCTTGTCCTCAGATCGGCCCATATCCGCGTAGAGTCGTTTCATCGATTCATCATGGTGATAGTCCGCTCGCTGCTGCAATGCCTCACGGCTTGACTGGGGGTTATCGGCCAGCAATTTGGCGCCATAGGGAGTATCCCAATCAATGTGCTTGCCACTGACGGCCAGGATGGAGTGCATGAGGCCTTGGTGCTTGTTGGCGAGCTGAAGAATAATGTCCTTGAAGGCATTCTTTGCTTCGCCCTCCACTGTAAGGACGTTGCTCAGCTGGTTGATGTAGTGCTTCCAGAAAATCTTGTCCTCCGCTGTCTCGACACCATGGAAGATAGGCTGCATGGTGATCATGGGGAGGCTTTCTCGCCGCAGCCGCTCTGTTTTTATGGTTAGGGAGACCAAACCGTTGTTGTCAGGTTAAACGTACCCTCTTCAGCCTTTTCCTTGCCACTCTTCCAGATCTGCTTCTCGTGGTAGCCCTCACAGACCACGGCGTTCTTCTCACAGTTCATGCCTAATACATTCGTTAAAACTGATGCACAAGTTAGGTGAATTGGCTTGGGTCGTACATCGGGGCTTTGCTTCGTCGCACTTCTTCTTGCGCTTACGGCATGTAATGCATCCAGTCTTGGATCGACCTTTGGTCACCTTGCTGGCACCTACTGCCGGGGTCAAGGGATGCTTCCTTGGTCTTCCTCGAGGTCGTTTCGGCTTGGGGTCGGTGCTTGAGGGTTCTACAGGAGTTGGTGCCAATGGCGCTGCCTTCAGATCGTCCATGTTCAAATCGTCCTCGACCGGCTCCAGCTTAGGGATCGTAAGAATGTCGTCGGATCCTTGCTCCCAGGTGTTGTCCATCTCCACATCATCACGCTCGCCATAGCCGGTGCTCCAAGAGTCAACAGATGAGGCTGCGGAATGGATCATTGTTGGTGCAGATGACATGTCTATTCCTGCGCTCAGAGGCGATATTTGACCCGTCTGCATCTGCGCTGCCGTCGAGTTCAGCCACAGGGGTTCCATCGTTGAAGGTGATTGCGGCATCATGGCGTCTTGGTCTTCGGAAGACATGCTATGGCTGTCGCACCAAGCCAGGTCTCTCTCACTCGAAGCAAAGTCAAAGGGGATTTCCAGGGCCATTCGGTGCCGTCGGTGCGCCCCTGTGCAGGTGAGCGGTGTCCGGGAGTTGAATTGAGAGAGTCGGACGCTTCGACAGCCGTCCAGATGAGATAGCGGTTGATCAAATACGATCCCTCGAGCTCAGAGGGTGACGACTCGGCATGAAGCTGTGGAGACTGGTGTGTGGTGGTGTGGGTGTTGGGCTGGACTAGCCGTCGACACCAGCGCACCAGCGGCTGATCGAAGCTCCTTTAGTCGCCTGGAACGGGCGACAGTGCAATGGTCGCAAGATGAAAGGGAGGGAAAGATGAGAGGCATGGAGGGGCCATGTGGGGGAGACGTCTTATTTGGGAGGCAGGCTAAAGGGTGACAATGTGTGAAGGATTCTAAGATCCAGCACTGGAGACTTCTGATGCCCGTCGACGCCATCTCCCCACAACCATCATGGTCCAGCGATGAGGTTGGCCTCATGGGCAGGTGAAGAGTGCCACTGTCCAGGGACCCAGGAGCTTCAACCACCATGTGCCGTTGGTCCCGTCCAGGATCGTCCAGGCCCGCCGAACGATGCCATCAAAGTGTCTCCTCCAATCCCTACCTGGGGCCACTAGCGGGCTAGGTCCCCTTAGCTCTCGACGATGGGTGCATGGGACGTGGAGGCCACTGAGCATACGTCTCCACCCAGCTGGATGGGGGGACCTTGGCCTCTCCACCCTCCAAAGACTTAGCGTTTTCAGGGCCCTGGCGAGAGACGGCCAGATACCTCAGGGTACTTGGAACCCTCCATGTACCAAGTGGGACGCAGCTTGTCTCGACTGCTCGTGGTCCTGGGCTGGACGGTGAGCGGCAGCGCTATCGATGCTGGTGACCGCGATATGAGAGAAGAGGCTGTTGCCTGTGAGTAGTTGTGTAGCCTGGGAGGGCTGCATTGGGCAAAAAGGTGCTGGCCAACAAGTCATGGTCCTGGAAGCGATAGATTCTGGCTGGCTATGCTTGGGTACGAGGCATGTGGAGCACATTGCCCAGCCGTGGTTCGACAATATGTTGATCCCTCTCCAAGAGTCGCACGACAACAATGTCCACCAATTCGAGGCAAGACTTGGGCTTGCGGCCTCCAACGTTGTAGCGCTTCTGTAGTATGATATCATTGCAGCAAGAGCTGTGATTGGGGATGGTGATGATGTTGTCGATGGCATGGTATTTGACGCTGGTTTCAGTTGGAGTGCCGACAGTGGTGACGGTGGCAGAGACACACTTGTGATCCATACATACATTCATGTAGGTAACGCGCTGACGTGCGGAAGGGGCCAGGCTTGTAAACCACCAGTAGGCCTCAAAGTTGCTGTCATCGTCCTCTGTTCGTGTGGTATCTGTTGCTCCGTCACTCCCATCACACCAATCGTGGCTGTCCAGTCTTGTGCTCGAGTAAGGGCTGCAGGGCGCACGACAGTGTAGGAAGCATTGGATGCAGACAGGGTGCTTCCGAGCCCTGTTCGCTATTGTAGATATTGCATCTGGCCTCAGAATCAGGTTTGGGCACCGGTGAGGAGGAGTGGAGGCGGGCATGCAGTCTTGCGTTTCTGCAGCCGGATACTCTGTAGATGGAGTCATTTCGTCAGAAATCAAAACGCTGGTTGGATACGGTTAATTGGCATCCTGACAGCTGATGGGCTCGGAAGGTAGGTATGTATTCGTCTTGGTTAAGTTGATAGTTTTTTTGTTGTTCCAGGTTGGCGGACCAGGCTATCCAAACCTAATTCGAGGACAGTGTCCGCCCACCGTACCTTCCTCGATGGAACCATGGGGATCACAGTGCATCAGAAATCAGACACAGTACACCTTCCTAATGGATCAACTTCCATCAAGCTCATGGTAGACAGGCTTCTTTCACAAAGATCTTCATCTATTCCATTCATCGACATCGTCAACCAGCATAATGCTTGCCTACCTTTTGACTTGCTTCTGCTCTACACGGCTCTAACTATTTACTAGCGGAGACCCCGACTTTGAGCAGATCTAGACCACCCACATGCCGAATCGCCTTCGACTTATGCTGCACCTCGGAGTACCTATGCAGCCAACAGCATCATGGCGATCCTGGCTCGGAGCGGCTGTTCTCTGAAAGGCATTTCCGCATCTGATGGAATCCTGCTTCGGATCTATGTGCTCCGTACCATGCGAAGTCCAATCTCGCAGTTGTCGTCCCCCCCTTTTCTGCTCTAGAACACAGGCTGACTTGGTAATTCCAAGTCGCTATTGCTAGTGCCCTGTTCTACTGCAGCGCACTACTGCACCGTGTTATTAGCGCTTGCATTACTCTGGGGCCTGGAAAGCAGCGGCCTAGGATCAATCGACGACTCTTTTGGGGCTCTGTCAGTGAGACTCTAGGCATGTCATTCGAGGAAATCTTTTTCGCATTTGTGCCAGCTACGGTAAGTCTCGAAGCTCATGAATAGCACAGAAGACGGAACTAAAGCTACCTCGTACAGAATCTTGAATCATGCCTATCCTGCCCTAGCAGGGTAGCTTAGCTACCTTGTTTAAACTTGCTTTTTCTCAAGATCCCTACTCCAGGACATGCCCCATCGCTGGACGGGTACTTGTGGGAAGAAGCAACATTGCATCCTCCACAGTCAACCGCCAGCCGCGCTCTCACGGGCCTCATGGTGGCCAGGGCACAGTCCCTCCATGAGACAAGGCTTGGGCGGTCGATCATCACGACCACATTTGCCAGTCCGATTGACATCCAATGTCGATTACATTCGGCAATGGCAACGTGTTAGATACCGGTACGTGACAGTGCCATTGAAGAGCTGTGGAATCCTTGACAATGGATGACACCAGCGCCACACACCAGGTATAACCCCCACGCAAACCTCAATGCTCAGCCGGGCTAATAGCTTCCCAGTACTTCGCACTCCTCTCGTAAGGCAGCCCGTTGCGTGTGGTAACATCGTTGGAAGCTTGAGCACCTTTCGAGAGGCACGGTTCCTCCTCAAGAACTGAGACGCTCGACCCTTCACGTTTTGCTTTTTGCAATGGCGGGGGACAGTAGCCCTGGCTAGAGATGCAGTCCCCTGACTTTTACTGGGAACCCAAGACTTGCGTGCCTCCTTGACCGGCATGCTGGTCCTTGCCTTTGAACGCCCTGAACGTGGTGTCGTCTGCCAGGGCCGTCGCATGCATTGGACTATTACAGTAATGGTCATGTTCGAACTTCTTTATTGATGGCCAAGACGTTGATATACGGAGTTACGGATACCATACACTGAATTAGAGGTTTGGCCCAGGTGGGCTAGCCTAACATCGGAATAGGATGCCCTCAGGATGAGCTCCGGTGCTGCCACGCTTCACCAATCGCCTCTTCCGAAGTACTTGTCGTCGAGTCGTCAACTTGGTCTGGCCTCATCTGTTCAAGTACTCTGTTCAATGAGCACATGGATAAGGGACAAGAGGCACACCTCATGCCTCATCAAAGAATACTTCGTGCATCCGTATGCAAGCAAATTTGTCCATCACCCGGGTTCCCCAAACGAGTAATCCTCGCTCAGCACAACTCGCACTAACACATGGCAGGCTGAGCCTCTCCCCCTGTCCTGACCTCCATCTAGAAGCCACAACGGTTTCAAGGCCCCTGTTGGCCCTCTCATGGCAAGCCAGCCAGCTACCGAACCAAAAGTTATTTGCCACGCGGCAACGAACAACCAAACAGAGGGCGGGCGAATCTCGAGCTCAAGCTCACCATGACAAATGGCTTTCTTTCTGGCGACAGCTTGGGGAAATGTGGCACGTTCCGCGTTGCAAACTGCGAGACCTACCGCTGAGAACTGAGCTCTCTCCACTACGGAGTACAAGACCCAACGTCCTGCACGAGCCCGAGAATGCTCCCAAACGCTCCGAGGGCTAATACTGCGGATCATTCGACAAACTGATGCGCGCATAGGCCTAGGAGCGACCCTGATCTTGATGGCTTTTGGCCCCGTGGCCTATGGGAACGCAAATAGCGCAATGCCATCTCTATTCCTTTCTGGGCTTAGCAGACCTGCGGCTAAAGACCCACGACAATCTTGGTGGATTGCTGACACGCAGCGGTACCTCGAGGTACCTGGACGATGCTCTCGCTTTCGGTCACCAAAGAATTGTCTTTCATCAGCCAGCCGCGTCCTCACCTGTGCCTTTCTTCCCTGTTGTATCGAGAGTGAACATGGATCCTGAATCAGAGCAAGATGGTGCAACGGGCGTCATGGCTGATTACAGAGTACGCCATACGAGCTGATCGAGATGGCACACGAGGCTGAGTCTCCTGAAAACTGCGAGGTGGCTTCGTTTGTTTCAAGGTCTGACTTGACTTGTTGTGCCAAAGCCACTCGTCAGTTTATAGTCAAGGAGGCTCTCTCTACCTCCCCTCTTTCGCAGCCGCAACCAGCAACCAGTACCAAACATTACCATCGATCATCCCGAGCCGTCTTCAGCTGCTCTTACACCGCTGGACGGTGTGGTCCGAGTGGT
Organism: Ascodesmis sphaerospora; assembly: GCA_027569015.1. Lineage (NCBI taxonomy): Eukaryota > Fungi > Ascomycota > Pezizomycetes > Pezizales > Ascodesmidaceae > Ascodesmis > Ascodesmis sphaerospora. Next base: position 118,289 of record JAPPUR010000025.1, on the reverse strand, counting down.
CGGTCTGGCGTTCAATAAACCCCGGGAACTGACTTCGACGGCGCGCCGGTCAAGGTGCGGTCCGTCGACTGACTCCCGTCTTTTCCCTAGTCTGGAGACTGGGCGGGTGAATGGATCCAACCAAATCGATGGCGTCCAGACCCTCCCGAGGAAACGTGCGCATTTGGCAGATGATAGACGTCATAACCAGCGTGATAGCCAAGCTGTTGGTTCCAGCAACCCAGCCTATCCAGCCCAACCGAACGATGGCTTTGACACACAAGTCGCAGAACGACGCAATGCCACTCGCCTGTGGTAATTAGGCACCTTGCTGACGGCCCTATGTATCCCTCGCTAACCCAATACTGTGACGGCTGAGAGCTCACGGGATCACTCCTCGGGAATGAAGATGCCATGTTTTACCCGTACCCAGTCTGAGGGCGGACGCGGACCTGCAGCATTGACAAGCATCAAGCTGCCTGATGCCGTGCTAAGGACAGTCCGTGTACGATTTTGCCACCAGAGGACCCTGGCGATCCCTCAACCTCGTCGGCCTGCCTACACTACCGCGCTGTTGGTCTCGATTTGTTGCAGAAGGATCTGTATAGCCTGTACGCCATCGGCAGGTCGCAGGCCAGCTCGTATCAACCTGCTTGGGGGAGAGACATGGAGTTCAGCTCGTCAACCAGCCAGCCAGCACAAATACGCCTACGCCTAAGTGGTCCAGAGCGCATGGAGGCGGGTCGCTGTAAGTGCAAGATTATGCCCATCTCTAACTCCACCTCCACCACCACCACACGCAGCCCTTGTCAACTGACATCTTTTGGTAGGCTCTCGATACCACACAGGCCGCACCCACCGCGCCCACCAAACTAGCGTCACACCTTAGCACGTTTCTTGTCACGTTGTTGGGTGCCAATACGGGTCTTTAAGCCCGAGAAGGTCAACGAGGATGAAGCTGGCAGCATGGCAACAGAAATCAATTGACTGGTGACTAGTCCCGATGTCAATTTTCCGCCAACACGCGAATAAAAAGTCTCCTAGAAGCATGCTCTTCTCAAGTTTAGCAGATCTCCCGTCACCGGGCCGGGGACGATCGTCCCAAGACGAACCGACCGGGCCGGCAATCTAGAAAGATGCGGTGAACTGACCAGCCAAGCTTGGCATGGCCAAGGATAGCAAAACTTTTGAGTTGCAACAGAACGATATGCGTATGTGCTACCGCAGTACGGTATGTACGAGGAGCATCCAGAGGCACACATCTCTCTTGGGTTTGAGTGGAACGATATAATGACCCCCACTGAGTGACAGAGGACGCATGTGATGCAAACAGTGACAGGCTTGGAAACAGGTCGGCGAGTCGTGGCCGAACAATGTTGATGTCTCACCAGCGTCCTGGGAATTTGGAGATGGTTGGCCATGCTTGGGAGCATGGTGCAAGCCTCCAACAGGCCTTGCTGGAGATCGTCGACTCCGCCAGGCCGATTTCTCCAGACCAGGTCAACCGCTGTTCGGGATTAAGCAACCGTCGAAGCAGGGACTGCACGGTCTTTAGTTTTCAATGCGCCAGCCACCAGCTACCACCATTATTGGAGGACGCTCGAGAGGCCCAGCTACTACTCAGGAGCCCGGAACCTGGATCACCCATCGAGCAATGGACCCAAGGTCTAGACAGTCTGCAAACTGGAGGAGAGGCCGGCTTTGAGCAGAGCCAATGTCGTCTGCTATGTTGAACCGGTGATCCGCGGTCATCCCATCCAAACCAACCAACTACGCAACAAAGTCGGGATCAACTGCTATTATGTACAGCCAAGGATTGGCCCTATGCGCGAAGGATCTATCATGGACCACTTACTGGTGGTTTCGTTAGTGGCGCGCGAGCGCTTGCTGTCAACAAACCAGGATCTGCAGCCTTTACACGCCCTTGGGAGCCTCTTCACTGGCCCTTTGTCAAGACGGCGCCCAGAGGCCGATCTGGCATGATGATCCACTACCTCGTTCAGATGATAATTCCGAATGCCATAGTCGACAACTTTAGTGCGATTATGAAGTAGCACCACCGATGGCCCGAAGAAACAGGATATGATTGGCGCGGTTTGGTTCTGGGTATCCAATAGCCTCTTAAGGAAGGATGTGCCATCCAGATGGAAGCAGATGTGGCTCGGGCGTTGGCCGAAGGCCGAGACCTTGATGAATGGCTGCTCACGGTTGATACTGGCCGATACCTACCCCAGACTCCCAGACTGGGGATGATCGACAAATGCTCATCGGCGGCGGGGCCGATTATTCACAGAATCGACAGTGGTGTTGAAGAAGGAGGCCTGCAAGGAGTGGGGGGCCGTGGGGAGCGGTGTGTACGCCATCGGATATGTGTGGATGGCTTCATGCCGTGAGTGAAGCCAGAGACGACGTGGACCTGAATATGGCCCAAGGAGCCACACCAGATGAACCAAGAGGAAGCACTATCCCGCTCACTTACATCATAGTAACAACACCGTTTGTCTTGACGACGCAGCAGCAGCAACACCCGACACATGCGCAGATGCAGACGCAGACCTGAGGCCAAATTGCATCCAGGATCTACTCGGTGGCTTTCATCCAGACGTCTTGTTCTCTGTGGTACCTGCTGTACCGTACATCACCGCGCTGCAAATTCGCCGTATACAGTCTCATTATTCGCCCGGCACTTGTCACCAGGCACACGAGATCCAATGGCGAGCGAAGCCGACCCACGCCGGTAACCAGGCGCGTCTCTGAGGGCGGGCCTCCCCGTGGCATATTCGGGATGCGCGGTGGTCTGCAGGTGATTCGACGTCTGGTGGAGTACGGGGCACTTGGTCTCGTGCATCGTCACGGGGAGTAGATGGAGGGTGGCCAAACCGCCAGTACCTATTCCCCGTGTTTCTATGTTTACAGTACCTACATACATCCCGCGTCAGCTAATGCCGCGGTGAAGCGCGCTCGTCCTTGTCGCAGCTCTCTCTGCTTAATCCCGGATGTTTGGAGGCGCTGTGGGCGAAGGGGTGGACATGGATGCGGCCCCTCCAGGTATGTATGGCTTCTGGGGCCGTGTTGTGATTCATGCAGGACACGAGTCAGATGTCGACAGGCTCCCCGGGCGAGGCGAGAGGATGTTCACCAGGATCATCTTCGCTTCGCAAGGATCGGTCGCTGCCGCAGCGCAATTGCGAGTTGCAGATGATGAACACTTTTTGTCACCCATGGTGAACCAAGGTGAGTAATTCGTCTGGTCATTGCTCACCGGGTCTTGATCAGGCAAAAGCTCCTTTGTACAGTGTCGCATCATGCCATCTCGAGGCACGAGAAAGGGGCATCCGGGTCAGAGGTAGAGTACGATACGCAGTAGAACAGAAAAGGTCCCTGTTGAAGCATGCCAAACACTCGTGCAACTTGTACCGCGGCGAGCCCCTGAGAAACCGGCATTATGCTCGAGCACTGTCTATGATATGAAGCTACATACGTTCCGTCCAAACTCAATGTAACGACAATCTCGACATACTCTCGACCATTCGTCCATATACGAGATAACAATCAGTAAGAAGTTGTAGACATTTGACCATGACCATGACCCTCCAACGTCAATCCAAAACTTCACCTGCGTCTCGATACAACCTCGTCTTCTCTCCTATCCACCAGCCTCTCCCCTTCGTCCACCGCCGTTCGTCCAGAGCTCAACTTTCTCCCATCAAGGCGCAAGGCCGTCCTGAGACCTCCTCCACTGCTCCCGCTGGCCGCCGTCGTCGTGCTGCTCGTTGTCCGTGTCCCCCGCAGCTCATCCCGACTTGCCTTGCGGAGCTTTCGTGTCTCCACCTTAAGCCCCTGCGGCTTCTTGGAGCGATACGCAGAGGCAGCGGCAGCGGCAGAGGCTTCAACGACGGAGGCGGCCTGGAGTGGTGCCTGTGTCTGTGCTTGATCCAGGCGGTTGAGGGTGAGGTTGAGCTGTGATGGCGTTGGGAGAGGCGGCACTGGGGGTAGGGGGGACGAGAAGAGTGGCTCGGGGGCGTCGTCGATGAAGCTCCTCCAGCCAACAAGACTCTCCATACTCTGTCGGCGATCGAGACCAGGGCTTTTCCATTTGATGTCCCCCCTGCTCCTGATGCTCCCAAAAGAACTCTTGCGGCTTGACTTCCTCAGTGATGGCTTACCCTCAAGATCCTGTTCTGCCTTCTCCCGGAAGTACGCCGCCCTTGCCTCCTTTTCGCGCTTGTCTTCGCGTTGCCCTGATAACCACGGCGAGGAACAAGGAAGCTGGGGATCCGGGTCGTCAAATGGACGCCAGTGCGTGCGTGGGGTCGCCGGCGTTCGAGGAGTTGCAGGATTACTGTGTTCGGACCGGACACGTTTGCGGAAGAGGCTGCTGATGGCGGAGGATGGTGTTCGCGGCATAGGCATGCTACTTAGCTCGTCCGGAGTCGGGGTCTCGCAGATGACTGTGGCCGCTTCTTTGTCGATAGAGGCCGATGAAGCTCCACTTGAGGCATCACCCTGCCGAGTTGAAGGACGAGGGGTGTCGGCGGGTACAGACTTCTGGTTTGGCCGTTGCTTCTTGAGTTTGGTCGACTGGGAGAAGTCCTGTTTCGTAGTTGAAGGATAAGGCTCGTCATCGTCCTTCTTCGCCGTGACTTGTGTCCAGCCCGAACTTTCGGTCGAGTCTGACCATCTAGAAACGTCGTTAGAAGCTTCAGGCCCATCGATGCTCTCACGAGAGAACTTCAAGGCCCTTCGTGGTGTAGCCGTTACAGCCCTCTCCAGATCCCTGAGGGCTGCCTTTCGTTGATGACGGCTCGGTACGTCAGGGAGACGCCTCGCCGGCGGTGCGTTATCGTGGCTTCTGCTGAGCTGGGCCTCGTTTAGCTCTCGTAAGGGGTATCGGAGGCGTGCCTGGGTGTCTCTGAGGTTCAGCATCATTCTCGACCGAGGGAACGTCCCCCCCGTCGGTTCCTCTTCATTATGTTCTGGAGTGAAGCCCGAGTGTCCTACTTGTGGCTCTATGTTGAACGAGGCCTTGCGATCCACGTTTCTCCGAGGCTGTGTCGGGGTTATGAGGGTGGATGATGAGCGCTGAAGACTCCGTTCCGGCGATGGGTTCGGGTGCAGATGACTGCGTAGCTGACGTTGCAGTCTTCGGACCGTCTGATCCTTCTCTGCCATCATACGGCTTTCCTCTGCCATCTCGTCAGATTCGCGCTCACGTTCGTGCAAAGCACCCACTCCAAGGATGCCAATCTCTGGAGACACATCCCCAGTCAAGGCATCAAAGAGCCCTGACCATCGACGATCTCCTTCTTCTTTGTTCTGTGGCTTGGGTTTGTTGATCTTCAAAGGCTCTGGCTGAAGAGCTGATATCATTGATTCGGCATCATCATCCCATAAATCTGCCGAGAGCCCCTGAGGCAGCTCATCATCGAGACTATGAACTAGCTCGGCCTGGTGAGAGTCCTCTGCACAGATCTGCCCACCAGCAGCTCCGATAACCCGTCTTGTGAGGGTTCCAGGTGTCAAACGCTGGCCTGGTTGAACAGCAATTGGGAAACGTGCAAGGGGGCTTTGTGTGACGGTCGACGTAATTGCGTAGGCGCTGTATTCGACTGCTTTGCCTTTGGCTTTTGGTGTCGCATAGTCTGAAGTGAGTAAACCTCCAGCATGCAATCTCGAGGTTTCGGGTGAAAGGGGGCGATCTTGAAAGCCGTTTTGCAGTCGTTCGGGCTGTCTTTCTGATTCTTCTGCGAGATGTGCCGTTTCGATACAGATCTTAGGCGTTTGGAAAGAAGACTCCGATTGATATTGGAGTTCTCGACTCGAACCAACATTGAAATCTGTTGGGTGTACCAAAAATTGTTCAGGAGGCGTTTCTCCTGTCATCATGTCGTCATCTTCATCACTGATACTGCTCTCAGGAGCTTGATCAGGTGTCATTGAGAGTATGAACTTGCTCCCATCTTCTAACTTTGTTTCATAACATGACAGTCTATCAATCTCCGAATCGGTAACAACTACTATAGTAAGCCTCACATATAGATAGGATAAAAAAAGTGTGAAGATGCCTCACCATGTTGTTGGAGGGAAGCTGGTTCCAGCCCTTCCTGTACATCGACATTGGCCTCAAGGCTTGCCTCTTGGAGGGCGTTTGTCTCGGACAAGTTCGTCTCGTTTCCAATGTTGGCGAATGGAATATCCAAAAGAAGACCCCGCATATCGCCAAGATGGAGCGACAAGCGCGGGAAGTTGACACTCGGGACCTCTGGCCTGACAGTTGCCACTGACTCTGTATCAGACCCAGGTTCAGTTCCGCCTCCAGACCCCTCACGGTTGACATCGTCCCCGGATACCAGGTCTCGCCGAATACAGTCAGGTATCCGGGGAATGACGAGGAATGTCTCCCCACAAACCGACCAGTGACATCGTTTACCCGGTCGAGGGAGCTCGCAGGGCCGGTTTTCTCTCTCAGAGTTGGCCTTTTCGACCAGATATAGTCGCGTGTATTCCATCGGTGAAAGACGGGGCTTGCCCAGCTCATAGCTCACATCAGTGTCGTCTTGTTGTGTCTGCACTCTTGGCGAGACAATGTCAGGTAGAAGTTGATCGTCCGAGGCATCCTCGATCGCTTCAGTGAGCGGCTCAACTTCTACAACAGAACCCCCATCAAAGCTAGATTTTGTTGTTGATACAGTCTTCAGGAGGGGGCGTATGACCTCCAAGTCGTGACCTGAACTCGAACCCAAAGCATCCACGCTCGAACCCGTTCTGAGACGTAAGATTTCGGTTTTGAACACTCGTCGGCTCTTCGTAGAGGCCGATCCGCTTGGAAGAGGGGCACTCGCATGCTCAGCAATTGCCTGAAGAGAAGCCGGGTCGATAACCACCCCTTGTTTCAGTTCTGACCGAGAAATCATGTGCCTGAGAAACTTTTGCAGGACCTTGGGTGTCGTGGTTGTGCTTAGAACAGAATCCGGAATCGGTGGGATAGGAGGAGCAGGAGATTCGGGCTCTTTCGTCTTGGAGCGCTTTCTTTTCTTGACCGGTGTCTTGCTGGTAGGCGGCGGGTTCTTTTTGTGGTCAGACTCATTCTCATCTTCTTCGTCATCCTCGCTGTCGAGACTGTACTACCATTCTCGGCTTTTGAGTTCTTTGGGTATGAGAAGGCCCAACATGGACTTTTCGAGCGATGTCATGTCAAACTCGCGTGCGAGGGGGTGCTGAAGGAACTCTGTTTTCGAGATATCGTCAGGATAGCAGAGAATCGGAGGCGCATGCAAATCTCCAGCGAATCTGGCACCGTCTGTCTTGGCGGGAGAAAACTCGCGACCAGGCATGCCTTTGAGGAGGGGATTAGGGACCGGAGGTGCTGAGGATGGAACGGGCGATGCTAATGGTGATGCCAAACCAGATCGCCTGGCATCAAATGAAGAACTAGCACTGAAGGTTTCTTCAAAGCTGTGCGTGCGAGGAGAACTGTTGAGGATTTGCCAAGAGTTGTGCGCGGTGCTTGCGCGTGATTTCAAAGAAGAAGATTCGGCAGATCTTGCTTCAGTCGGCACGTCACTGGGCGGTCTTTGTCTTGGGATGCTCTCTCCAGCAGCACCCAGGATCGATGAGCAGATTTCTCCCAGCTTCTTGGTTTCTTCGTGGTATCGGATGAGAGCCTCTCTGGCCTGGGGGTATTGGGGAATGTCGCACCAGCAGAGCAATCTCGTCTGAATGACCTGTTGGCGTTGCTGGGAAAAGGGATCCTGGAACATCAAATGCTCGAAAACGGTGAAGCGAATGCTATCGCGAAGGCCTGGCGAATACGGGGTCGGATCTAGATCATCTTGATCCTCGAGGGACACAGCCGACGGAAAGAGGGCGTTAAGTAGTGCCATGATCTGGGGTATCTCCTTTCTTTGGTTGGCATCCTGGGTCAGCTCTTTGACGAGTATCTGGGAATCCCATCAGTGAAACAGTCACTATGTGTCTGTCCGAGTTACCTTACCCAACTTCGGAAACCGGCATGAAATCGCTTGTACTTGGCAGAGGTTGTTCGATCAAGTTCTTCAAGAATTTGAGGATGGGTATCATTGACGGGAGGAACCTCGAGTCCAGACTTTTTTGCTTCAATCATGCGGGCGCGCTGAGCCTCTACTGCAGCCTTTGCAGTCTCGACACGACGCAGACGATCAATTTCCATCGCATCCAGGTACCCCAGCGCATCCATGACGCGAGCAGAATCGATTCCTCCATCTTCTGGACGTCGGAAGACGTTGCGGACTATGTCCTTTACCTTGTCTTGAAGGTTTGTGCTGTAGTCAATACCTCTGGCAGTACGAATGGCGGGCCATGCTTCCTGGATTTCGGCCTGAAGAGCGCGGTCGTTGTCGAATGATAAGAGTCGGCGCTGTAAATCCCGGGCAAACCCACATTGGCTCGGGCTGAGTTGATCATCCTCGTTGCTTGTCAGGCGAGTGAGAGCTTCATACCCACTGCCCAACCACCACTCTTCGAGCTCGGCAGCGAAAGGCGGCATCCCTTCTTTGCTGCTTACGCCGCGATGCTGGGGCCGGACATTCGAGTGGATGGTAGTAGAAAAGGGAGCAACAAGGTAGTGAGGTTCAAGGGACAGGACGAACTAGGTAGAGAAATGGTCGCCGAAATGAGTGGGTGGGGTAGAATCGCGGGTGAGGTTGCAAGTGAGGGAAGAAGTAGAGCGCTCCTGCTCCAGCAGTTTCTCGCCTTTGGGCTCGGATATCAGAGATTCACTGGAGAAAGTAAGCAAGTAGTGTCACTGTGTGTAGCAAATCTTTGCCTCTGCACGGTCTTTGATTCGATGACGTTTTTGCAGTGCGTTTGGAATCATGGCGAGGTCGTTTGTTTGTTGTGCTTGGAGGTGAAGGGCCTGTTGTTGAAGTTCCATGCGGGAGGTCACGTGGGGTCTCATTGTCACCATATTATTGCGACGGCTAAAAAGGGGCCACCAGTTGAAATCGGAGTTGGCCATTATTGCTGTGGGGGGGATCCTGCGAACAGGTAGCGAGATATCGCTTGCTATGCATTCAAGGTTTGAATATTGTGGCCATTCTTGGTTATGACGGATTCGGGGACGCGCAAGCAAAAGGTCTAAAACTTGAGCGTGGTTCGATGTTAATGTACCTCTCTCCGCAAGGCAGTGTCCGAGGTTGACAAGCTACCCTCTTGTAGTAAGTAGCACGACAATGCAAGGCGTTGACAACTCATCAAATTCTCTCCAACTCAGCTGAGGTCATCTCGGCATTGTCGGTGACATTCACCCCATGAACCAACCTTACCCCCTGTCCTGCTGAATTTCGATTGACGAGGCCTCCGCCTGCTGGATCAAGTTGGCTTCCCCGCTCAACGGCGCCATGACAGTGGCCTTTCCAGCGCCCTGCCTCCCTAGCGCGGTCCTGACGGGGCCTGACGGGTCCCTGGAGGGTAAAATCATGGCGGGCACATCAGTTAGACTCAGTTAGAGGTGCAGTAGGTCGCCGAGTGCCTGGATCATGTCGTGCGCCAAGACCAGTCAAGGCCAGACTGAGCGCAGCAGTCTGTCACTGCCCGAGGTACGTACCCTCTACCCTTTTTCTTAGTACAATTAGACGGGCCCGTCTGTTTCGTGCCACGACGCCCGCGAGACTCTGCTCCCTTTTTCCCTCCTTTGTCTGGGCCTCATCACGAACTTCTTGACGGCGCGGTACGTCAATTGAATTCAGGGTTCTTCTCCGATGCTCCCAGTGAGCTTGTACAGCCAGCAGCCATGATTTTGCGGTATCCAGGTCGCCTGGTGCGACCCCTTAACGGGCAGGTCAGCTTCGGTCACTTGGCACCTTGGACTGGCCCGCGGGCCCGTCATTGGGGGCCAAGCAGTGCTACAAGCAGGCTGCGCTTTTCGACACAGAGCGGCAAAAGGAGAGGTATGTACGGATGCTGATTTGTCTATTTCTGCACATTCTATTTTTGTTTTGTTACTGTACCCTTCTGGGGCCGTGTTTGCATATTCGTTCTGCATCTGCCGCCTTGTTCAGGGGTCCAGCTTCGGCATCTGGCTTTGCCCAGTCCCTGAGCCGTCACTGAGATCGGCTTATGGCTTAGATCGCGGTGTTCAATCTGCACGTGTTTCTGATTTGAAATATTTGGATCTTTGTCTAAGTATCTGTCAATGGCTGGTTCATTCTTGAGACCCATTGTCCTTTACAAGCAATGGATGCATTGGCTGCCATCCAGGCCACTTCTTTACTTTACCATGTGGCAATGATCAACGTCCAATGCCGAATGATAACTGACATGGGCGAGTAGAAGAAATCCCCGACGATGCACAGGGCCAACAAGGCCCCAACTTCTCTGCGGAGCCCACCCTACTGGCCAAGATGGGGGAGTCGGCTGCCACGACTTTTGCATCCATACTGGTGCTGGGCCTTGGCTTTGCGGCTGCTGGTTACATCTATCACAAGAGCTACAAGATGCTTGTCCTCTCCAAGATGACTCGTGCTTTTGAGCCTGGTGATCCCGTCCTCGAACTGGCCGCCATTGGCAAGGATGTCCCCCATCATCATGGCAGTTCCAGTGAGCACTGGATACCCCGTCCAGAGCAGGAGCGTATTGACGATATTGTCATGGGACGCAATGTTGGACACTACCATCTTTTAATTGGCGATAAGGGCTCTGGAAAGAGCAGCATGTTGATTGACGCAATGCGCAAAAATGATGGTGACGGTGTGGCCATGTTTGAAGCACATGCCGACCTCGAGATTTTCAGGATTCGTCTCGGAAAGGCTCTGGACTATGAGTTCCACGAGGACTATATCGGAGGCTACTTCAGCGAAAGAGGTCCACGCGAATCTACGGCCTTGCTTGACATTGAACGCGCCCTCAACAAGTTGGAAAAGGTTGCCATGCAGAAGCGACGAGAAAGGGGCAAGCCGCTGGTCGTCATTGTTAACCAGATGCATCTCCTTCGCAACGATGAAGATGGGCGAGATCTTATTGAACTCCTACAACAGCGGGCTGAGCAATGGGCTGCCGCTAACCTGGTCACCATGGTCTTCAACTCTGACGACTACTGGATCTACGAGCGTCTGAAGCAGCTGGCCACCAGGATGGAGGTCCTTCCTGTCACTGACCTGCCCAAGACGCAAGCTATCTCGGCCCTCCAGAGGTATCGCCAAAGATATTTCAGGGAGAATCTTGACAGTGCGATACTTGAGGAGATTTATGACAGGGTTGGTGGTCGTCTCAGCTTCTTGAACCGGGTGGCCAAGAGCAGAGATATGCTTGGAACCTGCGAGAAGATCAAGGACATTGAGAAGAGATGGTTCCTCAACCAATGCTGGATCCTCGGCCCTGAGATGGATGACGATGTTATGGATCAGCAGAAGTGGGCGGTAAGTTAAGGCTATGCTGATTGACCTGGATTCGACATTGACAATTGTGTAGGCTGCTGCCATGTGTCTGGCCAAAGCTCTGGTCGACAAGGAAGAGGAGATGTCACAAACTTACGACCCCGATGTCGGCCACATCCTTCCTACGTATCCGTTCCATATTGCTCAGCAAATCATGACGAGATGCGACTTTATTCGAGAGCTTGACAGCCTGAACCTGTTCAGCATCACCAGCCAGGCGGATGTGCGCGCGAGCAGCGTTCCGATGCACCGAGCTTTCAAGGAGATTTGCGCTGAACCCAACTTCGAGAAGCACCTGGAGGGTACGATCCAGAGAATTGCCGACATTGAGAGTTTGGGCCGAACTCGCGAGCTGGTGGCCAAGGACCTGGTGCTTGGTGGCCAGTACGAGATCGAGCAGAACCGAAAGGGCATCACGGTGAAGCTCAAGGAGGCGGAGAAGGAAGACGATTAAACGCCTTCATGATTACCCTGGTCACGTTCCTTTGGAGAGAAGTCAAGACTAATGACGTTGTTCTTTTGTATTTGGATGGATGGTTTGGGAAAAGCCGGGTCTCTCTGGAAACGGCTGGGAGAGAAGAGGTGAAAAGGCGCTGGTGGATGGATGACTTTGGTCTCTGGTGAAGCGACCTGTACAACACAACAGCTGACAGCATAGATTTCCTTGGCTCATGTCGACACAACTGTCAATTTCCCTAGAGTACTCGTAATGTTTAACAAGAAGTTATTTTGTAGTGCATCCTGGATCGTATCATTCGCTTGGGAGCTCTGGCAACGGAGCTTGGTGAATTGATGCCTGACCCACAAGGCAGAAACCCCTGGTTGTCACCAAAACACCCAACACTGCAGCTCGCCTCAGGGTAACGCGCCGCCAGTTTTTTCCTGCAGCCCCACACCCTTTTTTCAATTCTCCTTACCCTACACATGTCCTCTTCGCGCGTGCTCTGAACAAGAGAAAAGACATCGACGCCTACAAGCTCATCGATGTCGTCCAACGGCGCTGGCAATAGCAAGTGGCCTGATTTCCGGCTTGCGTCGACCCTCTGGTCTCTTATGGGCTCACCGTCCAACGGGCCAGATAAGCAAACTCCCACCGACCGTGCCGAGAATCACGACCACGACCGCGAGCAGCACCAAGAGAAGAACCCAGACGCCGACCGCGACGGCGAGCCGCAAGAGTCATATACGCCCGACCAAGCGATGATGGATTCCGGAGAGCAGGCAATTGACGGCCTGGGCGGCTTCGATGGCTTCGAGCACGACCCCCAGGTCGACACAGAGGAGGGCGCGCAAGAAGACGACTTTGGCGCGCTCGAGATGTTCGACAGCAACGCTGCACAAGCTCCCTACTCTTCGCAAGTGAACGACGCGTCTTTTGACAACCGGGCCCCCGAGGCGATCATGGATGATGATACACCTTCATCCCAGAACCGAAAATCCAAACGCGACAAGAAGGAGCGCAAGAAGAAGGGAAACACCACCGACAGTGCATCTCCCCAGATCACGACCGAGGAAGAATCTTCGCGCAAGCCCAGAAAGTCCAAGAGAAAGGCTGCCTCGCCAGTCGAGATCCCCGACAGCCTCGGCGAAAACAATGCATCAGCTGCCGACCAGGCCCAACTCCAGGAAGCCTCAGCTGTTGAGCTAAACGAAGAAAACGCCGTCCCCGCTACACAGCCAAAGCGCAAGCGCAAGGCCTCTGATTCCACCGATGGGAAGCAACGCAAGAAGCGGAAGCCCCATGATGACGAGGCCGAGTCCCAAGACGTCGTACAGGGAACACAAGAAGGTGAAGAGCCTGTGCCGGCTGATCAACTCAACGGCCGCGACACTCAGGCCGCCTCATTTCTACGCACCAGAAACGCGACTCGCGCGGATGCAATCTATGATGATATTGCAGACGGTGCCCCCAATTCACCCAGCGATGCTCGCCTGCAGCTACGTGAAGCTCGTTCACGAGAGGGTAGTGCCCCCGTCAACGAACATCAGGACGAGATGGATGTCGATGCTCCCATCTCTCAGCAAAACCCTGGCGATGTCACCGATCGAGATCTAGGCACCGACTCGTTCGCACTTAACGGTTCCGCCAACGCTGCTGACCATGATGTCGAGAACCTGGCTAGAGAAGCATGGAATGAGCATGTCAACGGACAAACCCACCCTGAAAACCAAGACCCTTATACCCAGCCAGATATGGAGATCCCGACTTCAGCTCAACGTCCCCAAGCTCACGATGTCTACGACATTCCTGGCAGTCCCATCCAGACTCCCCATCCGCCCAGCTCCGCCCCCAAGAGAACGCGGTCTACGGCCAAGGGTTCTGCGAAGAAGGCCAAGCCCACATACTTTGAAAAGTCACAATCTCCTGAGGTACAGCAAGATGGACTTGCTCCCCTGCCATCACCTTCTGCCATGACACCCAAGCCCCGAGGCCGAGCCAAGAAGGCCACGAGACGTAGAAAGGTCGAGCCCCAGTCATCCCAGCCCATGCCAGATGACGATGAGGAGGGTGAGGAGAGCAGTCAAGCGCGTCGCAACCGAATGTCCGGCTTCACTCAGGGCCGCTTCAGCGACCAAGAGCTTGGCCGTATCGCACAAGCAGTTGAGAGCTACCGGGTAGAACACGACATGCAGCAGTACCAGCTCAACGAGATGATCCACGCCCCTGGAGGTACAACTGCCGGCGATGAACATGCTGCCCTCTGGGTGCGCATCTTTGAGACTTGCCCAGACCGACACCGACAGAAGATCATCAACATTACTCGCAAGAAATTCCACAACTTTGTTGCTCGTGGTACCTGGACTGTTGAGCAGGACACTGAACTTCGCGACCTGATTGAGATCCATGGCACAAAGTGGTCCAAGATTGCTGCCATCATCAACCGTCATCCCGAAGATCTTCGAGATCGCTACCGCAACTACATTGTCTGTGGAGACTCCCAGCGAAAGGACGCCTGGGACGAGACGGAGGAGGGCAACCTCACACAGTATGTGATGGAAGCTATGGGCGCCATTGACGAGTTGCGACGCATTCAACCATCCCGCGAGCTGCTTAAGAAGCCTTACGAGGAGCTCATCGATTGGCAAAACATCAGTGAGCGTATGATGAGAACACGAAGCCGACTCCAATGCATCACCAAGTGGAAGGCCATGAACATCAAGACCCATGGTAAGGACAAGCTGGTATCCACTCAACCTGATGCTCCCATCACGTTCCGTCTGGAGAAGGCCCGCCGACAAATCCAGTCGATGCCCGAGGAGGAGCGTTACCGCATGATCATGGCGATCCAAAGCTCACCTGCCATGGAGGAAGCAAAGATCCCTTGGCAACGGTTGGTTGACAAGCGATTCCGCAACAGCTGGCATCGTCCGACCCAGATGCTTCTCTGGCGACGCTTCAAGCAGACCATTCCCAACTGGCAAGAGAAGAGCGTGCGAGACTGCGCTCAGTTTCTCACAGACGTCTACAACCAAACCGGCCAGCTTCCCAACGTCGATGATGATCATTTCGATGACGCCGATGAGATGGTGTTTTTGAACACTATTCCCAAGGCCACCGTCCCCGGCTCACAACAGGCGAACCACCACAATCCCGATCCTGTTAGTGACGCTTTCATTCGCGAGGGAGACGTTGAGCAACAGTTGGGCGAATACCCCATTCCCGAAGAGCATATTCAGCCTGACTTGCCGATCGAGCCAATGGACCATGTCGAGTCTTCTGTGCCTATGGCTATGATGGAGCCGGCTGCTCCCGTTGCCCCTGTTGCGCCCATAGAATCTGCCGACATTGATATGGTTGATCCAGCTCTTGCCATGGAGCCCATGGAGCAAGTTGAGACTGCTCAGCCCGCGGAGGCTACAGAGACGCCCCAGCCTGAAGAGACGCCCCAGGTCGAGGCTACCCAACCCGAGGAGCCTGCTGAGACTCTCGATTATGTCGAGCCCGCTCCTCCCAAGGCAACTCGCACCGCGAAGAGGACAGGAATGGGCAAGGCAAAGGCACCAAAGGCCCCCAAGGCGCCTCGCAAGTCGACAGTCAAGTCCACCCCTTCCAAGCCTACTCCCGCCAAGCGAAGCTCCCGACGTCACACAGCTGCCTACAACGACCCCACTGCGGATACTGGGGCGCAAGCTGCCGAGACACAAGAGGTTGAGCAGCCGCGCCTGCGCAAGAGAAGGGTCCTCTCCAGGTTCCGCTCTATCAATGCCGTCGAAGAGGTTGACCCTAACGATTCGGACAGCGTGATGGATGATATGGAGGATCTTCCTGCCCGTGTTGCTATCTAATGAATGACGGATGATGGTGAAGGGGATAGAGGAGATGCGAGCGCCTACTTTGAGGCTCAACAAGTGCTTAGATTTTTGGACCGGATTCAGATGGGGACTATCATAGCATGCATGTATGAGTAGCCACAGCGAGGGATGTTAGCAGAGAGCTAAGCGTGTAATTAGAGATTCTCTCAGGGTTGCTCTGCTCTACTGATGGGGGGACAAGGAGACGTGCCAACGACATTGTTTTTGTAGGGAACCGTTTTTTCACGAACAAAGAACTTTCTAGTCACAATTTTAAATCCATTATCACAAACACTATGATTCTACTTGTCTGTGAGGGGGGTCAAGTTTTGAAATTTGTAATGTTTTGGTATCATAATCTCATCATGTCCTACTTGATCATCATCTACTAAAGCACCGGTTTTTTGAAGCCCCCCATACGGGACAGATCATTCAAACACATCTCCTGCTCCAGACTCCACTGCTCATCCCTAAGCAAAAGCCTTGCACCTTAACGAATCTCGGGATCGCGCATGAAGTCGGGGATAGACAGTCCTCCGGCGCCGGGCTCATACTGAGCTGGATCTCTCTGCACGCTGCTGACTCTGACCCGTCCGGCATCTCCTTCAGCACGGCGGATGGCAACATCGACGAGGCCGACGGCGTCGCTGACGGGGTTTCCGTCGCGGCCGGGGGCGAGGGCGGATTCGTTGTCGAAGGAGTAGATCTTGATGCCGCGGAGGTGCGTGTCCTTTCCGTTCTGGTGGTTCTCGAGAATCTGCATCTGCAGGACCCAGGCGACGAGGGTGTTTCCGTCAGGGTCGCCGCCAGCGCCGGCGACGGGGACCTGTTGCCAGCCGACGGGGTTGTCGAGGGCCATGGTGGCGAACTCGATGAGGTTGTTCTCTCCGGTGCCGGCCTTGAAGACGACCTTGGTTGGGGTGTAAGACTCGTCTTCGTTGTAGTCCACGTAGAAGCGAATATCGCGGATGTCGACGCGGCGGGTGAAGTACATTGTGAGCTTGTGTGGCTGAGGGCCATCGGACCTGGGTGTGTTAGTTGGTGGTGCATACGAACGGGTGCTGAGGTGGAGACTTACTGCCAGTACATCTTGAGATCGTCGCTCTTGAGTTCTTCAACACCGTTGCCGGGCTTGTGGCTGCTGACGGTGAAGCGAGCAAGGTTGGAGATTTCCTTGAGACCAGCAGTGGCTGGGTCGATGAGGTGGGCAACCTCCTCAACATCTTCGTCCTCGGCGGGCTCATCTTCCTCCTCGATGCTTGTGGTTTCGGCTTCGTACTGCTCGGGAGACATGGCTTCGTCGTCAATCTCTTCCTCCTCATCTTCGACTTGCTCTGCGCCTCGATTGTTGTAAGGGCTGGGGATCTGAGGAGCGGCGGTGGTGCCGGGACGGGCCATGCCCAGGACGCTGAGGTCGGGCTCGGAGCCCGAGTCGTCAGAGTCAAGAAGAGGCATACTCAAGCGTGGGTGGTCGGCGGGCTGAGCAGCTAGAATGTCGTTAATTTCCATTTCAACTTCATCCATTGCCTGTCCGAGTTCTTCTTCAATGGTCGCGTTGATGAGATCGAGGAGAGATTGGTCCAACTCGACACCGTCAGTGTCGATCAAGTCGAGGTCAATCAAGCCGGTGCCCGGGATGACTGCACGACGCACGATCTCCGAGTGTTCAGTCCAGTTCTCAACAACTTGCTCGACAGCGGCGGCTTCCTCGTCAACGTAGATGGGATTGTCAAACGCGTTGAGGGAGGCGAAGAACTCGGCCTCCTGAGCAATGGCTGCAAGGTTCTCCTGGCCTGTGGAGTAGAGAGGGATGTTTGTACACCCGCCTTGGCGGTTGAGACGACTGTTGCACTTGATAGGAAGTTCTTGAAGGGGAGCTCGCTTGAGGGGCTTCTTGTTCTTGAGGGGAGTGTGCCGAACGTTGGTGGAACGGCTACGGAGGGCAGGCATGTTTGCAGATTGATTGCGGATTCTTGATGTGATTGATGTAGAGAAACGAGCAATCGAATGAGATGATCTTGCGAGAAGAAAGATCGAAGTTGTTTGAAGTTGGAAAAGATGAATTGGGTGGTGGAAAAGTGTTGAGTGTGTGCAGTGGTCGAGGAGAAGAGCAAGTGGTGGGAGAAGAGTGAGGACCTTTCGGGTGATTTTTGCAATCATCCGAAAAGGGAAGATTCCAAAGTCCAAATGAAGTCATAACCTCGATGCCAGTGACAGTTAATCATCGTCAAGAGCTTCAGGCGCATTTCAACTGGTCACTTTGTATTTGCACTAACAGGGGGTTTGGCACTGGCGAAAGCTGCATGAACGATACTGCAACTGGCAGGCAGAGCAATGCAAGTGATGGGATAAAATACTTCCAAAAAGAGATCGGACGAAAAAAGAAGAAAAGACGAAGAGGTAGACCTACTCACTTCTATATAGCCGAAACGGGTTCGGAGGAGGTGCTCGACGACGCCGTTGATCGGGAGGCTGATCGGGCGTCCGATGCAGCGCTGCAGGTGCATCAGGGGTTACCAGCGCCGCCGCGGGTGATGCCCCCTGGGCCGGAGGATGTCTAGCAGGGCCGCTGGGAGTTCCAGCGGGTGAAGATGTGTTCGGTATGGTACCTCCAGGGCTTGAAGCGGCGGCGGCGTTGGGAGTGGTATGGGCAGCAGCTACATGGCGGGCACGCCTTGAACCCCGCGTGATATCCATCGCAGCAACAGCAGCAGGTGCCTACCCGATGAACGGCAAACACGTGCAACGGTTTGTGACAAAAGGGAACCTGCACTGCAGACTGGCTGTCCTATCCTGTCCTGTCACTGCAAGGCGGCAGTCAATCAATGTCAATGGCGACTTGCATGGGTAATTCGATTTACACGCGCGGGTAGGGGAGAAAAGTGACGTGAGTGGGTGGTTTGTCGTTGAAGCGTTGACGCGTGGTCACGTGTCATCTTCACCCCCATCATCTTGTTAGTACCAACCTCAACACCATGTCCATTATCAAAACTGCATGTCACCACCCTTGGGCATCACCGTCCCTTTCTCCTCTTGCGTGATCAGTTCCACTTCCCCTCAATGAGAGAATTTACCCCTCATGACCTGATTGAACAAACGAGCTGTGTGCTTTCATCCTGAACCCCAGAGTAAGGGTCCTTGATACCCCGCCAAACCAACCTCTTTTCTGCCTCGCCGATGAAGCCATCCCCGCATCCAACCGCCTAGCCTCTTGGCCGTTGGTCCCTTTGAAAAATGCACAATTCAACCCGTTTTTCAGGATTCGATCGTCCCTGCCACCGACCGCTACTTACGCGAGACGCATTGCCAACTTTGGAGGTTGTCCTGCTGTGGGTCGAGAGCCACATTATGCCTCTTCCGGAGCCGAATGCGTCTCGGAGGCTTCGGACTCTGCTTTTCGCCGCCACCCGGCATCCCATCACAAGGTTTCCACTAACTGGTCCCAGATATCATCACGCCTTGATGATCTTCGATGCCGTTGCATTCGATTCAGAGTCTTTTTACAGTGAAATCAGCGAGGCCGGTTCCCATCCAGCCTCCCCCGCAAAGGCGCCCTGACCATGTCAGACAGCCAGCAAGCGTCTCCTTACCTTGGTCCTGGGTACAGCATGTCTCAACCTTAACCTACGAGACCAGCACCAAGTATCTGAATAAGACATGCAAGTGATCGCGTGGTTGCGCGTCAAAGCCGCATTAGCGCTCAGTGACATGAAACGACAGCTTCTCTGTGATCTTCCATGGAGAAAGAAGTTTTTTCACCTTCGAACTTGGCTTAGCGAGTCCCTTTGCTGCACGACCTACGTATGTCGTTCAACTTGAAGCAACGCTTGTGGGCCTCTCAGCCAGCCTCACTTACAGCCTTGATCCCAGCTCCTCCACCCGTAGCTAGCTCGCCTCGTCTGCCTCGTCCCATTGGCAACGATCTGAGTCTTGTTTGCAAGCTGCCGGCATCGTCGAGATCCTTTCGCCGCTACCGGCTACGTCATTCTCACCACGACTTATCTACCGGACCTCCCCGCTCGCCACGTCGGCTTACAGACCTTCAGGGACCTCCCATGGACGAGACCCTTCAGACTTTTTTTTCAAGATCCAAGCTTGAGCCCACCTTTTTTCTTCCACGCATGCAAAGTTAGGGCTCGCTCGCAGCCTTCTCAGCTATTCTCTGCGGCCGATGCGATCTGGCGCCGAGGCTTCCTTCGAATGCCTCCATCCCCACACTGGGACCTCCAACGATGTCATTTGCAAGGGTTGATTGAGAGAATCAGGGCCGAGTCGGGGTGATGGGGATCTTGGGGGAACCCTGAGTACAGCCTCTTGGTCGAGAGCTCCAAGGCATAAATATCGAGGGCATCTCGATGGTGGCAATCATGAACCAACAGCTAGCAGAACAGCAGCAATAGCACAAGAATCGAGGGCTTCTCTCGAGTTCGCATTTCGGTTGATGTCTCTTGATTCTTTGCCCTCTATTGAAACATCTTTGAGATCCCCTACCCCTGATTTCGACATGTCCTCCCTACACACCCCCAGCGTCACCCGCTCAGCTCGCAGTACACCTGCAGCCAATGTCTCTGCCTACAGCCCCCCAGGAGAGGCCATCAGCTCCCCAAGCAATGACAGCGTACCCTTTGCACCTCCTGGCTCCCCTATAGATCAGCAGCCTTCACGAACCTCGGAAGCCGACACCATTGTACCCCTTCAGCCCGCTCCCAGCCATGAAGCCATTCGATCAAGACCCGGTTCTCGCACCGGTGCTTATGCCACTCCCAAAGGTGCAACTCGATTCTCTCATGATGTAGATCCTCTTCAGCACTCGGGGGGTTCCATGAAGTCTCAACGACGCCGCTTCCGTGAAGACTGGGACTTTGATCAAGAGCCCCGTGACCACCCTACGCTCAGCGACTACGAACGATACTGGCGCAACGAGGGTCGTCCAGAGCGCTACACTTCTCGGAGAAGCAACTGCCCTCCCCCAGCGTTCATGAACCGTCGTCGAACTGCGCCCCACGACTCTGATGAAGATCTCTACAACGATGATCTCCGTTACGCCAAGGATCCATTCGAGAGCACCCGAGGACGACGTCTGACAGACGAAGAGATGGGCTACCATTCAGGTCGTCTCAACCATCAACGCCGTCCCTCTTCAAGCCATGGTGTCAACCTTGCCTCGGGCCGCCTTGAATGGAACAACCTGACTGCCCATGAGAAGGCCCAGGTGATGCGCCTCCCCTTGACCCAGTGGATGAACTCTGATTTCAAGAACCACTTTGTGGCCAGTCTGGGAGAGTTTATCGGCACCACCATGTTCCTCTTCTTTGCGTTTGCTGGTACAGAGGTTGCCAACATCCAGTCCAACACCAGCGCCAAGACTACTACAGGAGAGTCGACTGGTTTCTCCGTATCTACCCTTCTGTACATCTCCATCATCTTTGGCTTCTCTCTCATGGTCAATGTCTGGGTCTTTTTCCGCATCAGCGGTGGTCTATTCAACCCAGCTGTTACCATTGCCATGCTGATGGTCAAGGCTATCAGCCTAACACGAGCTGTCTGCCTTTTCATCTCCCAGATCCTCGGCGCAATGCTTGCCTCGGTTGTCGTTCTTTACCTTTTCCCAGAGGCGTTCAACGTCAGGACCACACTGGGAGGTGGAGCATCTCTGGTCCAGGGAGTGTTCATCGAGGCTATCCTGACGGCTGAGCTGGTGTTTACCATCTTTATGCTTGCCAAGGAGAAGCACCGTGCCACCTTTATCGCCCCCGTTGGTATCGGTCTGGCTCTGTTCATCGCCGAGATGGTGGGTGTTCAGTTCACTGGAGGTTCTCTGAACCCGGCACGAAGCTTTGGTCCTTGCGTGGTTACTGGCACCTTTGACACTGAGCATTGGATTTACTGTAAGTCTTGGGTTCTTGATTGGTTTTCCAATACTGACGAGGAACAGGGGTTGGTCCCTTTATTGGATCTCTCATTGCTGTGGCGTTTTACTGGTTTATCAAGACTCTGGAATATGAGGTGAGCCTTCCATTCGATAGCAGTGATGCAGGTAACTAATGGACCATAGATGGCCAACCCTGGCGCTGATGGTGATGATGCCAACGACCCTACCAAGAACCCCGAGAAGCGAGCCGAGATCCAGGCGGCCAAGCCACCCTCTATCCAGTTTGGACTGGGCAAGTCGCCTTCGATCCGCAGCTAAACGGGTTTTACGAAACATGACCGAAATGACTGCAACATACGATAAGATGAACGATTAAGTTTGAATGTAGAAAGAAAACGATGGAAATGGAACAATGGACAGATCAACGATCGCAATCGATGAAGACGCATACAAGACGAAAGACAAAAAAGAAGAAAAACTGCGCGATATGAAGGAATGATTTATGTACGCATCTATTTGGAGTTACGGAGTTTTGTGCTTGCTTCCCGGCGTACTTGGCGGCCGGGAGTTAATGTCCTCCAGAAAGAGGGAGGCTGTTAGAAAGGATAGACAGGCGAAACAATCTATGGTGTATCCTTCACCGACTCTTTTCATTGGCAACATCGGTCACCTACTCTTGGTGATACCTTTCGTAGCATGAATACTGCCATCGCTGTCCCGTGTCTTCTGGCTCTTTCTCTCGTTACGCTTCTACATCGAAGCAACTCTTGCAGGGTATTCTCGGACATCACAGGCAACTCATCGCTTTACACGCAATCAAAGATCTACGATAGACAGTTCCACATCAAGTGTCACGAATTAGTTATCAAGGGTGTTTTGATTTGTTCCATCTCCGAGATTAAAAAGTAGAAGTGAAAGAACATGTGTAGAGATCATGCCTGGACCCACGAACCACAGTCAACAAGCTGGACAAGCTCATTCCCCAAATCCACCATTTCCTCAGCGGCGAAATATTCCATTCCAAAAGTTGTTGATGATATGATCTGGAGTTGTTGTAGGTTGGCACTCGATGGCCGCTCGTGTTGTATCACCTTTCAAAGCGTCGAGGTGATGTAGAGTGGTCTGTGTCTGGTGTCAGTCAGATGATCTTTGTTACTGTTCAGGGAAGTACACATACCTGACGAGTCTTGTTGTTTCAATCTCCAAGTCGTATCATTGGTGTGTGGGTGATGACCCAAGTGATGCTTCAGATCTCATTGAGGTCAAAGTCAGCAAAGAGGGTTTCCACATCGTTGATAAATTTGACGATGGCCTCGTGGTTATGGTGGAACTGGCGTCGACGGAACCGGGCGACGTGGTAGTACACGAACAGGCAGACCAAAAAGACGATGAAGATGGTGAAGCCAATGCCGCGTCCGCTGTTCTCGTCGACTTGCTGCAGAAGGGGGTCAAAATCGGGATCGTTGATGTTGACCATTGTTGCTGCTTGGTGTCGAGTGTTGTTGACAGGTATTTTGGGTAAGGGTTTGAGTGACGGGTTGAGTTGATATCGAGGCTGTCAAGGTGTTTTCGATATCGTGGTGAAGGAAAGGAAAGAAAGAAGATGACTTTGTGGAATGGAGTCGAGGCATCATATGTTGATGGAAACAATAGAGCTTTTTTCTGGGTATGAAATGAATAGATCCATATGTGTATGCCTCGCATTGTGTTGAATTGATGCTCAGATCCAGCACATGGTGGCCACTGACAATGACGTTGTGATAAGTTACGGCAGAACTAGCTCCGATCAGAATTATCTCGCCTGGGGCTTACTTCTCTTTTGCAGCACCTCTTCTGCCCTTTTAGGACATCCTCAGATTGGCCTCTATTTGTGTGCCTGGTACTGGCTCCTAAAATCACCCAATCCACCCTGACAGTGTCAAAGGTCGGATCTGAATCTGATGCCGAGCTGAGGGGCTTTCATTGTTGCTCTGGCGAGCCATTCTAGTGTGCATTTCGCCATTGTCTCTTGCAATTCCATTATGGGCTTAGAGACCTCAACTTGAATGAAGCAGCAAGGAGTTGACTGAGATCTGGATTTTGGGAGTGGTTGGGGAGGTGCATTTCCACATCTGGGCATGAAATCTCAGGGTCAATACGAGAGAGCATGCAGGTGTGAAAAGAGCCACTATTGTATCATTAATTCCCAGCTCATTGCTGGCTTGGTAAATATTGGCCTTCACAGGAGACTGAAGATGGCAGAAACGAGGTTGCGGGCACATCTGGAGGATTGCGGCAGTTGAAGCAGCCACACCGACAGACAGAATTCGAATTATCGCTCTCTTCGTCAACAAGCTCACTAAGAAGCCCCGTTGGCTCAGTGGTAAAGCGTATCACTAGTAATGATAAGATCACTGGTTCGATTCCAGTACGGGGCATGTGAACTTGTTTTTTGACCTTTCCTTCCATTTTTTTGGTCAAGCAAAAGAATGGTGGTGTCTGGAAAAGTGTATCGTTAACCGTCGATAATGAATAGGTTGTGTGATATCTTGGCTGTTATCTTTTTGAAACATTCCCCTCCTGGCAAGTTCACGTGGTGGCTTTACGGGGATGGGAAGAAGACCTCATGGGATTTTTGATCAGGTGCTTCTAGAATCTGACAGGAACAAATGCTCGGGCCGTGGGGGTTGGCCCTGGTCGTACAGGGAGATGATGATATTGGTAGAGCGAAAGGGCTTGAAGCTGGCTTGGTGGAAACTGAGATGGAGCAGGACGAAGCGATAACTCTGAATACGAATCTAGTCAGTGCGCCCTCGCATTGGAGCAGTAAGTAGGCAACAAGACGTCGTCGCACCGGATTCGACAGGGAGGCTCTGTTGCCAAGAAGTAAGTTTACACGAGCCGGACACGAAGTTTCGCGAATACCATCCTCGTTCAAGATGTCCTACCCTGAACCTCGGCGAGTGGTTGCGCAAAATACCTAAACCCCAACCAAGATAACCATCCTGGCCCCGTGAGAGATAAGATGGAAATGCTATGGTCAGGGCAGCCGTAGTTGGACTGCTTAGCTCCCGTGATGTGAGTGGCTCGTGATGATGGACATAGATAACTCAGGTCAGGTCCCGACGGCCACGTTCTGATGCACGGCAGCCGTGATGTGATGACCTCACAAGCGTATTTCATGCATACATGGCACACCACACTACCTACCTTCCCCCAGACAAAAGCGGAGATGGGCCATCTGCGCGCGGGTGCAAATGAGCAAAAAGGCGCATGCGGGTATACTTAGTGTCATGGGCATGAGCCCTCATGAGACCCTTGCCCCAAGGACGCATTCATTAATGACTTTTTTTCGTCTGGAATGGGAACAGTTTCACGCGACGGACGGGTAAAGAGAAGGAATGAGATTGTGTCAACTGGTCTCGGATAAAGCCAAGGGGGGCGTTTGGGCGAGCTCCAATCTTAATAGCAGGGCAAATTAAGATTGATGTCATACGCCCACTGGCCCCCTGGAATTGGGCATGTATTGATGGTGATGGGCACTGCCGAGCCGAGCTTCATTTGCCTCGAGGTTAGCTGAGTGGAAATTGTCATTTTTCGAGGGAAGGGAAGCTACATGAAGTTTGAGGTCTGCAATCGTGATTGGTGATGCATGTGAGGTCGCCGATGACTGCTGCGCGCGTCAGGAGTTAAACGAAACACGGATACTGTAAAAATAGACGGGTTGGTTATTACGTCTCATGCGATCCTGTCATGCAGGAGCGGTAACAGCTACAACAGCCATCGGCTTCTCCGCATCCGTCATTGATTTCATCTCTCGCAGACGAGGAAATCTGATGATGGGGGCGTGTCAACACTCCCTTTCTTTAAGTGCTATCTCGGCTCTCATTTCACCACTCTCTCAATAGACCCAAGGCAAGGGGCACAGTTGAAATAACCAGCCAATCTCGTGTGTCCGAGAGCCAATTGGGACATAGACGTCGACTTGTCATCTGCGATAGCGTGCGGCTGCTGGCATGACGAGACTGTGAGGTGCGTGCATGATGCGCATCCTTTGTCCATTAATTAGATTTATGGTTACCCAGACAAAGGAGACGCCATGTCTTGGGCCCTTCTTCTTCTGCTGACACTTGGATCCCCGAGGACCTGTCACTTGGACACAAGTCTATCGTGTTCATCTAACAACCATGCAACTCACCCTGTAGTGTCTATTACCTGATCGATGTCTTGCTGATGATCATTCTCGTCTCCTTTTCCCATCTGCCAAACAAAACATTCACACCCTGCATTGACCCGGGCACACCCCCTGAAGGCAAGGTCGCTAATTCCAGGGGACCTGCTGCCCTAAGCCCCGCTGGGCAGTCCCTCTGAACCATTAACCATTAACCGCTAGGGAGTGGAGGGGTCCAGGAGCTGTCCCCTGGGCAGTCCCCCCACCTACCGAGGGAGATGCGCCAGTCGCTAGCTCCAAGGTACTACCCGTCCCTTGGAACTTGAGTCGGGGATGCAGTACGGCCTTGGGAAGGTACAAAGTTGGTTGTTTCGGGGGGGAACCTGCCGACCTTTCTTTCACCTCTACTTTCTTTCAAACCTCCTCCCTCCCTCCCTCATCTCTTCTTCATCATCCATCATCTTCTTAATTCCTTCCGTGATACCCTCATATCTCTTCGTTCCGCATTATATCCTCCATATTCTAATCGCCCGCCATGACTCTCACCGATGAGGAGCTCGACCGCGACTGGCAGCCCAACGGCCGTCGCCCCCAATCGTCCGTCTCCCCTTTATGCCTCCCCATTGACGGTTGAAACGATGCCGTCGATGCACTCGTCAGTGGCGCGCGCGCAGAGCTAACCGTTACATCCTCGACAGAACCATCGCCCGTTCCTTCTCAGCGGAGCTGATGGACATTTTTCGCATCGAAAACTCACTGAGCGATCTGGACCAGCAAGTCCACGACAAGTTGGTCCACCACTTTCAACTCCTTGACCACGGCGCCGATGCCTAACCTCGTATCTACAGGAAGCAGACTGTCGACAAGAACACGGAGGAGCTTGCCTCGCTTGAGGCTCGTATCCGTGAGATGGAGGACCGCCTCCGCCGCTCCGCTCCGGGCGGATCGCGACCCTCTCTCCCCCAGGTCGCCAACAAGGGCGCCGCCGACGACGACCAGCAGCACAACCAGAACCTTCAGGCCGAAGACGCTTCCAAGGATGACGCCAAGGCCCGTTCACGACCAGGCACCGCCCGCGCCACCCAGCAGGCCCCGTCCTCGGGCAACATGCCCCCGACCCCGGGTGCCAGTGAAGGTGAATACTATGTCGTCACCCACGCTGACTTGCGAGACGGGCCCCGCTGACGAAAAGATTGACTTTCAAGACGGAGACCATGAATAGAGAGAGAGAGCATAAGGACGACATTCGACTATAGGCCATTTTAATCTTCTCACAAGGCCCAGTCAAGTCTCAGGAGACCAAAGCAACCCCTGCCGCGGTGGATCTCATCTCACACGAGCATCATGTGCGGAGAAGGCCATCGAAACCGCTCACTTGTCTCAAGACCGGCTTCATGGCACCTTTGCGACCGGGGTTAGCTTCGCATTGTTATTTTGGATGTTCACGAATCAGGCCTGGGCGCATCACCAAACGTTCATGCCCACGGCTGCTTGTCATGTATACTGGTTGTTGGAGTTTCTGGGGACTGAGGGGAATCAAATGATCCCAGGCGCGCCCTCCCTCGGGCCCCCTTTTATGTCGTTCGCTACGAAAGATTCCCGGCGTTTTATAGAGGCAGCATCGCAACATTTTTGACTACATCATTCATCCTCTCGCTCTCGGTCGCACGCACCGCATCTGGCTGTTGCTCACTCGACGAGGTTAGGACATATATTTCGGCTAGGGTTTGCTGCATGGGAGGATACGGGAGGGGAGGGATTCCATCGTTTGGACGAGGGTGCATCTGGATAGGCGGTATCATGTGAGTGTCTTGTTGATCGACACTTGGAGTGATGGCAAGTGCATCACCATGTTGGAGTTTATATGTCAATCGAGGCATCACTAGGTTTGTGTCTACCTTGATTATTCCACATAGGCGGGTAATACATGCTTGATTCCTCACTGCTCACGTCCTTGTAAAGATTAAGTATCTCGATTTGAATTCAGTTGCTAACCCTAGCTTGCTGTGTCATATCGAAATGCACCATTACAATAGCTGACTTGTACCACACTTGATCATAATTAGCAGAATTAGGTCCCACGCATGCCCTCCTAAAAATATATGCCATATCACTCATCGACATCGTCGAGATACTTGTTGGCAAACCCAACCTTGTTGTTCTCCAGGTCGAAAGCAACGTACAGCGCCTTGAGCACCACGTCACCAAAGATGGTGAAACCGCCAATAGCGTCGGCGCTCTGCATGCCTCCCCAGCAGTACTCTGGATCGTCCTTGACAGGTCCGTAGTTGAGGTACGACCCGGGAATGGTCAAGATGTGCTCTGTGCCGGGTATCTTGAACATCAGGTCTGGCAGACCGTCGGCAAACTCGCAGGGAAAGGTGAAGGAGTTGTCGAGACGAGGGTCGACACGCATGCCTGGCACATCGTACCAGTATAGAGCGGCAAGGGAAGGGGGCATGAACAGCAGCGAGGTGCCCGTGTCGACAGTGGCCTCGAACGTGTGGGCGAACCAGACACGACGCTGACCGTTCCAGGCTGTCATGTCAAAGGTGACGTCCCAGTGAGGACTGTCCTCGCGCGTCTTGACCCACGTGATGTTGTCCTTGATCCGGCTCTCGTCGATACGACCGAAATCGAAGCGGCCCGTGGCGTTGCGACGCAGATCAGCGGTGAAGACTGGGCTGTCGAGATGGGGACGCAGCGTATCGAGCAGAGAGGGAGTCTGAGGGCTGACATTGCTGGAGAGGTTCTTGGCGAGACCCATAATGCCCGTGATCTCGGTGTGAGTCTCGAATCGCATGGCGACAATGTGCGCTGACTGGATGGCTGCGTCCTTGAGTTCGAAGCCGCCCATGCGGACCGTGTCGAGATAGACGCTGCCGTGAGCATGAGAACCGTCGACTTAAACCACGAGTTAGAGATCTGACCAGACGTTGGAGAGGATGTCAACTAACCATAGGAAACATCCCACATCGCGTCGCGAAGACGACGAGAGGTCCTGGACATGTTGGGCTTGTACTGAGGAGCCCAGGGGCCTTCGGGGTTGAATCGATAGATGGTGTCGGAGGATTGCACCCAGCTAAACAGTCAGCAGAGCATCACTACAATAAACGTGGGCTTCTTACAAATCAGCAGATCCAGTGTCGATGGCAATCTTGACCGTCTGGGGAGGGTTCCCAATCTTGACGTCGGCGATGTAGATGGCGTCGTTCTCCATCGGCTCCACGTTCACCTGGCCATCTGCACGCCATCAGCGCCTATCCACGTCGATACATCGCATAAACTTACCATCGTCAAGAAGAGAAAAGGACTCCAGAGTCTCTCGCGAAACAACACCGCCCCATTTCTCCTTTGCAGCCACGAGCGCCCTGACAAAGCTGGGCTTGGAGCCACTTCGGGTGCTCGCCTCGAGAGAGAAGCCAGCAGGAACCTTGCCCACAGGAGCCTTGCCCGCAGGCACGACGAGGGCACCAGCGAGGCTTGTCGCAAGGAGCGTGACGAGCAAAAGAGGGCTTCTCATGGTTGGAGAAGGTTTGTATAGATAGGCAGACGTGTGCTCACGTTGAAGAGGGCGGAGCAGAAGGATTGAGGAGGGGAAGGAAGAGGAAGGAGCGACGGATGGTAAACACGTTTGAGACAGGAAGGTTATTTGTTTACCTGAGGAAAGGAAGGTGGGAGGAAGAAAAGAAGGGAATTATATGGTACCTAAGAAATGGTTGGCAGTGCAAGGCCAGTGAATCACTTAGAAACACCATCACCAATTACCAAGTACCACGATCCGCTTCAACAACTCGCCAAGACTGTTTCTTTTACTCCTCAAACTTCCGTCACGAGATCAAAAAAAGATGGGTTTCATTTACTGTAGGAAAGAAAAAAGAAGAGGCAATCAAATATAAACAGGCTCTTCCCGTTGTATGACAGTCGCGCCTCATCTAGACGACCCCTTGCACAACACGCGTTTCTTGTATCTCGTCAAGATTTCTGTTTGTAGCAAACACGGGAACCTGCGTTTTTTTCTCCTATCCGCGTCTCCGGTAGCAACGATGCTACACGAGCGCAACACAGACACGCATGCATGACTGGAAGTACAGTCTTGGGAGGAAAAAAAAAGGGGGGGGGGAGGCCTCGTGGAGAATCTATGGTTTCTCCATGTGCAAGTATAATTGGTAACAGGGACAGCATGACATTGATACGATACATTAGAACCCCACGAGGCAAACTTGGACGGGAACGGTCACGAGAACGGGACTGGGGAGTTGATGACGAAGTTTTTCACTCTGTGTGAGTCGTTGCCGAGGACCTTTGTTGATGACATGTCGGACGGGGGAGCATCTTGGGAATGGATGCGTTGGCTTTCATGGAACGGAGTGTCAAGTGACCAAGACAAGATACATTTCACCTACATCATCAAATAGCTACGCAGGCATCATAAGTTATCGTGACTATGTCCTCATTCAAGTGTCTACTTGCTCGTGGCCAGATGCTCTATCCACATCCGTACCGGTATCAATCAACTCATACAATATCAACACCAAAATGGTAGGTAGGTAGGTGAGTAGCTTTCCCTTTTGGGCTACAAAAAACAATCAAAAAAATCAACTGGGCGCCGCCATCTATAGCTCGTCATGCGTGGGCTTCTTCTCTCCCTCCTCCTCACCCTTCTCGCTCTGCTCGGTCTCCTTCTTGAGCTTCGCTTGGTCCCACTTGAGCTCCTTGATCAGCTTCTCCAGCTGCTCCTGGTCGAGCTCTCCGTCCTTCATAAAGTCCTCGGCGTTGAGCTTGACCGTCTCCTGAGACGCGTCACCGCTAGCCGTCGATGAAGACTTGCTCTTCTTGCTCTTCTTGGCCGACTTGGCGTTCTTCTTGGCCTGTCGCGACTTCTCCTCCACCTTCCTGGCACCCTTGAGGGCCACCTCCATACCGGCCTTCTCGAGCTTCTCGCGCTTGGCAATGAGATCCTTGAGAAGGAGCACGGGGTTCTCAACAGCGCTCAGGGCTGCCTGCTTGACCTCCATCTCGCTCAACCACTCCTTGGTTGACTTGTGAAGAGTGATGACCTCGGTGAGGTCCTCAATCACGTACAGAGGAGGAATGGGCCCCTTCTCCTTGATGACGTCCTCCATCTTGCGAGTCGTCGTCGTTGGCGCGCTGTCCTCATCCTCGAGACCGTCAAACTCACCAGTCTCCTTCTCAGCGGGAGCCTCGGTGGTGCTGGACTTGATCGCCTCAGAAGCAGAAGCAGAGGCCGAGGCGGACGAATGCCAGCTCTCGTGCTCCTTGATCTGTCCCTTGATCTGCTCAACAAACTCTGAAGTCTTTTCCAAAATATCCTTCAGAGCGGCGATCTGCTCAGGGCGCTTCTCAGCCTCATCAGCCCTCTTCTGAATAGGGGCAACGCGGTCTTGGAGGACCTTGAGCTTGGCCTTGAGCACATCCTTGGAAGCATCAGCTCCATCGTCATAGAGCCACTCGCTGGTTTCACTCGAGAGCTCGGCCAGCTTGGTCTTTTCCTCCTCAGTGGCGGCGGCGACAAAGGCGTCGTTCTCAAGGAGATCTCTAATCTTGTAGGTGTATCCCTCAAGCTGGTTAAGGGCCTCCTCTCGCTGTAGCCGGGCCTTGTCAGAAGCGGCAAATGCCTTGAGACGGTCCTTGGACTTGGAAATCTCGGCCTTGGTGAGATCGGGAATGCCGACATTCTTCAAGGTCACATCCACGGGGATGCCAACAGTCTCTCTCTTCTTGACGTCAGGCTTGACTTCTTCAGTGCTGCCAGAGGCCTTGGTCTCAGCATCGGACGAAGCGGATTCGGCGGACTCGGTAGAAGAAGAAGCCTCCTCGGAAGTCTTCTCCTTCATCTCCTCCTCAGAGCCCTCGACCTTCTCCTCTTCCTTGAGAGGCTTCTGGTCCTTCTTTCCGAATCCAAAGAGGTTCTTGACTCCATCCACGAAGCCGTCCTTCACCTCGGCCTCGCACTCGACGGCGGCCTTGACGACCTCGACCTCGCCGTTCTCGCTGCTCAGTCTAACGGCGAGCTTGAACTGAATGTCCGACTCGATGCACGAAGGGTACTTCTCCTTGATGGCCGCGAAAGTAGCAGTAAGGTTCTTGGTT
Source organism: Ascodesmis sphaerospora (assembly GCA_027569015.1). Taxonomy (NCBI): domain Eukaryota; kingdom Fungi; phylum Ascomycota; class Pezizomycetes; order Pezizales; family Ascodesmidaceae; genus Ascodesmis; species Ascodesmis sphaerospora. The sequence continues at coordinate 86,470 of JAPPUR010000025.1, read as the reverse complement.
GTCAGAGTCTTGACATCCTTCTCCTCAGAACCAACCTGCTGGTAGAATGTAGCAGTAAAGTCTTGGTCGTTGGTGAAGGTGACCTCCTTAGGGGTGCCCTGGTGAGATACAGCAGACCAGAGACGCTGGTGCTGAGTCTCCTCGCCGGCAGTCCACTTCAGACCAGCCGGGTACGAAGCACCCTCTGCAATTCGGATCTCCTTGACACGGAAGCTGGGGCTGAGCTCGGCGGCCCTGAAACCGGCACCAAAGACGGCGGCTTCGTCAGAGTTGACGTTGGTTCGGATCTTCTCTGGGGAACCAGCGAGCTTCTCAAGAACCTTCTGGACAAAGGGAGTTCGGGTAGCGCCTCCGTTAAGAATGATGGAATCAATGTCGATAATGTCAAGGTTGGCCGTCTTAAGGGCATCGTTGACGACAACGGTGATCCTCTCGGCGTGCTCCTCAGCCATCTCCTCGAACTGAGCGCGGGTGATCTTGTACTTGAAGTCAATGTCCTCGTACAGACCCTCGAAGCTGGCTCCAGTGTTCTGGTTGGCGCTGAGGACATGGCGAAGCTTCTCAACTTGGTTGGTGAGCTTCGCGACGGCGCGGCCGTGGGCCTTGACGTCCTCGGCAGTGACAGAGATCTTCTGGGCGCCCTTGGACTCGACAAACTGGGAGACCATGTCGTCGAGGATGAGGTAGTTTAGGGCATCTCCACCAAGGGTTCGATCCCAGCCAGCGCCCAGAACCTGGACCTCCTGGACGGTCTTGTTGTACTTGCCAATGTCCTTGACAGATCGGCTTTGGAACTTCATGATAGTAGCCTTGGTAGAGCCGGCGCCCATATCGAACACCAGGTTGTACTCGGGCTTAGATCCATTGCTGACGTTGGGAAACTCTCGGCTGGTGGCGTAGTTGAGACCGACGGCCAGACCATCGCTGATCAAGCTGAGGACCTTCAGACCGGCGAGCTCAGCAGCGGTCTGGACAGCCCGCTTCTCGTCAACGGTGTAGAAGGGAGGAACGGTGAGGACGATGGAGCGGACGCTAGTTCCGTCACCAGCAGCCACCTCGGCGTTCTTCTGGATGCTCTGTAGCTCCATGGCGAGCAGCTCCTCGACCATCCATGCCTCCACCTCAGTTGTAAAGGCCTTGCTCTTGAAAGCAGCGGTGCCTCGGGTGGCGTGGGCCTCCAATTGGAGAGCGGGGTGTCGGGCAGCGTACTCCTGGACAATGGAGTCTTGTGTGGTAAGACCAAGGATGGTCTTGAGGTTCGGGTAGACGTCGCTGGGGAATCGAGAAGCAAGAGCCATAGCGTCGGCGCCGTAAGCCCTCTCGGGGTGCTGGCCCTTCTGGGGACCATTTCGCGAGGGCTTGAAGACGACGGCCGACGTCTCTTTTCGGCGGGAGTCCTTTGTCAGGACGATCTCGAGGGGGATGCCGGGCTTGACGAGGGCAGCCTTGATGTACTCTGTGCCGAGATCGACGCCCAGGACGGCGGCGACGGCAAAGACATTTGTGGCAAAGAGGAAGACGGCCGCCAGGAGCGCCTTCAGAGGCGATACTCTTGAGGATGCCATCATGGGTGGTTTTTTTGGTGGGGGTGCGCGCGCACCAGATTCTTTGGGGAGCAAGTCTTATCAACGAGGAACGCCGCCTCTGTAAAGGAATAAAGGAAAAAAAGGGGAAGACGGTAAACGTCTATGGCAGAGAAAAAGAGCCAGAAAGTTTCGTTAAAAAAAGGTTAGTAGGTGAGAGAGGTTGATGTGGCCTCAATGGATGGGTAGGTTGACTCTCCAATGGGGACAACTAGAGGTAGGTACCGCAGCAAGAAGCCACGATGGCTGTTAAAGCTTGTGCAAGTTTCCAGCCACTCAAAGGAAAGAGGACAGCTAACAATAGGTACAGATTGGCGCTGACGTGCCTTGTAATGCGAGGCTGACAATCGCGATAAGAAGGAAAAGACTATCTATTGGTTCGATAAGCTCCGAGTAAAACTCCTGGTTTCGGCCTCGCCTTGGCGGTCAATTCGCTTGACACATCAAAGCCCAAGGATTCCCCAACCAAGTCCCGAGCCGTGGCAAGTGGCTCAGTTGTTGTTCAAAGTTCATGATCTTTGGTCACAGGTAGAAACTCGTGGATAAGTGCGTGTATTTGTGAATTGGCCAAGGTGTTCTCTTTGGGAAAAGCAAACTACGCTTAGTCGGGCCGCAAAGCCCTTGTCTATCGCGGGTTCTCACGCCATGTCCGGGGCGTCCACCAAGCTTGAACCTGTAGCCAGTACAGCTTGCATGATGCATTCCTGCAGCCGATTATATGCAATCTTTCAACGTCAATAACGGCAGACGCATCCTATTATTCCAGTTTCAATAAAGGCACGCTACCTCTCACAACAACATTTCTCACCTCTCCTAGGACCACGTTGCTATAAGTCGGTCGGGGTTGAAAAAGACCCGACCCCTGGCCAATTGAAACCCCTCCAAAGCTCCCCACACTTTTCAAGACCCCTGCGAACCCTATGACGGCACAGGTCGAAGCTCAAAATCAGCCCTACGTCAACGAGCCACATCACGATGCTCAGAGCTCAACAAGTGTCCGGGTTGGCCAATGCCTTGTCAAATGAATGATGCTAGATCGGTAGTCGTTACCATCAGTACTTAATAGTCACATCTTGCTTCCAAGTCGAATTGTCTCACATAAATGTCATCACGCGACTCAGCCCGACTTCACATCCAAGACAGCACATTGGCGGGTATCCATTCACATTGTTTACCTACTACCCCATGTATCCTTCCGGAAGGCCTACAGTGTTACAAAGGTATTAAAGACTCCGACCGACACCGTGGCCAGATGTATTTCCGAGTCCCAAAATCAGCAAAACCCCAAAATGCAAAGCCCCCAAGCCCACCGTTCCCCGGCCAAATGCCAAAGAAATCTTGACTTGCAAACGCCGTCATCTCATGGTGTACATTGCCTCCGGGAAATGCAAGGAGATTCGTAGGTTGTGATTCTAACCCATGCCATGTCTTGTTCGGGAGCGTTTACGACTCCTCGTTGCGGCGGCCGCCTCGGGGGGCACCGCGGTGGCCACGACCTCGTCCACGGCCATCACCACGGTGGCCGCCTCGGCCGCGCCAGTCACCACGACCACGTCCGCGGTGGCTGCCAGGTCGGTTTCGCTGGACCTGATGGAATCCGTCGTTGGGGTCGGCGGGAGCGGCGGTCTAGATCGGCGCATTAGTCTCTTTGCCCTCATGAGTGTACAAGATCAACCTACCTCAGCGGCATGTTCAGGGTGGTCATCGGCCCAAGACTGAGTGTTGGCAGCAGGGGCCGGGGCAGCAGCCTCAGCTTCGGTAGCCTCAGTAGCCTTCACGTCAACCCACTCCTGAGAAGCGGAAAGCTCCTGGTTAGGAGTGTCCCAATGGCTCTCGGCGACGGCGTTAGCGGCATCGTCGGCGACACTGGCATTGGCCAGACCGTTGGAAGAAGGCTGAACAGCAGCCTCGACGGGAGCGGAAACATCGCCAGCCTCGATCTCGGTGGCGGAGGCGTGCGCGACAGTGGGATCCGAGGCAACCTCGGCGGGCGCAGCCTCACCCTCAGCAGCCGGGGCTTCGTCATAGGGAGTCTTGTACTCTTGAGCCAAAGACTTGACCTTGGAGACTGCACCTTGTTAGGAAAGATATGACGGAACGGTCGGCCAACTTACAAGTGGTCTGCAGCTGCTCTCCGGGAACGCTGAAGATCTGGTCCTCGGTGCCGTTGACAAGCTTCAGCATGGACTGAACGGCATTCTGGTCGCCAGAGTAGATGGCAAGAAGGACACCCTCAATAGCCTGACTCTCGTCAGACTCGGGATCCTGAGCCTCCTCACGGCGGTAGGCAGCAAGTCGCAGGAACTGCGACAGGACCAGCAGGTTGTCGTTCAGAGACTTGCTGGCCTCCTCCTTGGCCTCAGCAACAGCATCAGCCTTGGCCTTCTCGAGGCCCTTCTCCCACTCGGCCTTGTCGGCGGTGGCGCGTGTCCGGTACTGCTCGTCGACCTTCTGGTATTGCGTCAGCTGCTCCTCGAACTGAGCGAGCTGGGCCTGCAGAGCGGGCTTCTTGAGGATCTGGGCCTTCTGGTCGGCGTTGATGATCTTGGAGGCAACCAGCTCATCGAGCGACTTGTCAGCGTGTTGGCTTAGAAGGGAGTCGGTCTTGGAAGCGTTGGTCTAGTCGCGAGGGGTCAGTATGACGAAACGTCAAGCGTTTGGGCGCGAAAATAGATGCGCAAGACTCACAATCTTCTTGTTGACATTGCGAATGTTCCTTTTGCAGCCGTCAGCGTCGAGCTCTCGTAAAACTGCCGCAGCAGAGCGGCAGTACTCACTTTTGGAGCTCCTTGATGTAGGGGGACTCGAAGGTGTCGTCGCCGGTCTTATCGGCGGCGGCGGAGGTGACGCTGGGGGCGGGGGATTCAGTTCGCTCGATGGCCTTGGCGGCCTTCTTCTTGGCCGACTTGGAAGCGGGCTGAGCAGCCTGGGCAGCCATCGCGGGAGAAGGTGGTGTGAGGTCGAGGGTGGAGGATCGAGTCAGAGACTGTTTGCGCGAGGATTGGAGACGCTGTCGTCGGTGACGTGCGACAGGCTTGCAGATGTGGAGAGAGCTTGGTTTAGGGACGTAAACGTCGTAGAGAGGATCGAGAGGGAGTACAGGTAAGATGGATGCCGAAGCAGAGGGGTGGAGAGGTGGAGAATGCGGGTGAGTTGTGGGAGAAGACGAAAAAGAGGAGTTGGAGAGGAAGAAGAAGGCCAAGTTGTGGTGGTGGTGGTACAGGTCAAACGAGGCCAGCCCGCCCAGGCAGCCCAGGTCCAGGGCAGTGAGCGCCAGTGCCAGCCCGGGCGCCAGTGGCACTAACCCCAAGTGCCCGGCAACCCCCTGCATGGCCTCTGAGCGACACAGGCCACTCTTCTAGAAGCAGCAAGAAGAATGGATAGAGTCATTGGGACACAATCCAACAATGGTTCAATTGGCATGCTTTGTATTGATTCATTTCTGTCGCCGGGTGCTCCCATTCTTTGCCTTTGCGACAGCTACGTATCCTTCCGTCCCTTTGGTTCAAGGGGCTCCATTGTTCCAGTTGCCATCCATCATCGTCATGGCAAACTGCCCCACTAACCCGCCAAGTCGCATTGGATTCAGCTGGTCTCGTGCCCAGCCAATGCACTCCATCTGTCTCCTCTTTGCGACGAGCCCCTTTTTAGAGGGTGCAGCGCACCTGGAGTCATTGTCCTGGTCCTCCTCGGACGTATTGTGTCGCGCCATAGACTCTATTGTAAGTGTCCAGCAAGTATGCCGTCGTGGTGGCGAAGCTCGTCGCGACGCGGCTCTTTGACCCTATTAACATCATCGGCCCCGTTGTCATCCGATCTTGATCGCATATGTCGTGGTCCAAAGTGAGCCGTCTCTTTCAGCCCTTGAACTTTGTCAAGGTGTCCTGGATGGAACCGTCAGTTCATGTTGGAGGAGAAATATCGCGTGGCACATACTCTCGTCACCTTCTTGACGCTTCGCGCAGACAGTCCTCGCTCGCCTGATTGCTTCGATTGAATCGCCGCTTCCTTGACTAGGCTGTTATCGTGATTGTTAGAACTTTTTCGATCGATGTAGGGGCTCGAGGTCGTACGTTTCCATGAACAGGACATAGTCGAGGAAGATCTGCAGCATGTAAACATTAGCATGGCATGTTGCGATCGCGAGTCTATCCACACGCACCGTGACGTCGGCATTCTTCTTTATGTTGTGATTAGAATGTGCCTTGATGATCTTCTTGACGGTCGCCTTAGGGTATGGCTTCTTTCCGAGCGCCATGGTGACGATGCTGATGATGAAGCTGGTCGACTTGTTTACACGCTTGAGCTGTCCCCGCAATTGGATGTTGACAAGGCGTGTTTTCAGCCTGGCGGCTCTCTGACCTCACCTGGTGCCTTGAGTGCGGAGCTGGCCAATCGGCAGCGCCCGAGCTTGAGGTACGTACCTGGGAGCTTCACACCCTCAGCCTGACCCGCTCAGGGCAATTTCAGTGCGGAAGGAACCTGAGGAGGGGCTCGGGCGTACAGTGTCAGCCCAGGTGCTTTATCCCCGCACTGTAACCCACCTTGGACTCTGGTGGCATTCGAGCTGTGGGCGCAAGATCACAAGCTTGATATCCGTACAACAGACACGCCTCAGCTGCCCAACATGGCCTCAATAATGCAGCGCCGCATGGTGAGTACTCTCCTGTCGATCATTCTGAGCATGATCATGTCTAACGGCTCTCTAGCTCTCCAAGGCGGACGAGGAGACGACCGACGAAGTCGAGGTGCGACGAGAGGATCAGGACAAGATCAACCGATTCAGCCGGCTACACCAGCGTGAGATTGTCTTGGAGGAGGAGCTTGGCGCAAAGAATGTACGTCTGCTGGGGCTACCTGCCCAACGAATCATACAACCTTCTTGGACAAATGCTGATCCCTCTACAGAAGGAAAAGGAGGAACTCGACGACTTGTCCACAGAACTCGAACTTGCCGACGAGGACGAAAAGATTCAGTACAGACCCTCTTCCCGCATCTCCTCATAAACATCGGCTAACCACCGCCGCAGGTACAAGATCGGCGATGCCTTCTTCCACGTCTCCCTAGAGCAGGCTCAGGAGATGCTCGAGGAAGCCACAGAGAAGCTCGAGGAGGAGTCGACAGAGCTGGAGGAGAAGCTTTCGTCCATCCGCGAGGACATGACCAAGCTCAAGGTCGAGCTGTATGCCAGATTCGGAAAGCAAATCAACCTAGAGACCTGAACAAGAAACTTGAAGCTCTTGATACCCCTCCAACGAGAGACGAGATGGCAAAGCCATGCCAAGCCAACAACGGGTGAACTCTTATCCATTAGTTCATTATGAAATGCAGCAGCCTGGACAACCTTTGACAGCAGATCTCGTGACGCCCCCAAAACGGGCCTCAAAGTCGGACTCTATTTCCGATGGACGCCTCTGCCAGGGTCGGCATGGCAGAAGCAACTGCCCGGGCCTAGTGTTCTCCGGCTCTCACTGCCGGTCCGCAAGCAAAAAACCCTGTCGGCCGAAAAAAAAAACGAGCCAAAGGCGAATCTTCTTGATAAAGCGGTCTATCCATCACTTTTGCCGCGATTCGTCATGCAATCTCGATGCTCTCCGCGCTAACGCGAACTGGGCTGCGATCGATATCCGATTGATCGGTCCGGGATAGGCAACTCACCTCGGGTAGCATTCTCCCTCCTCCACGATGGTCTCCCGCAGCGATGTTCTCACACTCGCCCCCCGAAGGCGGCGCCATCCCACGCCCATCCGAACCGCCCCCCATATTTTGAGGCCCGGCTCCGGACTGCGAGATAGCCAATCGTGGACCGGAGCCGTCTTATCCCCGGCTTTTGGGCGGGGTTGAACGCCCTTGTGTTGATGAACTGACCGTCATGGGAACACTCAAAAGAGTCAGAGGACAACTGCTCCGCTTTGCGTGCTGGGCCAACATGCTTCCTTTTTTCTTGCATCCTCGCATAACTATCCTGTTGCCACTCTGTTTCTCCAATTGACCCATATCTTGTGTGAATAACCTCAGTGACTTGACTGTATCTTAAGCTCACTCATACAAACAAACATGCCTTCGAGTGAATCCGGCGAGACGATGCGGGATCCGTCCCCATACCGTGAGTAAACGCCACCGCTGTACCATTTTCTGTGCCTTTGATTACCAATGCCTTGTGTCTTTCTTGGATCGTGAGCTTACGCACCACCAGGGGGTCGGAGAAGAAGCAGTACTTTCTCAGATAGGATCAACCGTCTGGAAGAGATCGAAGCTCAATCCCGCTATGAAGAAGAGGCGGCAGATCGAGGCATCGGTGCCCTTCACAACATTCGCTCGCGAACTCGAAGCCGTACAAACGAGGTTCTCGTCAATTGGGAGTTGGACGACCCTGAGAACCCATACAACTGGTCAAAGGTATGTGACTTTGGATCCAGTCTAGTAGTTGCCCTGCTGACGATGTTTCTGTGTCTGTAGTCGAAGAAGAACATAGTCCTCTTCCTCACGGCTGTGCTAGTTATCAACTCCACCATGGGCTCTGCCCTGCCTAGCTTGGCCATCCCCAACATCGTCGAGGACTTTGGCATCACCTCCCAAGCCGGGAAAGTCTTACCCATATCGGTCTACCTCATCGGCTACGTCTTTGGCCCCATCATCTGGGGCCCTTTGAGCGAGCACTTTGGTCGGAGAGATCTCAGTTTCGCGACCTTTGGTCTCTTCACTGTCTTCACCATGGCTTGCGCCCTCGCACCCAATTGGCCTGCCCTGCTCATCCTTCGCTTTTTCTGCGGTGCCTTTGCGAGCTCACCCATTGCTATCGTCGCTGGTATCCTGGCCGATGTGTATAATGACCCCCGAACAAGAGGGAGAGCCTTTGCCATCTTCATGGTGGTGAGTTGCCCAACGTCATCATGACTTGCCAATACCTGATTAAAGAACCCAAACTAATTCGAGATAATAGTGTACAACTGGAGGCCCTATTCTTTCCCCCATCATCTCTGGATTCGCTGGTCCTAGCATCGGCTGGCGTTGGGTCTTCTGGATTGCTCTCATCGTCGCCGGTGTGACCCTTGCCCTCATCGCTTTTCTCCCCGAGACGTACGGGCCCATCCTCCTATCTCGCCGTGCCCGAAAGCTCCGCAAGGAAGACCCAGCTTCTCGAGCCATTGCCCCTCGCGATCTTGAGTCGACAGACCTTAGGCAGCTGCTCACTGTGGTTCTCACCCGACCCCTTCGCATGCTCATTTTTGAGCCCATTGTCTCCACCACCTGTGCCTACCTCTCCCTCGTCTACACCATCTTCTACATGTCCTTCCAGGCATTCCCCATCATCTTTCAAGACGTGTATGGCCTCTCACCTGGTGTCACAGGCCTAGCCTACCTCCCCATCTTTGGTGGTGCAGCCGTGACTCTGCCCATCTTCTGGGCCTGGGATAACGCCCTAGCCCGTGCTACAGCCCGTGGTGCCCCCTGGGTCCAGCGTGAAGAATACCGTCGTCTTCCTCTGGCTTGCCTTGGTGGACCCCTCTTCGTCATCTCTCTCTTCTGGCTCGGCTGGTCTGCTCGCGAAGGTGTTTCCTTTATCGCACCCATGCTGGCCGGCATCCCCTTTGGCATGGGTTTCATGCTCATATTTATGGCCATGCTCAACTATCTCACAGACGCCTACGAGATCTTCGCCGCTTCCGCCAATGCTGCTGCTTCTACCTGCCGCTCTCTCTTCGCAGTCGTCCTACCCCTGGCCACAACCCCCATGTTCCGTCGTCTTGAAATTCCCGGTGCATGTTCCCTCCTTGGAGGTCTCAGTGCCCTAATGTGCATCATTCCATTCGTCTTCATCTGGAAGGGTCCCAACATCCGTGCCCGCTCTCGCTTCTGCATTGCGTTGCGTGAACGAAAGGAGGAGATGCAGCGCAAGGAGGATGAGGCGAGGGCTCGGCTGGAGCGTATTGAGTTGAGGGACAAGGAAGAGAAGGAGAAGGAATACGTCTAAAGTGGTCTTGGCCTTGTTTAGAGTCGCCCGGTGGTTCCCAGACCGCACCCTCTCCTCCCAGCCTCTTGGTGCCCATACTGACTACTGACTCTAGCTCACTGCCCCTTGATGCCAACACCACGGTTTGTAGGATTCACCAACTGGGCAGGGTTCCCGTTGCTCGTTAGGTCTGAGGTGCCTGTGGCGGAATATGTGTGCTGCCCAACACCGATTTTATTACGACACAATGTCACGGAACAAAAGCAAGGCCTCCATAGAGTGTGCGAAGCCAGGTAAATCATTTGATGTTTGGATATAAAATGCGTAAGTAGTTACTTAGTTACAAGCATCGCCTCGAATACCTAGAGAATTAATGTCTTTTACAAACTTTCTTTCGCAATTCCATAACGCCATACCTATCCACTTTTGATTCGTACTAGTTCTCATCTGCTGTGAGGCCGCATACTGATACTCTTCGTTTCGGTCTGGAAAAGACTACCGGTTGTGCCGTCAGAGCGCCGCTGCTTTCGCGTGAGTTCAGTCAGAGGCCTTCCTGCCCAGGTTATCGATCTTGAATGATGCGCACGTTGATCTGTCTCGATGAATGCCTTGAGTGCCTTGTGTCCTCTGATTTCTGCTGACCCTGTATCTGAACCTGACTTTCCCTGCTGGCTGCTATTGGCGTAAGAGAGGCGGCTTTCCGGCGTATGAAACACATCTGTTGCCACTGTACTCTCTTGAAGTAGACTGGGTGTGACAGGTGTAGCAAGGGTTTCGTCCAAGGCCGATTTATCACCATGGTCACGGTGCTCCTCCATGGCTGCCTCGTGCATCAAAGCAGATATCCGGTCACCCAAACTCTTGGTGGATCGTGGTCTTGACGCTTCACCCTCGGGTGTTGACAACATGTTCTCGCCTTTCATGTTATTGATTTCCCTCTCCAGCACCCGGAGCTCTTCATATCCTGACTCTGTGGGTTGGATTTCGAGCTCCGGGTACTCTAGATGAGCTGTTTGTGAGCTAACTCGCCCTTTCGCAGGCACATGCCCCTTTTCTGGTTGAAAATGTCTCGAGGGCATCAGTTTGACAATCTTCGACTTTACCACTTGCCCAAGTCTCGCGGAAAAGGAGCGTGGCAGTGTCTGAGCACGTTGCTTCTCTTCGCCAGGGACCAAATCAGTGGCCTAACAGACCTGGCCCTCTGATGAGACAAGCTTGATTGCAAAATCTCGTGGATGGACATTATCCTTGGCTGACGCAGTTTTGTTTCTCTCTTCTCTGTTGTATGATGGAAACCTCGCCCACGATTTTGGAGGACTCTCCACATTTAGAGACACCAAGCTCTTAGCACCCTCAGTTGTGTGAGGAGTCCCAGGTCGCATTTGAGCAACCCATCTTTGAATGAGCCATTTGGAATTGTGCTCACCAGACATTTCATCAGTTGTTGGAGTTAGCTGGGATGTTTCTCTCTGAGTGTTCTCTGTCGAAAGAGACCCCTTGCTGACTCTTTTCTGCGGTGTGCTAGTCACTCTCAATGATCGATTAGATGACGCACTTCGCTGATGGTCCGGATTGGGCGTGCTTAAGCGGTTGCTGCCGCTGTGCCGTTCTTCTGCCTCGAGCCTGATGGCACGTTGCCACAAGTCTGTAGCGCTTTCCTGACGTTCCACATGTGGCTTTTGGAAGATCTCCGATGATAGAGGGCTCATATGGGACCGGATGCTCAGATTTGACAGCTTCTTTCGTCTATCGCTTGCTCCTTTTTTGTGGCCGATAGCCGTCTCTGGAAATCCAGGCGTAGGACTTGGCTCTCGTGAGAGGCTAGGCGTATTTCTTTCGTCGTGATCACCGAGGCTTCGAGAACTCACCTTGAACCGGATTGGGACGGTGAGGTGAATCTTGCTCATGAAGGACTTGCGAACAGGCTGCCCAAGAGAGGGCTCGTTGAACTCTTCACGGAACCGGCTGATATACTGACTCTTGGACTTTTTTCGACTGAGTAAGTCGCCAAATCGTCTCTCAATCGTTCCAAGTTCGGCCTCTCGTTGGAGAAAACTCGCACACTCTGATTGTGACCGTGATGTTGTGTTAGGAGCGGCCTGGGTGGAATTTTGGTCCTGGCAGCCATGATCAACGTCAACTTCTTTGCTTTGAAGCTGATCGCCGTTGCTTGATTTTTGTTGCTTCTCGGCTCTTTTTTGGTCCTGAAGAGATCCGGGCTGCCCTGATCACCGTGTTAGTTGACATAGTGTAATGGGTGACTGAGAACTCACACTTGAAGGGAGACAGTTCCATACCCTCGAGTTCTTTGAGATCTAGACTATACAAATTTTGTCGAGAGAGAGCAGGGCTTGGTTGAAACTTGGATGGATAACATGATGATGAGTTATCGACAAGAGAGTTGCGAGTTGTTGTCACCGTCGGAGCTCCAGTTCGTTCTCCGGAAAGAGGCGAAGAAGTATGTCCAGTGCGTCGAGAGCTGACCTCGGGATAAGGATTCACCTTGCATTGTTCCGAATCAAGGTCACCACTTGGCTTAGCCCTGTCAAGTGTACCAGTAGCCACAGACACTTGGTTGGCTGGTAACGTGTCTTCCTTTGAGAGGATGTTCTGGGAGCCGGAGGTCGGTTCATTCTTCACTGTTTCCGCAGGTCCAGGCTGGTTTACAACCTGAGAGCTATCGATGCCGCCTCCAGTTGGTTCTTCCTCTTCGTCATCGTCAAAATGAAGGGTCGAGTTGTCTCGTGAACGAAGACCCTGAGCAATCAGCCACACTCCAAGAGCCGAGTGGCCATCGGCGGAAGAAGAAGCATGGCGGCTATTGAAGCTATTGTCAGGGCCCAGAATGCGATCAAGACGAGTGGCACTATTAGACAACTGGAAAGACTTCTGAGAATGGGCTTGCTCTATTTGTCCGGACTGAGGTGTTTGCGATGGGAGGTTGGTTGCAAGATAAGTTCCATCGCTCTTATCACCTTCGTTCTCAGCCTTATTGTCTTCTTCCGTCAGATTATTTCGATCCAATGACACTTTCTTTTGGCCATCCGTGGAGTTTTGCGGCTCTGGCACATCTCTTTCGTGAGATTGATTCTTGACAGACCGTGGTACTCGGGCATCGAGGGAGGGAGATTTATTGACACCGAATTCAATGGCGTCTCGAGGTCCAGCACTTGGCAAGCCGAGGTTGACTATGGATGCTATGCAGCGAATACCATGTGAAGGCTTGTTTTCCATGTCGTCGTCTGGTTGTTCTGTCTGCAGCTCGTCCTGGATTCTCTGACGCATGAGACGCCTCAACTCGGCTCGTCGTGCAATCTCCTCGTCGCTATTGCCAAGAGAAGTAAGGGATGGATTCTTGGTACTCGAGTCGTGGGACATGGTTCGAATGAGCTTGTTCCTCACGGCGTCAAAAGCACAGCCTCCCTTCTTGGCTGCGTGGGGTTGATCCTGGTCGCTGTCGGAATCGTCGTCGAGGGGGTGATGGATAATGGAACCATTGTCATATGAGCCCTGATGATTTGGCATCGCCCATGGGGCATCGGACAACCCAATCAGTGAAGGTTGGTGCCTCAGCTCCGAGTCTGCTTGTCCCTGCCCAGTAGGTGAGGTTGAAGACGGGATCGGCTGAAGGGCTACATCTTGGGGAGGGGATGATGATGTTCCTGGGGTCATGCGATGGGGCTTGCAACAGCAAAAGAGCGTCATTGGGTTTGTCTGGAGAAAGCCGCAAAAGAAGGTCGAGGATGAATGATGGTGTTCCAAGAAAGCATTGGTTTCATACGCCCGCGAAGGGCTAAGAACGAGTACGACCAGAATGGGGATGAAGAAGATCAGGAAAGACGTCCAAAGGTTGAAGAACGAGGATTCCCAGGGTCAGTTGATGCTCAAACAGATGACGAGAAACCAGGAAGTCTGCTGAGGCAGTCATGCCTGGCCTCTCCCGTCTTAGGTTGTTCCTTCCCTATGAGGGCATTCGTGCCATGCCTCGTGCATGTAGTTGCCTCTTGCCTTGATCTACCGAAAACATGATAAGAGGCAAGGAAGGAAGGCACAGTCCCATATCCTGCATTTTGATATCGTCTGGTCCTCCCATTGATTTAGTGGTATTGGATCGATGTCAATGGGTCGTAGGTATCTCCCGCCATTCGTTCCCATTTTGTAACATCCGTTCACAGGCCCCTAGACATTTGATACAGAGCTTGATTTCCGCCCATTGCTCCTTGATGCTTAATTGGAGCAGCTACTGGAAGGCATTGTAGCCGTCACGAAAGCGGTTTGGGGGTTATGATGATCATTGAATTGGCAATTGAGAAATGGCGGCAGTTTGCTACGTAGTCAAGTAGCAATTGTGATCCAATCATGTTTGTACGCGAAGTTTTCACCTTGAACAGACATAGCTCATAATCCTAGACGGAACCTTGCCGAATTCGATGTCTAGGTCAAAAGTGCCACGAATCAAGGTGAAGGGCCTCAAAATCAAGGTGAATTCCGATTATGGTTATCGCCCTACATGATTCGCGTCCGGAGCCTCCCCTTCCCAACAATTCATGGCGGGAGGGGTTGGTAAACTCAGACATGGATCCATGGAGTCATGATGTCTCACGTAAGGGCTAAGCCTCTCAACCGAACATCGAGAGAAGCCCGATAGAATGACCGATTGAGCCCGATATTGCCCGGTAGCTACAGTTACATAGACCCTAGGTTCAAACACTCGTAACACCAAGCAAAGAGGGACAATGATGGGGCACGTGGCATGCCCAGCGGCACGCGATGGCAGGAGACGATGAGATGGACTCTTGGTGGGGAGCAAAGAACGGTCGATCAGACAACACAGTGGCAAAGAGTGGGTGCAAAGGCCGATCTACGGCGGCGTAAAATTTGGACTCAGATCCTTAGCTTGCTCTGCGGCGTCTCAATGGAGAGAAAAGGGCTTGGGTTGATGAGGTGATTGACCCCTCGGGAGCCGAGACCAAGCACGCCTTCGCGGACGCCTGCTGGCCCCGCCCCGTTCGCCCTGCGAAAACGGTGCAAACCCTTGCAAAAAGCTGCAGAGCTGCTGCAAACTGCCCCTCCATTAGCGTCGCCGACAGCCCGCAAGCCGCCTGAGAGGCCCTGGGCATCCACACCGGCAACCGCCATCCCCGGCCAACCAACCACGGCACGCCTGTTGTGCGAATACGTGAGATTGCGCAGATTGAGGTGTTGCTGTCGCTAGACGGAGGTACGTACTGCCGTGAGCATCAAGATCAGAACTTTGAAGCTTCCCTGTGTGCCTGTGTCTGAGGTGGTGCCAATGAGCAGCCAATTCACCACATTTTTACCCCTCCCCCGCTTTCGGCCTGGTCTCCCTGCCTGAGATTTTCGTCTCAAAAACATTTTTCTAGCTCCCCTCCTTCCCTCTTTCTCTTCTTCTTTTTTTCTCCTTCATCCTCTCTTTGCCCTCTGTTCTCTCTCGAAAAGGATCTCTCAATTGATCCAATTTGGTACAGGCAAGGGCTCTGAACCAATCTGTACGTCAAGCTCCCTCCTTCAAGCTCCCTCCTTCAAGCTCCCCTCCAGCTCTTACGAGTCGACTGCCCCTCGCCCCGCCCTTCTCCCCGCCTGCTCCGTGCTCCCCACGCTCTCTGACGAAAACTCTGCTTCTAACCTCTACAATAGCATCTTCCAAACCAAAAGAATCATCCAGAGTACGGATAAACCGCCAAGATGGTTCAGTCCGCGATCCTCGGTTTCCCCCGTATGGGTGTCAACCGTGACCTGAAGAAGGCCACCGAAGCTTGTCAGTCTCACTGAAAAATATCTGTCCGCCTCACCGCTAACAAAGCTTAGACTGGGGTGGAAAGATCTCCCAGGCTGACCTCCTCGCTGAGGCCAAGCGCCTCCGTCTTGCCCACTGGAAGATCCAGCAGGATGCCGGTGTCGATGTCATCCCCAGCAACGACTTCGCCCTCTACGACCAGGTCCTTCACCAGATCCAGGACTTTGGTGTATGTTCACCTCATACAATCTCATGTCATAAGCATGTGCTGACCCCACCTCTCAGGCCGTTCCCGAGCGATATACCAAGGATGGTCTCGACCCCATTGACCAGTACTTCGCCATGGGCCGTGGCCACCAGAAGGAGGGCGTCGATGTCCCCTCTCTGGAGATGGTCAAGTGGTTCGACTCCAACTACCACTACGTGAAGCCTACCCTCCAGGACAACCAGACCTTCACTCTCACTGCCAGCCCCAAGGCTGTCAACGAGTTCAAGGAGGCCAAGGAGGCTGGCATCCCCACCCGCCCCGTCCTCGTTGGTCCCGTCTCCTTCCTCCACCTCGGCAAGGCCGACCGTGGTCAGTCTGTCGACCCCATCGACCTCCTCGAGAAGCTTCTGCCCGTCTACGAGCAGCTCCTCACCCAGCTCAAGGAGGCTGGTGCCGAGACTGTCCAGATCGATGAGCCCGTCCTCGTCTTCGATCTCCCCGCCAAGACCAAGGCTGCCTTCAAGCCCGCCTATGAGAAGTTCGCCAACCTGGGTGACAAGATCCCCAAGCTCGTCTTCACCACCTACTTCGGTGACATCGTCCACAACCTTGACCTCCTCCCCAAGGACGTCTATGGTGTCCACATCGACCTTGTCCGCAACCCTGAGCAGCTCGAGACCGTCCTCGGTGCCCTCGGCCCCAAGACTGTCCTTTCTGCTGGTGTCGTCGACGGCCGCAACATCTGGAAGACCAACCTGAAGCGCGCCATCGAGATTGTCGAGACTGCCATCCAGAAGCTCGGCAAGGACCGCGTCATTGCCGCTACCTCCTCTTCCCTCCTCCACACCCCTCACACTCTTGCCAGCGAGAAGAAGCTGGACCCCGAGGTTGCCGACTGGTTCTCTTTCGCCACTGAGAAGGCTTCCGAGATTGCCCTCATTGCCAAGGCTGTTACTGAGGGTCCTGCTGCCGTCCGTGAGCAGCTTGAGGCCAACGCCAAGTCCATCCAGGCTCGTGCCACCTCTCCCCGAACCAACAACCCCCAGGTCAAGGACCGCCAGTCCAAGATCACCGAGCAGGACTACAACCGCAAGAGCGAGTTCCCTGCCCGTATCAGCCAGCAGCAGAAGAAGCTGAACCTCCCTCTCTTCCCCACCACCACCATCGGCTCCTTCCCCCAGACCAAGGAGATCCGTGTCCAGCGAAACAAGTTCACCAAGGGTGAGATCACCCTTGAGGAGTACGACCGCTTCATCGAGAAGGAGATTGATGAGAACATCAAGATCCAGGAGGAGCTTGGCCTTGATGTCTTCGTCCACGGTGAGCCCGAGCGAAACGACATGGTCCAGTTCTTCGGTGAGCGCCTGGATGGTTACACCTTCACCACCCACGCCTGGGTTCAGTCTTACGGCTCCCGATGCGTCCGACCTCCCATCATTGTCGGTGACATCTCTCGCCCTGCCCCCATGACCGTCAAGGAGTCCAAGTACGCCGTTACCGTCTCCAGCAAGCCCATGAAGGGTATGCTGACTGGTCCCGTCACCTGCCTCCGATGGTCTTTCCCCCGTGACGACGTCCACCAGTCCGTCCAGGCTGAGCAGCTTGCTCTTGCCCTCCGTGACGAGGTCGTCGACCTTGAGAAGGCCGGTGTCGACGTCATCCAGGTCGATGAGCCCGCTCTCCGTGAGGGTCTCCCTCTCCGCTCCGGTGAGGAGCGTGACGCCTACCTCAAGTGGGCTGTCAAGGCTTTCCGCCTGTCCACCACTGGTGTCGAGGACTCCACTCAGATCCACTCCCACTTCTGCTACTCTGAGTTCCAGGACTTCTTCCACGCCATTGCTGCCCTTGATGCTGATGTTCTGTCCATCGAGAACAGCAAGTCCGACGCCAAGCTCCTCCGAGTCTTTGTCGACTCTGCCTACCCCCGCCACATCGGCCCTGGTGTCTACGACATCCACTCCCCTCGTGTCCCCAGCGAGCAGGAGATCAAGGACCGCATCGAGGAGATGCTCCAGTTCCTCAAGCCTGAGCAGCTCTGGATCGACCCTGACTGCGGTCTCAAGACCCGCCAGTGGAAGGAGACCAAGGAGGCTCTTAGCAACATGGTTAACGCCGCTAAGTTCTTCCGCGCCAAGTACGCCCAGTAAATATCAACCCATGCTATGTGCTTGAGGGTTGAAGGGGACGGTGGCGTACGGTGATGATGATGATGATTGTGTTAATAAGGAGTGTGATTTTTTGTGGAGGCTGAATCTGCGGATCAGCTACGATTTCAACATCGGCGTTTGGGGCTGGTCAAAAAAGACCAGTAGTATTTGTGGAATCCCAAAAGTTAACCTACGGATACGGAATATTGGGAATGGGACGGATGGTTTGGCGAGCATTCAACATTTGCATATACCCTCCCAATTGGGAGCAGATGGAGGTCTAAAATCAACAAATTGACCTATTTTTCATGATTATGAAAACTTTTTACTTTCCCAACCTGCTTTATTGTGATCTGAGTGTTTTGCAAAGTGATTGGTCTCATGTGTATCTTAACGTTGTGGATTTATGGTGTTGTTGGCGCCTGTCGTGTCACACATGCGAGGTCACGTGCTCACGCGTGTCAGGACGCCCCACGTCACAACACGCTCGCCTCGTCTTTCAAGTGAAGAAGACAATTGACACACGCTATCAGCACCTTGGTGTGTTGCCCGCCAGGATGCCTCCCATCGTCATCCTAGACTCTGATGACGACGAGGACCATGGTTATTCTCCGCCGCGAAGTCCAAGGGGGCCAATCTCGCCTGCTGGAGCTGAGGCTGCGACAAGTCATTCTTCAGGGCGTGTAAGCCGCGCGACAACATCAACAGATCCGTCCTTCTTCCGGAATATTTACGACGAGCAGAATGACGCAGCTCGAACTTATGTTCCAGAAGGGACGACACGATCTTATGATCAGGATCGACTCTCAAGCTCAGAAATGACAGCACCAGCGCCTTTCAAGCGTACCATAACAGGACTAGTTGAACCATCGTCGCTCGTCTCTGTCACAGATCGTACAGGCGCAAAACCGCAAAAGGCGCCGTATGGGAACACGCCAGATGAATTCACACAGGCGTCAACACCAGGGAGGAAGAAGGCACCCACGGCCGTTATGGATGATCCCTGGGATGTACCAAGCTCTCCTGAAGCTGGGCAGAGACGCCCGAAAACGAAGATTCGCATTAAGCGCCGAGAGCCACAGCAGACTTTGGGGTCAACTTCAAAAACCACATGGGACTTGCTAAACATGAAGTCTGGGAGGAATCCAGAGCCAGTACACGATGGGTTAGAGATAAGGAATCCAGAGCCAGTACACGAAGAGCTCTCGCCATCAGGGAGAAGAAAGCGAAGGAAGGTGGAATATCCAGAAGCATCCCTTCAAGGATCCAATGAAGTCGATCTGGTTACCATCCCCTTCAGTAACGACAATGAAGGACGAGAATCACAGCCAGCGCCAACGCCCAGCATGCTTCCGCCTACATTACCGGTCATGGACGATGTTTCCTTCTACATCGCCCCAAAGCCCTTGACCGAAACTCAAAAGATGGAATACGAGAGTGTGCATATGCCATCTAGCGACAGCCTAAATCAGCCATTACCCCCGATTTATCAGTTCAATATCCAGAACATAGGTTCAAGCGGCGAGGCAACCAACGTCAACACCCCTCGGGGCAACGGAACCTGCCTGATGAGCACTGCACCGATGCCCAGCACGGCCCCGATGCCCTCGAGTATGATGGACCCGCTGAGGATGGCGACTGGGCAGTCTGTTGGACTGAGATGGGATTCGTCACCCGACGTCATTGCTGGGGGCGAGTCGCCGCCGAGGGAAAAGCAGCCGAGACAGCGAGAGCGTCAGAGACGTGAGAGTCCGGCTGAGCCAGTGGCTTATGAGGTGCCAGAGCCGACCAGAGTCGACCAACCAGAATTACCAGCTGTGGAGGAAACGAGACCAGTTCACAACGAGCCGCAACACCTGGAGCCTCCAGCAGAACCCTTGGTGGAACCTCTGACAGAGCCTGCTGCAGAGATTCCCACGGAACCAGTCACGAAACCACCCGCCAAAGCAAAGAAGCCGAGAGGGCGACCAAAGAAAAAGGCAGTAGCAGAAGAAGTGACACCGGCGGATCAACCAGAAGGGACACCCATCACGAAGCCAAAGAAGAAAAGAGGCAGGCCACGGAAGGCAGATCAACCTGCAACAGAAACGAAGGAACCGAGTCCGCAAGTTGAGCAGCCATTAGTTGACGATGCAGTTCCTTCCACCAAAGTCACTAAGCGGTCTGTGGCGAAGTCTAAAGCACATCATCAAGTCAAGGAGGTCAAGATCGACGATGAGCAGGATGAGGAGAGCAAAGAGGCCACGGATAGTCGAGAAGACAAGTCTGTGTTGCAGGAATCCAAGCCAAGCTCCACGAACAAGGTCGATCCCAGCGAGGACGAGATTTCCAAGCCTCTAGAAGATACAACAACACCAAGAAAGGAAGAGAGAGAGGAGAAGCCAGCAGTCATAAGTAAGACTACGACTCCCTCTCGAGAACTATCGGCAATCCTCAACAAGCCAGTCTACCGAGTTGGCCTGAGCAAGAAGTCAAGAATTGCTCCTCTGCTGAAATGTCTACGCAAATGAGCATATTTGGAAACTACACGAAACGCATGTAACCCAACCCATGGCTCGATTTGGTGTCTATGACGACTTTGGCCTGTCGAGATGGGCATCGAATTGGTTGTATTGTTAGGATGTACGACCAACGGGCTATTCATGGCGAGGGGTCCAGCGTGTGTCAGAGATCAATAGAGGTTCGGACGAGAAATGAGTACATCTAGAATACCCAACATAATTCACGATCATGACATGTAGTTTCCTAAAGCTTTTGTAAGAGTCTGAATCAAATTTGTACCATTCATCGATATAGTACGGAGATGAGCAGTTGCATTCGTCTGACTATCATACCCTCCTTTGTCTAGGCTCTAGGATGTCACATTGACGAACTTGATCGAAGACTCTCCTAGGATTTAAGCAGTCTTCCTGTTTGGGGGATGGCCTATGCAGCACCTCTCACTAAACAGCAACCAGGCCACCTTTCTGATCGGTCACAGAGTGAATTTCTCAGCCAGGGAAACATCGACAAACCAGCAAAGTCTTCTAGCTGGATCAGTTTGACGCTCCTAGACACGCTCACCAAACTGGCCTTGTTTCTACGTATCCATTTTTCTCTGGAAACAAAGCTAAGAGTGTTCCCAAACACAAGCCTCCCTTGCAATCGCCGTCGTTTCATTTCAGTTTGTTGTTCGTTATCGCCAGCCAAGGCGTGTTCTCAGACAACAAACAAGGGAAACCGTACCAGAAACAAACCCTAGGGAGGAAACGCTGGTATTTTTGCGTATAAACACAAACTATTGGGTAATTCCTAGCTACTGATTGTTAGTTACGGATGTTGTGTTCCCCCAACAGCTGTTGCTCGCCGATACACCAAGTCTAGTTGCAAACATAACAATCACAACAACGGGTGCCAACACCAGCACACAATACAGAAAAAAGCCATTACGTCTGTTTACCAACCAGACTCAACCAGGAGCTCCCCCATCCAGGAAAAGTATAAATACCCCTGGCCTCTCCCACCTTTCACCAACTTCTTCTCCTCATCAACACACACTACATCTCAACTCAACTCAACTCACAACAACTCAACTCAAGATCACTCAACTCACAACAAGTCATCTCACGACTTTCACTTCCTAACTAAACCAACTCTTCACAATCATGTCCGGCAACGACAACAACAAGAAGGTCGACTGGACCCAGGAGGCCAAGGCCCGCGTCATGGCCGCCAATGTGAGTTACCCACCACTTCCCTCCATACGACTCCAAGACGCCTAACGCTATATTATAGGCCAAGTCCGGCAACGACCCTGAGTTTGCCAAGAAGGCTCAGTCGGAGGCTGACAAGGCCGAGCACGCCAAGACTCAGGCTGGCAAGCAGGGCAAGGAGGGTGAGAAGAAGTGAATGCACGTCATGTCAGGAGTGATGTGAAGGATGGAAAGACTAGGGGTGGAAGTGGACAAGGATTGAGGATATGAGAAGCTAGGAAAGGGGCCTGTTTACCAATTGTTCTACATCAAGGAACTAGTCAGACTCAAAGCAACATCTCATCCTCTCATACAAGTACCACAATCAGCCACCTCAGATGCTTCAGTGATAGACACCAGACATACAGAGTAAGTCTTTGTGCATATGCATGTAGTATGGTCTTTCAAGGGGCTGTTTATTGTCGCTACATTCTCCCTAGTCCAAGGGGATCCCTATCACCATTCATTCGCCGTGTGGCCACCATAACCTCCCTTCTCAGCCGTCATTGGGTTAACCATGTTTAAACCATTCGTCGTCTCACCACTGAGAGAGAACAAGACGGCCGGGTGAGAGGGATACAATAGATAATAAACAGACAAACTCAACACATGGTTCCAAAACGCCCTTTCATAATGCATGCATCTGTGCCCGTATTTGCCCAGGGGTAATCATCCAGAGTTACCCAAGTTAAAAAAGTCCCAAAACCCCCACCAACCGGGATATCTGTTTTTCATACATCTTTCGGTCAGGAACTCTCAAATCCTGCCCTCGTCTTCGAGCGAGTCGATGTGTTTCTTGATAAATTCAAACGATGAAAAGAAGATGGCGTTCACCACGCACGACCGGGTCATGGAGACTCCGAGGCCGCGATACATGTGCCTCTTAAAGAACTCGATCTTGGGTGCTGGTTCGACCGTTTGGCCTTTCGAATAGAGGAGGGAGTTGCGCTGGTAGATGCTCTTGGCCGAGTCGATGGGATCTACACATTGTCAGTATGCAAAACGAACAACAACTTTCGAAACTGCTCACATATCATAGCCCAAGAGACCAGCCCACACATACCCCCGGCGGCTACAACGGCCGCCTTATTACTGTTAGGATGATCGCCAGCCAATGTGTTTCCGACCTGTTTCCCGCTTTCATACACCATAAAATAGATGGCTGTTCCCAAAGTATCGCGTACTAGGGAGTCCGTTAGCATCGACTGCCCCGTAATATGTACAAATCACCTACATAGATGAAGTTTAAAGCCAGTGTAGAGTCCCAACACGCCGCGGTGCTTAATTATGTTGGCCATTGTCCGGAGCGTGCCCTTGTTCTGATAGCTAGCAGCCACAGCATGACTACCTCCATTGGTGACACCCCGCTCAGCGAGCAGGACAGAAACCTGGGCGCTGAGTTTTGTGAGCTCGAAGGGACAGGCGAGGAACGTTATGGCGGAACCAGCAGTCGCGCCAGCGGCTCCAAAGCATGCGACCGAGTAGAGATTCGGGTATGTACCGCGTTGGTTGACGTGACCGATGATGTCGAATCCGAAATTTCGCTTCACCCAACTGGAATAGGAGTATTTGGCGCGTTGGTAGATCGAGAAGGAGACGGTACGGACGAGGGTGATACTGGCCATCGGAGCCGTGACGCCTACAATACTCAGGTCAGAAAAAGAAATCAACAGGTCATCTCAATTGGCTGGTTATACCTCGAAAAAAGCCACCGAGCTTTTCATTTGCGTAGGTATGCCGCACGCAATCAAGAAATCCCTTGTAGTGGTATGTCTGCATGCGCGTCTTGACACTATCGAGAGGAAACGCGGCGAGGGTGGAGAAGACGCTGGATGAGCTGGCCGAGATCTCGGTTCGGTATCGCTTGATGAATCGGTGGTAGGAATGGTTCTTTGGTGTTGCGGTGACGGCGGCGCCCGTCGCGGTCATGGCCGTCGTCTCGCCATCGCGTCGCCCTCCAGCGCCGTCGGGCATGATGATGATTGCAGAGCTTGCAGCTGCAGCCGGGGATGGGAATGACGACGATGACGATTGATGGCCTGTAACATCTTGGTGGGCCAGTCGAGCTTCAGCAGTCATTGCTTCCTCCCGCTCTCGGGGGGAGAGAGCAATTGGACCTCAGACCAGAGGGCGCCGAGGGGGTAGGCCAGGCCAAGAGACGACGGGAGGCCTGAGCGAGAATCGAGTTGCGAAGCTGGTTTTTGCTTGGCAGCAGCTGTTATTCGGAGGCGCGGTCGAAACACGGCCTGTCGCGGACAGCCGCAAGGTCCATTCAGACGCGAGACACCAGAGAGCCGAGTGTAGAGACGATGGGGGTGAAAATCGACGGAGGGGTTCGAGGGCCCAGTTTCGGAGGTCGGGGGTCGGAGCGGCGGCGGGTTATCGGGCGGTGGGCGGCTCTTTCTCTCTGCTCGGGCGCTCGGGCGTCCGGGTGCCCGCGGCAGACGGCGGCGGCGAACGGCAGCGGGCAGTTGGATGCCAAGTTGTAACTTCTGGACAAACAGTCAAATTGGAAGGGGGGAAAGGGAATGAAAGATGAAGGTTGGGGGGCTAAGGTCTGCGGCAGCGAGGGTGGAGATATGTATTCAAGTACCTATCAATTGGTCTGCCAGATGGGAAGAAGAGCGCGGGGGAGAAAGAACGGGTCATGTCTCTCTTGCGAACCTCAAAGTGTCAATGTACAAATCCTCGGATATGGAAAGCGCGGGCACCTCAGAGGCTGACCTCGCTTATCGTGGGGGAGAGACGAAATGGAAGCCAGTGTCTGCGGGGTTCGCCCCCCTCCATCTCAAGACATGTCGTCCCTGGAAGCAGCATGTCTTCAGGGCCTACATCCACTGAAAGACTTCCTCGGAGCCCTGTAAAGCCATCAAGATCGGTTGTTGGTGTCCGACGACTGGACCTTGTTCGTTGGTACAGGCACTAACTGCCGAGTGCTTCATCACATGCTTTCAATAGTTCCTCTACTTTCTGCGTTGCATTTCTCGTTTCTTTTTCATTGATGGATCACTTTCAGCCGCATTTCTGAGCTTGTTGCGTGGTTGTTCTCCTCCAGCTTGTTCAACTCCAAGACTCAACATCAACAAATCTCATCATGAGACGAGACGTCTCTTCCAACATCATGTGCCCCGGAATGCTCCGAACTCGAATCATCCCCAATGCCTTTGCCGTTTCTCAACCGAAGCTCTGTGGAATCAGGCGGACTTTCAAGTCCGGATACTTGATCATCCAATAGCCGCGGGCGCAAATCCTCTCCCCGCAGTCACAGCAACACTCTGGCTCGGGTTGGACAGCCGCGTTAACCCCCCGACGCCCATGATGACATGTCAAAGAGTCCAGCCCGCTCCAGTGCCGCTCGTCACGGTCGGCAACAACCCTTACGCTCCCGGAACTCTCATGATCTGCACCAGATCTGTGCATCCGACCCCCTTTGACCCCGGCACTCATGCATCCCCCGCCATCCATCAAAACTCCAGCCAAGGTAAACCGCGGCTTACTCTGCTTCACATCACCACGCCTCACAACTACATGTCGCCCGAGCCCACACAGCATAAGCCCAAGTCTGCCACGTTCTGCACGAATGCCGCCATGTTTACCTAGTCACACAGGGGTTGAACCATTCTCTTGTCAGCTCGTATGCCACCATGATATATTCTACTCGGGGAAAAGACGTCATCCCTCCTCCTGTGGAGGATTGGCAAGGCAACGGATCGCCATGGAGAACCTGCTCGCGCCTCTCGCTTGTGGTGTCACTGGCGTGAGGTCAGCAGCAGGGCTCGGCTTGCCTCTGGATGGTCTGTTCCCCGGCGAGCTCAACAAGTGAGTACTCGACGAAATCCCAGATACTCGATCTTCTAGACTCTACATGCTCCATGCGCCAGTTTTCCCAAGAGCTCAAGATCCAGACTTTTCCTCCGCTGAGGTCTCCTCTGCTGAACCCTCCTCGGCTGGAGTCTCGGCTGGAGTGTCTTCTGCTGGTGTATCGGCGCCTGGTGTGCCAAAGTTCGGAGTGCCAAGGTTCGATGTGCCGTGTAGTGCAGCCAGACGAGCGTCTTCTTTCTCTGATCGGATAGCTTCCGTCTCCTTCCTGAGCTTCTCCAGGTTCCACACGTCGTCGTCCTCGTCGTCTGTGGCCTCTGAATCGTCTTCGTCTCTCCACTTGCCACTCTCGAAGAGGGCACGTCCAGTGTTTTCCTTGGCCTTGCGCAATTGTTCCTCGGCGGCCTTCTTGTCTAGACGCTCCTTCTTCCATTTGGCAAAAGTCTCGGGCGTCACCGGCGTCAGATCGCCAGTCAACTTGTGTCGCTCCGACTCCAGGAAGTCTTCCAGCGTCAGGGTCTTGAGTGGTGACTTGTCCAGGAGTGCCTTTTCGGCCGCTCTCTGTTCCTTGGTCTTCAGAACGAATCTGTATCCAGTTAGCATGCTTGGTATTAAATATCAAGACAAGGTATACGTACCCAGGGGGGAGAGCATGCTTGTACATGCACTTGTCGCCGCCATTGGGACAAATCCAGAACCAGCCGTATTTGCCATCCTCAATGGCCTCGATAAAGTACTTGCACACCTTGTCGGTGGTTGTCCGTTGGTTACCCTTCTTGGACAGAACAACCTTTCGAAGCTTCTCTTCATCCCAGTCTGCAGAAGTCTCGGCCTTCTTAGTTTCCTCCTCTTCTTTTCGGGTGTCGCTGTACAGGTTCTTCTTCTCCGTCTTTCGCTCGATGGCCAGGTCGTGTGCAAACTTGCACTTCCTTCCCTTCTCACAGTTGCCTTTCTTGTAAAAGATGCATACAACTGTCTTGGGGTCGACGCCGAAAGGCACCTTCTGAACCTGAGCGGGCTTGTTCAACAATGCCTCTGTCTCCCTACGGGCCTCCTCGGCGGCCTTCTTCTCACGCTCTCGGGCTTCCTTCTCAGCCTGCTTACGCTTCTCCTCGGCGCTACCACTGTTCTTGAGGTTCGCCGACATACGGGCAATTTCCTTCTTGGCAGCACCACCCTTTTTATTCTTCATACCAAAAGTCCGGTCCTCGACCGACTTGGTCGCCTTTTTGGCGACGGGCTCCTTGCCCTTCTTGGGAGGCATGATGGGCGGTCGGTGGCGGGGTAATCGTTCGAAGTAAAGCGAGCAGGAGGCACTCAACAGTCGATTCGCTCGAAAATCGTTTCCGGTACCGTGTTTCCCAGGTCTCCCAGTTGTGCAAAGCTGAAACCAATGCCGCCAGATGGGAAAAAAGATGGGTGTTAAAGATTGCTGATAGTTGGTGGGCTGGGCTGTATTGGGTGGAGGATGAAGTCACAATGAGTCACGTGCGAGGCAGTCCTGCCCAAGACTTTTTTTTTGGTGGATTTGTCCCCAGGCCGCGAGTCGGGGGGTCAGATCCTGGCGGGCAGTCCGGCGCCAGTTGACACGAGTACGTACCTCTCGAAGCCCCTAACGTGACGCTTACCTCAGTGGTCGAAGCGACCAAAGCTCCATCTGGCCAGTTGGATAGCTCCCATCACCATCTACAGATTCGCGTGCACTCGAGTTTCGCCGTCTTCCTTGAATTTGTAGACATCGCATTTACGTGCGCAGGCTATTCTGTCAATTACAGATATTACTGGTAAACAACGAGTCCCAGTGCCGTATCGCGCAAAGCAGTCGCTGACCTCACGGCGAAGCTCCCAGTACCAACTGCCCTCTCTCGATCCCTCGATTCAACCGCAACGATGATTTCCGACGGCGATCTTTACCGACTGGCCATCTTTCTCGGCACTACATCAATGATTCTCATTGTCGTCTATCATTTCCTCGAGATCAACGCCGTGAAAGAGGTCGAGGCTCCGAAGAAGGGAAGCTCCAAGCAAGCTGCGCTATGATGGCCTTTCGCCATGGTCGATAGCGAGCGCATTGTACAATTTCACCATTGGGACATTTATTCTGCAGAAGAGGGCTGCTCGGCGTTAAAGGAACTTGTTGAAAGATTCGAGTCCATTCTGGACCTAGACAAAAGATCGATGCAATAAGGGGAAGAATCACCCAGAGGGTTGTGTGGCAGCCAACATTCCGGTTTTCGACACATCTGTATTACATACGACGCGTTTTCGACGACCGCAGATACAAAGGATGAACTTCAAAGACTGCCTGGCTTGGGACTCAGAGTGCGCCAGAGCATAACCTCAAAGTCTCTTGAAAGCGGTCTCACATTGTCTGTTACCTCGGACCGATTCCATAGCAACCCAAACAAGCTATTTTCGTTCAACCTCTTGTTCATCAACCTTTTCATCTTTGTTACTCCAATTCCAATGACCTTGCATGAAACACAGAGGTCTCTGGGAGCTGGCCATCCTTGGTGTTGTCCTTTCAATGCATCAGGCCTCCATCCCATCCACTGATTGGTGCTGCATGTTGTCGTTGTGGCGATTTGTGGCTAAGCACTGCCCAAAGTATACTAGCGCACCGGCGACGCCTTAAGCGACCCGCGTGCCTGCGCGCTCAGGTCCTTAGGCAGGCGTCGGAGGGAGCAAGAAGCAACGCCCCCCCGTGTTTTTCTACGCATCTGTCCCTCTCTCCAACTCCCTCTTCTCCTCCTCCATCTTTCAACCCAACTCCAAACAAAGCACGCCCACATCTCAAAACTTCTTCTTCTTTCACCGGCCCGCCTTAATCCCTGCGCGCCGTTTCTTTCATCCCTTTCAATCACCCGAACGCACCTTGCGACCACCTTTCACTTCTTCTCACACGCTGCGACTCTACGCGCCGTCGTTGACATCAAGCCTTTGTCATCGCCTCATTTCCGCATCGCGCCTTTGACACCAGACAAAACGTGTCATTCGATCTACCTGCTGATCTGACCGCTATATCAGCCAGAACAGCATCGATCCTCGACCCGAAAGGCATACCATTGCCTCTCATCTTTTTTCATTGACCCAACATTACCAACATTTTCACACCAACAAACACAATGTCTGGCAAGCTCGACCAAGCTCTTGAGGACATCACTCAGGCCCAGCGCCGCAGCGCTCGCCGTCGCAACAACCCGCGCCGTTCCACCGGACGCCCCGCCGCTGCCGCGCCTGTCGGAGGTATCCAGAAGAACTCGAAGCCCGCTCGCGGTGCTGGCGCAAAGCCCGTTCCGGCAAAGGCGACCCCCACCAACAGTGACAGCAAGATTATCGTCAGCAATCTGGTAAGATTCCCAACCGTTCTTGGCATGGCCCCTCACTAACGCGTCACAGCCTAAGGACGTCTCGGAGCAGCAGATTAAGGTATGTCTCCGCTGTGGCTCTTGATGCCCCGGACTTTGTTCGACCTGTTCTTCATCGCCGCTCTCCTTTTTGCCTTTCGACGTCGCGTCTTATCGGCTAGTCTATCGACTCAGCCCACTGGCCCGGAGCTATCGGACGCCCATTCTCCTTCCTCGACGAAAAGTGCCTGGAACATGGTAACTGTCGGAAGTTGAGAACATCCTTGTCGCGCGATGATTTCGCAGGAAATGCCTGGTCAGCTTTCCTTGCTTGTATAGCGCCGACTCCAACGGATGGAGGCTTGTCGAAACGATATGCGCATTCCACCAGCCACGGCCAGCGATTTCCTTCGGATGAAACCGTCTCTGAAATCCCGCGCCGACTTCAGCGAGCAAGCAGTGAGCACATGCACAGAATCCTCGAGGATCCGGAGTATTCGATCATCCCTCGGCCACGCGAACTTTGGCTTTTAGAAACATGTCGTTCGTCTTTCTGGCAGTTGATCTGTCGAGTTACTACACCGGTATAGAACTTGGGCTGGGATCCCGAGATGTGGGCTGTGCTTTTGAAATGAGAACCGTGTGGGTGGTCTCATGCTCCAACTGATGATCAAAGCCCCAGGTGGGCAACGAGGATTCTAGCATCGGCTTACTGCTCTGCTCGCTGGCCAACCGCCCGCAATGACTGCCAAACCCTGGCGACGTAAAACTCTCCCGGAACTGGAACGATCGAGGCTCGAAGACGGAATGGCGGTTATCGTACAACTACACTTCGGAAGACTAACACTGTTTCCCCCCGATAGGAGTATTTCGTCCAGTCCGTTGGTCCCATCAAGCGAGTTGAGATCTCTTACGGCCCCAACTCGCAAAGCCGTGGTATCGCCAACGTGACCTTCCACAAGTCGGACGGCGCCAGCAAGGCCTTCCAGAAGCTGAATGGTCTCTTGGTTGACAACCGACCTATCAAGGTACGCTCTGGTCAACCCCAATGCTTTCCACAATCTAACTTGAATAGATCGAGATCGTTGTCGGAGCCGCTCAGGCCGACAAGGTCATCCCTGCTGTCAAGACTCTCGCTGAGCGCACCACGTAAGTTGATTCACATGAGACAGAGAACTGCGCTAACAAGCAAATAGTCAGCCCAAGGCTCAGCCCAAGTCGGCGGCTGCTGACAAGCACAACGCTGGCGCTGCCAAGGGTGGTGTTGCCAAGGGAGCTGCTGCCAACAAGAAGCGCCGTGGTCGCAACAACCGTCCCGCGAAGAAGACTCGCGAGGAGCTCGACTCAGAGATGAACGACTACTTTGACGCTGCGGCCAACCCCGAGGCCAGCAACGCGGCTGCTCCTGCCCCGGCACCAGCTGCCGCTGGCGGTGATGCTGACATGGATGGTATTGCTGTATGTACTTGATGCTATACTTGTCAAGGAACGAAGCTAACCACGACAATAGTGAGCAATTTACGCGAGAAGAAGGGTTATGCGAGAAATAATTAATAAACATCAAAAACAAGTTGCTATTTGGCACATGCTGAGGAGCAAGGACACGCTGGGTTCCCCATGGTTACTGTCACAACAGATTGTTTTTGAGGGAGAGGAAGAGGGACACTCCGAGGTCGGATAACGGGGCAGCTGGTTTTGCATTTGTTATTGCTTTTGATCTCATTCTACTCCCTCGTCCTGCTACTTGTCGACGAAAGCCTGGTCCAAGCCTTTTCCTAATGGGCACCACACCTGACCTGGTGCTGAGCCAGGCTGAGAAGGTGAAATGTATAATAGGTGGAATAAGACAAGGTTCCACGCACTTACTTGCCGACGTGATTTATGTAAAGTTTAACGTTGGGAAGGATTAGCTTCTGTGGCGAGTTGTCAACCAGTTGCCGGTTATGAGTGGAAGTTATCTGTAGCAAGCCATCTACAACAAAAGCCATGTCTCATGGGATGCAGATTCAGCCAGCCTCGAAACGAGAACCAAGACATTGAACAAGAGGCTCTGACGCAACACAGCATTTCACCTGGACAACAAGAGTTTCACAACACACAAGTTTACACCGAGTCATCAAGGAGACGGACATTATTACTTTATACTTTTTCCATTTTTTTCTCCATATCGAAACGGGCAGTGCATTTTCAACGATGGATCCGTAAGAACCAAGTAGCACAACGCCTAAGCCACCCCGCCTGATCCAGTTGTTAAGAGATGCTCCTCTCGATCGCAGCAACAAACATTATTGCTTCCATTTAGTCCTTCTTCTCGGTGGCCGCAGGGGCAGCAGCGGCGGCAGCAGCGGGCTTGTCAGCCTCCTTCTTGTCGTCACCCTCAAGAGCGGGCATGTCCTCGTCGTCATCATCGTCACCCTCATCGTCGTCGCCTGCTCCCTCAGCGCCAGGGAAACCAGCACCGCCTCCAAGCTTGGAGAAGTCGATGCCGCCAAAGTCACCACCCATGTCGCCCATACCAGGCATGCCGTCTGTTGTATACAGTTAGCTTGATGCTGCGCAGCAGTTATCTCAGGTTTACTCACTCATGCCGCCAAACTGAGAGAAGTCATCCTCAGGAGCCTCGTTCTGCTCATCCTCGTCGACCCACTTGTCAAAGTCGGTCTTGAGGAAGTGAACTCGCTTGGACTCCTTGAGCAATCGAGGCCAGTACTCCTCCTTGAGCTCCTTCTTGTGAAGCTTGATCTCAATGTTCTTGGCAGTGTGGTTGATCTTGCTCTCGGCAGGGTCGATCTCGCCCCAGAACTCGAGCTCGACGTGGTACTTCCTCTTAAGAGTAGATGAGGTGCCGGTGAAGTTGAGGCTGGTGGGCTTGAGGTCGAGGGTGAGGCCATCCTTGGGCACGTCGGGGACCGTGAGGGTCAGGTAGATGAAGTTCTTGGCGGGGTCGGCGACGGAGGATCGCTGGGCCCAGAGGACTGCGGAGAGATGGGTTAGCCAGTGCTTCGAAACATTGACACGGAGCGTGAGGAGATGCGATCAGGATGAAGCAATCCCTAGGCAGGTCCTGCTAATTGTCGGTGGGCGCGGCGGCAAGAGAGCAGGACCGGGCCCGGGAGGGGGGAGGCTGGTGATAACACAAGACAGGGCTGTAGGTGACATACCTTCGGGGAAGACAGTGTCAGCCATTGTGATGAAGAGTGTGGGAAAAAGTCGTCAAAGGGTATCTCAAAGTTTTCAAGTCAAGAAGGAAAAAAACAGAGAGAAGGAGAAGGGGCGGTTTGTCGATGATGCAGTAGCAGAGTGAAGAAGAGTAGAGTGGATGAGTTTTTGGTGGGCGGAGGAGGAGATGCAGGTTTAGCTCAGGCGGCCCCCTTCTGTATTAGCTGTAGGTAGCAGGGAGCACTCCGCCCGCTGTGAGGCTTCCCCGTTGTTTGCTGAGAGAGAAGGCGGCGTAGAATGTGTGAGAAGGGGACAGAACGGCATCGCAGCTGAGGGGCAGTTGATGCGAGTGTACCTGCTCACACTGCCGAGCCACAGCGGGAGGCAAGGTACCGCCCTAGCGCATTGGAGAGAGGTGCCCGCTCTGACGTTGTCACTCCTAGGTACCGCCCTCTCCACTATTTCCAGGCTGGAGCTCCTAGAAGATGCTGGAGGGAGCTTGGGTCCATTGCTTGGTCACCTGGAGTCGACATGATGCATAGTAGACAATTAGGTTTGACATATGTTTCCGGCAACTCTAGATACTACCACAATCAACTCAATCTGACCCGGTATTCCTGGTTCATCTTCACTCATCGTACCCGGCCACGGCAGCCTAGTCTAGAGCCTGCCTGGGCGGTCGACCCGTTCTACACGCGCCCGGCATGTGGATGGCGGGGTAACTGTGCCAGGCACCACCGGCGCAGGCCACAGCGATTCCTCCAGTGGATAAGCCGCCTGTGGTCCCCTGTATGTCCGCCTCCCGTCGGGCCAATCAAGTCGCCGTCCCGCCGCCCGCCTTTCGTCAGCCTCGAGGCTTGGGCTGGTGTGGTCGAGCCTCACCACCATGACCCAACATCATCCAACGACGAGCTGCGACTGACTCGACGACTAGCGAGACGATACCGAGCCGCCTTATCGGCTTGTGCGAGGCGAGAATCCTACTCTGTCTGACAAGAACACTGTTCTACCATTTACGGCCGAGTTGAACACACCTGAGCCATTTGCTCCGCTCGCTGGCCATCTCCAGTTGCGTCATTGGCGCGGCCATTATAGCTTATCACGAACCCTTCACTCGACTCCTCCCGACCGCCACCATGGAGACATTCAGGTCTCTCTTTGCCAAGCCTGATCCTCAGGCCCAGGTACGCTCAGCATTACACACGTCCTGCCATGGCGTGACCCCGTGCTAACCTGCCACCGTTGCCTCTGTAGATGCGCAAATGCAATGCGTTGATGCGCCAAAACATCCGCAAGATCGATCGAGACATTGCCTCAGTCAAGCAAGTCGAAGCCAAGACCAGGAACCTCATCATCCAGGCCGACCGTCGAGGCCAGCGAGACCCAGCCCGCGCCAAGCAGGCCCAACAGGAGGTTCGGGACTTTGCGCGCGAGCTCGTCCGGGCGCGCAAGACGTCTCAACGGCTCGTCACGTCCAAGGCGCAGCTCAACTCTGTGCAGATGCAGGTCAACGAGGCGTTTGCGGTACGCAAGATTGAGGGCTCGATCCGGGCGAGCGTGGGCATCATGAAGGACGTCAACACGCTGATCCGACTTCCGGAGCTGGCGGGCACCATGCAGGAGTTGAGCGTGGAGCTTATGAAGGCGGGGATCATCGAGGAGATGGTGGAGGACTCGCTGCCCGCCGATGGAGATATGCTGATGGAGGACGAGGAGGCTGAGGGAGAGGTGGACAAGGTGCTGGGCGAGATCCTCAAGGATCGCGAGCCCAAGCTGCCCGTGGCGCCTGTGCCAGAGCCGCAGAAGCCCCAGGAGGAGGAGGAGGAAGAGGAGGATGCCGAGGCCATGATGGACCAGATGCGCAACCGATTAGAGGCTCTGCGGAGCTGAGGCGTAGTGGGAAGGGTCGGTCATCTGAGCTTCATCTCGTTGGATGTTTATTGTCATGGGAGGAGTCGGGGTGTCTGGCGCTCTTCATATTTTGGTATACACTCGATTATACGGCTGCTCTACGTGTCAGAGCTCAAGACTGTTGCTCGCTTTTTGGTGTACGCTGGGTTGTGCGCATATACATGGCGATGCTCCAGACTCTCCTCAAGACCAGTGTTCGAGTCATCTATGTTGCACGAATCAACTCCTATTGGTGTTGTAGCATTCGAGGAGTTGCCATTTACTTGCCCACTTGCTGTATATACCAGCTAGATCAAGGCCCAGACGATATGCATATGTCGATATCTCACCAGGGACGTCAGCTCCGGGGGCTATGTGTTTCTGTAAGGATATGCAAAGCCGACCCTTCGACGAGGCCTAGGCCTGCTGAAGCTCTGTAGCTTGAGATAAAACCTTCTCTTCTAACAATTAGAAGGGAAGAGACTGCTACCTTTTGGTGCAGTGGCATAGGTTATGCAACAATGTTCTTACTATTCCCCCTACGAGCAATCGACTATTAGTTATGACGTGCAATGTGAAGGGTTTTCTTCATGCAAGTCCATTTGGTGTATTGGTGTGGCTTGGGAGGGATAACGTTGGGTATCTTGAGAATGGCAAGTCTTCACAACCAGTCTTTTCTACACGACAACAATATTTCTTAATCTCACTGAAGTGACGCCGGTCATTCTACTCTCAACAACCCTTGTTGAAAATTAATGACATGTTCCAGTAAAAAGGGATGAGAAGAGGCTCTCATCCTACCTCTGTAGTGCTATGTAGGGAGGAGGCGTGTTAGGTGATCAGATGAACAACCCGGGAAGTATACAGAGATAATGGTAGTATGGCCAAGTGACTCTCTTGTACGGGAGTCCTAGAGGGACATTCGTGTCTCAGCCTCTACAAATTTGAGATGTGTGATTGCGAGTTGTTACGGCTTTCATCTTGGTGGTTGTCTGATGACTTACAACTACAAATCCATTCAAGCAACAAACATAACATAATCTCAACAATTCAACAGGGATAACGTATCTGCCAAGCCTAAAATTTATTACCGATGAATTACATATCCCACATCGTAATTGAACGACTGGTATGATCTGCGACGCACATAGGCATGCGTACCTATACTCGACATTCACTTACCCTGTACTAAGCGCCCGATCCAAGCTGGCCTCAATCTCAACATTACAGAAGTTCGTGCGCAAAAGTAGGTACAAACCCTCATCATGCAGGGGCAATGCAGTCGAAATTGATTTCTCATGCTCTTCGAAAGAGCTGAACATGTCGTGAGACCTGAACAGCATGACGTAGTTGACACGACACAGTTGGGCTGCGAGGTCTGTAGATGGCCTCACCGCAACAGTGAAACCCAAACAAAACAACTGGCAGATTTAACCGAGCGGTCAACTGAAAGGGAACGACATATCACATCCTGTATGCAATCTATCAAAAGTCTTTTTTCTATTGTGAGTCATTCAGGCAAACAAGGGTAGCTGCGTGAGTCTGCAAGGGACAGTTGGTGTCGTGTAAGTCGAGCCAGCGCAGAGACGAGATGAAAACCCCCGACGCAGAAACAGCACAGCAGAGTTGCTAGGGTTAGGGCAGCACAGCTTTTGTAGAGTTTAATATCCCCTGCAGAATAATAGACAACCAAACGTCTTTGGCCGCAGGGGAAAGAAAAGGGCGGTTTCAAAAGGCGGTATGCGTCTTTGTTTATATGTATGGCGCACGCAAGTTGATGCGGTGAAGCAGTGACGGGGAAACTCTGTGGGTTGCAGTGAAAGCCGAAACAAGCACGAGCTGGATCGGTGAAGCAAAAAATGAGAGGGCATACATATGCAAGCTGCGGCAGACCCGGCAAGGCTGCATGCACTGCATCGCATCGCAGCGCATCGGACGGGAAGGGCGTGTCGTTATGGTGCAGCGCAGCAACCATTTTACCCGGCAGTTTCGTAAGGTCCCGGCCCAGAGGATTTTTTTTTATCATCGCGATCGTAACTGACCGCCTCTGGAAGTGATATCGAGAGTTTGGGAGTTGATAGCTCACAAACACTTGGGAATATCGAGGCGGCAAACCCAGCTGAGCAACTCGTCTGTGATTGATCTCATCGCCCCCTGCTAGAAGCAAACACCAAGCCTCCCCCTTACTCATATTCAACAGAGAGCAAACTCCCGCCTCACTTATCCCTGCGAACAGACGCGGGCACTAAAAGTTACCCTCCTCTCCCGGCCGTGTTCCCCCCTCCCGGACCCGGGGTCCGCGTGGGTGAATCCCTTGGCTGAGGGATGCTCGCGGCGCGTGGGGGGAGGAGAGAAGAAAGGGTTTCCGGGGGACCAGCCTCATCAAACCGTCGCGGGATGAGAGAAAGCGTCCCCGTGAACGGGATGCGAGATGATCGGGAAAGGGGGGCACGAGCACCTGATCCGAGCCTAATGCTTCGTCCACGGGAGTGGCAAGCAGGGATACTCGTCAAGAGCCTTGCTTGCTTCAATCAACGGGATGGCGTTTGATCCCGCGCATCAAGGGGGCGCCGCCAATGAGATGCTGCACATTTGGTGTTTGAGAGGAGAGATAACAAGTGAGGAAACTAATAATCCCCCAGATACATCACACACACAGACACACAAACGACCGAGACACGGCTTGGGGGCGGCAAGCCTCAAGCGGGTGGTTGCTTTTCTTTGCTTTGCTTTGCTTCTTGCCGTCAGATAAGGAGAGACAACATAAACAGCATCTCGCTGACTTCGGGCTGCCCGTCAAGGAAACCCCACGAAAAAAAGTGACCACCCCACGAAGCCATACCTAGGATTGCCCCCCACACACGCCTTTGTTTGCTAGACGTGGTATGCTTCAGATGGGCAGACTCAGATTGGGTCACGGGGCATCAGCAGATTGGTATTGGCAAAGGGACCGTCGGGACGAGAAAAAGGGCCCTGCATCGTAAATTAGGCACGACATCCATATTGAATGGAACCCGCGGGAGGAGCAGTATCTCGGTCTCAGTCTCACCCAAGGGGCGTGGCCGCCGATGACGGCATCATGGACGTGGCCATGATATGAGGCGGGAACCGTCATGTCCCCGAGCATGTCCCCGAACTGCATGCTTTCTGACAAGTATCATGATTTGAAAGAACGCCCTGTTTGCTGGCGACATGCCATCATCATTGACAAGGAAACACGGGAAACCAATCAAGCAGACAAACAGCAAGAAAGCCCAAGATATTGGCAAGCCAGCGCAGTGGGTTGTTGCTGGCAAACAGGCGAAAACGACCATGTGACCTACCAAGCCGCAATCAAAGATGACGAGGCGCTGCTGGCTGAGTATCGTCATCACCAACCAGGCTTCGCTGCAAAATATTGGTTTTATCAGCAAACCGCAGTTTGAAGTGTGACTGTTGCCCCGGTGGCTGAGGACACAAGGAAAAGCATACGCCCTCCCGCGTCTGCCTGCCTTGACAACCTGTAACGAAGCATTTCAATGTGACAAGGCATGGTTACGCGCCCGAGGGCACGTCTCGTGACGAGGGGGGGAGTAAACGTTGCCGTCTCGTCGGGAGCTGACAGCACCGAGCCAATGTCACAGCGAAAACGGCGGTGGGAGATGCGATAGGAGGATATTGACAGGCTGACACCGTATCAATATTCTTGATGCTATTTCTGACGACCAGTGAGAGGGCACCGTATTCGCAGCTCGCCGTATTACGGGTGCAACCAGCGGTAGACAGACAGCCACTTCGCTTTCGCATGCCAGTGATACTTTGTACCTTGTCAGTAAGACGCAGGCACTTTTACTCGAACCGGATTCAAAGATGAGATGAGCCTGGGGAAACATTTGGACGATGCTGCCGACGTCATCGCTGACCGGATGCCCTCAACGGGAACTTGATTGCGATCCCTCCCATTAGGATCTTCTTCGCAACATTGTCAAAACGGGTAACTAAACGCCGCAGGTCGTGGCGTAGGCGGCGTTCCCACGTTGTGTGGCGTCTTCGGCTTCTTCCCTTCAAGGGCAACCCGAAATCGCCTACGTGTGGCTCTAAACAAGAACGGATTGTCGATAGTGGCTTTTTTCTTGAGAGTCAGGAATAGCTGAGTCGCGGGGAACTGCATCGGCGATTGTTTTGATCACCGTGTCTTTGTTTTACCTTTGGGGGGATTGTTTCTGTGCGATCTATTGACGGCTTCATTTGTTGTTGCTGTTTGTTGAACGCAGTCAAGACATGAATGTCTCAACGCCTCCGGATTTAAAAGAGACAAAACGGCAACTCTTTTAGGCCGGAAGCCATTCCACCGTATCCCTTTTTTTGCGGGGGATCACCAAATTAAAAGACAATGTCTCTGATGTCCCCGTTGCTTGGCCGTCTCCGGGGAAATCGCAAGTCATTTCCGTCTCCCTATCTTGGCTTCAACGCGAAGCTTCTCACTATCGCGCCTCTCACGGGAACCCCGCGAGCAACCCCCAAGCTGTCAACCGCGTGGCAGGACCACGGTGAAGGGTGGT
Organism: Ascodesmis sphaerospora; assembly: GCA_027569015.1. Taxonomy (NCBI): domain Eukaryota; kingdom Fungi; phylum Ascomycota; class Pezizomycetes; order Pezizales; family Ascodesmidaceae; genus Ascodesmis; species Ascodesmis sphaerospora. The sequence goes on along the minus strand of JAPPUR010000025.1, from coordinate 48,332 downwards.
TGACTACGCGACTCAAGATTCACCTTTGACGATTCGGGAAGTTGGGAGCACGTCTCTCTCCGTTTCGCTTAGGTTACACCGAACGGAAAAGAGAGAGGAGGGGCGTGGAATACGGGGCGGGTTGAGATGCCCCCTTTGGGCTTCTCCGGTCAACTTTTCCCTTCCAGCCGTTTAACCCACACCCTTGATTACCCTTTTTGCCGCGGGCGGGGAGGGGAGGCGAAAAAAGTCCATCGTTGCGGCACCGCAAGCACGTGGAAAATGCGGAAGCTAAGAGATCCCATCCTCATCCTTTCCCCAGTGTTTTCCCTCAGCTTTGTCCAGTGAGACGTCGGTCCGAGGAGCAACGCAGAAGAGTTTGAGCCGAGAGGTTGCATGTCAATGGGGAAGGAGGCAAAAAACTCTTGCTTTCCATGACACAGAGCATCCATCTCGAACTTCCTCATCCTTCTACCGGACCTTCTACCGACCTTCTAGTGCAACCTTGTCGAACATGGTCGGTGGTCTTTGCACCGAAGCGTTGTGGCTCCCCTCCCGTCTAAGCAGTAAAGAGAAGGTGGACGACATCGGGGAGGGTCCCGGCGAAAGGAAAAGGAAGCTCTAGAAAATTTCGACGGAGCCCCTCCGACACTTTGCCCCATGTCAGGGGCGTGCATCGATTTTACCTTACCAAAGAGTAAGGAGGAAAAGAGTCAGGACCCCTGGAAGGGCACGGTCAGGAAATACCCGGCTTTGGGAGCAACGAACCGTCGGATCGGGTCCGGGGGCGCGGCGGCGTCTTTCCCAATGTGGAGCCGGAACGAGCAAGGCGGTGGAAATTCAAAGGGGGTCCTTCTTCGGGCCTTGCTTCTCTACCCCGGAAGACGCTATCGCGACCGGTAGAGGAAAGGCTACATGGGGTAAACCCTCGCTCGGATCACAGGAATGTGGTCCCGAGTCGCCGGTCGGCTGGGAATTGGGAGCGGGAGAGCCTGAACTTCCCTGAAGATGGAGCAGAAAATCTTGCTTAGCGAGATTTGGAGACAAAAAGCCCTTGGCAACGCGACGGGACGGGTCCCCAAAAGATTCAACACCCTGCCTTTGCCTTGTCTTGTCCCCGGTCAAGATAAAAGGTTTCAAATGAACCCGGCCGTTCAAAGTTCCGGGAGCGGGAGACATGGGAATTGGCGGTGGATGAATGCTTAGGCGAACTAGGGAGGGCGGCGCGCGCTCGTCGGTGTGCGTGTGTGTGTGCCTTGGTTCGCGCTGATTGATTAGGAACGAAACGCGTTTCTGTCCGAAGCGTATGCGGTCAATTAATCGGGCCTCGGGGAGTATTCCAGGAGGGAGGGGGCGGCAAGACACCGCGGCAAAACACTCGGTGAAAAGCAAAGACGTTTTTATCGGAGCGAGATAAAGGACTGGCGGTTGGGATAATGCACCGAGACAAGATACAGCTGCCAACTTTGGACAAGTATTTTTTCCAAGAGAGATAGAATGCGGTGCCGTGTCCGCCGCGTCTCTTCCCATATTGCCGTGAACAGTAAACAATAAAGCCTATTTGATGCAGTTGGATGTAAACACACACACACACTCCTGATGGATGGGTGATGACGACTTCACTTAACCGCGGCATCGCTGATGTCAGAGAAGCTGGGCAAATACAACCCCCTTCACCGGGGGGAGGGCCCTGTCAACAACCAAGAAATTTCATGACCGATCTCTGACCGAGGCATTGGATCCAAGGCCGCAACCCAAAACAACACCCAGCTCACCAACCCCCGGGCTGGCTTTTGAACCCGCGCGCGCGGGTGCGGCAGCAATTGACAAGGGTCAACCAAGGACCAGGTAACGATCCAGAAGCCGAGAAAACTCCACATCAGCGAGATTGCAAATCCCAAGTTGCTGGATTTTTTTACTTTCTTTGCCCTGGCCGAGGGTGTGTTTGAGCCGGAATTACCAAGGCAACCTTTTCCGTGGAATATTCCCTGTCAAAGTCCAAAAAGCCGGGTCAAACTAATCAAGCTTGAGTAATGGACTTCCCCAGACGGCACAAGGGACGGGGACAACAGGTCTCTCATCCCGAGATGATTTTGGGCCGGCAAATATTTTGATGCCGGGGGGTGTGAATGAATATTTTCATGAGTTTTGTTGTGGGCTCGGTGAAAAATCTGTTTGACCTCGGAACGCCTTTCCCCCACCCGCTTGATGTTGTTACACATGTTGTTGCTGATGCTGTTCCATCTAATCATGACTGATGTCGTTGGTTGCAAAATGGCGGTGCACAGAGGGCAGACAAACCCTGAGAATGGATGCATTGGATGCATTCCCTCTGACTCACTGCATCCGTTCCGTAGCTGCAGGACATGCACATGCAACGTTCGGCTGGTCACCTCAAGCGGCCGAGATGCGCATTCGTTCTTGACCGCCCTAGAGACGGATGAGAATGCGGGGACCGGGAATGTAGCAAAGATTTCCGGCGGGGGAGAGGGATTGTCAACGGACAGAATCCGTAGCTGAAGCTTCTGAGAATGCCGACAGAGCTCGGTCAAAGGGCCAGACTACTCAGCTTTCTTGTGAATGTGACAGGTGCTTTCAGGGCCGATCAGCACCAGCACGCTCTGGGCTTTTACAGCTGAAAGGCTCTGGAACCCGAGAGCGGCGCAGACGGGGTGTGCCACAGCACCGGGCTGGAACTGCAGATCATCACGGTGAAACCGCGGGGAAGCAACGCAGCTGTTGAGCTACACACTATCTGATGAAGCTGATTGCAGCTCGACTCCTCCAGACCAATCTCGAACATGTGTTGCAAACGCATGCGCTCATCCCTTACCTGCCTCACGTATTTTGAAATGTCTTTTGCGATCTATCAGATGCATTCATTCCCCCTGATTCAATCGAGACAATTTTGATGGTCCGTGAGAGACAGGGCCGAGAGTCATGGACGGGACATGCCGCGCGCACACAAAGGGGGAGAAAACAACAGCAAAAAAAGATACAGCGGAAAAAGAATAGTCAAGCATGGTTGGAACTATCGACGGCTCCGCACAGAGGCGGCTTTTTGCCAAGAGAGGGTGGAAAAAAAACTGACAGTCGGCTAAAGGACTACGGACGCGGCTCCGAGTACCTCATTGCCGCACCGAGGAAACTCGGCAAGGCGGAGTGGCACCTTGTGGCTGAAGAGGTTAAAGGGTAATGGAGGCTTGTTGTTTACATGGGATACACACAGTTTGTGGGAAGAAATAAAGGACGGAGGTGGATAACCGCTATAGCCGCCTTGCTTTTTTGCATGATACTCTACTTAGGAGGTTGGATCGAAAATTTTTCGTGAAAATTTTGAAGCAAATTTTGTTACTGATTTCTTGCTTCTTTTCTTCCCTGATTGTGAAATTTGGCGAGATTCACAAGCTGGGATTCATGTCATGGATAGTACCTAGGAAACCCTGAATGCCCCCACTCCTGTCTTCCATTGCGATACCGAAGATTTCCCAGGGGAGCCCATCGCGGAGAAGGCGGTGGCTGCCGTGATTGGCTACCGGGATCGCAATCCATGCCCAGCCGGCGGTGAGGGGAGGGGTGCGAGAGCGAGGATGCTGATTCGTGCGGGCCCCCAGTCTGGACGAAAAGGGAAGCTTTTTCGGTCCGCCATGGGAGGAGCTCTATCGGAGGAGGGTTGTTGCTAACGGGCATGCAGGGAATGTAAGTTTAAAGGGCGAGAGAGGTATTCCGGTCCGGGCTATTGGCGGAAGATGGGGGTGGAAAGTGGAGAGTAAATCTGGATTCCGTTCCGTTGGCTAGGGATTGGAGCGGCTTGGTAAAAAGGCTTCTCGATTGGAAGGGGGGGGATACACATGTCGCGATAGAGTCAGAGTGATGAATGAAGGAAGCGGATGAACAGGGCTCGCAACGGATAGGTGCGCGTGTTCTCTATGCCCCCCATCGTGACAAAGTTGGTTGTCGGCGAATTATTCGCTGTTCCTTTCTGTCGCTGACCGGCGGTGAAAAAGCATCAACAATTACTATCGACGACATTACTGGTGGATAGGCCATCCCATCCATCAGCTCTCTCTTCTGTCCCGGACAGTCGCCGCACATGCAACCCAATCGATCAACAACCTCCCTTCGGGCGGTCGGTTCCCAAACGCGCAGAGGAGATAGGCCATCGGAGCCCTGTAAAGGCGTGCTCTGTCACCAAGGGGAGGCGGTCAGGATGCATGCAAGCCCTGCCGCTGTCCACCCCCAAGATTGGAAATAAAGTGCCCAAAGGTGCGGGAACGCAGGGAGGGGGTGTGTGGTTAGTCGCCTTTTCTTCCCCCGAGAGAGCTGAGTTTCCCTCGGGAGATGCCAGGGCGGATTTTGGGCTGCTGTGGCCATCGCGGGGGGCCTCTCTCTCACAGAGCCTGAAAGGGGGGGAGGACAGAGAGGGGGCGTGGGGGGAAGAGGCAAAAGAGGAGAGAGACAAGAAGGAAAAAGCAACAGGAGACGAGAAGCCACAAGCAAGCAAGCAATCAATTGAATGATTGATTAATGAGTCTCTTTGATGATCAAACGGACGGTTCAAGATCCGATGCCGCCGACCGACCAGGAATGCAGTGTATGACTGGGTCAGACGAAAAAAGAAGCAGCCGTGATGGTCGCCAATAGAGAGGCACGGGGTAAGGATGATTCACTCGTGTTCATCACACACTCGTAATCCAGTGTTGTACTGTATTTTGCCATTGTAAATGGTTCTGTGTGTGTGTGTGTGTGTGTACATCGCCGCGCCGCGCTGACAACTCGTCATCAATCAACGAATCTATTCCCTATTACAAGCAAATTCCGACCGGCTGTGCCGCCTTCACCTGTGTGATGACTGTGTTTTCCGAATCCGAGATAAAAAATGCCCTGTTTTTGGGAGTGATGATGATGATTCAGACGCTGGCAGCGAATCGAGGCCTCCCCCAGATTACGCGCCGGCCGCGTAGGGGTTCAGATGGAAGCAGAGCAAAACGAGCAAAGACAAGCAAGCAAGCCACGGAAGCAATCAATCAAAGCAGGTTTTTGTGTGTGTGTTGTCTTGGATGAGAGCGGCCTTTTTTGTCTTGCCCAACATGTCCCGACCGTCTTTTTCTGTCATTGTAACGTTTGTTTGTTGGGTTTATGAAGTCGTGCTTATCTCTTGTTTCTCTACACTTGTCTCATTGATTCCATCTTCTACAAAGCAAAGCAAAGCAATTGCCACATCACCACTTTTTTTTACCAAGCTCGACTCATTCTCTCAGTGTCCGTGACAGCTCGACTCATTACTGCAGCTGCTTGAGAATTTCATCCTTCGATTATTCTTCCTTTTTTCCCTTCTCGCGAGTCGTGTACTCTGTGTGTACCCATCTTGGGCAAGTGGACGCGACAACAAACAAGCAACGAAAAGAAAAGGTCTTGGCGGGAATAGAATCTGGATACCGAGCCGACTTTGACACACCCCCCCTTGAGTCAGAGTTAGAGTCACCCACGTTGGGCTCTCCCAGCTGGAAGCCATTCACCCGCTGCTCCCCGCCGCTTACCCGCCCTTATTCTCGTCTCTGCGTCTTCCACCGCTCATTTCACCACGCCCTTGTCCACCCCCCCACACACTGGACTTCTGCCACTGACAAGCTCGGCGAGGTTTCCCGACAGCCAGCGGAAAGCAAGCCTAACCGCACCGTATCCCGACGCCCGACCTGACGGGACCCCAGGCAGAGAGGACCCTTGCCGTTGCTCTGCTGCCGCTGCGAGGAAATCTTCGCCGGAGACCCTTGACTCTGCCACACCCCCAACCTCGAGTCAAACTCCACTCCCTTGACACCCCCTCCCGGCGGATACACGCCTCCACCCCCTTCCCATTCCCGTCCTGTCCTCCATTCCAGCCAGCATCGCCCACCCCCCCAGGCTTCCCTTTGCCGGCTGCCTGTCCGTCTTGCTTCATTTATAACAATCCCACGTCCCCGGGTTTTCACCCAAGGATCCATTTAATCTGCCTCTCCACAACAAGTATCAAAGTGATCAACAGCATCTCTTGCTATTCAGCAACCTCTCAGCTCACCGAGCTTCACTCGCCATCCTCACCTCGCCTACCAACAACCCACAACCCGCCCACAATGTTCGGCTCATACGGCTCTTACAGCTCCATGTGCGCTTCCTCTGCGCCCATGGACATCACCTCGCGCAGCAGCTTCACCTCTCACGACTCGGCCTGCGCTTTCCCCTCTTGGCCTCGACGCGAATCCCTCTCCGAGTCCGACCGCGAGGAACGCCCTACGTCTTATCTCTCCGACGACGACCTGTTCCTCCCCGACCCCTTCGACGACGACGCCCGAAGCGTCTCCAGCGCCGGAAGCTCTTCTCCCGGAGCCATCGCCTCTCCTCCCAACGTCATCTCCGACTACGAGCTCCTCCAGGCTGAGCGAGAGCGCCAGGCGGCTATGCAGCGCGAGTTCATCCGCGTCGTCGCCATGGAGAAGGAGCGTCGCCGTGCCGCCGCCGCACGAAAGCAGCGCCGTAGCAGTTCCAACAAGAAGAGTCCCAAGACCAAGCTCACCTCCATCCAGGAGTCTGCTGAGTAGACGAGCTTTGGTTGCTCTTCATGACTGTTACGATTTAATGATAGCGTGCGTACTGGGATTTGCTGTTTGTCTAACAGTCACTAACACCGTCACAGGCTGCTTTCCTTGCATTACTACATATGATACCCCCGAGATACCCCACACATCAACAGTCGCATGTGCGCAGAATGCACATGCCAGATCTTCTACACCACTACCCCATCATAATACCAGATGGACTTTCAACACAAGGACACTTCACGTGAAGGCAACCACCACACCTTCATTCAACCTTCCTTGGTCTACTTTCACACACACGACACACCGGCAACACATCTAACCGCCGGCTTAATCACTTTGCCCTATTGTGGGATGCAATAGCCGACAAGCCACACCGGAGCTTGGTCGATGACGACATGACGGACTCTCTCGGATGAAGGCCTTCGCCACGTTTTCCCCAGGCTACAATGTGGGGGTGGGGGATGAGTCAACACACCAACAGCCGGACCGAGGAATGGATGACAACAATAACAAACAAACATGATTCCGAACCGGCCCAAGCTTTTACTTCCCTATCGCTACGAGGATTGTCCGGGCGGGTGGAAGACGCTACTCGCTCTGGTGTGGACCTCGGAGACTCGGCCTTTGACCGGACCAAAGAGGGTCCTGGTTCCCCGCACGCGGGCCGGTCACGGATCAGGCTTCGGTCTGTTCCCTCGGTCGGCCGCTTCTGTTTTTTCCTACTCTTTTCTTAATCTTGGTTTTTGTACATCCAGTCCTTTGCAAGGACTGGCAAGCATCGCTAGCGCATGGGAGTTTTTTTTCCTTCACTGTTTGTCATTGAATGGGTCTGAATACAGACAGGGTCATGGGGCATTGGGTATTGGTTACAGTTTCTTGCATCAGCCGCCCACCACTGGGTCAAATCAGCTGGCACACATTTGGGTTCACTGGGAGCAAGATGCCTGGCATGGCACACATGGGAAAGGGATATGCATTCAACACGGCATTGCATGGATGGGTTTTATTGCATTACTCTAGATACCTTAGGATAGTTTTGATTTCTTTTTACGGCGGCCGTCGAGCCAGCCCTGGTCTTTTGAGATACCCTACTAGTTAGTTAGCATTTGAAATGTCTATTGACGATTACTGAAACAAACCGAGTTCCTCTTGATGTGAAATGGTGTCTTGATTGTCTTGGCTCTGATCTTTTGGCATCTACTTTTGGCCATTTACCCGCAACAAAGGGAAGCGGGAACTTGCCGACAATACGAGTTTGTCAACAAAGCCACGATCGGGAAGGCAAGCATGTGCCACCGTCAGCTACCGAGCCTCTGTTGAATAGTCCAAGCCTCCTAATCATAACGGCTGCCTCTTCATAAGGCGTCTTATCTGCCTCGGCGCCCGTGGTCCCGTCCCGTGCCGGGTTCGAGCAACCGTCACATGGCCCTACAGCTGGCTGACGCCTCTGCCGCCTAGGCAGGCGGTGAAAGCGCATCGCGCGCCTCGATGAGATCGGCGTTTTAAAAAAGATGGCTTTTTTTTCCCACGTGAAGCATGGGGATTGTCGATAGGACTTGCTGCTGGGAGTGAATGTAGATGTTGGAGTTGGGTTTGTGACTTGACGTCTCGTGGCGGGAGTGAAACCCGGCAGTTGAACGTCTTTGTTACTGTTTTGTAGTTTCTATTGTAGGAACATTACTGTTTTGGGTCCATTAGACGCGCCTTTGTTCAGAGCCAGAAGGGCTATCTATAGTGGTGTCTACAGTATTTCAGGACAGTAGAAGCTTAAAGTTACAACATAGGACTTTACAACTTACGTACCTCTCTTGGTTGCTTTGTCGCCGGGATCTTCCAGGGTGCTGAAACTTGACTTGAGAAAGTCTCTTTCTTATTGATGATTAAGTTTCCCGTGAAAGGGTGTGATGAGAGTTGACTCCGACAAGGATACCGACGAGGAGGTGAATCAAAACTGAGGAAGGTGTATCATGGAAGGCAAAAGCAAGAAACTATAAACTCATTACCGTTGACAGAATGAACAGGTTTTCAAGATTAGCTTGTTTCCATTCTTGGACATATAGCCCTGCACTGAACAAAGGGGAGTATCTGGTGTGTACGCCCCGAGACTAAGAGCCGGCTTGGCGATGTAGACAGTGGCTTGACAGCCGTGGAGGGGCGTGTGAAGAATTTCAACTGTCGAAGGAAGCTTTGACCGTTTCATTTCTATTGTGACTTTACGTTGGATGTTTCTGGCCTTTTTGACGCTCTTTGGACATGACTACTTGAGCTTCTGGTCTTGGCAGCTGAAGAGCTGATATCTGTTGCGTAATAATAGCTAGTTATGTTTTATGATCTTTACTGGATGAATGTAGTCTGCTGATATGAACATGGTTTTGACAACTCACTCCCTCCCGGGCAAAGGCCTTGTGGCGCCTGACAATGGTAGTGGCGGCTCAACTGGTTGTCACTGTGAACTACCGTCATGTATTCTATTGTATGTAGAGCCGAATATGGAGAGACAACCCATGCAAAAGTAATTGAATATATCCTACACTTAAGAGTTTGATCATGGCTCATCTTGTACTGATGTTGAACCGAGTACCTCGGACGATGCATGTGATGGCCGAATACTATGAGAGCGACAGACACTCCAGTTGATGTTTCGTAGAAAGGAATTGGTTTCTGTATAGAATTAAACCTAGACCAAATTGAGCTGTGTTCAGCAAGTCCAGCCTGCTCTATCGTCTCGAAAAGCTCTCGCACTGCATTTGTAGGCTATCAACCACACTCACTTACACTTGGCCAATTACATCATGCTAGATTGAGCTGTTACTTGTATATGAAACTCTAGGGCCTTGAACCTCGACTAGTAAGATAAATCCATGAACGATTCTATCGTTCCCATTGAGTTAGTTACCACTGAAGGCTTGTCCATGGGCCTTCACCCAACCTCTCAACTCACCGTGAATCCCTTCTCTCTCTTGATCTAAACTCCTTACTAACCATCATATTCTTAAACAATTACTAATATCCATCGCGAAATAAGCTTAATTTTGACGTTTGCCTTCCCATCTCATATCGCTCAGACCCCCTCAAAAACCCTAGCATCCTTTTCCCCGCATCATGAACTTAGTAATTCCACCAACGGGCCACTTCAAAAGTCGATATCCAACGACGCCATCACGTCAGCTACGATATTACAAACCATTATCCTATTTGTCAGCTACTTTGAATCTGTATAAGACCTCACTGCGTACTTGCCTCGATACAAACCCATCAGATCGATACAGACATCATGGTCAACGATAAGGACATTCAGCACCTCCGCCTCGCCGTCTCACTCGCCCGCGAGGCAGTTCAAGCCGGCGACTGGCCCTTCGGCTCAGTCCTAGTCTCTGCCTCTGGCGAGGTTCTCCAGACGGACCGCAACCGCGAGAATGCCGGCTCAGATGCCACCCTACACCCCGAGTTCACACTCGCTCGATGGGCACAACAGAACCTCTCACCAACTGAGCGCGCAGAATCAACAGTTTACACAAGTGGCGAGCATTGTGCCATGTGTTCGGCTGCGCATGCGTGGTGCGGACTTGGGAGGATTGTGTATGCGTCTTCGACGGAGCAGTACGGAGTCTGGAAGGATGAGTACGGTATTGGAAAGAGTCCTGTTAGCCCGTTGAGTATCCAGCAAGTTGCTCCGGGAATTCAAGTTGAGGGACCGGTTGAGGGTTTGGATCAAGAGGTTAGAGCTCTTCATGTTGAGGTTTGGACGGCACAGGGACTCAAGCCCAAGGTGTGATGGGAGACGAGAGTTACATCTCATCCACTGAACATGATTGAATTATAATATGACGGAGTTGTCCTCGATTGAATCGTCCATAGTGATCTGGTGAGGAACTTGTACGTGCTGGATAGCCTGAGTGATTGATCCATGTCATAACTAGCTCTAAGTGTCAACTTCTATGGCAACACTTGCTTGGTCATCAACACCTCAATAACATTCAGCTTAATTATCATTCCCATCCCAATGCGATCATCATTGACTCATCTGTCGTCGTAACCCAACAAGGCTGTGCATTATTTGTAAGACATCTTAGAACCATGCGTTCGTTAGCTTGTCTTAGCCTGAAAGTCGCCGGTTGGAATGCATCCGAAAAGTCTCCGTGCACCATGGTATAACACCGCCTCGTCGCCCTCGACAAAACATTCCATGAATCAAACTCACTCTCGATATTAATAGACGACCACTAAAATGACCCGAGATATCCTCATCGTTGGGGCTACAGGCCAACAAGGCAGAGCCACCATCGACGCCATCTACAAGACCCTCAATGCCTCTCAACATCAAATTCGAGTTCTGGCTCTGACGAGATCCATCTCGTCGTCCAAGTCTCAAGCCCTTCAGTCAACCTACCCAGACATTGTGCTGGTACAAGGCGAGACTCAAAATCCAGAGCCAATATTTACAGCCTATCCATCAATCGCGTCAATCTTTCTCGTCACAGTTCCGCCCAATGACGAAGCCCAAGCCCTCCCTCTCATAGAAGCAGCCACAGCGCACTCAACAGTCGACCACATCGTATTCACAAGTGTTGACCGCGGTGGCGACCTTGCGAGTTGGTCCCAACCGACAGAGGTACCTCACTTCGCAGCAAAGCATCGCATCGAACTCCGGTTGCGTCAACTGTGCGAAGAGTTGGGCAAGAGGTGGACCATCCTAAGGCCGACGGGCTTCATGGATAGCTACAACCCTGGCTTCTTTGGCCAGCTCATGGCGTCACTTTGGGCTGCTGGAATGCCCACAGACCGCAAGATGCAGATGATTAGCACACACGATATTGGTATCTTTGCCGCCAAGGCGCTCCTGAACCCTGAAGCGTGGGCAGCCAAAGCCATTGCCCTGGCAGGCGATGAACTCAACTTCTCAGAGCTTCAGGACGTGTTCCAGAGGACAGTGGGAGAACCTCTCCCCCAGACTTATAGAGCAATTTCATATCCCGTCTTGTGGATGGTGAGTGATGCCTCAAAGAGTTTCGAGTGGTTTAGGACGGTAGGATGGGATGCAGATATAGCCTTGTTGCGAGAGCAGGAGCCTGGTCTACAGACGCTTGAAAAATGGCTTCGAGAGTCAAGTAGATGGACATGCGTTGAAGTAACGAAATAGAACTGTAGTTAGTGTATCTTGAGCAAATATGAAGTTATCCAAGAAAAGCTTGTATGAATGATCAGTCCTATCAGCGTATCCCAATATCTCACCGTCGCCGCCTTGCCAAGCTGCTATACGAAAGGCTTGCATACTCGGACAAGCAAGGAGCTTGTAACGCCAACATCTCTTGGCCCGATCCCAACGTTTGATGACTGCTGGCATGACTTGGCGAGGATGCACAAGCGTTGACCCATCATTCCTGCATCCGTCTTCTTACATTGACGTCCGAGTTGGACATCTTGCACCATCCACGCTTCCTCGGCAATCCTCGATCGTGATTGATGGTGGTCAATCAATGTCTCATCTGCACGACACAAGACATGAATGGCGACAACACTTTGACCACGGCCGGTGCAAAACGCCCGCTCACCAAAGTCAATTCATGTGCACGATGTCTGCATTTTGACCTCTGCTTCAGAAGGTCCCTCTCGGGCCCCGTTCACAGCCCAATCGAGTCCTTCAACACCCCGGCGCCCGCATTCCATTCATGCACAACGCCCAATCCCCCGCGTGGTCGGCTCGATTCCAATTGGAGCGCCCCCGAGTCCAACTGAGATCCAAGCACAACCTCGTTCGATGCTTCAGATCGATGGTGGTGTAGTGCCGATGCCTCAGAGAGGGGTTGTGTCTGACACGTCCAGCCTTCCGTCTGTGTTATGCCGTTTCTGTTGCAAAGCTTTCCCTCCTTGGGATGGAGGGAGCGCCTCAAAGTTTGAGATTTGATTGTGGGGAATCCTGGAGCTATGCGAGGTGATGGACGGTGATGCCGTGAGCTGACATGCATCGACTTGGTGGATGGAGGGTCACTCATCAAGGGTGAACCTGTGCTGTTAGCTCCGTTGCCGTGAGTGAAATGTGACAAGAGAAAAGAGGTCAGCCAAGCCAGAGACTCAACAGTGTGCTCAAACTCAAGTCAGCGTGAAAATCGGCACGGCTGGAGTGGAGGGCGGGATATCAAGCGGGCGTTGATCTTCAGGTCCATCACATCCACAACCCGCCACAGAAAACGTGCAAAAGCGATCGACAGCCACTTGGACCAACCTTTTTGTTTGCCAAGGCTGTCACAGTCTAGAAGACATGGAGCGCCTCCAACTCCACAATGTCCGCGTGGCTGCTCAGTCGTCTACTCCGCGATACCCATCCGTCTCAGGCACGGTCCATGTTTCTCGTCCGAGAAACGAAATGCCGCTCAAAGTTGCGCATCACATGAGGCGATGAGTGTTGCAGATTGAGCTTGGACCTCAAACGCCTTCTCGGATCTCATCTAGATTCTTCTCACAGCTCATTATCCAGCCTCAAACGTGCGCTCTGCCAGCCACTCACAAACAATCAAGTGTCAGAATGGAAATGCCTCGTGCTGCTACTGTCACATTAGCTGAATCCTTGGCTGGTTGCCTCATGGGGCTCAGCTCGCAACTGTGGAGAAGTTGGGAAAGGCCTCTCAAGCTCCAGGAGGGGACGGCTCAAGACTCAGCAAACAGTTGAGTAATACCTCTAAGATGCTGCCGGGAGTAAAACGATGGCTGTGAGCTGTGACACACCTTGCTTGTCTCATGGCTTGCAACGCCAAGATAGTCAAGATTGCCGACTGGTCCCGTGCGTCTAGTTCTTCCTGCATCTGCAAGTCAGCATTTCCTTCGGAGGTATAGCACAGAGAGAACTTTGGGCAGGTTCAGAGCAAAAGAGCAACGAACAAGCCGTGTTCAAGTGGCAAATCAAGCTTCATAACACGCCGCTATCAGGTCATGCCGAGTCTGGATGAGTCTGAGAATACCAGTCAACTCTCGGAGCAACCTCGAGCCGGTTGAGAGTGATGGCCGTCACACTGCGACCTCGAGAGATTGCAGGGGCGCAATCACTTCTTCAATGCCAGCAATGGCCTCAAAATCATCGGAATGGGGCTATACTCGAATGGCCTGCGAATATCTCCACAGAGCCAAAGGCCCGCTTGAGTGGCGCTCCAACCTGTAAGAGGTACCATCCACCAGCCTGGCCGCGGTTTGGGCCGCAGCTATAGCATGGCATCCCAACACCCCAGCTGGCACATGCGTGAGAAAAGTGACCGGGTTTTCCGCGGCCAGGTCAACAGACCGTTGTCGACCGGGTCCAGCCTGTCAGGGCCAACATGAAATATGTGATGACAAGATCGTAGACCGGAACTCTGACCGGTATCTTAGTCAACGAATGAGTTGCACCACAACCAAGAGCCTCCGCCTGTGACGGCATCCTGAGGTGGGACAGCAGGTACGAGACGCAAGCGCGAGGTATAGAAGCACCGAGTGAGGTTGGGCATCTTCCAGATCGAGTGCCTGCAGTTATCCGCGCCCACACGACAAGGGCGCACAAGAGCCAGTCCGTGCGAGGCTGCAGCAAGCTTGAGATCGTATTCTGTACATTCAATGAGCCGTGGGGTACGAGGCCCGTCTGCTAGGCCGTTTGAACTTCAAGGTCGCATCACGGGGAGCCCTCGTGAGCGAGACGAGCCCGGTCCGCCGGGATAGTCGCTTTCGCGCTTGGTGGACAAAACACTTTCAAGGCAGTGGCGCTGAGGCCCGCACCGTGCTTTTGGCTGTAAAGTGCGTGCAGCAAGGGAGGTTTTGCAGAGGAATCCACTTGTATCTGCACTTCTGGCCAAGAAGGATGCTATTCCACAGCATGTAGCCGCGTGGATTAGTAAGTTTCAAGGCGGTTTAGCATGATCCGACACGAAAGGCGCGGCATATAGAGCTTGATGCGTTGGACAACGCAAATCCAGTTGTTAGTCCGAGAGGCTGTTGTCGTGTGATGCCCTATGAGCAATAGTGGACCGCCGGGTTGGTCATGGTCTTGGCCATGGGAGCTGAGAGCCAGGAGACGGAGGCAAATTCGCCGCATCTAGGATCGCAATTCCGTAAACTCTTCTTCAGGATAGCCGAGCAGTTGAGATTGAGGCACGAGGCGCTTGTTGAGCTGAGGCGCGGTGAAGAGGACAAGAAGCAAAAGTGAGTTCGACAGGGGACTTGCTTGTTGGTTGGTTGGTGCTAAATCTGGATGTGCAAGCCTCGTTGCCCATTTTGGCCACCTGCCGGTGAGACAGACGTCGGGATAAAGGCTTTCCACCCGTGGGGAGTTCAAGGACAAGCCCTATGGTTGACTCGTTGCTCATGAGACAGGCAGTCTGCCTCTGTTGGTCCTCGGTCCCGGGCATTCGGGGAGGTCGGTCAAACATCTCAATGGCCCACAGAGGCAGGTTGCTTGGATGATGCTGGACGACTTGCATCCATGTGGAGATTCAGTCTCTGACCCCGGGCAAACATCGTCGATCTAGTAGTCGAGAGACAGGCCCCAATGGCGGTCGAGCCGTGCTCTCTGTCCGACATGACTCCCAGACCCATGTGGTGATGGACTGGACAGACGGTAAAGAAAAGCAAAGCCTTATAAGCGGATCGCTGGCAAAGGAAATGAAATGAGCAAGGTGACGTGTTTAGACGCGATCTGAGGTGTCATGGGCTTAACGAAGAAGAGATATACGCGAATGGACATGTCGAATAGAGTGTGGGTGTGGTAGCAATGGGCGGGATGGACCAGGGGTACAGCAAAAGCAACCAAAGATCGTGTATGCGGGAGCAGAGTTGGAGGATTGGGTACGTAGCAAGGCACTCGGACGGAAACAATGATCCACATCCGACCAAGTCAATGCCAGAAGGAAAGAGCCAGAGACCGCCACGTCCAACAACGTGAGAAGACTCATACTTGGAGTCAATTGCTGACTCTCGCCTGCTCCTTCCAACACTCAACGCTCGTCAGAGGTCGAAAGTGGGTCCGGCGGGCATTGGCGCGGGTGAGTTGGACATGGGTGACTCGTGACGAGCGGGAATCTACACAGCAAGGGCGAGTGAGGCAAGTGCTTCGGTAAAGAATCGCCAAAAAGCCGTTGGACAATGCCGGAAATGACCTGAGATGACGAGAGGCATTGGGAGGGCCAAACATGGAAGCACGCAAGTGCACTTC
Organism: Ascodesmis sphaerospora; assembly: GCA_027569015.1. Taxonomy (NCBI): domain Eukaryota; kingdom Fungi; phylum Ascomycota; class Pezizomycetes; order Pezizales; family Ascodesmidaceae; genus Ascodesmis; species Ascodesmis sphaerospora. Next base: position 32,603 of record JAPPUR010000025.1, on the reverse strand, counting down.
GAAGCGAACCCTCATTTCCTCCTCATCATGCCATTTCGGCGCCAAGGCACATCCTGCTCCAAGAGATCCAAGAGGCTGATGCTCATGAGTAAACGTTGAGAGCTGTGCTTGGCTTGGGCAGCTCTGAGCTCTTTCCGTCCGTAGGTTGGAGAAAAGGTGGAGTGGACCCCTTCCCTTGCTAGCGGGCCGGGAAGGAGAGGGCGATTAGATCCCTGCTGGGGACGGTGATCGGCCCGCCCATTGGCCCGTCCCGGGAAAGAGCTCCCAGCTAGCGCGGCCAATCAAGTGCCGTAACGCACCTGCAGCACATCTGGAGCACATCCGGGCGCTTCGACGTCGACGTCGATTGAACGGTTACCGGGAAGGCGTGCCCCACCCCGCGCGCCCCCATGCTTCATCTCCCAACCACATGCTTTCCCTCCTCATTCACTCACCTCACCTCGAGACCGTCAACCTCGATTTGTCGCGCGTACTCGACACTGCCTGAGCGAGCGAGGCAGATGGCAGTTGCAGTGAGGCTAGGCTTGGAGACCTCTGGAGCCACAGGGCAGCAGCCCCCACCGCAGGATCCGAGGCTGCTAGAAAGCATTGGCATTCCATGTCGCCGCCTAACCACCACCAGATGCCGTGTCCACGCACACGCAGACCGCAATGTAAGGTACCAACCGGCCTGCCGTCTCAACGGGACCTCCAGCAGAACTGGATCGACGATGCCGTGTCGCCGACCCTACTGCACCCGTCGTCGCGACGCCAGGCCAGCGTGCAAAGACGCTGTGCTGCGCTACGTATATGCTCTGCTGTGTTGTCCTGCAACGCTTGAGAAAGCCACCGCTCGTCGTCGTACCAGACGTAGCCCCGCATATCTCTGCCCATCTCACAAAAAGAGGGGCAGCAGGGACCGCGAGACGGTGATTGACGGGTTGAATCAATGCATAGGTAGGATGGAATTTGGATGAGACGACGGTGAAAGCCATGACGACCAAGGGAATGTGTCCATGATAAGAATCGAGCCCGAGACGGTGAGGTCCGGGTCCAACTCAGGCGCCCGGACTCGAGCGACAGGACACAATTGATTGATTGATAGGTCGAGTCGATCGAGCCTCGAGTTCTCGAGTCGGAATGGACCAAGGAGGTTTTTACAAGGGGCTCCGCCGAGCGGGCCACCCACCTCGACAAGCCGTCCAACGAGTCAACGACGGGGTCAACTCAAAAGGCACGCGGCCAACCCACGAGGCTAAATATGGCAGGGGGCATTGCTCATTAGACGTTTCGTTTGAGCCGTTGCTACTCGCTGCTGGCTACTCGCCTTGTCATGAAGGAAACGATCCGTCGATCCACAATTCGGCTTCGCATCCATAGAGTAGTCGATTTCGCTGTTGCTCGTCATTCATCAATCCAAGTCCGCAGCCGCCGGCGATCCATTCACGTCAAGGTGACCGCCTCCGCCCGGACTGGCGTTTTTTTTTTTCTGCGCCATCCGATGCCTTGCTCGAGACCCCTGTTTACGAGACCTGCTAGAGGGCGACAGAGCTCCCTCTCCAGCACGAGAGGGGATCCCAGTTCCATGCAGCTCCTCGCCAGTCTCCACCGGCTGGTACTAACAATGGATGTCCGTCCCAGCACATCGAGGCCGTGCTGGTCAAGGCTCCAATCCCCAGCCGCCGTCCACCATCCGCCATGTCAACCCCTGGGTGCCATGTTGCCCATGAGCCGGTCCGTCTCCGCTGATCCATGGAACCCAACGTTCGCAGGGCTCTAATTATATGGCCTCTAGCACAAGCGTCCACTGACAGGCCAGGACGCCACTTTGTAGGCGCCATCTCTGACTCTGGACCCCTCGCCCATGACCCATGATGGATGGTCCATCACACTGAGCACACGCAGTAACGGCACCCACACTGCTCGCTCTCAGGCACCCTGGATCGTCTGCGTCCTTCTCAAAACCATCCCAACCTGCTCTTTTTCTACTCTAGATTTCCCTCTTGGGCCTCTTCCTAGTCCTTCTCTCCCCTTGTCCTGTGCTGTGTCTGTGTCGCCTCATCACACTGTCACATCTTCAGCTCTTACAACAACTCCACCAACAACAACACTCCCAGCCCCCAGCTTGCCCATCCCAGCTTCAGTCTGTGGGAAGAAACAGGTAATGATTTTTTTCTTATTCTCACAACTTGCCGTCGTCTTCCGAAACCAAACCTCACACCCGTCATCATCACCTTATGCATCGTCCTATCGCCTCTCTTGCTGCCCATCTGCGCCTCGTCGAACGCCTCCTCCAACGCCTCGTGCCTCATCCTGTTGTTCGCTCCTCAGATCCTCACCCAACTCTTCAGCGTAGTCGCCTGTCGTTGCTCAGCACAGCATACACGCGCGCACATCCACATCCACACCCACACAAGTTACAGATCCTAGAATCCCTTCAAGAGAGGTTCCCAAGCTACTCCTGCAAGTCAAGCGCCGGGTCACACCCCTCTCCAGCCTCCATCCACTCTTGTCCGCTCTTCCATTGTAGACCTTGCCCACCTTGCCCACCCGTCCTTATTCGGCTGTCGTCCGACCCCAGGCAATCACATTCAGGCCCGGTCGAGGTAGAGCGGTTGCGTTCAGACTGTTGCCGGCTTGCGCCTATAGCGTCTCTGTCAAGCAAAACCACTGCTTGGCCCATCTCCACACACATCTCTTCTTCCTCTCCACGCTCGCTCGCGTCTCCTTTCTTCTCTTCATCTTCACTAACCTAACCGCCTCCCTCAAGAACCTCTCACTCCCCTCTCACCGCATTCGAAGACTACATCCTCTCCCCGTTGCAACCGAGACACACGGCTTCACGAGTCCCGCCCATTGTCCAACCCTGGTTCACCGTCGCTACCCGCATCGCCGTATCGCATACCGTGACGGAACAAGAGAACAGAGTGCATCGCGATCCGAGACTTTGGCTTACCGAGGCGCCCCGAGAAGAGTCATTGTCCGGGTGCGGGCAGTAGGACACTCCGAGGCATGTTCGACAGCCCCAGCGTGTAGCTTCCCGCCTGTTACTGCGACTCTGAGAGCAACGAGAGCAAAGGCCCCGGCCATCGGGGGTCGTCCCTCGTCGACATTGCATTAGAACAGTACGTGCATCGTCGCACACGACTCCAAGGCCCCTGCAGACCAGTTCCCGAACTGTCGTCGTCCCCTGCCGCCAGCCGACTGGCTAACGTGAGCTCCGTGAATCGCAGGTTGAGATTCGAAAGGATATCAGGTCCATCATGTCCACCGCCATGGCATCATCGTCGCGGAACCGCACCGTCTCAATGAGCTCTGGAAGGGGGACCGTCAGGAGCAAGACGTCACAGTCACAGGTCTCGGACAGCACCACCATGCCTCACGTAACCGACCTGAAGTATTTTGATCCCTGCGCCGCCACGGCCGCCATGTTTCTATACGCCCAGGGATCATCCATTGTCTGCTGCCACCATGACACCCTCACAATCGAGCGGAGGTTCTCGCGGCACGCCGACGATGTTCAATTATTGGCCGTGGACAACCACAGCGAGGTGGGCGCCGGCCGCTTCGTTGTGAGTTACGACGTCGGCCAGACTGCAATTGTGTGGGATTTGATGACGGGTGATGAGATTTCCCGATTTGCATCATATGAACACCTGACTGTTGCAGCCTGGATGAAGAACGGCAATGTTGCTTTTGGTATGTGTGATTGACCTGATATGAGAATGAGAACTAACAAGGTGCAGGAAACACAAAAGGAAGTATCATCATGTTTGAACCCTCGACTTCTGAGCACGTTTCCGCAAGGACAATCGATCAAATTGCAGTGACTGCTCTGGCACCATCAGCAGATTGCCGCACGTTCGCCATTGGGTGAGTCCTTCATGCACTCTGAATCACATCTCACTAACATGGTTCAGTTATCAAAATGGCTCCCTCTTTATCGCGACTCTGCAGCCACGCTTCACTATTCTACACAATCTCACCACCTCCAGAGGACCATCACCCATTGTCAACCTGGCATGGCATGCTTCGTCATCCCGGCAAAAGTCGGACATGCTCTCCGTCCAGATGCGTGATGGAGACCTCCGGGTCTGGAGCGTGGCCAAGAAGTTCAGCCCTGACGATCCCGCAAAGGTGGTTCGAAACCTGAAGAAGACGGAGATCTCCATGGATGGTCCCAACTGGATGGGTTGGTCCAAGAACGGCCGCATAATCCAATACTCTGACTCGTAAGTCACAGCTTGCCACCACCACAAAACACCCTAGTCTACGCGCGCGCTTAACTGCATGATTCTATACTAACCTGTTCACAGCCAAACACAGTCATGGGATGTTAGGACCAAGCACGTCACCCACGACCCTATCCCGACCCTCGAGATCGTCCGGGGTCTCGCCCTGTATGGCCCAGGAGCTACGCTCTTCACCCTGGGGCCCAACAACACGGTGCAGCAGTTCGACCTCAACTCCCCTGCCATCATGGTGGCGAATGTCCAGCACCCAGCAAACCTGCTGCCTCCCTCGCCTCCAGTGTCGGAGGAGACCGGTGATCGGTCGGCCACTTCTGCGACCACTATCCTCTCGGAGTCTGAGACAAGTTCCGTTCCACTGGAGCTCAATGTCTCCGAGAGTGATGAAGATCACCTGTCGCCATTTGCCCGCCTTGCCCAACGCAATGTGTACGACTCGGGCGGTAATGAGGCCTACGAATCTGCCAGCCCGGTCTCAAGCCGAAGTGGGATGTCCCTCTCCTCGACGGGATCCCACACACAGGGCCGTTACGCTGGATCGATGAGATCCAGGGGGATGTCTGACACTACCCATATCTCTGCTGGAACCTCTCTTCGGTCTTCGACTCTTGGCCACAGGAGGGATATCGACTCTTACTCAATGGGTTACTCTCTGGGTACTACTAGCGTGGCATCTAGCCGTTCTCGACGAAGGCCCTCTCGCCTTCGCAATGAGGTTCCCCGCAGCCCTGATGACAGCAAGGTTCATGACCTGTTCAAGTTCACTCGCGCTCGCCTGAGTGACATTCCTTACAAGCACCACATGGGAGCCATGGACAGTCGTCTTACCAACGATGATCTCCGTCGTCAGATGCTCAGCACCATCTTTGGATGGAACAGGGAGATTGAGGATCTCATCAGGGACGAGCTGGCCCGACACCCTCAGGGGTCTGCCAGCCGTATCTTGTTGTCGAAGTGGCTTGGCGACATTGATCCCGATATCATGACTGCAACCTCAGAAAACATGACATCCTCGGACTGGATGTTGCTGGCTCTCAGTGGTATCGGCAACCAGGCTTCACAGCACAAGATTGGCCGTACCTACGTGCAGCGCCTTCTCGAGACCGGTGACATTCATGCCGCCGTCACAATCATGCTCGGCATGGGTGACCACAACGACGCTATCGAGATCTACATCTCTCACAAGCGTTACATGGAAGCCTTGATTCTCACTTGCTTGGCTTTCTCTGGTGTCTGGGAGCGCCAGGCCGCCATCATTCGGAAATGGGGAGAGTGGGCTGTGCAGCACGGCCAGCAGCAGCTGGCTATCCGATGCTTCGCATGCACTGATCAGGAGTCCACCGAGCCCTGGACTTCTCCATCTGCCGCCCAGCTCAACTTCCAGACCATGAACCCGAGCATCCCCGAAGTGCTCAGCCCACCTCTCTCACCTCCTGGCTTCCAGCGTGGCCCTCAGCGCAGCATTGCCAAGACATCGGCGCTGAAGCTCATCACCTCCTTTGGCGATCAGTCGCAAAAGTCCAAGTTCTTTGCTGGAGACGGTGGTCAGACTCCCATTGCCGCTGGTGTCACTCCTATCGCCGACACGGCTGCTTCTCCCTACGTGTCGACCACCAACGATGTCACAACCGCATTCCTCCGCCCATCCAGCAACAGCAGGTTCAACACACCTGTATCGGCACGAGCACGCGGACGTCTACCCTCCATCGGCGAGACCCCATCGGACCTCAACCGCGATGCTATCAGGAACGCTGAGCTATCAGCTGTTCTGTACGACATGGACAATCGATCTGGCCATTCTCGCAACCCATCTGGTCAAGACAACAACCTGATCGCTGGTAACCTGCTTCAGCGCGCTGCCACGGCTAGCCCGATGATGATGCGGGAGCACGCTGAGCGCGTTGTCCAGCCTTCTGACAATGTTCCCCCTCCTCCCGACCACAACATCATGATGAAGAGGAACCGTCGTAACGGCTCGCGTGATCGTATTCCCGTGGGTGTCGATCTGCGACTGACATCGTCCCCTGCCATACCAGAAGTGAATGAAGTGACATCCCCTGAGCAGTCTGTTGCTTCGTCTACCCGCTACCACTGGCCTTCTCGGCGCCGTGGACCGGGCTCGGTGGCCAGCTCTGTCACCTCTACCTCTAGCGCTGGACGAAGCCTGCGACACCAAGCTGTCCGAAACCGAGAGGACTACATCCACAGCCTGGATGCCGCCTCGCACTACCAAAAGAGGCAGCGCAGCCGACAACGCAGTCAGTCAAGGACTCGCGACGGCTCACGCAGCCGTACTGGCAGCCGCGAGCGAACACCTGGCCCTCGAGAGCACTCTGAGGAGCGTGGCCGCGTCGCCGGTCGAGGCTGGCCCACGGCCAAGCGATCACCTACTTCTCCGATTCCCATGTCTCCCGAAGATCTGATTAACCTGAGCACCCCAAAACATGCTCAGATGGATGAGCCCGCTACGGTGCGCAAGCTGAGCACCTCCATTTCGAAGCCAAAGAGCCGCGGATCGAGCCGTGGAAGCCGCCGCAGGAGTCCAGATAGTCGCCGTCCCCCAGCTCTTGATATCCGTGGTCGTGGCCAGGGACGGGATGGATCAGTTCAGCGATCCCCATCCTCTCCTCTTCCCCTGTCGGCGACCGCTCCCCACTACCAGGGCTCGGAAGATGAGGAGGATTACAGAGCCGCCATGGCGGCCCAGGAGGAGTTTCGGAACAAGCACAGCCGCAGTGTCAACCGTGGCCTCAACTCACCCTCTGTCAGCGGCAAGCGATCTCCTTCGGAGGTTCGAATCAGGGCCAACTCAGATGTCATTGAGATTCCTGAGCCCCTGTTCGCCCATGGTAGGACCGCCTCGACTGAGCATGCTGGCGATCTCAGGCAGATGAAGGACGAGCGTCAGCGGAAGAAGGAGCAGGCTGCCCGAGAACTCGAGGAGCGTCGCAAGTCCCTGGCTAAACGCCCCCAGGCGCCATTGATTCCTCACCCCAACGAGTTTTCTCCTGCTCTGCCGACGGCAGTTGAAGCCCCTGAGCCCAGAGAGTGGTTTGACGAGGTACAGGATCCCAGCCCTACTGAGCAGCCAGTCAAGAGCATGTACGCTCGTAACGGACCTGTCATTGGTCTTCCTGCTACCCCCAAGGCCATGAGGCTCATCATTGAGGGCAACCACGACAGGGCTGGCAGCACTCCTAAGCCCGATATCCCTCCGATCCCACCCAACTTTGTTCAGAGGCAGACACCAAACGCCTCGCCCCATGCCTCGCCCCATGCCTCGCCCCATGCCTCGCCCGATAAGGACATGGGTGGTGATCTTCTCACTCTGTTGCCTTCGACTGTTTATCAGCCGCCAACCCGACCCAACATTCCCCGAAGCATGTCGGCTCCTATCCCTGACGAGCCAAGCAAGCGCTCAGTTTGGCCCAACCGCAAGGGCAGCGTAAGCCGCATCGATGAGCACCCTGGAGGCGAGCGACGTCGATCTCACGAGGAGCCTATGCCGCCCCCTCCTCCTCCTCCTCCGGTGTTGAAGGAGCTCCGACATCTGGCTTCGCCTCCTCCACCACCCCCTGCTCCCCTTCCTCACGTCGCTCACCGAGCTCAGCAGGGCGGAGCTGTATCCTCCGGCATGATTGAGATTGTCATGGACGACGATGACACTTCTGGCAACGACATGGGATCCGAGGCTAGCCCTCCCCGCGCCCCCGTTCAGAAGGCTCACAGCCGGGGCCGAAGTATCGGTGACAGCGGCAGCATCTCCAGCCGTATCTCCAAGGCGACTGAGCGTCTCCGATCGGCTAGCCGTAGCCGCAAGGAATACACCACCATTTCGCCTCCCTTTGAGGCACCATACGAGAGCATCCCGATGCCCGGAAAGCATAAGTCGCCCACGTATGAGTCGCCATACGAGAGCATTCCCATGCCTGCAAAGCTCAAGTCGCCTCCCCCGGTGTCGTACAACCCTGATGTGCTGCGATCTCCTCTCGACACCAGGAACAAGCACCTGTCAACGGGCCTACACCAGAGCGAGATGATCTAGGAGGTCTCACCCGGGCGCAAACAGCGCGTTGTACGGCATCTTGTTTCCTTCTACCACTCCTTATAAACGACACTTGTACTTTTTCGATTCGATTCTCTGCATGGCGATCGGCGTTATCTACCATCTCTTAAGTCGATACGATACCATGTTTGTTGTCCGACGCTGAGACTGCATTCCTGCGCCTTGTCACGACACGGATGAAAGTCCCTGGTTTTGTTTCTTGTTTTCGGTTTCAAGTTCTCAGTCCCTGTCACGGCGGGTTCAGTTACATTGACTGGCAGGCGATCTGATGAACTATGCATGACTCTTCGTTTCTCAGGGTCGGGACGTGTGTGGTCCTTGCAAAAGCAAACCCGTGGCTTTACAGATTATGTTTGGGGGTGGTTGAATTGCATACGCGCAAGGTTTTCTGTTCTGTCCTTTTTTTAACATTCTTGGTGAAGGGGAAGAAGAAGAAGAAGAAGAAGAAGAAGAAGAAGAAGAAGAAGAAGAAGAGGGCCAATCTCAAGGCCGTCGTGTTCCTTGGATCAGACGAAAGGCCTCACAAAAGTCAAGGACACGATGCGGGAAATGAATGCAGCGAATCGCGTTATACAATGTTGCCTCGCGGCACTTGTTTGAGTTTTGAGTGAATGATGATGGACGGGATGGATGGGTTGGATTGGATTCAATGGACCGGATTATGGGAGATGGGATAGTTTGATGGATGGCTAGGATTGGAAAGGATTGGATAGTTCTTTTTTTGATTCCCCCGGAGGGCTTTTAGTGTTTACGAATTAAACGAATGTGGTTTGTCTTGCATATGTTTGTGTTTCTTTGATTTGAAGTGAGTGTGTTGTGATGTGGTGATGGCTTCATGCATGAGGTCCAGGGAAATTCAGTGGGAGGGTTCGAATCACACAGCACAACACCACACCGGACCTCAATTACCTCAAAAATGCATGCAAACGAAAGAACCAATGCAATTCAATCAAAACACCATTTTTAAATGTCATTTTACGTGTACTATCAATACGTAAAAATGCAAAAAAGAAAGCGTCGACTGTCCCATCTCATCCTCAACCAACCCAAACCCCCCCGCACAAGCGTATTCCCACCCGCCACGCGACGGGGGAGAGATCTCTGCAGAGTGAAGCCTCCCTCAAGGGTCATCTCCAGCGCTCAGGACCGCCAAGGGGTTTACCAGCATCGTGAGTTTCCTGCACGAGTGGGCGGCCACCGCGGCGTTCGGACGGGGCGCGGCGGAGGGCCACTGCCAGAAGGCAGCGGAATTGGGATGGGAAGATGAGCGTGTTTGAACGTCTTCGCCGTTGGACCATTACAGTCGGAAGTTGGTGCATAATTTGGGGTTTATAAAGGTAAGGTCGGTGGGGGGTGTGGCTGGTGGTGGGGCTTGTGCCTGTGATTGCTCTGCTGGACTTGAGCTTCAACTTTCCATGATCACAGCTTCCTCTCCTTGACATAGCTGGCTGGTACAATAGTTATAGCTTCAATTGTCTGTTCACAGCTGTCGCATTCACCACAAGTCCAAACTTTCTCAATTTCTCCAGCATACACCATAGAGTCAGCCTCCGCCAACTCACACAAACCACCATGATCAACTGTTAACCACCAACTCAACCACCATGCTCTCGACATCTCCCCGCCTGCGTATCAGGCATCCCTCCCCCACGACGGCCGAATTCACCGTAACAACCCTCCGACCAATCCCTCCCGCACTCCACACCCTCATCCTCCTCTCGCGCTTCCTCGTCACCGTCTTCATCCTCCTACTCCTCTACGCGCGCCTCACCCTCTCGCCGCTCCTCGCCAGCGCCATACCGCCTCTACTCAAAGACCTCGTCCCGCTTGCGCATCTACAGGCTCCGGCTTCGATATCTGCGCTTGCGGAGAATATACCCGTTTCTGTCCTCGTGCCTGGGAGTTTTGCTGTGCTGTGGCTGCTCAGCCGTAGGGGGTATGCGTGCGAGAGCATTCTCGTCATGAGGGGTCTCGGCGTGCAGACTAGCTCGTGCGCGGGTAGTTACCTGGCAGGCACGGCGACGAGATTCATCCCGACGGAGAAGATACAGGATATTCTGGTCAACGAGGCGTTCCTTGGGTTCGAGGTGCGATACTACCTCGTCGTGGTGGTCGAGGGTGAAGAAGACGTTGTCGTCGTGTTTCCTCGCTTGCTGCCACGACGCAAGATCGTTGAAGAGGTGTGGAGGGGTGTGAGACGATGTCTGTACGAGAGCAGGGCAGAAGAAAAGGGACAGAATTAGAGGGTATACCCAAAGGGCGTTTTTGTTGTTGTATTGTTTGTGCTCGCCGGCGATAGACGTGCGGCTTTGAGCTTGCTTAAAACACTTTTATGCATCTAATGTCTACTCGTCCACCGTGGACTCATCCTTTCTCCTGCCAAAGCCCCTCTGTGTTCGCATATCTTCCGAGCTAGCATATCCCTTTCGAATCGCGTACCGCTCATTCTGTTCTTCAGGGGACTGGAGCTTGTCCTTCTCCAGAAGAGGCACGTAGCGACCACCCATGCGTGCGCCGTTGCCTCCTTCATAGACCATGGTGCTGTTCGCCTTGGCTGGCTCCGGCCGTGAGATCTGGCGGGAGGGATCTGTGCTGCCTTGTTGAGAGACGAGCTGTAGGAGCTGATTTGATAGTAGCTCATCGAGCTTACGCTCACGCCAATACGCCCATAGACCGTCTATCACGCCAAACTGGCCAGGTTTGCAGAGCGCCGGATCGTCGGCGAGGTACACCCAGTCCATGGCATCCTGCTTCTCAGCAGCAGGGTCCACAGGAGCAGAATCCTCGCCAGGGAAGATGCAGTCCCAGAGCACTAGGGGCACCTCGTCGGCCATGACATAGTTAGGCTTGCAGGGGTTCTTGGCCACGTCGAGTAGAGTCGATATGACCTCTGGCTTCTCGAGGCGCTGTCCCACGAGGAATAGCACTCCTACCATGTGGCGGATCTGGTGCCATAGGAAGGCCGAGCCGCGGACCTGGAACATGTACACCTTGGGGTGCACAGCGTCCTTATCTGAAACTCCTTCAACTGTCGCATACTGCGACCCAGAGAGGTATGGCAAGGCGGAGCTGACATCGCGGACCTCCTTAATATCGGCCTCGTAGATGGTGCGCACAAAGTTTGTAATCTGCTTCCCCGGGTCGATCTTGCAAAAGTTGCGAAAGTCGTGCTCACCCTCATACCGCTTCGCCGCATCCCGCATAGCGTCAATGTCGAGCCAGCCGTTCTTTGCGCCACCGGCTGTAGGCTCTGGCGTAAAGGCAGGCTGGGTGAAGAAGTAGCGGTACTGGCGCTCTCGACAGGAGAAGCGGGCAGAAAAGTCTGGTGGTGGGGAGGGACACCAGGCGAGGATGCGGATATCAGGGGGGAGCACACGGTTGAGGAGTCGAGGATACTGGAGTTCATCCTTGATAGGGTCGAATGATGATGTCTCAATATCGTCCTCTTCCTCTCCATTCTCTCCTGTTGGTTCATCCACAACCATGGCATCGCCCGCTTCACTTAGACGCCGTCGCTTCTTAGGCAAGGGTCTGTTGCTCCGAACCCGCAGGCCAATGACCTGTCCAAAGGCGCTGACGCCTTTATCGGTGCGGCCGCACTTGGAGTACTCGCAGCACTCAAAGTCAACAACTCGTTCATCCTTGGGGAAGATGAGGCACGCCTTTGTGAGGGCGTTCCACAGCTCCTCCTCGATAGACGGGGCGTTGGCCATGGCCTGGAACTCGAAACCGCCGTAGTTCTTGCCCAGGTATGCAAGCTTCAAGGCGATGAACCGAGTCGAGTACTTGCTCGGGTCCATCTTTCGTTTTCCCTTGGGCTTGGCCTTTCTGACCCCCGGCGTCGTATTGTCGCCTTCACTCTTCTGCTGTGGCTGTTCAACAACCTCGATCTTGGGTTCTGGGGCTGGTCGGCTCTTGAGCTCGGCCTCGAGCTCCTTGACCCTCTGTATGAGACCGTTCTTGGTCCATGACTGATAATTTGCGTCCCCGGACATGGTGCGGTACCTGGCAGCCTTTCGCTGCGCACGAGCTTCGGGGGATTCACCACTTGATGAAGAACTCGAAGAAACAGAAGCGCTGCGTCGTGACGGTTGATGAGCTCCGCAGGTGATGGCTCCGAGCGGACTTTGACGCCCAAGTTGACGACCAAAGCGTCTCATGTGAGGTTGGTGGGTTCCAAATTTTGGTCCGTTGCATGCAGGCCCATCAGAGTCATGGTGAAAAAGGGCTTCGGCAGCAACTTGGATGTGTGGCTTGTTAGTCGCTGTGGCGTTATTGGTGCGCCACACGGGGAGAACGGACAGGCCGAGAGATAAGTTACGTACTGCTCTCAGCTCACCACTATCAATACCCCAGCTTTCATTTAAACAGCGATAGCCTGCTCATTCAAGCTGGCTTCATCCCTTATAGATCTAATCCATCGATAATCTGAAAAAAGACATCTTACACAGGCACAAGATGGACACCGAAGTGATCAGGATTCTCCTCGTAGGCGATGAAAAGTGTGGCAAGACAACATTCCTCTCGTACGCAGTCCTAACCCGTCTACTTAATCTGGCCCTATCATCATCTCATCCCAGGTCCTTTCCAGACGGCTAAGCGCTGGCGAAAACGTCAACCCAATCCCCCTGCTCCGCGACATCGACCAGCCATACATCTTTGAGATCAAGAGCGGAACCAGGAAGTACCGTTTCGAGTTCTTTGATACGTCGAGCCCGGATAACTGGAGGCTCCTAGACCCTGATGCCATTGTTATTTGCTTCGACATCAGCCAGCGGCTGACCTTGATCAACATGCAGAGATATGTAAGTGACGCAAAACCCTGTTCTCGGAAAGATGCCTGACAGTTGGGGACGTTGTAGTGGATCAACGAGGTCAAGATGTCGTTTCAGAGGTTCGACACCCTGCCACTCATCATCCTCGGGTTGAAGCGGGACCTGAGGTCGGAGAAGGACCCCAATGGGATCATCTACCCCCAGGAAGCGTACCAGGTGGCGCAGACGTTGAGGGCGGACCGGTACGTCGAGTGCTCGGCGGTGACGGGGGAGTTGTTGAAGCTGGCGTTTGAGGACCTGTGCAAGACGGCCGTGACACCGACGACAGGGCCAAACAGCCAGAGCGCGAGCACGTGTATGATACTGTGAGATTTGAATGGGCGAGCCCAGGTGACGTGTGGTGGTAGTGGCGGGTGATATTATAGGACAGAGCTGGCCCTGGATACAAAGCTTGACAAAGTCTGGACTTCAGGCTATGCGTCGGCCATGGATGCATCGGCCTCAGCCTCTTGCCCGAACGGGCCGAGAACTTCGGCGATGATGGTGACCATTTCCTCCTGCTGCTCTGCGGTGAAGCGCTCATACATGTCCTCGAGGGCAGAGCCAAGAACCGGGGGAGTGCTGGGGCGGAGGTTGATGATCATGATGACCTCGCTCTTGGCTAGATTGAAGGGCCTCAGGCGCTCGAGGAGCAGGGTGATGCAGCCCTCGGTGTAGGGAATAGGGTCCTCGCTGAGAGGGTTAGGGTTTGAGCGGAGATAATTCAGGAGCTGTAGCATCGTTAGTTCCATATCCTTGAATTTTGAAATGTGCATCTGAATATGAGCAGGCTGGAGAATGACATACATAGCGAACTAGATCCTCATAATTTTGAGGACCTCGATGCTTGGTCTTCTTGTAGCGTTCCTTCTGCTCGGTGAGATGCTCGTACACCTCCCAGTTACTAAGCACAGCGGCCTGAGACTCGAGAATCTTCATGGCTTCGGTCGATGGGTCAGCTCAGCAGGCTGAGTCAAGGTGAGATTCTGATGGTGGGTGATGATGAGGCTCTGAGCTGGAGAGGAAAGAAAAATGGGGGATCCAGAATGTTGTAGTTGAAGGAACCAATCAAAGCCCCGCAGAAAGACGAGGCTGAAGGTGGATGCACAACAAACTTGTGAGACACTCAAAAAAACGGGAGACTTTTTTTTGGAGTTTTTCTTTTCTGGAATTGAGGGTGGTGCAACGATCGACACCTTGTGCGAATGTGGCAGAAGCACAAGGTGTGAGATGTTGATTCAAGGTTGAGACTTGGGCAAAAGTTGGCTGCCCTCCAATTCACGATACTCTTCCAATTTTTTGCATGTGAGCCTCACCTTTACCATGTGCGCAAGGAAAGGGAAATTCCGTGTTACAGTGGAGTCAATTTCAATCACGTACCTGCGCAAAAGGTTTTTTACTCTCTTTTCTTTTTCCTCCAATGTCTGGCTCCAATTCGTTCGTCCGCAAGCCATCGGCAAAGACGCCCCCCCCGCGATTCTTTTTTTTCCCTTCTCACATCCGGCATCGCAGCACCAAAGAGGGGTCAACCTACAGGTAAAGGATCCAATGGGAGCCATCTGATGTGCAATGCCATCATCAGAAGGGGAACAGAACACGATCCCTCCCCGGATCTCGGTGGCATTTTGAGCTACAGTACCTACGCAAGTCTAAGTGCATGGTGCTAAAAAAGCTGAATGGTCTGGATTGTTCTTGGGAGAAGGAGGTCGCGTGATTTAGGTGCTTTTTTTCTTCTCTTCTAGAACGCACACACTGGCAATCGACATCCTATCCTCGGACAAGGCGAGGGATCGAGTGATGCAAGCCACGCAGACATGGGTTTTTTGCTCACAATGACAGATGAAAACGGCAATTGTCCCAGCCAACATGCATCAGTTGACAAAGAGATTCAGCACACATGGTGTAACCACAGGCCAGCAGTTGCTGAGAACGCCGCCGCCTGCAGTCATTGATATTGTGCATCAAGCCTCGGGAGGAGAGCTGCACACTGCGGCGTTTTACATTGTACATTCTTTTTTTGCCAAGACCTCGAGTCCGTCATCGGGACGTTGGACACGTTGCAGAGCTGACCTGTTCCAGGGGTGTATGTGTGTGTCTCACGAGAATGGTTTGCAGCGGCTCTTTATAATGCTCAGCATGACCAGGCAGGAAGAAGGAAAGAATAGGATAAAAGGGCGGGTTCACGACTGTGACTGGTTGGTAGCTACAAGGTGAATGTCGTGTGAACGGGTGTGGTATAGATCAACTGACTACACATCCCTGCCGGGCTGAACCGCCGCCGGGCAAACTCCTGGTGATGGATGACCAGACGCCTACGGCGGGTAGAGCCATGTAGCCCGTTTCGCATCCATGAAGCCCAGAAAAAAAGTCCAGTGGAATTTCCCATTTCCCCAGTGGATTGTTCCAGCTGCTGCCCAGGGCAAGGCTCCTCCCCTTCTCTGCAGCCGGCGTTTCTCCCCCGCCCTGCTTCCGCCGCAGTCCTGCAACATTTTTCGGAGGTACACCCTCGGTACTCCGTCTCCGGCTCGGGGGGTCTTGAAGCTAGTAGATTCAGGGAAGCCGCTTCAACCTACCCAGAACAGGTTGGCAGCATGAATCTTTCGAAAGAATAGGGCGGTCTGCAGTTGAACTGCAGAGCTACCCTTGTTCCTAGCAGCGTGGTGGACTCGGGTTTTGTATCGTCCCTTTTTATCACTCATAACAGGCATGGGGGGACCCGTATGGAGAGCTACACCTGGCCAGCAGGTAGGTAGGTACCCTTGGTACATGAGAATTGGCGGGGGTGGGTACAAAGTCCCAGGTTCATGTGAATGGAAAAAAAAAAAAAACCTCCTCCACTGCAGCTAGAGCCGCGGGTGGGTAAGGGAGCGCGGCTCCATGGTGTGAGGAAAGCAGTAAACGGCAGGTGAGATGATCGTTATCTTCCTTTTGTTTTCCTTTCTCCCTTCCTTGCAGCAAGAATCTCACCACTCACACTACCCCCCGCGCGCGGTCTCGATTCCCGAAAACCTGGGAGAATGTCTCTGCATTGTCTTTGCAATTGGCGCTCGTGGTTCGCCCCTCCTTCCCTCCGGGTACCGGTGGACCGGCATCGATCGCTGGCTGTTTTTTTTCCTCGGCTGCTGGTTGGTTGCCTGCGGCAGCCACGCTTGACTAAGAATAGCAGTACATGACTGTGCGGATTTGTTTCCCAGTAAGTGTCATGTACCCCGTCGCCATTTCATCATTTATGGGCTCCGACTTGGACTGCCAATGACTCCTGTCTCGTTACTTGACGCTGCTGCTTGTCCGAAATCATAAAAGATCATTTCATCTCGTCGTCACCGTGTTGCCCAAAAGTCTACGCAACCCCAGAGAAACTAAAATCTGTACCCACCTGCTTCCTCCCTCCTCCAGAGTTTCTTTCAAATTCACGCATCCATTCGCACACAATGGGCCTTTGATATTCGCCCATCGACATCCCATCCCATCGCCATCTCCACTCCTCCTCCTCCTCCACTTGGACTGGACTGCTCCTGCGACCGCCGCGCCATCCCCGGGCTTTATTTCGTCGGTTCGTTCGTCACGTCAGTCTGCCGAGTTCCTCTTTCCTCCATCTCTTCCTCGTCACCTTTAAACGAAAGTCTTGCCTCCATTCAACTGGCTGGCTGCTCCCTCCTCCTCGCTCCCCGACCGCCATCTCCGGCTTCGCACCGCCCAGGTTCTTTGTTTAGGATCCCCTGCCCTGTCATTCGGCATTGGAAACCTGCTGAGCTGCGAGCCTCTGACGCAGTGACGTCGACTGCTCTGTGCGTCTCAGTCGGCTACAACAATCGGCCTCCACCCCTGTCAGCCGCTGTCGAGTCATCCCTCGCGCCGCTTCAGCGCCCCCGGACAGGCCTTCAGGTCCCCCCAAAAGCGTCACCAACCTCCTCTACAGCGCATTTTGTCTCCTATCGACATCTTGCAGCAACTCACACGCTTCACCACTTACTCACCGGGCAGGCATTTGCAATCCCACCTCCACCACCCCACTCCACGCGCTCCCAGTTGCTGCGCTGCGCTGTGCTGCGCTCCAAGAGGCCGGGCCCGCCATTGAAAGAGAAAAAAAAAAAAAAAAGTCACCTAGTCAAGGTTTTGCCTCGCAAACCCTCAACTTCGTCACGTCTCGTCTCGACTTCGGATTACCTCGATCTTGGATCGACTCGTTTCGACTTGTCTAGGGTTTTCCCCTCTTCATAATCGTTCTCGCAATCATCCAGAGCTCCTTCCTCGTGTCCGGTATTCTTGACTCGGTCACGCCTCTCCCCTCTCTTCTCCATTGCTCGCCCCTCCGAATCGGCCCCTCCACACCCGTTTCCGCTTCCGTCCTTCGCCGCTCTTCAAAACTTTTTGCTCTCTTAGCCGACGACCACTCTTGAACCTTTACCCGACAATCACATCCTCGCCTTCACAATGGTGCGCAATATCGTCGTCCTGGGAGGCAATTCCCACCCCCAGCTCACAGAAAACGTCTGCAACATCCTCGGCGTTCCCCAAAGTAACCGCATCCTTTCAAAATTCTCTGGCGGCGAAAGTCGTTGCGAAATCAAGGACTCGGTCCGTGGAAAGGATGTCTACATCATTCAATCCGGCTCGGGCAACGTCAATGACAACCTCATTGACCTCTGCATCATGATCTCGGCCTGCAAAATCGGTTCAGCAAAGCGAGTCACTGCAGTTGTCCCACTCTTCCCCTACTCCCGACAGCCCGACTGGCCCTACAACAAGGCCGGCGCTCCTTTGTCGCAACCCACTGGGGGTTCCCGAAACGACTACACCTTCGAGAGTGTGCCTCCCACGCCTCGTCCTGGCGCCCCTCGGTCTGCCGGCTTGCCCAATGGCGTTAACAACCTCACTGAGAAGCTGTCCAAGACCGCCATCGCCAGGGAGAGCGCTGCCAACGGCGTCAACGGTGTCAATGGCACCAATGGCGACTTTGCGCCGCCCCGCCGATCGGATACCATCTCCAGCACCACTTCCAACCGTGGTCATCAGCAGGAGAATTCTATTTCCTCACAACGAAGTTTCACTACCCACGACTACGAAAACCAGTCCAACATCTCGGCCTTCCAGCCCAAGCCCGGTTACAAGCACTGGATTGCCCAGGCCGGCACTCTGGTTGCCGACCTGCTCACTTGCGCCGGCGCAGACCACATCATCACGATGGATCTTCACGACCCCCAATACCAGGGCTTCTTTGACATTCCCGTCGACAACCTCTACGGAAAGGCCCTGATCCAAAACTATATCCAGTCGCAAATTCCTGGCTACCAAAACTCCGTCATCGTGTCCCCCGATGCCGGAGGTGCGAAGCGAGCTACCCTGATCGCCGACAGCCTCAAGACGGATTTTGCACTGATTCACAAGGTAATTCAAATAATCTCTTGATTCCCCTCTGTTCAAAACTCATACAATACCTCTAGGAGCGCCGTCCGATCCGATTCACCGAGCACCGCAATGCCAGCATGATGCTTGTGGGTGATGTCGCAAACCGCATCTGCATCCTGGTCGACGACATCATTGACACTGGAAACACCATCACGCGCGCTGCTAAGCTTCTGAAGAAGGAGGGCGCTACCAAGGTGTACGCTCTTCTCACTCACGGAGTGTTTAGCGGTGACGCCATTGCCCGTATCAATGCTTCTGCCATTGACAAGATTCTGGTCACCAATTCGGTCCCCCAGAACGAGCACCGACGACTATGTCCCAAGCTCGAGGTGATCGACATCTCGCCCGTCTTCGCCGAGGCCATCCGCCGCGTCCACCACGGCGAGTCGATCAGCGTGCTCTTCCAGCACAACTAAATCACCAACTACTGACATCCACGGTTTGTCACTCATGACAACCTCAACCAATCATACTATGGCGTTTTACTCGACATGGACGAATACTTGAGTCCTGTCGGATCCTTGATTTCTAAACGGCCTTGTACGAGGCGCATCCCGTCCTCGGTACCGCAGTCGCGACGCTCATCCCCGTCATGCGACGTTTTGTTCTGACCTGGGATGTTTTGTTTTGGAGTTTAAGGGGAGCTTCTTTGGGTGCTTGTCTTATCTGCCAGGCCTTGGTTTCCCGGCCGTTTCGATATTTTTCCATTTCATCCCCCAACCCCCTAGAATGTATCCTGACGGGATACTTGGAACGGCACACGTCGGTGTGCAGTGCAACGCAACAAAAGGAGACACTGTGGAAGGAAAGGAATGGGTTTGGTATAGGCTTGGTGCAGCGTGGGTAGGAGGAAGGGGTTTCTTGCTTTCTACTATGCTGCACAATCTCATCCATTCCCACGTTTTGGACCCTTTCTTTCTCCTTTGTTGATTCCTTGATTCTTTTTGCTACACACACAAACACAAACAACAACAACAACAAAATCTTGAAAATCCTTGCTTGAGGGTTAGTAGCTATCTACCTACCCCCACCTCCATCCCTAGCTGGATCGAGGGGAAACGGTATGTCTTGGAGAAAAACAAACAAGGACCTTCTTTCGAGATGTGGTTCTCTTGATGTCGCAAGTCTTCCAATTGCATGAGAAAAATTCGAATCGTAGAAATCCGGACCAACCTAAAAAGAGAGAGATTGGGGGAGTTTTATAGACGGGTATTTGGTCAAGGGGGGAGTTGAGGTGTTGCCAGAAGAGCCAGGTTAAAGAAGCCAGCTAGCCTTGCAAATGGCGGTGCTGCCAGATAATGAAATAAAAAGTTGAAATGAATTCTTGCTGTTCTGTTGTCTATGGTGATGCTGCTATTTGATGTTATTGATCGGCTGAGGGGAAGTTCAAGCGAGGAAGTATCGCAGCTCTTTAGCAGATCATATTCACTGTCATCCCAGAGTCTTGGCTACTGTTCTTGGCCATAAAAGCCTTGAATCATCAAATCGTCAATTCATCGTGATCCGTGCCAACTTAGAATACACGAGACCATTTTCCGTCGTCCGTCTACCGATCTGTACCTCGCGAGTGTCGCTGTCTAGGCAATGTTCTTTATCCCCTCAGCATATCTGTGAGCCTGTATCATCACGTCCCTCAAATCCAGCACGCCCTTAACACCACTTGTCTCTGAAGACAAGAAACAAGTCAAATAGTAACAAGACACAGAAAGGTGCCTTGTTTGATATAACACACTCGATCTCGGTGTGTCTACATCAAAATGTTGCTCAGGAGAACTCTCCATTAGTTTTGCGGCGCGGACATGCTACTAACCATGTTCACGTCTGAAGGAATCTGCCATCCATGAGCCGTGGCGGCACGGCGGAATGCATCAATAGCCTCGAAGACGTTGTAATCCATCGACCCTGGGCCATCTACCCGGTCAAGGCGGGCTGGAGGGTCCATGTCGCAGAGGTTCATCCTGACTTCGAGGAACACCTTTTCCAACGACAGGGCGGGGGACCAGCCTGAGTTGGTGAGCAGCTCTGAGCATATAGCGCCGCCTATGGTAACATGGCCACCACCCCCGTTGGCGAATGGGAGGAAGCGTGGGCGGATGACACGGACAAAAGGTGGTGATATTGGGTACGAGCTGCCGAAACGGAGTTCCAGGACAATGCTGGAGCAGCCAGCGCGCTTCATATCTTGCGCAAGGGGGAGGTTCACGTCAAAGCTGTGGAGCTCGACGATCCAGTGGAACATGTTTTCCAGCTTGTCAAAGTCGATATACCACCCTAGCGAAGTGAGATCAGTGCTGGATTGTATCTTTTGCAGATCCTTGATCTCTCGGTTGAGGGCACGTAAGGCTCCCGGGGATGACGCTGCCCAGGTCGGCTCGGCGAGCTTGGGAAGAGAGGCCAGATCCAGACCTCCAGGCCTGAAGGTGGTAGTAGTGCCAGTCTGTGGTTGGCTTGTGTTGTTCCGGTCCTGCATCCCCGTCGTCAGCTTGGATGGTCGTAGCTCTCCCAGGCCCGAGTCCGTGGAAGTTCGTCGTCGTTTTCGCACCGTTTGCCTCTGGCTATCCTCTTCCTCGCCATCCGAGGCCAGGAGATCGTCAAGTTCCCCGTCAACCTCCTCAACCACATCCCCATCTTCTTCATCGAGCATGATAGGGTTCTCTCGCGTGAGGCCCGGACCACCGACAGAGCCTTGCTGCCCAAGAGCACGACGGCGGGCAGTTGGAATTGCCGACAAGGGGATCAGGATTTCATTTCTATGGTCTCCGATCAACCGATGTTCAGGGTCTTGCATGAGATAACCCTTCGAGGTGAAGGCTGATTTCTTCGGGTGCCAATGGTCGCCGGTTTGTGAAGAGGCGTTCACCCGAACAAATAGGTACCGGCACTGAATCCACTCGATTTTGTCGATAACAAAATGCGGTTGAGTTGACACGTATCGGCCCGGATCGTTGACGATCTCGCACATGCTGATAGCACTGGAGATCTTGAGTCGAGAATTCGGCCATGCTGAAGTATTCTGTGTTATTAGATGTCAGCCAACAATCGCCACCAATAGAGAAGCCCCAAAGCGGCCATAGAGTGACTGCGTGATTAGCAAGGACAAGGGGAACTCTGTGAGTGAGCGTATATCCTAGAGAAGCCGAGCGCTAGATTAATCCGATACTCGCTCCAGCTCCTCATGAGATATACATCTTAGCAGAGAGTACCCCCTGCATTACCTTCTTCAACCTTCCTCCAGTGTGGTAAACTTACCCAGTGGCTTCCGTGAACACCCCCCATCGTGTAGCCCTGACTGGTCGAAAATTCCTTGCCCAAATAGACTCCGTTGCCGTAAGCTCGTCCATGCAGTGTCGTAGAAAAGTCAAGCCCGGTCCGAATGATGCTGTGCCAATTCTCGAGCGGACTTCCATGCCATGCGAATAGACTTGGGTGTGTTTTTGGTTTCCCGTCAAGTTCTTTCAGTTTCGTGAGCTCCGTGAAGAAAGCCTCTTCCTTCTCCGGCGAGCCCTGAGCGAATCGAAACTGCATCCAGCCCGCTCCCATGCCCTGGACAATGCTGGGACTGTCTGCTGCCCCTCCCGCTGGTGATTGGCCATCAGGAATTGGGCCGTCTTGAACAATGAACGATCTGTTCGATGCCACGATCCAGTTGAGGAGAGCTAATGTCGAATTGTTCATTTCCTTCCAATGGGACAGAGTACTTCCTGGCCTTTCCACAAGGTAAGATCTCATATCCTCGACAGATGGGATCATCCTCGTTAGTTGAATGAGATTGTAATCACGGTCCGCGATCTGAAGCTCATCGATATCTTTGTTGTGGAGGAACAGCATGACGCGAACCCAGTCTGCGCTCGGATGGGTCGCATGGGTTCTCGCCTCGCTTTCCCCCATTGGCAGGACGTTGATAGGCGTTGTCAGTGTCTCAACGATTCGAAAAGTGCACTCCGAGTTCCCGGGCGATTCGATGACGCACGTGTGCCTCTCCGCGGCTGTCTCGATGTTAGTGTTACCATCAACCAGGAGCCAAAAGAAAAGTGACCACTTACTTGAGTGCATGATAGGCACTGTTGTTGTCATCTCCTTGGGCCTGATGACAAGAAGTACACAGTCGCCTTCCTTCATCTTTTTGTGAGAGCCGTAGTCGTTGTTGGAGAACCGAATCTTCTTGTCCCTAAAGGACACCTCTACGTCCAGATGCTCTGAGGGGTCCTTGAGGGAGCCTGGATCAGCCCATTTCAGACCCAATCCTTGGGGGAATTCGCGAAGACGATTACTAAAAACTGAAGAGTAGAAGAAGGAGATAAGGAGATCGACCACGGCTGGGTTGTTGATAATGTCGTGCTCGATGCTCTGACCAAACCCGAGCGACAGATACTGGTAAAGGCAGAGCAGGTTTCCGCAAACGAAAGGCTTGACGGCCTCAAATCCTCCTTCCATTCTTTGATGGCAGACCATGCAGTATTTTGTGCATTTGATTAGTCTCTGCAGGCCGAACTGCATAGCCACAAGAAAGATGTTGAGATCTTCACCTGCTGAGATGTAGTCTCGTCGAAGGAACTCAAGATTAAACCAATCAGCAGAGCTGTCCCGGTCATCTTTGGAGTTTTTGACCGAAGAGGAAGCGTCTCTGAAATGGCTGCCTCGACTCAGATCGAACTTGAATGCCTGTGCTTGGTCCCAGGAAAAGTTGTCGGATCGTCGAAGTCGTAGAAGACTAGGGAACTCTTGGTTGAGCAGGGAATTAAGAGATGCTGACATGTAGAGCGGTAGAAAATGATCGCTGTCCCTGCTGTTGTCTTCGTGAGGAGGATGCTGGGACTCGGCGTTATGGTCGGACTCGAACATCCGTCTCATTGTATGGTAGGACGGCTTTGGACTGGCGCATTTACCGAATCTGAATTGCACCATTGTCTGGTCGGAGGGTAGGCGTATAAAGTCGGTCGCAGATGGATATCCCATCGGCAATTTGATCAGCATGACCACGTACTCCGAAGACTTGAGGTCCCATGCCTCCAAGGCTTCCTCTGGGATGCCGAGTTTCGAAACACGGATGGACAGCGAGAAGATGCCGGAGAGATTGTCAACCTTCTTCGTGAACGGGACAGAAATACAAAAGCCTTCCCTCTTGGCGTCTCGTAGGTGCCGCTTCAAGCGAGTGGTCGATCCTGGAGAGCCAGCCGCACATCTCGCAGCCGGTCTTCTAGGCGGCAGCGGTGTGATATCAATGCGATACTCCTCGTCCTCATCCTCCTGGGATAAGTCGTCACTGTCGAATGCAGAGTCGCCATCTGCCTCATCCTCGTCGCTACTAATGACGGCCATAGATGGATCGCTGTTGCTGAGCTTGGCGGTCAACCGTCTGGAAATCAGCGAGATAACTTCGGTCACATTCTTGCCTTCGGTCAAGGCAGCGAAACTCTGAAGCCATCCATCCATATCCTTGGTGGCGTGGTCTGACGAGGTGAATATCATGAAGCTCGAGTGTCTAGGGTAGGAATCGGCATCTGGATATTGTCAGCTGGATTATCTTTACCTTCCGCTGGGGATGGGCGCTTGAATGTCCCAGGTCAATGTGCAGTCCAGAGTCCGGGGAGCAGCATCGCAAGATCATACCTGTTGAGAGAGCCTGGATCTCCAAGGGCGGCAGCCCTTCCGGACCATAGGTGAATACAATTTCTCCATCTGAGTCTCCCTTTCGCACATTTGTGACGTGCGGGTCGTTGTAGCTGGACGCAGCGGCCCTAAGGTCGAGGTTGAACTGCTTGAGACCCATGGCGGCGTCGACTGGCCACCGGTCCCAGCGTTTAGCCCCGACGTTGAGGGGTGGAAGGGCGCTGACCAGGAATCGTGACGAGTATCTGCAGAGCTCGTCTAGATCCGGGCAACAGGTGGTCAAAGATGGGCGAAGTGAGCACAGCGAGGGGATGTAAAGCCCAACAAGTGTAATGTCTGGGGCGGGGTCAGTCGTGTAGACGAGTAAGATGCAGGGCGAATATCCGACGCCCAGATAATTCCGCTGATGGGTGAGGAAAGGCTAGATAAATGTTGGCAAGATGCAGCATTTGAAAGATGCTGGGTGCAAGATATACCTGGGAGGAGAAGCAGTGGTTCAGGTCACGGGAGGGCAGGTGCGTTTGCCGTTTGTTTGCGGTACCTGTACCTACCTGCTTAGGATGAGGGGAGGGGAGTCAGAGCTGGATATCCAGCCTGTGCGATTCGAGGGGAGCTGTTTTTCTAGTTCCAAATGACTTTGTCGTGTGTCACAGGTAAGCTAAAGGGAGGGAAGAGGGAAGAGTCGGTAGGAGTGAAAGACCAGGCGTAGGTGTAGGCGTGCATGGGGTCATTGCTGCCTGTCTGCCTACAGCTCGTTCGCATGGCACGTTCGCCCGCGGTGTCGGCCACCTGCAGTAAAGTACAGTGGGTGGCAGTGGCAGTGATGGAATTTAGGTGGGCTTGGGCAAACACTACCCGAAAGTTACAGCGAAGTTTCTTGGGGAGGTTGTGACTCTGTGACTGGCCTCAGCAGATGGGAAAGAATTCGTTTATATCGGGAAAAGGAGCGAAAGGGCATCACATATCTTATTTTTTAGCTCCTGAAAGAATCCAGGCTTACGTTGAAGATAGCGGGCTCTTACCGGCCTCCTGAGGTACAAGCTCGTCTGCATGGATGACATGGCCATCTCCTCCACTGCACGGGACATGACAGCCACTCACGCTTACACCAAATGAATGAAGTAATGTACGCATAGGGCGCAAGAGAAGCAGTTAAAGATCAAACAAAAGTCTTAAATATTTGAGATAAAGTGCACGCACGATGCAGAATGATTCCTTTTCTACTGATCAAGGGTCTTGACTAGAACTCCATGACCCGGCCTAAATCAGCCCTATGGAGCGCTGGCGCCGATTTAATTAGTGGCGATGCAACGTGCAGACGAGCCCCATCAAGCACAAGTATTAAGACGAGTGCATTGATCTTCTCGTCTTTAGGACGAGGTGAAGCAAAGGGGTTTAGTTAACTGTTGCATCCATTCAGCACTAGGCAGCAACGGGCGACCTCACGTATGGGATCCAAAGAATTCAATTGTGCTTGGCGTTCCAGCTTCACGGCCAGCCTGCCTCAAGGCCCACCTGACGTCCCATGGAGCCCGGGACCTGAGCGAGTGGGCCTGGACCGATCAAGCTCCCGAAGCTCGACGTCAGGATCTCCACAGTCAGATGCTCAAGTGGACTGGAGGTCGATCAAAGATCCAGGGGCATTTTACCCCCGGCACCGCCTCATGTCGCGGGTGTGTGATGTTGCAATGACAGGGCCAGAAGTATGCACTCATTTACAGCTTCATCTCAATTGTGACTTCTCCTACCGGCCTCTATGGCGCAAATCTTCATGCCCAAGTCCCTTGCCCGTTAATTGATCCAGGCCCGATTCGGTAACGCGTGGTTCAGGTCTCAGCTCCCTGTCGGCCCACCCACTCACTGGTCATCCCTCCAACACTTGCATAAAAGGGATCACTCACGACAGCTCCCATCAGCATTTCTCGTATCCATTTCCCCCTCCCTCGACAACTAATTTGCCTTCAAGAACCGGCCCACGGCCACTCCTGTCTCGTCTCTCATCATACCACCTCTGTCTGCCGTTGCCATAATTGGCGTCCTCTCGCTATCATCGAAATGCGTCCTTGACGACGTCTTGTCACCCTCGTTTCATGAGACTCGTGGTTCAGCCCGATCAGTCAATTACCTGCCCGATGCCAGCCATTCGTGACCTCTCGACGACTACATAGTCCGGTCAAACGTGTCGCTCCCTTCCACTTTTGCGATTCTTTGCGAATTACTTCGGCCACATTGCTTTGGCGACTTACACGCCATGGCCTTCAACATCTTCTACGGCCGACCACGCCGATTTACTTCTCGACGATTGACTTATCTTGTCCTCATCGCCCTCGTTTTCGCATTCACGATTTTCACCATCCTATCTCCTACTACCACGCATGCTGCCGCTCCAGACAATGCCGCCAAGAACGCAGAACCCAAGAAGGGCAAAACTTCTGTGTCCAGTCTTCGCGAGTCCCTCTCCAAGGGCATGTCAGGCTTGAATCCCTTCCGTGGACCTTCTCACCGGCCTCCAGTTCGAGCACAGGACTCGTATCACGGTTCTTCTTGGTGGGCTGATTGGAAGTGGCTGTCTGTGCCCTTCTCTAGCTCCCTCACCCTCGACGAAGACCGTGCTCTTCTACCTCCGCTCCGTGATCGTCCCTTCATATACTGCTACTACGATTCTACTATCAAAAAGTCGAGAGAGGAGAAGGATGCCGAAAGCGACCTGCTTCTGACCTGGCGTCGCGCATGGTGGGCACAGGGTTTCCGACCTACCATTCTGGGGGCTTCCGAGGCCATGAACAATCCAATGTATGCCGAGGTACAGAGACTCCAGGTAGATCCAGAGCTGAAAAAGGACTTGATGAAATGGCTGGCATGGGGAGCTATGGGTACCGGCCTTTTGGCGGAATACACCTTGTTCCCAATGGCCCTCACCGAGGACCATCTGTTGAGTTTCCTTCGAAGAGGTGAATATCCTGCCCTGACTAAATGGAAGGGCCTCGACAATGCACTCATAGTCGGTCAAAAGGACGACGTGACCAAGGCTATCCGGTCCTTGCTAGATTCTGACAACTTGAAGACCGCCAAGAGCGTCATCGCGGGAGCGCCCAAGGACACGTTCAAGACGGACAAGACACCAGATTCATTGGCCCACTACAGCCCGGAGCTTATCAAGAAGCAATATGCCAAGGTTCATGAAAGTCTCACCAATGGACGAGCCAAGGGTCTAGGGTCTCTCAACAGGCTGATCAATGCTCATATGCACATCGCCTGGCAGAACAGCTTTCCCGATGGTATCGACGTTCTCAAGCCCTTCCCTGAACACACCACCGATATGGTCGCCCCAGCGATGAAGCTCGCCAACGCCCTTGCGTTTTGTCCCGACAACCCGATTCCCTCGTCATGTCCTCCCAGACTTTCCAACTGCAAGCGCTGTGCTGCAGGCTCCGCGGCCTTGAAGGTCAACACCCCTGAGCAGTACCAGAACTCGACTCGCACCTACGCTATCGGAACGGTGCCCCATCCCTGGACTCTTGCCACGCTTTCCAATCTTCGGGAGAGGATTGATGCTGCCTGGATCCGAAAAGAGTCTCCTCGCGATCCATGGCTTGAGACCATTACCCAGAAGATCTTGGGTGACAAGGTTTCCAGCAACCTACGCATCATGCGCTTCAAGCAGGCGGTGGCTGATGAGTATGCCCCAGCGCATGGGCTCTGGTTAACAGCTGAGGCGGAAGTTCCCTCCGATATCAATTGGCACTTTGGATTCCGCATTCCGCAGGGCTCTGGGGAAGCAGACAGAGCTGGCACAAAGCCAGCAGAGAAGGCCAAGGACGGAAAAGCACAAGTTTCCAAATCAACCAAGGGAAAGCGCGCAGAAAAGTCGACAAAGGACGATAGGATCGAAAAGCCGCAGCCAAACCCCGATGAGGTCGCCAAGGGGAAGGAACTAAGTCCACAAGAGAAAAGGAAAAAGGAGCAAGCTCTTCTAGAGCGTGCCAAGAGGATCATTGCCCTAACCAAGCAAACCACCGACACTCGACAACGCGCATCCCTCGAAGCGTGGAACTTGGCTGATACAGAGGCATGGAAATTTGCACGCGCGTTTCTAGCACGTCGCAGCATGGAACGGAACGAATGGGAGAAGGAGGAGGCCAAGTACAGCGGCGGCGCTGGCTCTGAAAAGGGGCGTAGCGCATGGAGCCGGTGGAAGGATTCGAAGGAGAAGTAACCAGGGGATGGATCTACTGCATGCTATGCGGTAATGGACGCAGCGATGTTCTTTTATCTCGACGACGAACCGTATTCGACATGACGACTTTTGGCGTTTGGAAGTGTATATCATGGAGTTGATGACGGCGGAGCAAGAGTTTTATGATGGGAATTAAGGGGTTTGTTCACGACGACCCTGCTCAGGGAGGTATGCGAATGGGTGCAATGATGGTGGCTTATCGTTTTTAGCTATGAATCCAAAGCACAAGCAATTTCTTGATTTCTCCAATCTAGGTCCTAAAAGCGTCATCTTGAGAAGGGAACATGTCGTCTATCTACCAGCGTCAACAGGATTCTCCAACAGCAGCAACATTTTCCAGTCGCAGCCATCACGTCTTCCTCTTGACGCTCCGTCTTCCTTAGACACGGATGGTATCACCGCCCATCTCACCACTCAGCTCACGAGAGCTGGGACCGCGATGCTCCGATCCAGCTACTTTGCCGAGCGTGCCATTGGCGAACTTGGACGTGAGGATTCCGTTGCCGTTCTGGGCGTGCGCGTTGCCGGTGTAGGTGCGCAGGGCGAGACGGGCAGCCTCGAGGACTTTCTCGGCGTGGACGACGGCCTCGTGGAGGGCATTGACGGTAGGATCCGCGGACCGGGCGATGCGGGCGGCTTCCTGCTCAGCGCGGAGCTGGATGATGTGACCGTTGAGCCAGACACCGTCGAGCTGGGCTTCGGTCATGTCGCGGGCACCAGCGATGCGGCCTCGGCAGGTGGGTGTTCCGCAGAGGCAGTCGAAGGGCTGGGCCATGTGCCATTCGGTAGAGGGGTAGAAGAACTGGTATTTCGTAAGTTAAAGAACCAGTCGAGAAAGAGGCCAATGGACTTACGGTGAGTTCATCACCGGGCTTGATGCCCTTGGGGCCAACTAGGACGTTGAAGTTGCCCACATCGAAGAGCTAATCGTGTTAATCAAGAGATTCCCTCCAAGCAAGGGGAGGGGCGATTCAACAACAGCCGGGGGTTCTCCTTCAAGTAGGTTCAACTAACGAGAGTAGGTTCGCAAGAGTGGTTGATGTACAGCAGGTCGCTGTTCAGGTTGAGGTGAGTGTCCCGGCCGGTCTGGACGGTCGCGTAGGTGGGCTCATTGGCCGGGGTGCAGGGGGGAAAGTCGAACTTTGCGAACACGGCAAAGGGAGGGAGGGAGATGCGCGAGATGCTCTTTGTGGTGAACTCTTCGGCGTTGACGACGACGACCTCTTGGATGTCGGGGTGGGAAGGCTGCTTCCAGTGGGGGACGAGAGGAGCCATGGTTGATGATTTAGGGTAGCTGGATGAAGCTATGGAGGATGGAGGAATTGGGACGGTTGGTGTTGTTTGTCGTACAGCTGGGTATCGTGATGATGATTTTACAGATGAAGGTGAGAAAGAAGCTCTCGAGGAAGTGCAATTGAGTCAAGAAAAGGTAGTGTTGTCGAGACCTCGGTACGTGAGAGTGGAGTTGGGAGCTTTAGCTCTGGGCGGAATGTGGAGAGACGGGAGATCAAGCTTGTGATGGATGGTGTGGAATGAGTTCTCAATGAGGATGCCTTCATTACAAAACAAGGGGTGGGCGATCCGTCATCTTTAGTACCCGTCTCATCGGCCAGCGAGATCGAATGTGTCCTCGAGTGGAAAGAGGATACACACAAAGTGAGCCCACCCGCATACGCAACTCCCGTTGGTGAAGCCATCTTTAGTCTCCGCAGCGCCGAAAGCACCACGCCCCCTTCTCCCGTCCGCCCCGGGCAGCGCAACACACTCTGGAATGGGATGGATACACACGGTAACCTGTGGTTTTCGTACGGACATCGATCCAATGGCGGGGTATCGAGCGTGGGAGCAAACAAGATGTGAAGCGGGGCGCCATAAGGTGCCTACCTTAGTATCCGTTTTACCGGTTAAATCAACCCAGTAGGGAGAATCTCATCTTTTCTGTTCTCTACTCGGTACCTTGAATTGGCCGTTGTTATTCATGAGGCAAGATGTTCTCTCCGCTGGCGCGAATCTCAGGGCGTCGGCACATGTGCGTCATGAGGACCTTACGGGATTCACAAGGGGTGAACCCCCACTGACAAAGAGCCTATCAACGACGAGTGTATAACCCAAGCCGGTAACGTAAAAAGGACTTGAGCGGTTGCCACGGGAAAAGATTGAAAGTTTAAGGGCCCCATGATAGACGAGGGGGACACCCCTGGCTTGAGGCTGTTTTGGCGATGAGGTGTGGAGGGGTAAAAAAGAACATGGAGGGGCAGCTCTCTCACAAGCTTGACTGGGCAAATGTCTGTAGAGCCCTATGAAATTTGATTCTAGCCTCTGCAATTAAGAGGCACAGTAGAAAAAACGAGGCTTATGTGTGTGTAAAACGCGCAACTCTGCATATCTCATCGGCATTGGCACGAGAAAGTCTCGAAAGTCTCATGAGCCGGGAAACGAGGTCATGGAGCCGCCCCCGGAACATGTGGAGCCAAGGACGTGACCTCGGACAGGCCGGGTTTCCCAACTTGAAAGAGCCGAGGCTGTTTTACCCCCCATTTGCCTCAGCTCCGTCATTGTCACCTTGGAAGCTTCCAATTGTTTGCTCATGATGGATAAAGTCCAAGTAGACAAACAATATCAAGCATTGGATATGGTAGTAACCAAGCCTCAAGACAAAGACTTGTGAATTGCCGTCTTCAACTCCCAATTCCCCTCTCATCATGTGTTCTCCGTCACAGCCTAGAACCCACACGCTAGCTACGCATATAGTACGACGCCCAAGTCTTGGTCCTTCAGATCCCATCGCCAGCGACGTCACTTGACCACGCGTGGCCTCGCGTCAATGGTCTTTCCCCCTCGCCTTGTCTCCAGCTCTGCAGACGCCTCGTCGTGGGGAAATCGCTCAATGTCGTCCCCCCGGTCACAAGTTTGCCTTGAAGCCTGAGCTGTCAACAGCCCTGCCATCTTTCGATGAGCTTGCCAAGACCAATTAGCTCTCCTCCAGCTTCGCCCACCCCAGTCTCGCCTCAGATAAGCCCATCGACAAGGGCCCCCGTCCTGCAGATGCCATGCATCCTCGTTTCGGTGGCTGGCACGCTTCCCCAGACAGTTCGAAAGCCGCCCCTCCACACCTCTTGCTTGCTTGCTTCTTCCTGTACGAGAATGTGAGCACTTGTTATATGCATGGCCCTTTGGTCTTGCCCTCTCCCTCCAGTAAAGCGTCTCCCCACAGCTCCGATGCTGCATAGACCAGTCGGTCTCGGACCTTTTGTCCCCCCATGAACCCACGCACTTGGCTCTCGGGCCCCCCTGTCTCGGGATGGTGACGGGGCACTGCCGTGGGTGGTTTTGCTTTGCTTTGCTTCTGCGGTAAATAGACGGATCGTAACATGATGGGTTTCCTGCTGTGTAGTCAACGCGGAATCTAGGACATTGCTTCCGCGTCCACACCGTTAGTTTCTGTCAAGACAACATGACGCCAGGTAGGAGAGGCCTTACCAATCAAGACTCTCTGAAAGAACAACGACTCCATCTCGGTCTGTTTTGCTCGTGTAACGGGGCCAAGAACCGGTCCGTCCCGGGTCCGGGAATCTAACATTGACCTCGGTCGGGGAGTTGTGTTTCGAGTATCGGCCGACTTGAGTACTCCGGCGAGACGCATCCTCCGCGCCACGACACCAATGCAAGTCTCTTTCGATTCGCGCTATGACACTGAAATAAAAACATTGAGCTCGGTCAGAAGCCGTGATCTGTCAGTCGACTTTGCGGGGGAGGAATGAGAAAAGAAGTCTTGTGAAGCCGTCGATCAGACTATAGGACCTTCGCTATCGGCGGCAAAGCTGGAAAACACCAACGCCACTTTGAGTACGTGTGTCTCACAACGTCAGAGAGCGCATCCTGTCACTTTGTTCTAGACTGTGCTGATGGTTGTCGCAGTCATTCCAGGGGAACTGCCGGCTCGTTCGTGGCTTTGGTGCTCTTGGACCTCGGATATCCTCGAAACGACAAGCCGATGCAATCCTGTGACAGGATGAGGTATTCTTCGGTCA
Organism: Ascodesmis sphaerospora; assembly: GCA_027569015.1. Lineage (NCBI taxonomy): Eukaryota > Fungi > Ascomycota > Pezizomycetes > Pezizales > Ascodesmidaceae > Ascodesmis > Ascodesmis sphaerospora. The sequence goes on along the minus strand of JAPPUR010000025.1, from coordinate 207 downwards.
CCCACTTTGACAATTCTGCTTTGATTTGCAGAATTTTGTCAAGAGGTAAGACCTGTGAAGTTCTCAAGTGACTGGAGTTTCGGGGGGGGGGGGGGGGGGGGGGGGGGGGGGGGGGGGGGGGGGGGGGGGGGGGGGGGGGGGGGGGGGGGGGGGGGGGGGGGGGGGGGGGGGGGGGGGGGGGGGGGGGGGGGGGGGGGGGGGGGGGGG